>JALMGJ010000018.1:16990104-17735104 GCA_023362775.1 Charina bottae
AATGGACCATTGGAGAGGACCGTTTTGGAATTTTCTTGGGAGGGAAGATCTTGTGGCATCTTAAAAGACTAACCATTTTATTATGGTGTGAAAATTTATGGGCTTCATCAAAAGCACCCAGTGAAGTGGAACTAATCTATCCAAGCTTAATATTTGTTTCTGCTGTGGGAAACATGGATCCTGGGGAAATGAAGCATTCTCAGGTTGAGCCTCTATAATCCATATGGATTTCCTTTGGGGGTTACTTTCCCTTGAAATGAATAATTTCTAACTCCTTTGAGTAGGCAGTGGCTAATGAGGTTGTATAATTGTCTCAGCGGGTGGGTTAAACTGGGAAGTTGAAACTGGAAGAATGCAATGACAACATCCTTCCATGTTGTTACCAAGAAAACTAGGTGGATGTGTCTGGGAAATCACCAGGAATCAAATGTGACTTGAAGAAAAACCTACTTTTTGTTTTTAATTAGGTCATGGTTAAGGGTTAGGAAGCCAACAGTAAAATCCACTCCACATATTATTTCAGAATAGAGAAGTTATTACCAGAAAATTGTATTTGTTGAAAGTTTGAATTTTTCTTCCACCCTGAAACTTAAGGTTTATAAAGGTAAAGGTTCCCCCCGCACATTTGTGCAGTCGTGTCCGACTCTAGGGGCCGGTGCTCATCTCCGTTTGTTAGCCGAAGAGCCAGCGTTGTCCGAAGACGCTTCCATGATCATGTGGCCGGCATGACGCACGCGGAACGCTGTTACCATCCCACCGAAGTGGTACCTATTAATCTACTTGCATTTGCATGCTTTCGAATTGCTAGGTTGGCAAGAGCTGGAGCTAGTGCGGGAACTCACTCCGCACGCAGGGCTAGGGATTCGAACCTCCGAACTTGCGACCTTCCGATCGACAAGCCTGGTGTCTTACCCGCTGAGCCACAAGGTTTATAGACATGGCATAATGCTATCATAAGAGGTGGCTTTGGGATTCATTAGTCCTGGTCCTACAGCCTGGCATTCTTGGTTGAGCAACTTCTGTGTCCCCTTTTTATCCTGCCCTAGCATTTGAAACCACACCAGGCAGATGGATTTTAACACGCTTTTTATCTCCTCAAAAGGCTTGACCTAGGGTCCTTCTGGAGCACTAAAGAAAGGAACATAAAAGCCAGTTGAAAGCTGCTGCCATAACCAGAAAAACTCCAGTTCACAATTCTGGACACCACCTTTCCTGGAGGATACGGACAGGTTTCAGAGGTTCAGAGAAGGGCAACCAAGGTGATCCAGGGACTTGAGGACAAACTAAAGGAACTTGGGACATTCTGTCTGAAGAAAAGAAGCCTTAGGGGAGACATGATAGCCATGTTCAAGTACATAAAGGGAAGCTACATGGAAGATAGCCAAGAACTATTTTCCATGATCACCAAAACAAAGAAAGAAATAGTGAGTATAATTGCAACTACTGTGTCTAGATTTCCTTTAAATGTAAGGAAAAATTGCTGACGTAAGAGCTGTATAACAGGAGAACATTCTACCTATGGACATGGTGGGTCCTCCATCTCTGGTGGTTATAAGGAGAGTCTGTACAGCCACCCCTCATAGCTGATTTAATTATTTTTTCTGCATGCTCCTGGACTAGATGACCCTTGTGGTCCCTTCCAACTCTACAATTCTACGATTCCAGCTGAAGCAAACTATTTCATGGGTCACTTGTCAGGACTAACCTGGAATTCTGCATCACCAATAACTCACAGCCAATTAAATCAGTGACTTTGATACACTTCAAAGTTTAGTTAACACGAATACATTTAACGCGTGTCTCTGTTTGTATACAGTTGATTTAGTTCTTATTTGTATATTGTTCATGCTACACAGTTGTCAACAAACCCTTGTACTGAAAGCATTTTTAGCCCCTCTCTTTGATTCTGACCATTTTAGTTAACTTTTTATGCAGAGTACAATTTAGAGTGCAGTGCATTGAAGGGCTTTGCTTGGGTGAAAATGGAACTTGGGCTCATAATATGCTGCATAAAAGCAAAAATTTAAGCCACAATCCTTGAATTACCACTCTTCTAGCCATGCTAATTTGCTTTTGTCCCTGCAACACAGACTTGAAGGGACAAGTGTGATGGTTTGACCAAAGCTGAAGAGTTGCATTTGCTGTAAATAATTTAAATTGAACTCTATTATTATTGACGGATTTATTCTGTTTAGAATCAATAGTAGGTGGCTTTGAAGCAAAGCCCTATCAATTTTGGTTCAGCAGCTCTTTGTCTCCTCTGGCCTACACCCCCTCCTGAATTTTAGCAATTTGTCTTTTGGGGAGACATGTACTATGTTTCATTAAATTGATTCTGATGAAAGTCTCTCATCTTTTCAACTAAAAACAAAGGCCGGAGTTGAATATAGCCTATGCGACTCGCTCCGTGCCAGTGGGGGCTTGGCTTTGCATTCTTCAAACGGTAGTTCTGTTGTGGCGCATAGCAACTCAGTGTGGAAATGAGAAGAGACACCTCAAAAGCAGTTTGAGGACGGAGAAGGAGGGGCTTGGGCACCAAAGAAGAAGAAGGGAAGTTCCTCCTGAAGTCGTCTTCAGAGTCTGGCTGCTATACAGGTCCAAGGACAGGAAGGCAGGTCGGTCCAAAAGAGAGGCACGACCGATTTCAGATGGCAAAATGTTCCCATGTATTTTTAGCATTTGGGATGTCTGTTGCTATTAAAACAAGGGTGGATGTTGCTATGCTCAGATGCTACCACACTTACTCGACCTGACCATGATGGAAGTTGTTTGCTGCTTCTTGTCTGCTTCTTTTATTTTGCTGACATTTTTCTGTGACTGCAGCCACTTTCTTTGGATACCGAAAGACGTCTGCCAGGAAGAGCCAAAAATGTTAATCTCTAATGTGGGATTTGAGGAGCGCTTTCAAATGTATTCCAAATATGCAAACATAGAATCCAGACATATCTAGTTCAGATCAGATACGTTTTGGAAGTCGAAAGGTGGGACATGAAGGAAGCATCTCTTCCTACTGTAACTCTCCAACAACAGGTATTGAGAAAGATACCTTGCTTCAGAAGATGACATGTAGTAATCATGATAAGCTATAGGAACCAAGCCATGATATGGTTTGGGTGACCACAATCTGTGAAGCCATCAGTCATCTTATAAAACATGGTTTAGGGCATCCTCAACTTAGATACCCTTCATATATGAGGACTTCAACTCCCAGCGTTCTTAGAAATGGCCATGGTCGAATAGTGGGAATTAAAGTCCATATATCTGGAGGGTAGCTAGGACTGGGGAAGACTAATATATGGCACAGTATTCTGTGCAACCAAGCAACCATAGCTGTTCATTAAAAAGGCAAAGGTTCCCCCCGCACATTTTGTGCAGTCGTGTCCGACTCTCAGGGCCGGTGCTCATCTCCGTTTCTTAGCCAAAGAGCCAGCGCTGTCCGAAGACGCTTCCATGGTCATGTGGTCGGCATGACGCGTGCGGAATGCTGTTACCATCCCACTGAAGTGGTACCTATTCATCTACTTGCATTTGCATGCTTTCGAATTGCTAGGTTGGCAAGAGCTGGGGCGAGTGCAGGAGCTCACTCCGTCACGCGGGACTAGGGATTCGAACCTCGAACTTGCGATCTTCCGATCGACAAGCCTGGCGTCTTACCCGCTGAGCCACCACGCCCATAGCTGTTCATTAGACTATGGTTAAAAGAACCCATGCAGTGTGTGAACTGAGTTAATAATAGTTTGTCTTCTTTGAATTGATCAGATCATTCAAAGCAAGGGTGGCGTTTCCTGGTGGCTTCCAAATTTTGCTGAGCTACAATTTCCACCATCTCTCAATATAACCTATGGTTTCTGGGGCTCCAGGAAGTGTAGTTCAGGACTGCAGGTTTTTACTTCTCTCAAAGCCTTGTAAGGTTATTTATTTTTATTTTATTTATTTAGCAGATTTATATAGCCACCCATCTCACAGAACGTGACTCTGGCGGCATACAACCACAGTTGTTATCTATTATCAACAGGTTCTGTGGGGTAGATAAAGAAGAATACTCCAATCTGGCCCCCAGTTGTAGGACTGGGTAAGAACACAATCTGTAACCAACATTGGTCACTGTGTCTGGGAATTTTGTGAATTGTAAATCCAACACGCCTTCAGGGAAAGGCCAGCCAAGCTCTTCTTCAAAAGTGATGGTATTTTGCATTGCTATTGCTTGACCAAAGGATATGTCATCCATACAGCTTATTTTCCATTTTAAATTCAGATTCTGCCTCTTCGCTAAGCTAGAATATCCTTTGGTAGTTAATTTTTCCAGCCCAAGATGCCTTATCTTTTTTTTTAATCTACTCTGGCCCTGTACACACATTAAACTTTTGTTGTCTTCAAAATAGGCTTGAAGAGCTAATGTAATCTTTTTGTGCTATGAACAGCTATAAAAAACATCAAAGGTTTGGATAACGGGGAGCTGTGCATTTTGTAATGCGTGCCTATTGAATTTCCATTTTGTGATTCTACTTAAAGAGCAATATTATCACGCCCCATTTCCTTGCCAGCTACTTCTATTTCCCTGCACAACAGGAGGCAGGACACTTTCAGGCCCAAAAGAATTATCTCTCCGTAAATTATTCCTAACTCCATTATGGAATACTAAACGTCTTCCCCTGTTTGCTGTACCTGAGTAGCGCAAAAAGATAACGTTGCAATTTATTTGGTTTGTCATCTCTGCCTAGGTGACATGGTGGGCCCATTTGAGCTGGGGAAGGTGATAAACTAACAGATGCATTAGATCCGCCACCGGGAGAAAAGTTTACTTTGATTATGTAGTAAATGTCCTGAATCTGTTTTGTTCTCTGTCAGTTTGACAGCTCTCCTAACGGATAATGGCTTGCCTTTTTCATGGATGATTGGATGCTAATTTTTGTCTAACAAGGGGCTACGAGTTGAAAGTGACTTCCAAAGTAGTCTGAGTTCTTTATCCTCCCCAAAGGGAAACCATTCGTGAAATTATTTGAAAATTCGTTTAGATTGCTTGTTGTATTTATTTCCTCCCCTCCCCTCCCCTCTCCACCCCACCCCACCCCACCCCACTTAAAGCCTCCTGTTTGCTCAGGTCTGGCTATTTGTTTTCCAGCAATCTTTGGCGCATTTGCAATTCAGTGGAAGATCTTCTGCATTAAAATAATGGTTTTGAAGAATGAATATTTGCAGTCTGACTTGCAGATGACTCTGCGCAGCCCAGCTTGGAGACGACTTTTGAAAGACCCTTCTGTGTGCTGTTGCTGTTGTTGTTGCCCCTTCCCCTTCCCCTTCCCTCCTCATCCATCCTCCCTCCTCCTCCCTATATTCTTCTTACATTCTTTTCCCATGTCCTTGTCTCCTTCTCCTTCTCCTCCTCCTCCTCCTCCTCCTCCTCCTTCTCCTTCTCCTCCTCCTCCTTCTCCTTCTCCTTCTCCTTCTCCTTCTCCCTCTCCCCCTCCCCCCTCCCCCTCCCCCTCCCCTCTCCCCCTCCCCCTCCCCCTCCCCCCTCCCCCTCCTCCTCCCTCCTCCCTCCTCCCTCCTCCCTATATTCTTCTTATATTCTTTTCCCATGTCGTTGTCTCCTCCTCCTCCTCCTCCTCCTCCTCCTCCTCCTCCGGCTCTCTAGGAACACCCTTCTTTCAGTAACTGATATGCTGGGCTGAGAAGCTAAGCAGGGGGAGCCCTGGTTGGTACATAGATGGAAAGACTCCAGAAACGTAGGTCAATCAATCAATCAATCACGAAGAGTCGGACACGACTAAACGACTGAACAACAACAACCATCTCACATATGTGACTCTGGGCCGCTCACACAGTTAAGAACAACAAAACCAAAAAACACCTACCAAACAATTACAACAAAAACTGTTAAAAGCAAATTAAAACAAATTAAAATCAGAAACCTAAACAGGAGAGCGCAATCAAAATCTGACATATCATCCAGCCATTTTGCAAGCCCCATAACTCCATGGGATCCCCAGGCCCAACAGCAAAACCAGGTTAGCTTGGGAAACAGACAAACAGAAGAAGCCCACAGCAAACAACTTCCCTAACTTTTACAAGAAGTGGTGTGAGGTTGTGTCCAGGTAGTCACCAGGATTTGACCTCAACTAAGTGAATAATTTATCCTATCCTTTTAACAATTACCCCCTTCCAAAGCCGTGTCTGTCTTTTAGGAAGAATTGTGGCATGTTAGATCAACTGACTTGTCAGCATTTATTTCTGCATCTGGGGTTGGATCTAGAGACCTTTGAGTGAAGCTCCCATCGAGATCAATATATTTAGATTTCACGTATGTGGATTTCAAATGAAGGAGAGGTCCCCTGTATTTTGTACCTGAGCTTTCTGGATGTATTTGTTTGGACACGATGAGACACCAAATTCTGAGTATTATAGAATTTGGGCTTGATCTACTGTAGTTTCAGAGATCTTACATTCTTCTTAATGAAGTTCAGCAACTTGTCCTGATTGCAATCACCAGTGTATTTATATCCTGGCCTACAAAGTGAGATTTTCAAGGGGATATTCAGAATGTTTAAAATACAATTAAATTGGACAAGATTCTACTATGCATGGAAAATAGTTTGGTGTCTGAGTGCATATTTGGATACAGAAGGGGTGAGGCTTGATCTGATCACAATCGCTCCAGATAAGGGTTGGTGAAAAATCCTCCTGCTGCTGCAGAGATGTGAATATACTGAGTCAAAGGACTTATTCTGTGTTGGGCAGCTTCATATGTTCGTAGGAGTCCACACACTCAAAACTTAATAATAAAGTCCTTCCTTTGCATGCCTTAGAATCAGCCCTAGCATTTCCAAGTAGAGTTGACCACACTGTAGCTTCAAACCTTAGAGATCTACTCATAGTCTGGACTGACAATACTAGGGAGATAATCTCATGCTGATTTGATCCATGCCAGAAAGAATAATATTACTACCTGTCCACTAGATACATCAAGTCACTAGCTTTTTCTTCTGATATTTTTGCCCATTTCACTGTCAAGGCAACTGTATTTGAGAATCAGACTTCCATCTTCAATTGCAAAGTGGTTTTATACACTACCCCATTCCCCTTCCTAGCTGCTTTCATTTCAAGGAAGGCACAAATAAACCAAGTTAAGAGGTACCACTTGTTGTTGAGCTGGCTTCAGGCATTTCTATGTGAATTAAGAATTCTCCACTTCACAGCGTGCTTCCTTTTTCTGTCCCTTGTCTATTTGCTTCTGCTCCAGTGTAAAGTCAGAATAACACCGCCGTTTCTTCTCGTCTTCCACCAACATGAATCCTGTGATTTTGATCAGTGCTGAAATGAGCCTGCAGATAAGGTGTTGTCTGGATCGGCTTCTGTGAAACCAGAAAACTGAAATTATTTTGGTTAATTGGGTGTGAAAGTCAACTTTTGTCAAAAGTCTCTCGCTGAGACTGGAGGCTTGCAAAACGCAATATATTCTTTTCTTCATTTTACCAGTAGCCCTTTTTGAACTAGATGAGTCTGTAATTCCAGCTGTCTTACAATCTTCTGCTTTAGTTCACAATAACATATCTGGGCGGTTGATTTCAAAGACTGTAAAGTTATGCACAGATGTGATTTCTCCGCCTTCTTCCATCTGTATCAATCCATCAAGTCTTGCACCAGTACTTTGCTTAAGGCAGTTTCTTCTTTTTATTTAAGGGGTCTCCTCCTGGCTTTCTATATGTTTTTCCACCGCTAAGAATTTAGTGTTTAATCCATTGCTATATAACCTTGAACTGTTATTAGTTACTGTTGAAGGGGCGTGGTGGCTCAGTGGGTAAGACACCAGGCTTGTCGATCAGAAGATCGCAAGTTCAGAGGTTTGAATCCCTAGCCCTGCGTGCGGAGTGAGCTCCCGCACTAGCTCCAGCTCTCGCCAACCTAGCAATTCGAAAGCATGCAAATGCAAGTAGATAAATAGGTGCCACTTCGGTGGGTAGGTAACAGCGTTCTGCGTGCGTCATGCCAGCCACATGACCGTGGAAGCGTCTTCGGACAACGCTGGCTCTTCGGCTAACAAACGGAGATGAGCACCAGCCCCTAGAGTCAGACACGACTGCACAACTGTGCTGGGGAAAACTTTTTAATAAAGAAAATACAAAGCAATACCAGAATTCTTCTTTAAAAGAATCTAGATTCCACTAGGGCACTTCCAGCCCTGAGGTGCTTTTAGGCACCTCCTTTAGGGGGCGTGGTGGCTCAGCGGGTAAGACGCCAGGCTTGTTGATCGGAAGATCGCAAGTTCAGAGGTTCGAATCCCTAGCCCCACGTGACGGAGTGAGCTCCCGCACTCGCCCCAGCTCTTGCCAACCTAGCAATTTGAAAGCATGCAAATGCAAGTAGATAGATAGGTACCACTTTGGTGTGATGGTAACAGTGTTCCGCATCCGTCATGCCGGCCACATGATCATGGAAGCGTCTTCGGACAACGCTGGCTCTTCGGCTAACAAACGGAGATGAGCACCGGCCCCTAGAGTCGGACATGACTGCACTAATGTGCGGGGGGAACCTTTACCTTTTTTATATAACCTTGTAATTTCACTCTGCCCTGGCTTTATTCCCTTCTTTTATACTGATTTCTTGGTCATATCTTCGCATGAGAATAAGGGCCAGATCAAACTATTTCTCCCTTAATACCATCTTATCGCTTCCTGGATTTTATATTTCATTTATTAGTATTTTCTGATGATTGTATATTTGTATGGTTTTATATTTATTTTAACTGTTATATTTTGTAAACCGCCCAGAGTCCCCTTCGGGGGAGATGGGGCGGTAATAGAAATTGAAAAATAAATAAAAATAAATGAATAAACTGTTTTGTGAACTGGATTACAAACAGATAAGCTGAATCTTTGACTAGAAACGGGGGCAGATTGGAAAGGGGAGGTTAGCTCTGGTCAAAAATGGACCCCACAGCCTGGTAAATGCAACTTGTTAAGTATTTTACATAATTTGTTTGGTTTGGAGTGTTGCATTGTGTGAAGATAGTCATTTTGGCTTGTAAACCATGAGTTCTGGTTAATGTGGGGCCCAAACATGACCACATGCTTTATTCAATAAAGCATAGTTTAACATAGTTCAAGACAACATACGAACCTGATCCATTTTTTATTGGGGAAGGATGGCAAAAGCTGTTGTGGACAGGAATTCATTTAGTACATGCAAAAGCTTATAGCTTGGACTCCTGCAGGGAAATTTGCAGGTGGGGAGTTAGAAAGTCAAGATGGTGGTCACAATCCCACAATTGAAGTTCCACCCCTTTTTTATGTGTGTCACACATTAATGGCGGCGCTTCAATCGTGCCTTTGCAGCCACCATCTGGACACCCATTAGCTTTGACCAGAATGCCCAGTGGCAAAGAATTGTGGGAATTGTAGTCCAAAATAACTGGAAGGTATTAGGCTGCCTAACCTAGTTTATGCCTTAATTAAAAACAAAATGTTTTGACTTTTAAAGAGCCATGGAAATCTTTTTTGTTTTGGCCCTGCATGAACCAAAGCAACAATTGCTAAATTCCAAGGGGTTTTGAAGATAACCAAATCTTACTTTTTCCTCTGTGCTGAACCTTTTGCAGAGGAAGGAATCTCTCCGAACTCCCACAATTCTGGGTCTAACAAATGTTCTTAGCAAACATTATCCTTGTTGCCTTTCTTTCCCATGCAACTATTTGTTGGAGGCTTCAGGCTGCTTAGGGTGCTACATTCCGTCTATCAAAGAATTCTCTTTGGAGAAGGAATATTCAGATGTAATATTCCCCCCTCTTACAGTCTAAAGTGGAACAGGAAAAGTGGTGGTACTTCATTCTGTAATTATGTATACTGGCCCTAAGAGGCTATGTAGAAGAGTGAATGTTGCTACTGTGTGAATTAAGAGAGAGAGAGAGAGAGAGCGCGTATGTGTGTGTGTAGATCAGTGTTTCTCAACCTTGGCGACTTGAAGATGTGTGGACTTCAACTCCCAGAATTCTTTATGCTGGCTGGGGAATTCTGGGAATTGAAGTCCACACATCTTCAAGTCGCCAAGATTGAGAAACACTGATCTACACACACACATACACACACACACACTCTCTCTCTCTCTTAATTCACACAGTAGCAACATTCACTCTTCTACATAGCCTCTTAGGGCCAGGAGTTTCGTACTAAGGAAAATACACCACAATTTTCTGTATTGGATCAATGGCTTATTAATCTTACTAGCAAAAGTGGTTCTGAGTTCTGAAGCACCATTACTTCCTTAGAGATGCTCTGTTCTAAATTGTTCTAAACACAATATTTGTGTGTGTAACTAGCCTTTTGCTGTGTTTTGACCGTGCAGCATTAGCTAAGCACTCGGTTCAGGGGCTTTCTGGAGTATGGTAGGTGGGGTGATTAGCGCCCTCCCTTCCCCTCCCCTTCTCCTTTTCCCTATCCTTGGTTGCTTTACTCCATAGACGGTAAAGGCAGGTGTGCCTTTGCAGTTCACAAGACTTAGGAGAAAATCCTTGCGGAAAAATCTTTTATCTCCATCTGTATCTAAAGCTTAGAGCCCCTTTTCCAATTACTGTGTTAATTGTTTAAGAGATTGCTAGAATAGAAAAAGAAGCTGAAGTCACTAATCTGTTTTTTTTTAAAGGACTTTAAAAAAGAATCAGGGCGACATACTTCTTAAATTAATTTTCTTCATGAATACTTCTTTCTGAATGCAGATTTGTGAGTCGGCACACCCTACTGGGGGCGACTTTCGTCTTTTCTCCAAACACCTGGCTTGCTACTTGCCCATTTCTCTCTCTTTTCCACCCCTCCCTTCTTGCCATGAACTGTTCTCAGAACATGCCTATTGTGGGGGGAAACGCTGACGGTTGAGAGGCAGTTGGTATGGAATTTGTTATTTATTTGTTTCAGAACAGAAGAGCTATGCTGGGCAGACCATAGGATCAACCCGTTCACCATTCAGTTCCCTAGTAATTGCAGCAAAGCATCATCTTGTCTCTACAGATCTGAAAACTATGGGCGGAAAAGAAAATGGGGTGGAGTGAGGAGGAATAATACATTATTTTTTTTTATTTATTAAATTTATATTAAATTTATATTACCGCCCATCTCCCCCATCGGGGATTATTACTGTGATGATGATGTTCCTAACTCAATCTAAGGTGCTGGAGTTTCCAAGAAGGAATTTTGCTTGTCCTCTTTCAACAACTGCATTGACCTGCTTTGTTTCCATGGAATCTGCAACATCTGAATTGCCTTGGTGGGGTGCTCCAGAGAGTAACTTTAATTTTGACTAATTTTGACTTTTAAAAAATAACACTAACGTGCTATAAGATGCTGGCAGAACAGGATGCTGTTGGTTACCTCATCCTTTAATGAAATTATAGTTGTTCAAGATCAGTGCACATTTCAAGTTAACCGTTGATTTTACAAAGGGATAAGCTCTCCCAAGCTTTCTTTTTATAGGAAGTGTGTGGGTTTTTAATGTTTTTGTAATTATTTTATTAAATTTCAAAGACATTGCAGCTAACCTTTCTTTAAACATAACCTGTTTGTGATATTATATATGAACTACATTATTTTGTAATATACAGTATTTTATTAATTCTATTACATACAAGAACTATATAGTTTAGAAAAGAAACCTAACCCATTAGCGAGAAATTTTGTGTTAAGGCAAGGCATTGAAAAGATAAGATTCTGTCATCCCACACCATTGAACATCTCCCTGGATCATTTTTCATCCATCTTAAAAAGTTCCTTACGTTCGGCAATAACATAAAACTATCAAAGTTAACAAGCTTGCATAAACTCTTCAAAGCAGCTTTTGGTACTTCTTAAGAAGCTTAACAGAAAAGTACATCTTCCATCCTTGGCATTTGCTGTAAGAAGTTGAACTAGGAAACAGCTAAGTTAGGAAAGCTACAGTAAGGTAGTCGTTATTTGGCTAAAGCAGAGGGGTTTTTGTGTGTGCCTTCGTCAGTCTTGACTCCTGATAGTTATGTGGACATGTCCCTGCATTTTCTTGGCAGCGTTTTCAGAAGAGGCTTGCCATTGCCTCCTTCCTAGGGCTGAGAGACAGGGACTGGCCCAAGGTCACCCAGCCGGTTTTCATGCCTAAGCCGGGACTAGAACTCTCAGTCTCCTGGTTTGCCATTGGCTCCTTCCTAGGGCTGAGAGGCAGGGACTCGCCCCAGGTCACCCAGCCGGCTTCCATGCCTAAGGCGGGACTAGAACTCTCAGTCTCCTGGTTTGCCATTGCCTCCTTCCTAGGGCTGAGAGACAGGGATTGGCCCAAGGTCACCCAGCCAGCTTTCATGCCTAAGGCGGGACTAGAACTCTGTCTCCTGGTTTGCCATTGGCTCCTTCCTAGGGCTGAGAGACAGGGATTGGCCCAAGGTCACCCAGCCGGCTTTTGTGCCTAAGGCAGGACTAGAACTCTGTCTCCTGGTTTGCCATTGGCTCCTTCCTAGGGCTGAGAGACAGGGATTGGCCCAAGGTCACCCAGCCGGCTTTCATGCCTAAGGCGGGACTAGAACTCTGTCTCCTGGTTTCCCATTGGCTCCTTCCTAGGGCTGAGAGACAGGGACTGGCCCAAGGTCACCCAGCCGGCTTCCATGCCTAAGGCGGGACTAGAACTCTCAGTCTCCTGGTTTGCCATTGCCTCCTTCCTAGGGCTGAGAGGGAGTGACTGGCCCAAGGTCACCCAGCTGGCTTTTATGCCTAAGGCGGGACTAGAACTCTCGGTCTCCTGGTTTGCCATTGGCTCCTTCCTAGAGCTGAGAGGGGGTGACTGGCCCCAGGCCACCAAGCCAGCTTCATCCCTAGGCAGGAGGAGAACTCATCCTTAACTGCTACACCAACCTGGCTCTCAAAAAGCAGAGGTAGACCACCTTTTTTAAGCTGGTGGACCTACCCAGGAAGCTTGAGAGCGGGCTGTGGGTCATCACAAAATAACTGCCGTTGGGAGAGGCAGGACTGTTCCCAGAGGAAATTATCTGCAGGCAGATTGCCTGCGCAAACAGGCACACGCATCACACCAAGCCAAGGTTTGTTTTTATCATGGTTTATTGAAGAACCTATCAGCCCGGTTCACACAGTAAGTTAAGTCATAATCCAGTTTACAGATCACAGTGGTTAGGTAGATACAACATACAGTAAGCCAAAATAATGATTTAATGTATGGTGTCAGCCAGTACTCAGAAGCTCCTATTTTTGGTGCCAGATCATTACTCAAAGTTTCCGTTTCCTCTTGCGAAGGATAAGTGAGTCAATTCTGCTCCTGTTTTGAATGGCAGTTCTTACCCTCTTGCTAAGTTAGGGACCAACATAATTTTTCTGAGCTAGTTCTTCCTATTACAGTTGGCTATATGTAGCTTTAAAGAGCAAGCAAAACCTTTTCTTGGTTTAAGGATCACTCTCCTGTGTAGTTTATCCCAAAGAGAAAATGTACAGGTCTGGATTACTGATAAATTGATTTGTCCAATGCATATAGGTAAAGGTTCCCCCCACACATTTGTGCAGTCGTGTCCGACTCTAGGGGCGGTGCTCATCTCCGTTTGTTAGCTGAAGAGCAAGCGTTGTCCAAAGACGCTTCCACGGTCATGTGGCCGGCATGATGCGTGCGGAACGCTGTTACCTTCCCACCGAAGTGGTACCTATTCATCTACTTGCATTTGCATGCTTTCGAATTGCTAGGTTGGCAAGAGCTGGGGCTAGTGCGGGAGCTCACTCCGCACGCAGGGCTAGGGATTCGAACCTCCAAACTTGCTATATTCCGACTGACAAGCCTGGTCTTACCCGCTGAGCCACCACACCCCTACATATAGTATTGTAAAATATTCTTTTATTCATCTCATTTAATCTGACATGTTTTGAATTCAGCCTGCTACTCATACAGTTGTTTATGAAATACTATTGCCAAGCATTGTAGCCCAAGTGGCAATTCTTCAAACCAATCATGAAGTATAAGCAATTTTTTTTATTGCTGGTCTAAAATGCAATATATTTACATGCATCTTGCACCAAAGGCTGCACACGCAACATTTATCATACCCAATTTTTCTGCTAACTTGATGACATTTCATAGTTATGCTGAAGAACAGAATGTCTCTTTCAAGTCAAATGCTAAATTATTTGAGGAGTTTGACACTAAAAAAATAAAGACATGTAACAAATGGGTTAGGCAATAAGTTACCTTGAGCTCATTTGAACTAACTCTTTAAATAAATATAGCTAGGACAAAATGTTTTGTTGAATTTCTATCCCTTTCTTTGAGAACAGCAGACATGGTTTTATTTATTTTATTCACATAGTAAATCTGTCCAGAAATACGGTGGCGGTAGATTCACACATTTTGTAACCACAGTTTACAAACTGCAATGGTGGATTCCATTTACGGTGTTACGTAACACACTAACCCAGATGAATTGCATTATGGCTTAGTATGACATGAAATCACACATGGCGGGTCTCGCTTGAACTGCCCCCAAATGTGCAGAACACTAGTACTCACCTGGATCTGTGAGTTTTGCACATCCTTGGGGTGAACACCCTGAACACCCTTTCAGTTCCCCTCCCCAACAAGATGGTGGAAGGAGGTAGGTGAGGCTGAATCATAGCAACTGGTCCAAATTCCCCACTGAGATGTCATGGCTGAAGCAGGATTTGCTCCTGGATTATCCTAGGATTAGTCTAACACAGAGCTTTCCAAACTGTGTGTCGGGACACGTTAGTGTGTCGGCTGCAGTGTCGGGGCTGCTGCTGCCTCCAAACCTGCCCTGCCAGGATTCCACGCAGGTCCTAGTGCCTGCCTTGTGCCTGGCTGCCTCCAAACCTGCTGTGATTCCGCGCAGGTCCTAGTGCCTGCCTTGTGCCTGGCTGCCTCCAAACCTGCTGTGATTCCGGGCAGGTCCTAGTGCCTGCCTTGTGCCCTGTTGTAAGAGTGTGTCGTGAAATGATGCCTTGCTGTAAGAGAGTGTCGCGAAATGATGCCCTGCTGTAAGAATGTGTCGCGAAATGATGCATGTCTAAAAAGTGTGTCACCAACATAAAAGTTTGGAAAGCTCTGGTCTAACGCAGTGTTTCTCAACCTTGGCAACTTTAAGATGTGTAGACTTCAACTCCCAGAATTCCACACATCTTAAAGTTGTCAAGGTTGAGAAACACTAGTCTAATCTCTTAACCGCTCCGCCCCATTGGTATTACTGCCCTAAGTAATGAATTTACAGGGAGGCAGGCAAATTGGAAAAAATTCCTTCCTCTATGTCCAATCTTAACAACCAAGTATGCTGAGCTGCCTCCTCTTCGCTCTGTATAGAAGGGAGTTGATAAAATGGTTTCGCAGCTCCACTTCTAGTACTGCTTAGACCCCTCACCTTTTCAAAGGTGAGTGATAACGCACAAGATTCCTCAACATTGGCAGAGGTTCCTCACTTACAAAATGGGTATCTCTTGGAGCATATGGACAACTCAGGATGGTTTCAGCGTTGTGCCACTGGTCTCCAAAAAGAAACAAATCTCCACTTTCAAAAAATCTTACAAACTAGGTCCCTCCTGTTTGCAAGATTTTTTAGCACCCACTTTCCTTGGCAGTGTTAATTCTTAATCAACACCCCCCCCCCGCCAACCTTCCCCTTTTTAAGTAAAAAGCAGTCTTAAAAAACGAACCAGGCATGAAAAGAGAGGAACTGCAGAGGGCAACAGCTTAGACCAAGGGAAGAGCCCCACTGACTTTTCCCAAGCGGGTGTCTCTGTTTATGGGGAGACACTGGTGCACTCTGGCCAAAAGACAATCCCCGGTCAAAGATGGTTAGTAAAGATCCTTCTCGGGACTCCTGAGATTTGGCGTAACGTTCAAGGGAGGAATCTGTGCAGAACATTCTTTGCCTTTCAGTCTCAAGTCTGCAGTGCTTGAGTTCTTCCTCTCGGCCAGGATAGGATCAGTGAAGGTGGTGACAACAGCATTGGCTGGTCCTCCAGGAGTTTTCATTAGAAGCGAGGTGGTGGTCATCAAAGGATTTAACGCACTAAGAAACCTGTATTCATGGGGAGGGGGCAGAAAAGAAAGGTCAATAGCTCTGACTTTGGAAAGATTTAGTTCTTGGGGACACAGAAGCAACAGAAACACTAGAGCAGTTCCAAGTCTGCTTCTCCAACCTCCTCCCATCATCTTCAGTCCAGCATTGTTCTGAAAGCTACTCCTCTGCCTTTCCTAGATTTTAACGTGGATTATACAGTATATGTCTCCGAAGCCTCCTTAGCACCTGAGCAGCACTGTAAACACAGTGACTGGTTAGCTCCAAATTAGCTCATTAATTTGGCTTGATGTTGGAAGGTGTAGTGGCTTCTTTATAAAGGTTTTACCCAACTTTTCAGTTAAACAAATCCCAAAGCAGGGAATGATTAAAAGCAGTTTGCCAATAAATAAATACCTTTAGAAAACGGCTCGGGAAAGCCGTTGAAAAGAACATCTTTAAAATCACAAATAACTTAGAAGCCAGGATAATACCAAACTTAAGTCAGATGGTAAAGGAGCAGCTAGAGACTGGATGAACCATTCTCTCTGATGCCTAAGTTACCCTTTTGCATAAATAAGATCCGGCCATCACAGTAAATACTTTACTTAATTGAAATGGCTTTGGTCCCATACTCTTGACGTGAATTATATTTTACTGAACATTTTTCCTCTTGCTGTTACAGAATAATGTCTGGGAAAGAGGGGGGGATTAATACAGTTTGTTCTTCCCTTCTTTCTTTGCTTTCGCTCCAAGATATTTTGGTGATTTGAAAGTTCCACACGGCTGATGCGCAGTAAATATGACAAGGGAAATTTTAAAATGCTACAGTTCATCACCCTTCGAACTCCAGGAGAGATTAAGTATAAGCTTAATTTTTCTGTAGAAATCAATAGGATGGATCACAGTGAACAGTTTTACTAACAGATTAGGGTCACAATCCATGGAAATGTGCAACTAATTCTTTCAGACTTCCCAAAGGCAGCCCCATATTCAAGGAAAGCAATGGAATCACATACTTGTTGGCTAATGCAAGTGACATTTATGGGTTTATGTAGATTTTTAGGTCTTTGTACAGAGCGTACAAAGAGGTAGTTCTCATTTAGCGACCACAATTGGGGCTGGCAATTCAGTCATTAAGTGAAGCAGTCACTAAGTGAAACCACAACTGTACTCATGATCTTACTTCAGCTTTCCTTTGCTTTACAGACCTGCAAAGGTCATAAATATATAAATACAATAAATAAATAAGCATTCATTTATTGTGAACCGCCCAGAGTCCCCCGGTTTGGGGGAGGTGGGCGGTAATATAAATTTAAATAATAAATAAATAATAAATAAATAAATGCAAAGATTGGTTGCAAAGTTACTTTTTCAACACCATCATAACTGCGAACGGTCACTGTCCAAGGCAGTGGCTAAATGAGGACTACCTGTATCTAACTCTAGAGATTTGTGAATTGCAATTCAGCATATAGACCAAGTTTATTTTATTTATTTCATTCAGTTGATATAGCTGCCCATCTCACTTGTGCTGCTTACAAGTTCACATAGTGCACTAACCAGTCTATTAAGTAAGTCACAACTGAGTTCCCACCATATGCCAGGCCACAGAAAGTAGACTCCAAATCATAATGAACATACAAAGCCAAAACATCCACTGTTGTTTAATGGAAGCCATGGTGATATCCTACTGGCTTAAGAAAAAAATATACATTTATCCGAACAAGGGAAGCTACTGATAACTCATTTCAGTAATGTTCCTCTTTCTATCCGGTCACCCGATGGTTTGGTTATGTCCCACCACTATTCTCAACACCTGAAGCAAGCCCAGCAAAGCAATAGGATTGCCAACTCGGCATGAGATCAAGTTGCACCCGACAACCTCGTTATGACATCCGTGCATTTCTGGAACTGTTACCTTCCAAGTTGAGGGCTTAGTATCGAATTTCGGAAAAGGGATGTCCAGGCAAAGCTACCGATGCCGAATGGTGTCAAAGTTGCCGGGCTGAACGCTGGGGCCATAGGAGGCATTGCAGAAATGGGCAACGATCTCCACGTGGGGTCCAAGAGGGGGGCCTGGTTCAGTGGGATGTCCAAGTACAAACCCAGAGGGGGTGCCCAGGAGATGCCAGCCCTGTGTCCTGGAACCTCTGTTTTTTCCCGTTTCCTCCACTTCGCCCTTCGGTTTTGGAACCAGACCTTCAGAGAAAGAGAGGGTGTAAGAATGTGCCACTCTGAACTGACCCATGGAGAATCCAACATTAATTCCATCACCTGTCATTTCCATTGCTGTCTCCTATTTCAAAAGCTTTCCTACCCCACTGGTGGGTTTCACATGTGGCATGCATGCATTAACCTATAACGTGGTTGGCTTGATGCCACTACAATTTGGAAATGATGGGCATGTTTGGGTAACAAGCTAAACCAGGACATTTAAAGACCCAGCATATCATTCAAAGCTGGAATTCTTTTACCCTGGATATCTTACTTCTTCCAAACCCAGAAGAGAGAATGAATCAGAAGTTATATTTCCTTTCCCTTCCGGTTTTCAGCCAAGCTAAGCAGAGCTAGAAAAGGAGGAAAAGTCAACTGTTTCTGTCCCCCAACTCTATGCCCATGGATGAACCCTAACCCAAAGCTTTCCCACCCCACCCAGTTGTGAGTTTTTACACTTTCAGAAGAGCATGGACCAGCTCTAAGCCTTCCAGTGAAGCCCCTTTGCAGCGTCAGAAGCAACAGCTAGCCCAGATGCCATCTAAGATCCTTCACCTTATTACTGTGGTTTTTGCACAATGTTGCTTATCGTTATGGTGCCTGTTTAAGACTGTCAGGTTTTTAAGACCGTACCGTGGATGTTTTAACTGTATTATTTATTCTACGTAAGCCATCAAGAGTCTTTTTTTTTAAATTGTAGCAGGATAGCAATGTGTTTAATCAATAACTCTCCTTGGATTGCAGCAGGATGTTTTGGTGTCTGATCCCTGCATAAGTATAATTGCCTTGGTTCACGTTAGATGCCAAAGAAAGGACGTAGGCAGAAACCATCACTTACCTGGACTCGGGCTTCTGTAAGGTCTAACTGTATCGCAAGTTCCTCTCTGCAACAGAAAGCCAAACACAACTTAAATATTGAGACAATTTATTAGTCACCATTAACCACCCCTTGATACATCTGGCTGCAGTGCAAAGTTCAACAGGTGAAACCACCAAAACAGGCTAAGGAGGTGGAGGTAAACTGGGAACGCCATTAGATCAGTGTTTCTCAACCTCGGCAACTTGAAGATGTGTGGACTTCAACTCCCAGAATTCCCCAGCCAGCATGGCTGGCTGGGGAATTCTGGGAGTTGAAGTCCACACATCTTCAGGCTGCCGAGGTTGAGAAACACTGCATTAGATCAACGACCAAGCTGGATTTATTATAAGCCACAGCCGGCTGGATTCCTTAGACAACTTGACGTTTCCCCTGGTGCCTTTCAAGAGAAGGCTGGAAATACCCCTCTAAAAAGTTTCTCAAGCAACACTGCTGTGCAACAAATCCATCGCCCTGCACCAGAGATTAAAACTTCTCAATTCCTAACCAAAAGCCAGGGAGAAAGTTTGAAGAACTTGCTTTCCATCCAAAATTGTCCCGGGCTTGCTTCGGGCGGGCGAAGGCATCAGGGTTGCTTCAATAATCCAGAGTTTAACAAACCACGATTTAGCATGCTGGGGAAGCACAGCCGCCGCCTCCTCACCCCCCGCCATCCTAAAGGGGGGTTGTCTGTCACCTGGTGAAGACGTCGGGGTAGTGGGACTTGCGGAAGGCGCGCTCCAGGCCCTGCAGCTGGACGTTGCTGAAGGTGGTGCGGTAGCGGCGCTGCTTGCGCTTCAGCGGCTCGGGCGCCTCCCGGGCGCCGGCTGGGGCGCCCGGCCCGGTGGGCACCTCCCGCTCGCCCTCCTTCGCTTCCTCCGCGCGGCTGCCCGGCTTCTCCTGCAGCGGCTCCTCTTCTTCCTCTTCCCCCCGCGCTACCTGCGGGGCCCCGGGAGGCTGGCGTGCCTCTGCGGCGTCCCCGCCGGCTGGAGAGAGGAAGCAAAGCGGGTTCTCCTTCTGCAGCCGGGCGCCCGCGGCTGCCGCCCCAGGCAGGAATGGAACTAGGGTCTGTGTCACCCGGGGCAAACATGGATTCCGCGGGTTATTTTGTCATTTTGGCGGCCCCCCCCAGCGCGGCGCCCGGGGCACATGCCCCGCTTCCCCCCCTCCCAGTTGCGGCCCTGGCCCAGGACCCCCCTCCCCAGCCGAAAGCGCGGCCGAGGCAGCCTTCGGGACTCGCCCGCCCGCGCGCGTGGAAGCGGCAGCAGCCAGCCGTCCCAGCGCGGTTCAATCGGAGCCGGGCGCGCCCCGCGCTCAGGGACCCCTCCCGTCCGTCCGGGGTGAAACTCCAGCGGACGTCCCCGCCCCGCATGTCCGGCTGGAAAGTAGGGGACTCCGCGCGGCCCCCCGCCTGCCCCTTACCGTGGCCCGCGCCGCCGCCGCCGCCCCCGCCAAGGAGGCTGTCGATAAAATAGGAGGTGAGCAGGTGCAGGGCGGGGGCGCCGCCAGGACCGGCGCTCTGCATGGCTGCTGGCCGCCCCGGGCCCCGCGCCGGGTTTTATTGGCCCAGGCGGCGCTCTCCTTAGCATAGGAGGGGCGGTCGGGGGGGCGCTGCCCGGGCCCCTGCAGGGGGGAGAGGGGAGGTTGTTCCGACTCCCTGCGCCGTGGTAAGCTCCACCCCCCCCCCCCCCCCCAAGGACTGCTGTGCGCTTTCTCCGTGGAGAGAACCGAGGTAAAGAGTCTTCCTTTACAACGAAGTGGATCGGGATGCTGGGCTCTTCCCCACTCAGAGCCTTTGTAAGGCGGGGGTTCTCAGAATTAATTCACCCGGTGGTACCGCATCAGCGCGCGCAGTTTGCTTAGTGAATTGCCTAGGAGCTGCATCCGCACAACAGGGCTACGCCGTGTGTATTAAGAGTCGCGTAGGTGAGATGGGCGGCTGTAGAAATGAAATAACCCACTGTTTTTCAACCTGGGCAGCTTTCAGATGGGTGGGCTTCAACTCCCAGAATTCCCCAGCCAGCATGGGAATTGAAGCCCACCCATCTGAAAGCTGCCCAGGTTGAAAAACACTGAAAGAAACGAACGAACAAGGCTGCAAAGACACGGACGACCAGTAGGTGGCGGCAGAGTTTCAGAAAGCTCTCTGCCGCCCTCTAGTGGTCATTTTGGTGCAGTGGTTAAGGCACCAGGCTAGAAACCAGGAGAAGGTGACTATGAAGGTTCTCAGTCATCCAGGTGGAATTGTCTGTAGCTTGAATCATGTCAACTGGATTTCTATTTTCCCACTGAGAAAATAGAAATCCAGTTGACATGATTCAAGCTACAGGCAGGAGAAGGTGAGTTCTAGTCCCTCCTTAGGCACAAAGCCAGCTGGGTGACCCTGGGCCAGTCACTCTCTCTCAGCCCCAGGAAGGAGGCAATGGCAAACCCCTTCTGAAAAACCTTGCCAAGAAAACTGCAGGGGCTTGTCCAGGCAGTCTCCGAGAATCGGGCGCGATTGAAGGGATATAAAAAAAAGTGGTCATTTTTGTTTTTTCTAACAGACGGGGTAATCGTATCTGTAGTGTGAATTACCCAATCCTTATTGGGGGAGCCTAGAAAACCAGTGAAATGCATCATTGAGATAAGCAGGTTGTGTGGATACAGCTGCTGAAGCACAGATTCGACCTAGGCTGGGTTTCCACGAGATGCCCAGCAGAAGGTGGTTGGCTTGCTTTGTGTGTTAGCTTATTTGTGGTTGACGGTGGCTAGCTGATTTGCCTAGGGAGCCGGTTCTGAAAGGCACAAAATTCCAGGCTGATGCTTCAGGTTCTCTCCAGCATCTCGGGCCTGCTAAGATGAGACTGGCTTTCTTCTTCTCTTGCCCAGAAGGATTTGTGCTTTTTAGACCGGCCTTTGCAAAGAGTTTTGATGCGATCTGAAGCATTGTGGGGTTTTCGATATTCAGGAACATAGGACTGTTCCTGAATGGAACTTGAGGATCCAAAGAACAGCCCAGTTGTGGAGCCTTGGAAAAAAGTTGCTAAAAAAAGCGAGTTCCTCACTCCCTCTGCTGGTTGATAAGGGCCATGTTGTCAAAAATCAGATTTTTCTCTCTTTCCCTGAATTAGTAATTAGAATTAAATTCCCTGAGTTTTGTAATCAGACTAAACCAGTGTTTTTCAAACTTGGCAACTTTAAGATGTGTGGACGTCAGCTTCCAGAACTCCCAGTTTGAAAAACGCTGGACTAAACCCACCATTGGCTGCTCAGGTTGAGTTGAAATAAGTTTGTTATTGTGGTCCAAACATCCCTTACGATCTGGGCAGCTGGAAGAGGCACACACACACACCGCAGTGATGGTGTTTAGTAGGTTAGTGAACTAACTAGATTTAAATAGTGCACCCTAGAATGGGAAAGTTTCAATTTATAATCTCCTTGAAAGCAACTTAATAGGTCCTGGAATAATTAATATGGAATAGTTGTTTCTACAAAAGATTATGTGATATCCCAGGCACTTTTTTTGTTTTTTACAGTTGGGTTTAAAAGTGTTCACACTCTAAAGCAACTTTCCCAGAAAGAGAAAGATCTGCTGTAGATCAGTGTTTCTCAACCTTGGCAACTTTCAGATGTGTGGACTTCAACTCCCAGAATTCTCCCGGAGGCTGGCTAGGGAATTCTGGGAGTTGAAGTCCACACATCTGAAAGTTGCTACGGTTGAGAAACACTGCTGTAGATCATTGTTTTTACAAAGAAATATTTTTGAGGCGTGTGCGTTCAACTTGCCTTATAAACATAATGTTGCCTCTCTGTGGCAGTTCATTGACTTTTTGTCTCATGGGTAGATTTATTAAAGAATATGCAAAGCCGTTTCACTGATGGCCATTCTGGATGCGGTGCACACACCATGTCTTTCAATTATGTGCTGTGTCAAATGTCCGAGGGCCAGTCGGTTATTAGCATCCATAATAATTTATGTTGCCTCCAACCATAGTAAGTTGTCAAGTTCAGCAATTAAGCTGCTTTGATTTATCTCTTCCCTTCCTCCCCCCCTACAAATGGGTAATTTTAGCCTTATGGATTGACAAATTGGCCCCGGGTTATGCAAAGTGTTTGCAGAAGAGCTAAATTGAAGCACATTGTAATTAATCTTTGACTCATACTATTAGGAAAAAGTGAAAACTTTGTTTTGGTTGTGAAATCTGTGCTGGGTTTTGCAACATTTGCTTGGCATTAGAGTGTTTTGTCTTCTGTCTGATCTTTGGAAACCCATCAAGGCTGGCTGGGGAATTCTGGGAGTTGAAGTCCACACATCTTAAAGTGGCTAAGGTTGAGAAACACTGCCCCAGTGAGTCAGGGAGGGACCATCCTGAGTCTCTTCTTAATACTATCTCCCTTCTCAGGACTTAAGGAATGCTTCTGTCCTCTTGGTTTACGTAATGCTTTCTGAATATTGGCTTCAAGGTTGTTCCCCTGGCTTGCTGTAGTTCACTCCTTGGCTTCTGATCAGATCTGACCCCCCAAATATAATCAGCTGGTGCAGGGATGGTGTGGGATTGGTCCCTTCACCAGCTGGACCAGTTAATTTCTGTTCCTTGGAGCACGGAGGGCTCCCCATCTCCCCATCTCCCCATCTCTTCCTTAGGAAATGAATCGGCCTTGTATAATTTACATGGCTGACAACAGGTATTTATTTACGCATTTGTTTTTATTTGCAATATATTAAGACAACCCAGCTCAATCATGACTCCTGGTGGTTGCATAAAACATATAGGGGGAAGAAATAGAAAAGAGTGCAACTGATACAGAATAAAAATCTTCCCCTTTTCCTCCACTCCCTGCAAATCAGAGTTACTGTATTATATACTAAAACAGCCTCTCCACGAGGTCTGTGTGGCACAGCCAGGATCCGTTGCTGTGAAGGGCTTTGCTTCCTGAAGACGTGGTGATCCTAACAAGGCCGCTCTGCCTTAGCGAGATGCTTTGCTTTGATGCCAGGAGCTTCGGCACATTTCCTGCGCCCACCTCCAAGCCCATGACATGGTGAAATCACGCAACAGTTCCTCAACTGCGTGGAAACGGTGTCTCTTCCCCGTTTTGCTTTGCAGAGACCCTTCCCTTGAGTCTTTGACATGGCCGAGCGCCTCTTAGGAAACCCTCCAGGAGGAATTTTTCTAGGGAAAAAAAATTGGTTCCCCTGTCCCGCTAAGCTGGAATGTTTGGTTGGCATTTGCTTAGCTAAAGGGGGGTATTTCGCAATTGGATTTTGTAAACTGTGGTTTATGTGTTAGCCTTATGCAGCAACCAGGCCGCCGTAGTTTGCTAAAAATAATGGTTAAAACAAGCTGAGACTTAAGGTGATGCGTGGATCTAACTGGTATGTAAGGAAGTAGAAGAAGAAAGACTGAGGCACATCAAACTTTAAAATCCCATAAAGACCAGGAGGTAAGAGGGATGTGTGTTTGTAAATTAGGTGTTTTTTCCAGTAGACTTAAAACAGCTTACAAATATAGACACATGCAATGGTTAAGCTCGGGGGTATCTGAAGGGAAGGTCAAAGAGGTGGTGGCCACAGCTGCCTCATAGAAGCCTGCCCCCCCTTTTTTTTACTTGCATTGCAACACACGTTCAAAAGGAACAGGGCTTAATTGCATGGCCATGGCCACCATCCTGTGACACCTCTGGTGCAGCTCCCAGGAAGCCGTGAGATACCCATCTGTTCCAAGGGAGGCTTGAAAAATCTCCCTCCCAAGAGAGTACACGGAAGAATATTGTCAGACTGAATAAGCATATTCTTGATTAATCGGGTCATTTGCAGGGCTGACAGAGAATCAGAGGTACAATAAATCAAGGGGAAAAATTATTTTATATATATATATATATATATATATATATATATATATATATATACACATACATACATACATACACACACACACACACACACATACATATATATATATATATATACATATATATATGTGTATGTGTGTGTGTGTGTGTGTATGTGTGTGTATGTATATATATATATATATATATATATATATATATATATACATACATACATACATACATACATACACACATACACATACATACATACATACATACATGTGTGTGTGTGTGTAAAAAAACTGTTCTCTGCCATTTGGAGTCTTAATTGTAGAAGTGTTGTTGGAACTAATCTAGGGAGTGTTTTTCTCCCCTTAAGCAATGTGACATTTTGTGAGAAGCCTTGAGGGAGCTGAGTCAGTGGGGCAAAATTGATGAGGAAGATGTACAGGTGTTTGGATGTGCATCTATACACACACACACGGACACACACACACACACACACACACTTGTTGACTCAAAATTTTTGCTGGCGCAAGGAAGAATTTCTCCAAACTTTTGGTAACCAAGGCATACTATTTCTGGCTGAGTCTAGGGGCGATTGGTGATGTTTAGAGGACCATAAGGGGTTTCTCTGATCCAGTGTGCACCAGAAATGGTGGAGTGAGAGTCCCATCATGTAAACCTGTAGGCCCATGGGTGTTCTTGTGGGGGATAATGGAAATTGTAGTTTAAAAAGGATGGAGGCACCAGGTTGGAGAAGGGGGTATATAAATTAACAGGTACCACATCAAGCAAAAAAATCAAAACAAAAACAAAGAAAAAAAGAGTACCAGTAATAGCAAAAAAATAAAATAAACCTATGACAGTGATTTTGCTTGGGAATATGAATAAGGGAACTCAGTAGGCAAATATGGACATTTTAAGTCAGTCAAATATGATAATTAAGTATTCTGAATATCTTTTGGTAGGTGGGCTTATGGTAGAACTGTAATAAATAATGGTGGGTGGGATATAAATCAAATCCAGTCAATCAAATGATCAACCAATCCTCCTGGAAATTTCAGCCTTTTTGAAATGTTTAGTTTGGGAGTGCTGGTGGTGAAGTCTGAGGGCAAAATAGTCGCCCATTTTAAAAGCTGATTTCACCCTTTAAAACTTCCGACTCCTTCAAATTCTAGACCTCAAACCAACCGTCTTGCCTGCTCTTCGCTCTGCCCCACTTTGGGAGTTCAACAGGGTGGGGCTTTCCAATCAACGGGAGCAGCAGTCCCCTGGATCAGCGCGTGTTGTGTGCCGTGACGCCAGCTGATGGTGAGTTGTTCAGTAAACTTGGACTCTCATAACGCTGCCCTGGTGTGTTCCCGAATTGTTTAGTTGCCCAGAACACGACCCTTTGCATGATACTGACCATCTGTCCTGCTGTGATGCTCCCAGTGCCAGGATCCGGCCAATTCACCCTTGGGGGCTCCACTCACCTGCCCTTATGGTGCATTTATGCATGATGTTAAGCTGGGATTTTTAAAATCATGGCCAAATAAGTCACAGTGACCGAGTTGATATCTAACATGAAGCCACTATTGGAGTTCACAAACTAAGCCAAAATGTAGCCAAAAATAAACCAACCATTGGATGGCTTAATTTTGTGTGCAAACCAAGATAGAAATGGCCTTGTTTATCCTTTCTCCAGTTTACTCTTTGGTGACTCGAAAGCAGCATTTATGTAACATGCTAAGCTATGGTTTAGGGGGGCGTGATGGCTCAGTGGTTAAGATGCCAGGCTTGTCGATCGGAAGGTTGGAGGTTCGAGACCCGAGCGCCGCATGACGGAGTGAGCTCCCACACTCGCCCCAGCTCTTGCCAACCTAGCAATTCGAAAGCATGCAAATGCAAGTAGATAAATAGGTACCACTTCAGTGGGTAGGTAACAGCGTTCCGCGCGCGTCATGCCGGCCACATGACCGCGGAAGCATCTTCGGACAGCGCTGGCTCTTCGGCTAAGAAACGGAGATGAGCACTGCCCCCTAGAGTCGGACACGACTATGCAGGGGAAAACCTTTACCTTTTTAAGCTATGGTTTATTGAACCATGGAGTTAGGCCAATTTTCTGCGTTCAGGCAACACACAGAACTGCAAATTAATCATAAGGACTGGAGTTATACAAGATGCGGTTGGCTTATTTGTGATCCAATGTATCCTGTGGATACCGCGTAAATTAAAAATGTATTTAGAATTTCCGTGACTTTGTGAAAACAACGTAGGAAACTCACCACAAGATGTCACTAGCTTTTCATGTGCAGAAGAATGTGCCAATGCTTCAAATGGGGTGCTGGAATTGCTGCCTTGTTCTGAAGCCAGATTTAAGGGAGCACTCACCCTCCAACGCTGCAAAAACTTCATTTACCGACTAAGGCTGAAGAAAGAGTCTTGGTTTTGGGGAACATTTTCATGTTGAATAATATTTCATAGATGTATGGTCCATCTTAAATTGTGCAGAATCAGCAACAATCAGCAACAAACTAGAGAAGGAGTAGAGGTGGCAACAGAAGAATGAAGAACATAGCTATTTGTGGGTAGAACTTGTTCTCCTGGAAACAGTTGACATTGCTGAAAATACAATTGTTTGATATGTACAAAGATTTGATATATACAAGAGAAGGCCTGGTTATCTTAATATTTAATGTAAAGAATCCTTCAGTGGAAACCTGTCTCTAATGCATAGCTTTACCACTTAGTTATAATTTCTCTCTGAAGTGGGTGAGGCCAAATCCTTTCTCTTATAAATGTATGTATTTCTATCTTATTAAAGCTAGCTGCGGAGAGCAAGTTTGGTGTAGTGGTGAAGGCACCAGGCTAGAAACCGGGAATTTTTGGCCCAAAAATCAAAAAATTCCTGACCGCGCAGTCAGGAAAACCTCCCGGGATGGGCCTGGCCGAATCAGGTCAAATTGAAAAACGAAGTCTGCCATGTCTGTAGCTTGAATCACGTCAACTGGATTTCTGTTTTCTCAGTGGAAACGTTTCGCTCCTTATCCAAGGAGCTTCTTCAGTCTGAGCAAAGTTGGTAAGGGAATCCTAAAAATCTTTAAAATTTTAAAATTTTTAGGATTCCCTTACCAACTTTGCTCAGACTGAAGAAGCTCCTTGGATAAGGAGCGAAACGTTTCCACTGAGAAAACAGAAATCCAGTTGACATGATTCAAGCTACAGACAATTCCACCTGGATGACTGAGAACCTTCATCGACAGAAGTCCGCCATGAGATTCGGGGTTGAATTTAAGGCTTAGAGGCACTTTGTGCCTAAGGCCAGCTGAGTGACCTTGGGCCAGTCCCTCTCTCTCAGCCCTAGGAAGGAGGCAATGGCAACCCACTCCTGAAAAACCTTGCCAAGAAAACTGCAGGGGCTTGTCCAGGCTTTCTCCGAGAATCGGACACGATTGATCAGATTAAAAAAAAAAAGCTAATTGCCACACATCTCACTCAGCTGTGGTTTCTTTAATGGACTCTGGACTGTCTCCTTCAAGGGGAATCTCCGGGCAAACAGGGGAGGTATGCCGGTGGTCCTGCCCCATGAGAGATCAAAGGGACATGGACCCCAAAGCCACCCATCTCTATAGTGGCCCCCTTGCTATGTGTCAGCCCTCCCAGGTAAACCAGACAGGGAACACGACCAGATGAGCTAATTCTACTTTAACAGAATCTTGCAAGTCTGAAAGTGCAAACCTCTCGCCCTCCCTATTTACCACCTGAGTGGTTAGGGCGGGTCCTTCCTAAGTTTCTTTCTCTGCCTGTTACTCTGTTGTGGGCTCCTTTCTCTTTTATCTAACTGTTCCCTAGGTGTCTCTTCCCCCCATCTTCCAAGGTCACCCTCACATTCCATCACACTATGGAACGCCTTACCCTGTAGGTGCACCAAGCATCTTTCTTATTTGCCTTCTGCAGAGTCATCAAAATAGTTTTGCTTTGGTAGGCATTGAGTGATTGATTTTTAGTATTGCTTATACTGATTTTTGTAGTACTATTATGGCATTACGCTGCTATTTTTTTAAAAATTGGCTTAACATTCAGCCTCAACAGATTTTGATTTTATTGTAAACTGCCTGGGGTTGTGCAAACTATGGGGTGGTACCCAAGTCCATGTAAATCAGTGTTTTTCCAACTTGGCAACTTTTAGATGTGTGGACTTCAACTCCCAGAATTCCCCAGCCAGCATGCTGGCTGGGGAATTCTGGGAGTTGAAGTCCACACATCTTAAAGTTGCCAAGTTGGAAAAACACTGATGTAAATAAACCAAATCCCACAATGGGGTGGGACTACACCTAGTGCTAAACTCAGTGTAATCAGATCTGGGCTCCCAAAATCCAAATAACCATTAACTGACAGTAAAGAGAGACAGAGCGCTAACCCGTTGCTGTTCCCCATCGCTCAGTCTGGATTTTTGCAGCCCAATTCTGGTAGCCCTGCTAAGCCGTAATTTTGATTGGGTGCACAGAGTGTGTACCGTGAATCAGGCTGAAATGAGAACGTGGCACTCTCTGTTTCTGATATTGCAGATGCAATAGCAACCTGCTGCTTTAGTGAAGCGAAACATGAAAGCAGTGAGTAAAACAACAATGAAGTGTTCGTTATTAAATCAGTAACAAAAATCGTGACACAGTAAAAGTCACTATTAGAGTTTATTGGAGTTGGGCGGCCAATAAATTTAAATAAATAATGATAATATTGTATTGTCGAAGGCTTTCACGGCCGGAGTTCGATGGCTGTTGTGGGTCTTCCGGGCTGTGTGGCCGTGTTCTGGAAGTTGTGGTTCCTAACGTTTCGCCAGCATCTGTGGCCGGCATCTTCAGAGGGCAGGAGGACAGACAGAAGCGAAATCTCTGTGCCCAGATTATACAGAGAAGCCATTGAAATTCACAAACACCAGCACAGTTACAATAAAAAAGAAGAAAGTCTAAAAATTAGCAAAACCTGGCTACCAGTCCTGAAAAACACAGCCTGCAAAAGGTCAACGAACTCAGTCCAACCACCAGGATATGGGAATACTTCTCACAATGAACATGCTAATCACGCTCAGCAGCCACTCGTTAACATTTCAACAAAACAAAAAACCCCACCTAATCTCCTATAACTTAGCTCTATAAATAGAAAACAAACATTGCCACTCCACCTGGGCATAGAGAGATCGCTTCTGTCTGTGCTCCTGCCCTCTGAAGATGCCGGCCACAGATGCTGGCGAAACGTTAGGAACCACAACTTTCAGAATACGGCCACACAGCCCGGAAGACCCACAACAGCCAATGATAACATTAATCAGAAGAACTTGCAAAACTGTACATCTTTGGAAGGTCCAGTATTCCTTTCTGTACTTGCTGGTCAGCTCCCCACATCTCTGTCTACAAGGGTTGCTGCCACAAAGAGATTCAACTTAGACAACAGGAGGAACTTCCTGACCTGGGTGGTCATCTGTCTCTACTGAGCAGGGGATTCGTCAGCCTTCCCAGGTAGACCAGACAGGAAACACAACCAGATGAGCTAGTTCTACTTTATTGCAAGGCTACATTAACAGAATCTTGCAAGTCTGAAAGTACAAATCTCCCGCCGTCTCCTTTACAGCCTGGGAAGCTAGGGAGGGTCCCTTCTGAGCCTCTTTCTCTGCCCATTATGCAGCTGTGGGCTATGCCGTCTCTTATCCGACCATTCCCTAGGCAGCATCTCTTTGCTCCGTCTCCCAAGGTCTTTCTCACATACCATTACAGGATTTTAGCAACATGTATTTATTTAGGAGAAAAATTAGTTGGCCATACGTCTTAAATACAACCAGTTTGCAAGAACAAAACAAAACATAAAAATCCCTACAACAGAACCAAAATATAGTTAAAAATAATCCAATAGAATAACCAAGGCGCTGTGTATGTGCAAATGCACATATCTTGGGTTCCTCTCGTCCAGGACCTAATTTCTGGGGGAAAAGCCAGGCCTTCATGGCTTCTTGGAAGGCCAAGAGGGTGGAATCTTGGTGGAGGATGCTGTTCCTTAGGGCAGGCACTGTGTTACAGAGGAGGCATGTCTCCTCGGTCCTGCGGGGTTCGGCTAGATGGCCTCGGAGTTCCCTGCCATCTCTATGGTTGAAGCTTTTAGAAATATTAAAAGGCAGGAGAGAGAGAGAAACTGGAAAAGAAAAAGACTGTGGTGTCCTCAGGGCAGGATTTGGTCCACAGAAGGGCTGGCTCACCACATGTCCGAGGAACTGAAGCAATGCAGATTGAGGAGAGGAGGGGAGGGGAAGCGGAGTCCATTAAACCCCGAGTCCAAAATAATTTCTCGGCACCATTGCATCTGAACTCGCCTCTGTCACATCAGCAGTGATGATGGATCCCATCCGTTAATTACACCTTCTGCGAAACAGCCTCCTGATTTTATGGGCCTTTCCGCAGCTTGGAACACAGGCTGTGGGTTTAAACTTAGAAAAATCCATGGTTTTTGTGGATGCTCTTTGGGGAGGAATAAAACAGCAAGATGGAAGTGGCAGAACCGGGCATTTTTAAAAAAAAAAAATATTTTCCAGATCCAGGGGAGCCTTTTTTTTTTTGCACACTTCCCTCCTTTCAAAGCTTGACGGCTGGAGGGTTTGCTAATGAGAGGCGTCGGCTGTTGAAAGGCAGGCAAAGTCAAAAGGTGCCTCTGTTTTTTCTGCCGATGCATAAAATATGATACAAGATGTTCGGGGGAAATAAGAAGAGGCAAATAAAGTCCCAAACACACAGGAGGAGTGGTTGGAAACGCAACCAGCCCTGCTCGGTGAGAGGCTGCAGCCAAGCTCATTTATCGCCAGGACAAAATGACATTTCCTAAAACAGGCTAAATGAATGACTTGCCTTGACGCTCCTAAAGGGAGACAGAAAAGGGAAACTGACAGAAAATGACAGATCGCAGCCTTCCCAGCGTGCTCCAAATGAGCATCTCTGACAGAGATGCAGGATGCGGGGGCCCCTGAAGCCTCGCTGTGAGATCAGTGCAAACAGCAATCAAGGGGCACGGAGGATGAACATTTTGCTGGGGATGTCAAGATTGCTGGCAATCACTTTTCAAAAGGGAAGGTGGGGCGAGGAAGCCTGCCATCCAACGCTCGTAACTGCGGCTTGCAGATGGGACAGGAATAAGGACTCTGGCATTTAAGGGAAAAGGTACAACACAAACTGGGATTTGCTGTCACTGATCTGGAACGGCCACAGAGCTTTTAACCGTTTTATTTATTTATTGCAGGGTTTATATATCACGGAAAGCTACAGCTTATTTAACCGGTGGTTGGTGAATAAGCCACAGTAGGCTGTGTTCACTAATTATCCTAAGGAAAAGAAGACGATTTTGCACACCAGTTGTGGATTAAGCAAACCAGGGTTAAGCAAAACATAGTTTAACAGCAGGGGGAGACCCAGTCAATAAGTTTCCCAGCCCTCGACCCAGCTGGCCGCTGGGTGCTGGCGAAAAGCATCTGGAAGCCGAGCTGGTCATTGTTTCGTCAGATGGGGGATCGGTGAAGCACGCTGTGATGCAAAGAAGAGATCCAGTGGCTCAGTGTGTGAGGTGGGTGGCCATATAAGTGTGATACATAAATGAATGCGACTGATTACTAACTTAGCCCATGTTCTGATAACCAAAAGCAATCAAACAGGCCAGGGGTGTTTGCAGGGTATGGTAAAAAAAAAGTCAAGATATTTAAGATAGTGGCTGAAACATTGCCCATTTTTTAATGCACAGTGCATCTTGACTTTTTTCACCATAGCTCTGCAGACGCCTTGAAACAGGCTGAGTTTGCGCAGCCCAGCAAGCTTCAAACAATAAACCAGTTTAATCCAACGTAGTGTGTTGCGTGAATGCATTGCTTGGCCTTTTAGCTCCGGGTTAAATTTGTCATAGGAATACAGCCGACGTTTGATCCGGTAGTGATCGCTCTTGTTTTTCTGGGGCCTTCACAGTATTCATAAAAAACAGTTCTCCTTGTTCTGGGGAAAGGAACACAGCCGAAAAGAAGAAAAGGCGACAGGTGGAAGAGTTAAGAGTGAGCCAGAAACGAAGAACAACGTTGGCGCGTTGTGAACCAACTGCTCGCCCTTATGCCGAGACGGGGAGACAGATTGAAGATCTCAAAGCGTTTGGAGCTGCTGGGGAGAGGCAGCCAAGAACAGCTTCTAAGCCCTAATAAGGCTAAAGTTAGCCGTCACCATTTTGGTATGGACAGGCGTGGGACTTTCGGAGTGCAAAAGATGCAGACTTATTGCCGAGAAGAAACTGGTACAGGTAGTCCTCGCTTAACGACCACAATTGGGACTGGGGTTTTGGTTGCCAAGCGAAGCGGTCATGAAGTGAATCCGACCTTTTTTATGACCTTTTTTGCAGCGGTTGTTAAGCGAATCACCACCGGCGTTAAGCAAATCATGCGGTTCCCCATTGATTTTGCTTGCCAGAAGCTGACCGGGAAGGCCGAAAATGGCGATCACGTGACCACAGGATGCTGCAACAGTCATAAATACAAACCAGTTGCCAAGCGCCCAAATTGTGATCACGTGACCGCGGGGATGTGGCACCGGTCATAATTGTGAGGACCGGTCATAAGTCGGTTTTTCAGCACCGTTGTAAGTTTGAACTGTCACTAAACAAAAGGTTGTTAAGTGAGGACTACTTGTATTCTACTGAAGCCACAAAGACTAGAGTGGCACATCTGACAGTGCTATAATTTCATTAAACCCAGTTTGCTGGATAAACTATGATTGGTTAGCTTTGCTCAGCCAACGTACTAAGATCAATCCAGACAACCACACAAGGACTGGTGCATACTTTCCACTAAACCATAGTGTGGTTCGTTTGGTGTTAGCTTAGTGCATTGTGGGAACTTAATTATTGTGGTTTGCAAATTATGGCTTGGCCCAATGTGTGAACTCAGCAGACTGTAGCATATATAACAAGCCATGGTTAAGGCAGAGTATAATTTGTGAACCCAATTTGTTGCTTAGGGTGTTGGGTGAACCAGTCCAAAGTCTCAACACGCAACTTTCTATAATATTAGGGTAAGCACTAGAAATAGCCTTGAATGGTAAAGTATTAAGCACAGGAGCATTGTATATAATAGAATTTCCTTGATTTTCTTTTCTTTTGAATGCAGACTTCAAAAGGGCCCTTGTTGGCAAGCGTTTCCCATTTGCCGGGTTGGCTCTTGACGATGCATGGCCTGGGGTAGAGGAAGAGTTTTGGGGGTGATTAGGAAATGAGCCGAGGCTATAAAGATGACTGTGTGATCAGGACATTCCCCAATGCTATTTTAGTGAGGGGTGGCCCCTGGATGCACAGTGTTTCCTGGATCGCTTTGCTGCTGTTTAGTCGTAGTCCAGAAATTTGCAGGCCAGATGTGGTAGCCTTTTATTTCACAAAAAGGCTAGTGAATCATCAACTAATTAAATGGCCTGGATAACGTTCACACAGTACATTGAGATGCATGCATGCATGCATGCAAAACTAGCCAAACGTCATAGACTGTGTGAATGCAACCATTAGATCTTCAACTGACCTTTGGCCTGTTGCAGAAACAGCCTTTATTGCGCTGCTTAGGTGGCAAGAGCGCATCTAATCGTATGTGCTTTGCATGCAAGACCTACATTACAACCTTCGTCTTATGTACCTGGTTGGTTCGAAATGTTTGGGCTGGCTTAGCATATTGGGTGAATCAAGCTGTTTGGGAGCTAGCCAGCTTTTCACAAACTATGATTTATAGCTTAGTGTTCAGTGGAAGGCCAATCAGTTATGACTGATTTAAAACACAATTAAATAAACCACACTTAAGTCAACAGTTACTTTGAGATAGGAATGAAGCTTTAGGCTCGTGGGATTTCAGCAGGAAAACCCACGCCCAGAATTAAGAATGAAGTTGTTCGTATGCTCCATTCAGCAGCTTGCCCCACCTACAAAAATCCTCTCCTGGGTTTTCTCCAAGCTTTCATTTCATCAGCCTAAAATTGCGGTGGAGGACGCTTTCAACCGTTATTGTTCGGATGGTTGGGAGTCAAAAGTCCTTCCCAAATCTCCTGCAGATCAGGTAGCCAGAAATGTATCGGTAGACCAGCTTCTGCTCTTCTCTCTCCCCCCCCCCCCAACATGCTAAGGAAAAGGAGAGGGAACACGGCAAGCTCTTCGTGCAAATTGCAATTTGTGACCTTCACCCCAATCTCCTTAGCAGCCCCCTTGAGGGAGATGATCCTAGAACATCCCAGACAATTGAAACAATCATTCCATCAGCTTAGCTGAGTTGGCTTTTATAATTGCATTTTTCAAAATAAAAATGGGGTAACTGAGCCTGCCTTGTCACAACTGGGCAATTTAGAAACTAGGTATCTGGGAAATGCACTGGAATCCAATCTATCCTTGGGGGGAAATCAGTAGTTTTTTTAAAATGCTTTGTCTTGCATTGCAAACATTTTCAATGTGTCCTGCGGAGCATCGGCGTTGCTTGCTGATGGCTCGTTTCAAGATTCCATTGCTTTTTTTTTTTTTTGCGTTAATGGGAACATCTGAGTTTTCAGCGATGCTATTCATGGCAATTCCCCTCATTCCAGTCTTTAGTGGCTATAAGCAGAGGATGAATATGGGCCAAAACATTTAAAAATGCTGACTTATTGCTGGGCCTTCAAATAATGTCCTATCAATCATGCCTAAACAACCAGCCACCTTAATGCCAGCTGCCATACGTACTACCTGGGTGGTGTGCAGTGCAGTCATTTCAGCTAAAAGAGGCAAGCAAGCAAAGATAAAGAGAGTTGCAGGGCAGACATAAAGGATGGAGAAATAGAAACGGAGGCATAGTATGATTAAGCAGAATGTAAATACTGTAGCAAATAGTTAACAGTTAATTCTGTCCTGCTTTACATCAAGGCATAGGGAATGAAATTAATTAATGCATAGAACAAACATTCTATGCAAGTTCAGTGGTGGCATCTGTCAGCCAATTGTTCAAAATATTGGGTAAGACGTGTTATTTATGCTTACATGAGAATGAGATTCAGGCAGTTGGTGTCCTTTTTTAAAAGACTTTATTAAAGTTTCAAAATGCAGATAAAATACAAAGTATTGAAAAGCTTAAGGAAAGAACTAAAAAAAAGAACAAATTAAAAAAGTGCAGAAACATCCATCCATCCATCCATCCATCCATCCATCCATCCATCCATCCATCCAACTTCTGTCACCGCCCATCTCCCCCCAAAAGGGGGACTCTGGGCGGTTATTTAGAAAGAAATAGAAAGGAAGTGACTTCTGACTTTCTTCAACACAGATATGAATACAAATATATAACACCTTAATCTCTTACTCTTAACTAAACCTTAACAAACATTATTTCTATCAAAAATAACACTTTAATCGTCAAAACCCAAAATCAAAACTTCATTTTTTTTCCAGTTACAAGCAGATGACCCAGAAGCGGTTTCCACGCAGAAACAACTCCAGTCACAGTATTTTCTCTTACCAATGCTGCCAATTTTGCCATCTCCGCCAGCTCCAATAATTTCACCATCCATTCTTCCATTGTGGGAATTTGTGCATCTTTCCATCTTTGCGTGAGATTCAGGTACTCTGTGTCTGGTGGTGGTGGTGGTAGAAGAGGTAATGCAACGCTGTAAGAAAATGCTGCTGTATTAGCTGAACAAAATATTTCTAGAGTTTTGATTAGAATTTGCAGCCCCTTCCAAAAAGTGGGTTTTGAAAACTGAAGTCCAGCCTGTTGGGAGAATGGTAGGCTGGGCATGGGGGCTTTAGATTTTAGACCCAAATCTGAAGGAATAACGGGTCAACCTTGATATAATCCTAGAATCCATGCAGGTTTCCATGTTTATTTGGCTAAACTATCAGCCAAGTGGCCATGGTTCCATGTATTAGGCTATCTTCTATTTAAGCCATCATGTGCCATCAGTGCCCTTTTCGCGTTCATGTGCCAACAGATCAATAGCTCCATAGGAGAAGGGAGGTGAATCAATATCCCCAAATGAAAATGCTTTGAAACCAGCTGAGGAGCAATTCAATTTCCTACAGGGTTTTGCAGCAGATTCTGAAGTTGCAACCTTCCAAAGTGGGGAAGAGCACCACCAGTTCAGAAGTGGGGATCCTGGGACTCATTGAGAGTGCCTTGTTGGCCCACTTGGTAAGGTGTGGGGTGAGGGACGTGGGGAATTGCATCCCATGGGAATTGGAAGATCCCCACTTTTCCATATCCCTGCTGCAATATGAAATCAGCAACCAGGTTTTGTGAAGTGGGATGTCAGCAAGAGAAGGGAATGGTTAGTTTGTAGAAAATCATTGCTTTAAAGCCTTTACACATAGTCCTCGTTTAGCGACTGCCTCATTTAGTGACCTTTTGCAGTTATGTTGGTGATGGAAAATTAACTTTGTGACCAATCCTTGCATTTACGACCTTCACAGGTCTGTAAAGCAAAGGAAAGCTGAAGTCAGATCGTAAGCCCAGTCGCGGCTTCACTTAGCGACCGCTTCGCTTAACGGCCAAGTTGCCAGTCCCAATTGTGATTGCTAAATGAGGACTACCTGCATTGATCTCACTGCACCTGTCATTGGGTGCATTCTGGAAGGCCCCAAGTTGCGGAAAGCCATTTTAGTGGGAACATGTTGATCTCCTCTAAACCACGTTCACTTCCTCTTTGGTTTGGGATCTGTTTAGGCCTGGAGCAATATTGGATGCTGAAGAAGCAACTAAAGGTAGTAATGATACTGAACAGAATCAGCAGGCACGGAGGATAAGCGTGCCCACCATCTAAATCTTTTTAGGGAGTAGGGGAAACATCTCTAACTTTCCTTGGGGGAGGGAACCACGTTCAACAAGTGAGTATTTACAATGGGCCAACTTTAAATTCCTCCTCCTTTTCCAATGGACTACAGGAGGAATACCAATGCTTGCTGTTCTTCAGTCAATGAGGAAGCACAGGACGTCTGCTCACCAGAAGGGACTGTCCTCCGTGGCACACTTCCAATTCCATTTCATCTTTTATATTTCAGGCCCTGAGCATGTCTTTCATGGGGGACGTCATCCTTCTCAAGGAAATGCTACCCGATTAGTCAAAGTGAAGGTTTCATGAATAACTGGTGGGGGTTTTTTTGGACGCTGATTCTAAAGACCTCAAATTACAGTCTAAAGTTAAATTAAAATCTCAGTGTGAATTGGTTAGCATGTGTCTCTGTGTGAGGGTTTTCAGGGTTACTTGAATTTCTTTATCTTGGAAACAGGTTGGCATACATATTAATGAGACCCAGGTGTTAATGCCATGCTGTTTTATTTTTAATCTTAAAAAAGTCTTTACATTAAAATCAGTGGATGCCACTACAACTGTTTTTTTCTGAATAATTATGCAATAGTGCTTTAGTTTGGAGGCATGTTGCTTTTTTGCCAGAACATAGGAAGAACCAAGATGGATTCGGTGACTGTGGAAGGACGGGCTGTACTAAAATTGCAGGCAGCTGGGATTCCTTTCCTCCCCTTTGTTCCTAAAGCACCTCAGCATAAGGGTGGCGGGGAGATTGTTAAAAAGCCCGGTGTGTGGAACAGCTGGGTGTGTGTGTGTGTGGGAGAGAAGAAGATGACAGGAGAAAGCGAGGAAGAGAGCAGCAGTAAAGGCTTGCAGAAACGACAGAGAAGGAGCAAGTGAGACTTTGACCTCTTAAAGGAGCATTGTATCCTAGAGATAGTCGTAGAATTGTTACTGTTTAATAGTTATAGCAGAGCTTTCCAAACTGTGTGTCGTGACACGTTAGTGTGTCGGCTGCAGTGTCTGGGTGTGTTGCGGCGGCTGCTGCCTACGAGCCCTGCCAGGATTCCACGCAGGTCCTAGTGCCTGCCTTGTGCCTGGCTGCCTCCAAACCTGCTGTGATTCCATGCAGGTCCTAGTGCCTGCCTTGTGCCTGGCTGCCTCCAAACCTGCCCTGTCAGGATTCCGCACAGGTCCTAGTGCCTGCCTTGTGCTGGGCTGCCTCCAAACCTGCTGTGATTCCATGCAGGTCCTAGTGCCTGCCTTATTTATTATTATTTATTAAATTTATATGACCGCCCATCTCCCCCCAACGGGGAACTCTGGGCGGTTGTCTTGTGCCTGGCTGCCTCCAAACCTGCCTCCAAACCTGCCCTGCCAGGATTCCGCGCAGGTCCTAGTGCCTGCCTTGTGCCCTGCTGTAAGAGTGTGTCGCAAAATGATGCATGTCTAAAAAGTGTGTCACCAACATGAAAAGTTTGGAAAGCTCTGAGTTATAGTGATAGAGGAGTCTAGTGACAGTCATAGCTTAGTGACCTACATGTATTAGCGAGGATAGACATAGTTTAGAGTAGTAATAGTGGTAGACATATAGGTTAGTTGGAAAAAAACCAAGAATTATATTCTATATATTTTAATATATAGAATTATATATTATAATTATATATAATTAAAATATATATTCTATATATTTTCACCTGGGTGTAAAGAGCACTTCTATACTGTGAATAGGGGAGAGCAAAAGGTTTTCGTGTGCAGCGTCTCATTGGGGAACGCCTTGGTGAGTCTGCGTAAACAACCCTGCCGGGTATCAAATGAACCTGTGACAGTGACCCACCTAGTCCAGCTGTGGCCACCTCATATGCCCAAGAAGTTCACAAACAGGACAAGAACATGGTTGCTTGTCCTGCAGATGCACCCATCGCAAGCTGGAATCTTTCAAAATCACGGGCTGAGCTCACACTTTGTGCAAAACAACCCTGTTACTTGTATGTGTGGGGTGAAATGGTTGTGTGTAAACTCGGCTACTGTAGGTTTGTAAAACATTGATAAATCAGTGTGATGGGTGTATCAGGTCAGTTGCGGCTTCTACAAGGAGCCATGGTTATAAACCAGGGGTAGTATAAGAGTTGGACCATAAGGAAGGCTGAGCGCCGAAGAATTGATGCTTTCGAACTGTGGTGCTGGAGAAGACTATTGAGAGTCCCTTGGACTGCAAGGAGGTCAAACCAGTCAATCCTAAAGGAAATCAACCCTGACTGCTCATTGGAAGGACAGATGCTGAAGCTGAAGCTCAAATACTTTGGCCACCTAATGCGAAGAGAGGACTCACTGGAAAAGACCCTGATGCTGGGAAAGACTGAAGGCAAAAGGAGAAGGGGACGGCAGAGGATGAGATGGTTAGATAGCATCACCGATGTAATGAACATGAATTTGAGTAAACTCCGACAGACAGTGGAGGACAGGAAGGCCTGGCGTGCTATGGTCCATGAGGTCACGAGAGTCGGACATGACTAAATGACTGAACAACAAAAAGTATAAGTTAATGAGAAATGAGTGAAAGATATCAAGAAAACTCATTACTCAACCCGAAATCTCTGTAGCTGAAAATCAGGCACACAATTTGTTGCGAAAATATGACATAGATTCAAGTCAACATTTATTACAATATTATTTATCTTGCCCATGTAAAGCAACCTTCCAAACTAGATGTTCTCCAGATGAATTCTAAATGACAGTCCTACTGGTTGGGGAATTTTAGCTGCCCTCCAGATGTGTGGGCTTTAATTCCCAGCATTCCACCTGGCCACTTCTAAGAATGCTGGGAGTTGAAGTCCCTACATCTGGAGGATGCCTCCAATGAAGTGGAGTGAGCACGACCATTTAAAATGGGGAAAAAAGGGTTTATCCTTTAAGATGCCAGAAACTAGCATAGTCCCCCTTGCCCCTTTTAATTTTGTACCTGTGGAATGTTTGCACCCCACATTTTTTTTTCTGCCCAAACCTTCTAAAATTTCATTCAGGAGCTTTCGCACAACTCTGGGCTCCAATGGTTAATGAGAGTTCACCCCCCCAGCCCATCAGGATTCACCTTTGCCTTTTGAAGGCAGCCATGTGTATAGAAAACATCTTGCCCCAAGAAGTTCGGAGGCATTTTTAAATTTTTGATGGTTTTTGTCATTTGAGTTAAACTGAAAGGTTACAAACAACATTGCAACCGCAATTCCTCTTACAGAAACCTCCTGCTTTGCATCTCTCTGTCTTTTTTTCCCCTGCCGGTATAATTTTATTTTAAATAACTTAATATAGTCAAAAGGCAGTGGGAACTGGACGGCTGCAGCAAAAGGTATTTTGAAATGGCATGGCAGAAGGAATGAGGCAAAATCAATTTAGTTTGCATTTCAATATGAACTTATCATTTCACTGTTTATCAAGTAAAAATATAACATGAGTGCAATTCCTGGTGGCTTTATGGGCATTTCATTTTTACTTGGCAACAGCACAGAAATGGTTTGCCAGCACCTTCTTTTCTTGATTTCACAACCTTGGCATTTCCTGTTTGTCACCCATGCAGGTACTAATCATGCATGAGCCTACTTAGCTTCCAGGCCCAGTCCTGGCCTGGTTCACACATTATGCTAAGTCCTGGTATATTGAAATATTGAATAAACCACAAGTGGTTGGTTTATTCCAACTCCAAGCAGTGCTGACAAACTACACTAAGCTGAGCAGACAAACCATACAGGTAGTCCTCGCTTAAGAACCATTTGTCTAGTGATGGTTTGGACTTACGACAGTGCTGAAAAAACCGACTTATGACCGGTCCTCACATTTATGACCGCCATAGCGTCTCCGCAGTCACGTGATCATGATTTTGGCACTTGGCAGCCAGTTCGCATTTATGACTGTTGCAGCATCCTGTGGTCACGTGATCGCCATTTCAACCTTCCCAGATGGCTTCTGGCAAGCAAAATCAATGGGAACCGCATGATTCGCTTAATGACCACGTGTTTTGCTTAGCACCCACAGTGATTCACTTAACAACCGCTGCAAAAAAGGTCGTAAAATCAGGTCAGATTTGCTTAATTACCGCTTCACTTAGTAACTGAAATTTCAGTCCCAATTGTGGTTGTTAAGCGAGGACTACCTGTAGTTTGTCTAATATTTTGTAGTCTGCTTGCTCCTTGAATCCTTAGATCAATGTTTCTCAACCGTGGCAACTTTAAGGTGTGTGGACGTCAACTCCCAGAATTCTGGGAGTTGAAATCCACACACCTTAAAGTTGCCAAGGTTGAGAAACACTGCCTTAGATTCTTGGGAATAAGAGCTGAGCTAATCCTGCTGAATGCAGAGCATGAATCATTTGGGGAGAACGGATTAATTCAGACAAAATAATGTGTTTGGCTGGCTGATTTTACATATGGACTGAAAGCTCTGGCAAGTCCCTTTATTTACGAGTAGCTTGATTTTTCACTCTGGAGTTGCCCATCCAAAGCCACTTTAGGGAATGACTTTGCACTTGGAAAAATAGCATTGATTATGCCTCCTTTCCGACATAAATCCTAAAACAGAATATGCTTTTCCCCCAAGAGGTGAAAAAGATCACTTAGTCTGGAGTTTCTTAAGAAGGAGCAAATGAGCCAAATGTCGCCTTCTCTTTTGCAGGCACTGCGTGGTCCCTCGGTGAGAGGCATAGAAGGGTGAGACAGTGGAGATAATCGTGTTAAGTCTTAAATGATTGCCAGAAATGAAAACTCACCTGATTTTTCTGCTTGAGGGAGTTCAAGACATTTCAGCATATTGTTCATTCTCCTAAGGAGCGGATGATATATTCTCTAGGATCATTTGAATGTTATTTATGCTTTTTTTATTGGTTTCTTAAAAACTCCCCGAGAAATCTTTAGAATGAACAGAAGAGAAGGGATCGGGGCTAATGTTATTACCTAGGGGAGCTTGGCCCACTGATTTGAATTAAATTCTGCACTTCTGTAATCTTTAGGTTTTTCCCAAGGATGTTGCTCCTCGGAGGCCCCGTTCTGCTGGCCCTTGAGTTGGATACTAGTTCAATAGCAGGAGGATTGATTGAAACATAATAGATAGAACTTGGCTGGCGGTTTTTTCCCTCCCATCAATCGCTGCAATGAACTTTAAAAAGAAAAAAACTGGAGATGCAAAGACTGCATCTACAGTAATATTTTGCAGGTAAAGCATCTGTTTGAGAACTCCCTGACTTAATGCCTGCCTTGGTTGGTGAAGCTTAACTGTAAGGTAGGTAGCTGTAAGATTTCTGCAATGGTCATTTGGAGGATTGACTATGGGAATTCCTTTGCACGCATGCAAAGTCAAAAGGCAAGTCAAAAGCCTGGCCAGCTGTCTACAGGTAACTGGTAACTGTACTGTACTGTAACTGGTCAACTTACAACCATTTGTTTAGTGACCATTCAAAGTTACAACGGTACTGAAAAAAGCAACCTATGACTGGTCCTCGCACTTACAGCCGTTGCAGCATCCCTGCGGTCACATGATCAAAATTCAGGTGCTTGGTAACCGGCATGTATTTACGACGGTTGCAGTGTCCTGGGCTCACATGATCACCAGTTCGGAGGTTCAAATCCCTAGCCCCGCGTGACGGAGTGAGCTCTCGCACTCGCCCCAGCTCTTGCCAACCTAGCAGTTCAAAAGCATGCAAATGCAAGTAGATGAATAGGTACCACTTTGGTGGGAAGGTAACAGCATTCCACGTGCGTCATGCCGGCCACGTGACCGTGGAAGCATCTTCGGACAACGCTGGCTCTTCGGCTAACAAACGGAGATGAACATCGGCCCCTAGAGTTGGAGACGACTGCACAAATATGCAGGGGGAACCTTTACCTTTTTTAGACCACTATTTTGTTGTCATCCCTTGACCATGATGCTCTATGAGAACTGCTGACTGGGATCTCGCAGCACTGATGAAAATATGTGGGCTGATTTACAGCGTTACGACCTAGTATGGTAGTAAGTGGACTGATTTATGTTTGTTCTGTTTCACTCCCTTTCAGAGTCTTGCTAAGTTGTGAAAACCTAGGCATCATTGCATCATAAATATGGTCCAGCAGGGTCCAGCAATGATAATGTGAATAGATGTTTTTAATCTCCAGATGTAGTTATTTTGTGTTTAGATAATAATGTGTAGACTCCAAAATGTCTGTTGCGTTTTGTCTCCTCTGCTGAGTGAAGTCCTGACTTTCCCCCCAAAGTTCTACCTTGATAGTATCTCTTGTGTCATTGAATGAGATCAGAATCCCCCCTTTGATATAATTGTTCACTGCCCTGTTCTGTTTCTAGGGAATCTTTAGCAATGAATGTTGCTTTGTAGGATATTCAGCAAGAGCAACAGATGGAGTAGGCTCATGATCGCAGAAGTGTTAAGAGGAATCAAAACCAGAACGTTTTGAGCAATCTGTTTGGTAGTGAATGAAAATGCTAAGATAATATCTCCATTTCTTAAATCCTGTTGTTAAATAAGCGACAAATGGCATGACACTTCAAAACTAGGTCAGTTAATCTAAGGTCTGTGTAATTAATATCTACAAGAAAACCCAATGTAAAATAAGTATTCCCCTCACAAGAAAATTCCCAGGGGCTGGTGAAGTTCTGAAGTCCTTGAGAATGTTTGCTGATTTTTTTTTTTGGAGTGGGGGGTTGGTAAAAGTGGTATCAGGATATTAACTGATTTTACAAAATGTGAAGTTTCACAGGGCACAGAAGCCTAAAGAAATGACAGTCCCATCATTTGATTTAGATGAAGAAGTGGGACTGGACCGAAATGGATTCTCAGAACTCTGTATCCTCATTTGACTAGACCTTTGTGGTTTTATTTCATAGTGTTTGTTGGCATGCTTTATTTTACTCTTTAGAAGTTTAAAATTAAACTCATATTAGTTCTGAAAACTTCAGTAGCCATTGTGAAAACAAACATTGTTAAGTCATTGCATTAATTAAACTGGCTTGTGATTCCCCCAGAATCTGGCCAAGGTGGATATTTCTGTCACCATCCTAGAGGAATACTTTGGCCACCTAATGCGAAGAGAGGACTCACTGGAAAAGACCCTGATGCTGGGAAAGACTGAAGGCAAAAGGAGAAGGGGACGGCAGAGGATGAGATGGTTAGATAGCATCACCGATGTAATGAACATGAATTTGAGTAAACTCCGAGAGACAGTGGAGGACAGGAAGGCCTGGCGTGCTATGGTCCATGAGGTCACGAAGAGTCGGACACGACTAAACAACTGAACAACAACAAAAATCCTAGAGGAAGGAAGTTGAATCTCTCAGAAGCATGTTTGCTAGATTTCTACGTATGTGCCATCATGTGCCAGCTCTATGCCACCTATTCCATCAAGTCAGTGTCAACTTAATGGTTAGAAAATAATATGGCTGGTATTGTTCTCATCTGGCACCTTCCGATATTCCTGTCCACCTGCAGTTAGCACCAGCTGCTAGCGTCATATTTTTTTTGAGTGTGTGTATGTGTGTGGAATGTTCTTGGGTCCAAGGTCTAGGATGCCTAGAACGGTGGAGAATTTGTCATCTGGTAAATGGATGTATTGCAACTGTCCCTGCCTGCGATGGCAGCTGTCACATGAACAGGCAAGTCTCCTGAGCACACTTATCACATGCTTTCAAAATTTCAGATGTGCCCCTGGCCATGAGTAGGTTGCCTTCTGTCATGGAAAGGCACGTCTCATGACAAAAACGGGGGCATATTTGCAGCATTACTGAGCAGCTCCCAAGGAGCAACCCTTGACCCTTCCTTGCTTTTATTGTCTTTTCAAGTGCTCCATTCTTTTTCAAGCCAGCCCTGGAAGAATTGAGAAGGAACATAGATTTCTGCACCCCGTTTTTCCTTGTGGGAAGTGGCACAGATTAACCCCAGAAGGTGCAAATGGTGATGTGAGCGCTAGATCTGGCAGTGTCAGGAACAAACCGCTTTGCAACCAGACTAGTCTGTTACCATAAGAGGGGGTTGGAAGGAAATGTTTCTCCTACCCGGAAAAAGGAAGCCTGTAGCCCATTGCGCTGCACAGATGAGAGAAAAAAGTTGCAAGAATGTGAGCAACTATATAAATATAGTTTATAGTTTATAGTTCAATATAAACAGGGCTTGCATTTGATACATAGCAGTAGCTGGATTCCTTTTATAATGGCTTCATTTATTCTTGCAAAAAGTTTACTTATCAGAGAGCTGTGTTCTTGAGTGCCTGCCTGTGCTGTTTCCACTTTTATCATCTGCTGTTGGGTGAGGAAAGGCTATTGAGATAATCTTGCCCATAGTCCCCACCCCTGGTGCTGCTGTTGGGAAGGTAAACATTTTTGGCAAAGGAAACATAGAGATCAATAGGGAAGAGTCAAGGACCGATGAAATACCCAAGCTGAAGGATATTGAAAATGATGGCTTGTCACAAGCATCACCTTGGAAAGCAGCAAAAATGGGAAAGGAATCCATTATGGACATGCAGCTCATTTGACAAAGGTATTTTTATTCCTCAAACACTTCCAGAAGAGGACAAAAGTACTTTGCTGGGGAGGGTTCCTCAAAAGGAAGACAGATGGCAAAAGCAGGACTGTAGCAAGTGGAGGATTTCAGAAGTTCAGAAAGAGATGGGTTTGTTGAGGGAAGAAGAAAGGAAAGAGAGATTTTGTCACTCCTGGGCTTGTAAATGGCTGAATATTTGCAGAATCCAAGCAGTGCAAACTGCAATGATCAACCAAAATTTATTACAGGTCACAGACCCAGACTCTATTAAAGAAAATACAGCATACAATACAAAGCCCTATTATAGTATGCATGGTAAAAAGGCCTGTAATTGTGCTTAATCTGTTTTGATGTCAAGAACACGCACGTTCTATGGGCTACAAACACAAACTTTGTGACAGCAAGAGTAATCTTGGGATCCTTATCTGCCAAAAGAACCTGTACATAGAATTCTGTCCAATCTGGAAATGGGCTAAGAAAAGGTTGTCAGTGTATGTAAAGAAAAATATATTATTCTTGGGATTTTACTGGTCTGACAAGGATGTGCAAACGAGATAATGGCTAGCAGCTGAGACTAATTAACTCAAGTGTTGGCTGAGCTCACCAACCTTGAGAGGTAATTGAGGTAATTGACTGCTGCTAATTAACTGCACCTGTATCTGGGTATGAGTAAGCAGAACTATGTGTATATATACTGTGGATGTGAAATGTGTGTGTGTAGTTTTTGTATGGAGTTGGTTGAGGAGTGTAGTTGTAAATATTGTGTGCTGTGTAGTAAAGGTCTATATATTTGAAGCAACAGACTCTGTAGTTTATTACAGCAGCAGACAAGCAGATTTCTTTTGCAGCAGCAGTGGACAGTGCAACACTCTACGCCAGAGCTTTCCAAACTGTGTGTCACGACACGTTAGTGTGTCGGCTGCAGTGTCTGGGTGTGTCGCGGCTGCTGCTGCCTCCGAACCCTGCCAGGATTCCGCACAGGTCCTAGTGCCTGCCTTGTGCCTTGCTGCCTCCAAACCTGCCCTGCCAGGATTCCGCGCAGGTCCTAGTGCCTGCCTTGTGCCTGGCTGCCTCCAAACCTGCTGTGATTCCGCGCAGGTCCTAGTGCCTGCCTTGTGCCTGGCTGCCTCCAAACCTGCTGTGATTCCTGCCTTTACAAAGACGAGGCCTTTCAGCTTGGGTCAGACTACAACATGATGGAGCAATCGGGTAGATCCCACAAGAGAGAATGTGCACAAGTAGGGTCAGTCAAGGCCAGAGGCCAAGATGAGAGGTTCCTGCAAGGAATAGAAGAGCAACAGTAAGCAAAAAATGAAAGAAGGGAAGAGAACAGGTGACCTGTCACACAAAGGAGAGATGCAACCAAGGTCAGTTTTGAGCAGTTGTCCTCATACGCTTGGCCTGAAAGCATTCATAGCAGCCTCACCTGGGTGGACTTCAGAATTCTCTGCAATGCCTGGCTGAGTGAGAGGGACTGGCCCAAGGTCACCCAGCTGGCTTTGTGCCTAAGGTGGGACTAGAACTCTCAGTCTCCTGGCTTGCCATTGGCTCCTTCCTAGGGCTGAGAGACAGGGACTGGCCCAAGGTCACCCAGCTGGCTTTGTGCCTAAGATGGGACTAGAACTCACGGTCTCCTGGTTTCCAGCCTGGTGCCTTAACCCCTATGCCAAACTGGCTCTCTTTCCCAGAAAACAAAGGGCAAAAACCAGGACTGTAGAAACTTCACACTATGTGAAGATTTACTGTAGATTGTCTTCTCCACTGGGGATCTATTGAAAATCGAGTTTCCGCAGCAAAAGGAAACACAGAGGGGGTCTTCTCAACATTTCTTTGCCAGAACGATTGGCTTATGGTGCCTGATAATAATTGGATGAGTCATTTTACACCCCAAATCCTTCAGCTCTCCTTGTATTTTTTTTTCTCTTATAGGAGAGGAAATGAAAGAATGAGTGGGAATTATTAAGGCATATACCTTTCACGCTGAGGAAGTAAGAGAGAGATTGAATTTCCAAGCTCTGCTCTGTTCCTTGAGATGTCCTCAGTGAATAGCTTCATTTAGATCCTGGCAAAGGAGAAGATATTCAGGGGCATTTCTATGAATGGACTTTATTTGCATTCTCTATTTTTTGGAATATTCCTTTTTCCTATTTCATGGCATTGCTTGTACTAGATCAGGGCATATACTTCTGCTGCTCAGGGTCTCCCACTGGATTTGCTTCCTGTTCTCCCAAGTTCCCACTGGAGAGGCCAAGAATTGGATTAGGGACCTTTTCTATGGCAAATCTGTGCTCTACCCCTGACGCAGGGGGGGAGGAGAGGTTTGAAAGCTAATTTACCTATCTGCATTTTTTGAACCAATACTCAGGCAGAAATTTAGTGGAAATTTGCAGTTCTCATGCTTCTGCTATGCAGTTTGCCAGCAATTTAAAAAGAAAACTATATTGGGGAAAGTCTTTTCATGAACATACGCTGTCTTAAAATGCACACATTGCATTATAGTTCAGGAATTACTTGCAAAAATTGCGGGTTAGGCAAAACTTCAAACGAAATGTGTGGGTTTAGAGAAACGCACACTGAAATATGTACACATCTCTGCAAACTTACAAGATTTGATTTAGTTATTATTTATTTATTATTTGGATTTATCCCCGCCCATCTCTACCGTGGTAGACTCTTTACCTTGTGAAGAGAAAATTCTGAAGTTCAACAGACCAGCTGGACATTTATTTATTTATTTATTTATTTAATTTCTATGACCGCCCATCTCCCCCCATGGGGAACTCTGGGCGGTTAATACTGGCAAAAATGCTGAACTGAGATTTGACGACTATGGATAGGGTGAAATCGTTACTTATCAGAATGTCTGGAACTACATTGAAAGATGGGCAGGTCAGTGACACCTCATTTCCAGATCTGATGGCATTTGACTCTCCTTTCAGCAATGGTTCATCTTTTCTTATCTGCTGGACTGCTTCGTAATGTAGTGTAATGATACCTTGGAAGACCTTGGGAGACAGGAGGAAGAGCAGCAGCCTAGACAACTGTCATACAAAAGGTATCTCAGCCAACAGAAGGAAAGGAGGCGTGGGAAGTGTCTCAGAAGGGACCCTCCCTAGTTTTCAGGAAAGTAGAAGTAAAGGAGGGGAGAAATACTTTCAGACTTGCAAGATTCTGTTACTATAACCTTACAATTAAGGGCGTGTTAGTACTCATGGTTGGTACTTCTTGTCCGGATTACCAGACTGACATGTAGGATACTTTTTGACTCTTACCCATGAAATGCAAGAGTGTTACACAGAGCACCGAATTATAGCCACCACAAAGCTTAGTAGATATATGCATTTACCTGGTACACATTGCGCCGAAGATGTTGGGAGTCCGAAGCAATTCCACAACCTTCTGTTGCAAAGGATAAAACATTCAGAGGGATGCCGTTGCAATAATGGAGTAGTAGAAGTGATCCTAGTTTTTATGCCTGAAGCTGAGATCCCAGGTTTATTCCCTGCTAGTACAGGTTTCAATTTAACTGATAATCTGCTGCTGCAGAAGAAGAAAGCATTTATTTTAGCTCTACACATAATGGAACCACATCTCGGAGTCAAATTGGATTGCACTTGCAAAGAAGTGCTTAGGATTAAGTATACATTTGTTCTGACGTTAGGCTGAGGAATCTTTTAATATTTATGGGACAATCATTGATCTTTTACCACCATCAGAAGCTACTAAAGACTTACAGGTTGCTATTTCAGTGCCTTATGTTCCAGGCAAGCAGCACACCGTGGTGTCCTTGGTGTTCTTTGGGAGAAAGAACATTTGCAGGCTATCAAAATAACAAGTGGGTCAACTGTGCTTGCTCTCCTCTCCTCCGCATTTCAGAAATTCACAAGTCCAGGGATTGTTTTGAAACCTCCAAAATGCCATAATCCCTTCAAATGGGTGGAGAAAAGAAGATAATTGAGATAGCAGCAGCTCTCTCTCTCTCTGGTTTTAATCCTGGCTGTTGCTTCCTCATTTATTGATTTTTTTTTCTAAAATAATATTTCCGTCTGTAAATCACTTGATTTACTTGAGTGTAGTCTCCTAAAAACACATGGAAGGGCAATGAACATGTAGAGCAGGGATGGGCAACGTCAGGCCTGCGGGCCATATAAGGCCCGCGGGGCTCCTGCCTGAAAAACCCCGCCCCTTCCACGCGATTGGCTCCCGCCCGCAAACCCTGCCCCCCAGTGCTTGTGATTGGCTCCCGCCCGCAAACTCCAGGCCCCGGTCCACGGAAATCCCAGAAACCCCACCCCCTGCCCCACCGGTCCCCGGGTATAAATATCCAAATGGCCCTTGGCAGAAAAAAGGTTCCTTACCCCTGATGTAGAGCAAAGATGCAAATAATAAGGATCAAAAGCAAGCCTGGCATCATTCTTAGCCATTTACTGCTGTGGTTCATCCCACATCTTGCTAAATCATAGTCTGTTTAATATGATTTGTGGAATGAGCTGTACTTATTTGGGTTCACAGAGCCTGCAGAGATACCCTGAGAGTACCAATAGAAGAGAATCTCTGTAGATCAGGGTTGAACTGAGGAGTCCTTGGTGCTCTCAGAGCTTGGTTGTTGTCTTGCAGATGTTTTGTTGCCCAACTAGGCAACATCTTCAGTCAAGCAGTCAGAAGACATGATGAAAACTCCTTAATCTCACAACACATGGACAGACTCAGCCATTCCTTCAACTGGGAAACTCTGAGCAAGCTAAATCCAAAAACGCTAGGGAATTCCTGGAAGCTTGGCACTCAACAAGTCAACTATGAATCAGACATGACCAGCAGTGAATTCTTACATTGTTGCATGTTTCCTGTTCAGACCAGCCAATGACCATGAATTCAACCAGGAGGCCACATTTCGTTCTGCCATCTTCCAGTTTTTTTTCCCTTTGCCACCAGTCATGTCCAGAAATTTTGGAGGGTGGGGAGGATTCTCTCTTATGTTTATTTTTAGGAGGAAGGTACTTCTGAATATTGGGGTCTTCCTCCAAGCTTGCCAATACTTTTTTGGCTAGAGATAACTTGGCACTCAAAAGTCTGCATTTGCTACATGTACATAATGATATCTAATTGCAATTCAGTCAATGCCTGCATTCCAGCCGTCATGGGTCTTGCAGAGATCTCAATTCTCAATCTGAGTGGATTTCTCTTTTTTGCCCAGACACCGCAAGCATGTCAAATCTCTTTGCAAGTGAGAATGGGGTTGATGGAGCTACAACGGACACGTTTAAACAAGTGACATCGCTGATAAAAAACACGACACCATAACGAGAATTATTCATTTTGACCATCAGACTAATGAATGAGAAAGTTGCTAAAGTGGAGTACAACGAAGGGATATGATAGATCAGGAAGTTTAAAAAAGGATGCCATTAAAAAAAGATAGGTGCAAAGCTTGGACATCTGTGTTCTTTTAAGGATCTTGCTGGATGACCTACAAACACTTCTTCAATTGGAATTGTTCCCATTTAATAGTGACTCATTTTAGGATTAATGTCATTGATAGATTAGCAGGGAATATGACTATTCATCTAATTTTATTTATTTATTTATGTCTTCAAATCAGTGTGGACTCCTGGCGACTGCCTGGACAAGTCCCTGCAATTTTCTTGGCAAGATTTCAGAAGTGGTTTGCCATTGACTGCTTCCCAAGGCTGAGAGAAAGTGACTGGCCCAAGGTCACCCAGCTGGCTTTGTGCCTAAGGCGGGACTAGAACTCCCAGTCTCCTGGTTTCTCGCCTGGTGCCTTAACCACCACACCAAATTGCTCTCATTCATGTAGTGCTCTTGAGGAAATAAATTGCTGTGGGTCACCAGGAAGAAAATACAATTGTCTGTCATCCTAATCCTGCAGCATCTGTTGGAGTATCTCAGCGTTGTCATACTGCAAAACACCTGGACTCGTTTTCAGTGAGAAACATTTCTGTATGTTGATCCTAAATTTTATGGTCTCCAAATTTCAGGTCAGTGATCAATTCACACCCACACTCACATGTATAAACCTTGTGACCATTCAAAAACCTTCATATGAGGAGGTCCCACTCTCCCCCCTCTTTCCCACTGATCCTGATATTGGATGTGTTACAGCATTCTCCCTTGCTAACATGAAAGCTAATTTCATTTGCAAGATTTGGTAGGAAGACCTTTAGGAATATTTAGCTTGCTGAGCATGCAGTGATGCATCTTAAAAGCGGTATTTTTTTTTGAAAGGATAGTTAAAAAGAGGAAAGAAGAAAGAATAGGTTCTATGCAGTTTCTCTATTTCAAAGATTTCAGCTCTGGAAGGGCACTGAAAATTTCTCAAAATATCTAAATTCCTTCCTTGTAATGAAATTAAGAAAAACAAAACAAAACATCACAACCCAGGTTGTGTCCTGAGATCTTTAGCAGCTCAGTGGAATTCCAACCCTAATTGGTCCACAACAGTAGATCTTACATGACCAATAACTTCATGGGGGAGTAGAGATGAACGGCTATATAATTTGAATAAAACTAACTAACAGCATTTTTAACTTGATTGCAAAAAGTGCTTGGGAATATGCAGGATCAGAAGTATCACCTATCTGCTTGATTATTAAAGCAACTGCATCTTTTCCTTCCTTGATGGAACTGTGTCACAGCACAATCCTGGGGAAAAGATGCAGCTGCTTTAAAGACCTGCACTTCAAAATACCTTTTTGCAATTGAATGTCAAGCTCATCTCTGTTAGAAATTTTGTCCGTCTCTCCTTTAAGTAAGTTTTCCTTTTCTACCGAAAGCTGCATTCTCTTCTGGGGAAGAAATACAGTAGCAGACTGAAGATGGTTCTGCAAAAAGCGGAGCTGACGACCATGGCAGAATGAAGAAGTGGTGTGTAGACCGGCTCTTCAATAATTCCTCTCTGGACAAGGAGAAGACTTGCTTTCAAGAGCAAAAGGGTTTGGGTGAGAATACAAAATAAGTTTAGGATCGGATCACACTTTTCTTGATTTGGAGTTAATGTTGTGTTAGACAAACATTTTTGTATTGAAGATAAACAAGGCAAGAAGTATAGGTAATCCATAAATGCTGAAAGGGAGAAGCGAAGACGAGCTGTCATGTAGGCATTAGGGGATCTGATAACGAGACAGCAAATGCTGTAATTAAGTGACTTCGTGTGCTGTAATACTGTTAGGTTTCATCTCACTCATCCTAAATAGAATTAATTATGAGTTAATTAAAAAGCCCTCCAGCCTCCCATTCAGAAAAACAACAACAAAAACTTAAATCCTCCACTGTTGACGAGTGTATTTAGGCGTTCATGGATCGCCATCAATCTTGGCTCAGTTTAAGGGGGAAATTGATTGCAGTTCTAATACTTATTGAACACTTATAACAGATGTTTAAATCTCTCCAAGCTGAGCATAATTAAAATCATAAATCCATGCTTATTTGATGAGAATGTGAGCAAGAAACAAAGTGCAAATAACTGGGTAGACTGGGAAGGCATTCTTCGGCTAAACTGGATGATTGGGAATTGGTGTAGTTATCCTCATAGGCTGGGGTTTACCCACCATGCTTAAGCAAATCAATTAAACACCTAATAGCCTCATTCACATAACATGTCAAGCTTGGTTGGGTTTAGCAGGGCTTGGAGTCTTGTGTGAACCTATTCAGTTTAGGTTAGAGAAGGATTAAATGTGTGGTGCAAATACAGAAAATGGGTTAATTCAGGGGAAAGGTTAACAGTGTGATACGAACCCAACCACTCTCTGTTGAATGACACCAGTGACCCACTGATAATTTCCCCAGGTCAGTTTGATCATTTTCACGTACAAGCAGGACACAAGCCAGAGTTATTGGGGTTACTTGGCTGGCAGCCACGTTTTGAGCTCTCCCAGCAAAACATTTGGGGAACAGTCAGCCACCCCAAGATCAAAATGATTCTTGGGGGGCTTTATTCACCCCTTTTAATTTCCACCGATGTAGTGATATGGGGTGAAAGCAACCAAGCAGAGAGAGAGGGGGGGGAATTCCTAGAGAGCCTCATTTTCATGTGGCCTCTCTAGGACACCATTGTTGTTTCAGGAGTGAGGAGGATCACCTAATTGTCCAAAAACTAGCTCACCCAAAATGGTGGTTAGTCAATTTGGAGAATTAGCTTTGCCTCAAATTATATGGGCCTGTGTCAAACTTTCTCTGGGTTACTTATGGAGGACGTTTGGGTGGGTTAAAGATTTTGAAGAACACAGCTGTCCTCCATGATCCAGATATGCATTGTGTGAACTGAGTCTCTCTGTCCTGTTGAAGTTGGCTCTCCTTTCTTGGGACCAGGAAGGAAGGAGTACACCTGTCCTGGTTCTTTTAGACTTCTCAGTGGTCTTCAGTGCCATCAACTATTGTATCCTTCTGGTCCATCTATGAGGATTGGGGATTGGAGGCACTGTTCCACTTCTTCCTCAGCTAATGGTTCCTTTTGGGGTGGGGGCTCAGCACAATAGCTGCTATCTTGTGGGATGCCACAGGGGTCAATCCTTCCCCCCCTGCTATTTAATATCTGCATGAAACCATTGGTGGAGGTCATCTGAGGTCTTTACCATTGGTATGTTGATGCATACCAGCTGGCACTCACCAACTGGAGCATATTACATCTACGTTGTGGGCCTGGCACTGCTTACCAGTAGGTTTCATGGTTCATTTTAATGCTGGTCTGACCTATAAAGCTCTTTATGGCTTGGCAACAAGTTACCTTCAGAATCTCATTCTCCCACTAGAATCAGCCCAACCAAGTCAATCTTCTAGGAGAAGCAGCTTATAGTTCTCCACTTTGGGGAGGTGAGGGGGCTGGCAATTTGTATGATTTCAGACAGACCTTCCTATCAGTTCCTTTTGGTTCTCCTTCCTTTTCATTAACACACTGGCACATTAACACAGTCCCAATGAAGGAAAACCTCATTTTTCTCCATCCTAGTCTTTTCATTTATATTCTCTCCCCTGCTCCTTTTTCTAAAGCATGCCTTGGCATCATGGGAATTTCGCCAGCAATCTCCTATGTGAGTAATTATGCTTTCCCCCCCCTGTCAATGTGGGCGCTTAAGGGATGCTCATTTTGAAGAAGACATGGCTAAAATTTCTTTCTCCCCACTGGGCAGACATTGTGATACAGATGCTTTGGGAGATAATGCTGCAGAAAGAGATGGTCGTAGAATAACCTGACAAATACCAAGTGCATTAATTCGAGAGCAAGGAACTTCCACATCATAAGTTAGGTTGCTGTCACAGTGTGGGTCTTGCTGAGAATTATCCCAAGCAAGCAAAAAATCAAGTGCTTATCTGAGGAATAATGAAAATATATTTGCAATAAAGAGACATTTGGGATGAATCTGTTAAGAACAAGTTATTTCCTAATGTAGGAATTGCACCATTAGATCAAAAGTCACATTTGGTTTTTTTGATTGTTGGGTTTGGGACTGCATTCCAAAGTTTGAAATCCAAGGCAAAACATTTAATTAAAATTGATTAAATGCAGGTAATATGATTGCTCCCTTTATATTTAATATTTTCTCCCTTCTTTTACATTCAAATTGACAATTTGTTGGCAGCTTCTATTACGTTAGCAACTGTGGACAAATTTCAGTCCTGAGTTTTACTGCTTTAGAAATATTTAAATTGTGTTCCCCTTCTCTCTGTAAAATGGGAACTTGGGAAAGGCTGGTAAGAGCATTCTACTATTGCTTTTCTTTTTGAAATGTTGGGACATCGCTATAAGGCTTTGTTCAAACAAGATCCTTCATCAGGACAGTTAAGTTAATTATTATAATTAATTGTGTTGGATTGTAAACCGTGCAGAGTCCCTTTGAGGGAGTTGGGCGGTAATAAATCGAATGAATGAATGAATAAATAAATAAATAAAGAAGGAAGGATTGGGCAGCTGTCTTCCCACAGCCTTCTAAGCTTAGTTAATGTGATTAGAGTTTTGTGTCTTAGTAGGTTGTGTGAACCCAGCCAGGTTGGTCAGTTTATGGTGCAGGGTTATGTGGATGAATACAGATACATTGGAAATAAATACTTTCTGTGATATAAGAATCATGATGCTGAAATCCGGCATCCTTCAGAGGCTCTTAACGTACAATCCATTTCCATTGCAAACAAGGAAAACTGACTCTCAGTTTGATATTAAACCAACAGGTTTTTTTGGTTTGTGTGTGTGTGTGTTGTGATATATGCCTTATGAACTCCATAAGGGATTAACAGTTTTTCCAGCCCACATTTTTGCTATTAGCTTGTTCTCTACCCCCTGGTTCTTCTTTCAGCAATCATTGCTTCGCAATGAGTTCCTTCAAGATTAACTGCAATTTCCCAAAGACTGGACTGATTCGGAAGCTTTATGGCCCATTTCACAATGCCTTGTAAATCAGATATTGCTTCATTTTTAATTATGCCAACTGGCAAGGCTGCTACCTCAAGCTAAGTGTTGGAATAACTTGATCGTAGAATAATTGTTTTAATAGCTATTAGAGTTTCTCCATTATTAAACTTGATGCGGTTATGAACATGAGCAACTGCCCGTTTCTGGAATGGCATTAGGCCTCTTGCTCAGGTATTTTGCATATTAATATGACTTCTGGCCAGCAGAGTAGGAAACCTGGAAGGATAGCAACTGTGCACATCTGTGCGTGTGCGCACACACACTCTCACACTACATACACAAGAAAGAAGGAGAATCTGGGCAGGACTGAATACCTACCTAAATGCCTTGACTAGGTAGCAAAATTTTCTTGTCTTGAGATAATGGAAAATACAGGTAGTCTTTGCTTAACGACCACAACTGGGACTGGAATTTTGGTTGCTGAGCGAAGCAGTGATTAAGCAAATTCGACCTGATTTTACGACCTTTTTTGCAGTGGTCATTAAGTGAATCACCGTGGGCGTTAAGTGAACCACGTGGCCGTTAAACGAATCACATGGTTCTCCATTGATTTTGCTTGCCAGAAGCTGGCCGGGAAGGTCGAAATGACCACAGGATGCTGCAACAGTCATAAATGTGAACCGGTTGCCAAGCGCCCAAATTGTGATCACGTGACCGCGGGGACACTGCAACAGTTGTAAGTGTGAAGACCGGTCATAAGTCGATTTTTCAGCACCGTCGTAAGTCCAAACCATCAGTAAATGAATGGTTGTTAAGTGAGGACTACCTGTAATGGGGGAAAGTGTTAGACGGAACGCAAGATGAAAAAACATTTCCAGCTCAACACCTGCTGTTGACATGAACACACCTGGGGTGTGCAGCAAAGTGGGGCAAGGTATGTCAAGCCCTACTCTGCAGAGATGTCCCTGCACAAGCTCCTCTCTTGTGTGCCTGCCCCCAGTGCTGTTGCAGGTGGAGTTTGTGTAGTGATGTCACTGAGGAAGCTCAGATGCTGGGGAAACACAACTCGTATCTTGCTTGCTGGCAAAAAATAGGCCAGCCAGTTCATTGCTGCAAGTAATCACCCGTTGCTGGTTGAGAGCGGGTTGGTTGCTGCCTGTTGCTGATAGCCTGTTTTCCCCCCACAAGGAGTAATCACTTAAACTTCCTTCCTTCCTTCCTTCCTTCCTTCCTTCCTTCCTTCCTTCCTTCCTTCCTTCCTTCCTTCCTTCATCTTATTTTACTTCCCATTCTAACCTGTAACCCTGGGATTTACTGGTGGATTTTTATCTAGTACAATTCAGGACTGATTAGTTTTTTCAAGATTAACCAAGATCGGCCAGATGTTCCATCCTTCTGGAGCACATGTGCCAGAGTTACACACCCTGTTTTGCAGGATGAGGCCTCGAGTGGCCTGCTAGAAACAACATGCCAAAACATAAGCAGGACCACTGTGAAAAAGCACTTCAGGCTTGGGCAAAAACTAAATTAAAATTAAATCCATTCAATAGAATGCATATGCCTGCTCTCTGTGTGCTTAATACATTTTGCATTCTGTCCCATTAAAAGGTAGAATTTAGTCCCAACGTTTGCAAGAATCCAAAGCATTTGGGGGTTATTGATTACCCTGGTTTTATGTCACACATCTGAGCTATGTTTATATGAAGATGCCAGCTTTGTAGCCCAATTAAGAATTTGTGTACTTGATCTAGACATCCATGCATTCTTCCACCTCTTTCTCTAACTTTCTGGCTTTTTTCTTTTGTACTGAACTTAGAGACAGGATTCACAGGAACCAAAGTGGAATGGCAGGAGAATAAATTATAGTGTGTTATTGAGGTAGCAGTTAGGACTGACAGTGAAAGTAGCATTCTAAAAAGAAGAAGGCAATAGGAGTGGCCTTCAGTGTCAAGAAGAACAAAAGACCTCAGAGAAGAGAACGGGGAAGTTTAAAGCAAAAGGTCTCCATATTCGGGTGAATTTAATGGAGTATGACTTGCTAAACAGAGATGCTGGGAAGACCTTGGAACAAGATAGAGCAGCGTATATTAAGTGAATCTATAGGACAGAGGTCTGGTAGTAGCTAGACACTTTTTTCAAGCTGAAGGAGCATCTCAGATTATGATAAAAAATGACTGTGATGTTCCTCCCGTGCAAAATGTGGCTGTGTTTGCAACAAATGGGCAGGACATTATGGGAAAATGTTACGCTGGAGCCACAAAGAGCGATGGTAGACAAGCGGAAGGCTTATAGGTCAGGGCTCCGTTACTCAGAGTTTTAAAATGGGAACATTTTGGGGGATGAAATGGAAAAAAGACTGTTGACACCGAGAAAACAGCTTGGGGAAGGGGAAGGAAAAGTTTCCTTCCATGCATAAAGGTGATTGAAACATTTTGGATTGGGCCAAAATACGTTGTTAAAACAGGACTGGGCCACAATATACAATTTACTTATTTATACAGTAATTTGTAAAAGACTCGCAAGAGTCTATGGGTCGCACAGTTATAAAAACTTTCCTTTGTCCCCAACATGATCTGCTTGCTGGAAAAAGTTGAAAACGGGGCTTTTCTGGAGGGTATGACGTCAGATATATTGTGGAGTCTTCAATGTATTTTCTTGCATATTGTGGGGTTTTCTTAAGTCCTTTGTCATTTTGAGCTACCAAGAGTCTCTTTCGATTGTGGTGGGCTATACCTCTGATAAATGAATAAATAATAAAAAAAACATAACAGTAAGTTAAAAATCACGGTTAAGAGCTCACCACTGCAACCTACTTAATTGGAGTTCTTCATAGTCAAGGTCCTAAGAAGAGCACTGTTTTTACAGCTTTCCTTAATGTTAATTGAGTGGGGGGCAATCGTGAGCTGAGTTACTCCTGAGGGAGGGGGCTGCTATTGAGGCCGGCCAGCCTCCAGCCCCTGTTCCTCATCTGGGGTGGTGGTGTGTGAGTGTCTTCAGTGGTCTTTCCTGGCTGTACATTCGGAGTGGCCAAATTCCACCTGGAGCAGATGGTCTGGAGATATTCTTGGACAGAGTGGGGCTGCTGTTCAGCCAGCCATTTCTTCCTACCAAAGCCAGCTGGACTGACTGCTGAATCTTTTACAGTGTGACGAGACCGGAGGCATTGCCATCTTCTGGCATCAGCTGCCTGGGGCCATGGCCTCCCTCTGCCCAATGGTCCATAGAACGACCATACCCAAAGTACTTCCCGTAAAAGTGATGGGACCAACATTCTTGCATGCAAAAGCTGGCACAGGTGATGTTTCGGGGTTTTGCCCTGCAGTTGTAGCTCAAAGAGGCGATGGCTAAGTAAAAAATTATGGCTATAGTTATGCTATGTCTTCCATTTGATCCTGCAGGGTTGGCTCGTTCCGGGTTCCTTCAATTAAACAACGTCATCTGTTGGGACCTCAGAAGCACGCTGTCTGGCTCGCGAGATAGTCCAGACAAAAAGCACACCCAGAAGGACTAGCTCTAACTTTATTGTAAGGTTATATTAACAGAATTGTGCAAGTCTGAAAGTACCTCTCTTCTCCCTTGTTTTTATAGCCCAAGAAACTAGGGAGGGTCCCTTCTGAGATGTTTGCCACACCCGCATTCCTTCCGTGGGCTCAGCTGCCTCTTATCTGACTGTTCCCCTGGTTGTTGCTCTTCCTCCTGTCTCCCAAGGTCTTTCCCACGTTCCATGACATGCACCTTCTCTGTAGCAGTGCCTGACCTCTAAACAAAGTTCCGCCCAAGATCTGATAACCTCCACCCTGCTGCTGTTCAGAAGAGCCGCGAAGACCTGGATCTTCACCCAGGCCTTTGGCAAGGGGGAGAGAGACCCCTTGTTTTATTGCATTTGCCATTTTTATCTTTGTCTTTTATTGATGTTATTGTAATTTCTTTGTTTAATTGTTGTGACCCGCCCAGAGTCGAGAGTTGGGCAGCTTCATCATCACCATCATCATCATCATCACCATCATCATCATCATCACCATCATCATCACCATCATCACCACCACCATCATCATCATCATCATCATCATACAACAACAACAACAACAACATTGAAAAGTTTTCAGTAAAGATGTTGCAAATTTTTGACAGACAGACTCTGGAGACTAGAAACTCATTTTCATCACAGAACACTTTACCTTGGAAACATGCTGCGTTTGAAGTGAAGAAGCTCCTTGAATCCTATCAATATACTGTATGTGTGAGTGTGTTTTTAATTTGAGTATCAAAAGGAATAGCACTGGGAAGTTTAATTTCCTTTTGTTCATGAAAAATGTAAAAGCTTTTGACTGCACCGGTAATGAAGTGATGAGTGTCAGGAAGTGCATAAAAAAAGAGAGATTTTTAGGACACACTAGGGCAGAACCGACTTGGCATCTGCTACAATTATTTGGTGGCTGGTAAGGATATTTGGCATAATGCCATGACAAAAATAGTTTTACATTGAGAGGATATGGTCCAGAATCTCAGAGGGGAAATTATTCTTTTTCTTGAACCACAGTGCATAGAAGAGGACAGAATAAAAATTTGGAAAAACTCCTTGACACGGGTTACACGGCATATCAAGAGCGAGGGTGGGCAATCTGCTGGTAGCAAAAGGCCACACTGAAAACTTTTAGGGAGTTGAGGCCAATACTTAAACCTTGAAAGGGAAAATCGGCTGTTGCATCCCCGTGGCTCCTTTCTTGCCAGGCTCCATGAAACCTCAGCCTTGGAAAGATTCCAAAAGGTAATGCAAGAAGAGTGCTTGATTCAAAGAATCCCAAATCCTGAATTATTCTCAGTTTTTTTTTCTCCCTCTGATTGCAAGAAATGGGAACAGGGTTTTTTTTAAATAAAAAATATTGGAGGGGGGGGGGAAAGGCAGTTCTTGCTGTACTTCTGCCTTTGTGTGATTTGGCACTGTGTGTTTAGCAGAGGTCTCCAATCCTGGCATCTCTGGACACCGCAGGCAAATAGCTTTGTAAAGCCTCAACACACTCACTAGGGAACAATCCCTGATGAGAATCTGAATACAGTACCTTAGGAGCACACTCTCGAGTTGAAATGGTATACAGGATGTCTTGGCAATACTTTCCATTTCTGCTCAGCACGATTTCCTTCTGAGTAAATGTATGGAGAATTCTGATTCATGCTTGAACCCTTGGGTTTCAGCGTGCTAGCTACGCAGCAGCGTGCAAGAACAATCTAGGCTCAGCTGGTTGGTAAGGTTTAGGAAGGGCCTCTGAACAGAGAGAAATTTCCTAACACAACTGCTTGGAATTGAGGTCTGCTCAAGTGTAGAGCACACGCTTTCAATACTGGGATTTAGTCTTCAAAATCTCTGGTGCGTTCAGTGGAGCAGCCATAGAGACATTCATCCAAGAACCTAGAGACTTGCAGGGAACTGGCTGACATGATTGGGTGAGATAGTCTGACCTTGTCTAACATGGTTTTCTGTATTGCTTCAAAGGGCTGCATGTCCATTACTTGGAAGAAGGATGTTGCATTTCCATGTTTCAAGTGAGGATCACCAGATTCCACATCCTTGTCCTGGTAAGAAATCTTGCATTGGATTTAGATGCTACTATGCCTTTATGGAATTCATCAGAGTTGGATGACAAGGTGTCGCTGTACAAACGCAAGTACATTGATGGAAATTTCTGTCGCTGTACTTCTTAGAACAAAAGCCGCGTCCTTCGTTCTGTTGGAAAACAAAGGGGATATCAAAGGAAATGTGACACGGGCGTGATCCTTTAGGCGTATATAAAATGACACAGAGAATTATTTGAATTTTAATATCTACCCAATATCTCTTTGTTATCTTTTGATGCAAGCTGGAAAGGAGAGAAAAATGATTGTAGCTTTAGGGTTGCCTTTTAATATAGACATTTCCGGTGCTAGATATTTTCATCTTCGGGGATTTCATCTATGCATATGTTTTAGTCAGCCCCCCACTGTATCATAGGCTTACCGGTTCAAAAGCCAGATAGATTTGGATTAGATACTGTAAATGCTTCAAATGATAAAATACAGAAAGACTCAAAGGCTATATGGTAATATAAAAGCAATTTAGCCACCAAAGGAGACCAGAAATGACTGTGTGTGTGTGTGTGTGTGTGTGATTGGCATCCATCTCTTTGAATACCCTTGGGGCTGTTAGTCTGAATTTCCTTAGGTAAAGGTAAAGGTTCCCCCCGCACATTTGTGCAGTCGTGTCCGACTCTAGGGGCTGGTGCTCATCTCCGTTTGTTAGCTGAAGAGCCAGCAGTGTGGCCGCATGACGCACGCGGAACGCTGTTACCTACCCACCGAAGTGGTACCTATTCATCTACTTGCATTTGCATGCTTTCGAACTGCTAGGTTGGCAAGAGCTGGGGCTAGTGCGGGAGCTCACTCTGTCACGCGGGGTTAGAGTCTCAAACCCCCGAACTTATGATCTTCCGATTGACAAGCCTGGCGTCTTACCTGCTGAGCCACCATGCCCCTCTGAATTTCCTTACTTTGAGAAAATCCCTTCCTATTTATAATCTGAAGTGAAAACTCTCTGTTCAGGAATCCCTTCGTCCCAGGCCCTAAAATCTTTCCAATGAATGCATCTCAAAGATAAATTCACCTATTGTCTAGGAGGCAGGATAATCCTTTTGGTAGCAGCAAGAACAGTTGATGTAATTAAACCAAAAGATTTTAAAACCACAAAGTGGGGTAACATTCCAAACTAAAAGTTAATGTGTAAAATCACTCATTTAATACACCCCCCCTAAATGGTGAACAGTACAAATGACTCCAAAATGTATGTGTATCTGATAGTCTAACAAGAGGGCTGAGTCTGGGGCAGGAATGTAATGTGAGTAAACGTCTTAGACAAACCCCTCCCTAGTTCTCATGAAGATAAAGGGGGGTGGGGGAAGCGCATTGAGACTTGCAAGATTCTGTTGTTATAGCTTTTCAATAAAGTGGTATTGACCTACATGACATTGCTTTCCTAGTCTGGCCCACCTTGAATGGCTAACAGAGCGTTCCAAACTTTTCATGTTGGTGACACACTTTTTAGACATGCATCATTTCGCGACACACTCTTACAGCAGGGCATCATTTCGCAACACAGTCTTACAGCAGGGCGCAAGGCAGGCACTGGGGCCTGCGCGGAATCACAGCAGGTTTGGAGGCAGCCAGGCACAAGGCAGGCACTGGGACCTGCGCGGAATCACAGCAGGTTTGGAGGCAGCCAGGCACAAGGCAGGCACCAGGACCTGCGCGGAATCACAGCAGGTTTGGAGGCAACAAGACACAAGGCAGGCACTAGGACCTGCATGGAATCACAGCAGGTTTGGAGGCAGCCAGGCACAAGGCAGGCACTAGGACCTGCGTGGAATCCTGGCAGGGCTTGGAGGCAGCAGCAGCCGTGACACACCCAGACACTGCAGCCGACACACTAACGTGTCTCGACGCACAGTTTGGAAAGCTCTGGGCTAACACATACACACATGTAGAGAATTGAAATTAGTTCCATAGGTTTTTATCTTCTCTGATAAAAGTTTTACATTTCTTTACATCCTTTGCCTCCCAAGATCTCCTCTGAGAGGCTGAGAAGTCCATGGGCCTAATGGTGGACGTTGCAGGATAAATAAAAGAATGATTGTCATCCTCCAGATTTTTGGCAGTGAGGGTGCCCTTGCCTTGGTGTTTTAAAAAAAATGTTGCACAACCAGGATAAAGTAGTGATAGGGAAGCACAAAAATACTAAATTGTGTTTATATGAAATGGAATGCAATAAATACAGTACCGTTAGTAGGACTGGTCTTCATGCATTTCATAGCTTCTCCCTTCTGTCACATTCAAAATCATAGTTCATCAGCAAATTTTTTGGAGGAATGCTGGTGGTCTCAAGCTAGGTGGTTCACCTCTGCTTTGGGATGTACCTTCACAACCGATGCCAGTTGCTGTGCTTTTAACAGTTATAATGTTTAAGAGAAATGAATTGAATGCACCTAAAATTATTGCTCTCCTCAATTTAATCATTTCGAAATTATAATTTAGTGGCAACTTTGTGGAAGGACATCCCAGGCTTTCAGAGGCTACCTGTGTATCTCCTAAACCAAACATTTTGGAAATCAAAGGCGTTAAAAAAAAAAAAAAAAGCTGCCTGCATTTTTTGTAAGGGGCTCGATGGCTCAGTGGTTAAGACTCCAGGCTTGCCGATCGGAAGGTCGGTGGTCCGAGACCCGAGACCCGCGTGACAGAGTGAGCTCCCGCACTCGCCCCAGCTCTTGCCAACCTAGCAATTCGAAAGCATGCAAATGCAAGTAGATGAATAGGTTCCACTTCGGTGGGAAGGTAACAGCGTTCCGCGTGCGTCATGCCAGCCACATGACCGTGGAAGCGTCTTCGGACAACGCTGGCTCTTCGGCTAACAAACGGAGATGAGCACCGGCCCCTAGAGTCGGACATGACTGTGCAGGGGAAAACCTTTACCTTTACCTTTTATTTCTTTTGAGTAGCGTTAATTGGAAATGCAGACTGCTTCTATGACAAAAGGCTCGCTTTTCTCTAGTGCTCCTTGCCATGTCTTCATCCTTCCACCAAAGAAGAAATCAATACTTGCAAATTGTCGTCTATTCGGCACAATGCCTCTGCAAACCTTTCTGGTATTAATGTTGGTCTCATGGCAGGGCTGTGTCATTCAGAGGCAGGAATCTGGAGAACCAAAACTTTACTGGCAAAGACGCGAAGCTTTTCTGAAATATGCTACGGACCAGTGCCTATTTTATTATCTTTTTTGCATCACGCAAAGTTCTTTTAATTGCCCTGGGCAACACCCTCCGACACTTGAACACTAGGGTTTAAAAGCTGTTTTGACCTGCTGTTTTTAATTTTTATCTATTTTAATTGCACTGTGTTTTTAACTTCAGCCTGTGCAGAAGCTATCTGGGCAAATTTTACAGGAATAATGTAAACATTGAACTCCAATAAACTTAAATCTTTGCACAGGCCTGTTAGCTACATTTAAGCCTGTTTGTTTTTAATGATGATATTAGAACCTTAGTTCAAATTCTTCATGTTGTCCTGAAATAACTAACAATGGGTGTACGTGGAGGAAAAGCAACACTTGGCTGGGTTTATTCAATCTGTTAAACTATAAAGCATATTTACGTATTTCAGTGGCTAGGTTCACACAAGACACTAAGTTGTATGCTGACTGGGCTCACACATCGCATTAACCATCCTTAACCATGGTTTACTGAATAAAGCACAATTGGCTGGATTCACAAGCAAGCTACACAACATGGTTTACAAAGAACAGTGGGTGGGACTGCATCACATACATACTGTCAGGGAGACTACAGAGCAGAGGAGAAGGCTGGACTATAGATAAGAAGCGAGCACGTAGCTCAGAGAGCCTAGCCTATTTTCCCAAACGTCAGAAGAAAGCTCCGCCCTAGGGTGAACTGATATTCTGGGGAATCTTCAGGCACTGAAGCAGGATTTTGCTTGTAGGTATGCAATAAACACTAGAGACTAGATTCCTGGCCTCGGCGTGTTATTTCTGCATCTACACACGACACATACAGTCCTAAACTACAATTTACATTTAAAGGTGTTTGTGGTTTGTACCCAGTAAGTTGCACGAACCCCAACCTTATAGATTGGTCAACCTAATCACAGCTGGGGTTCAGATAACACAGTCTGCTGCCACTCTGGGGTAAACAATTGCCCCATAACTGGTCAAATGAGAAGGAGCCATGCCATCTTTGATGGACTCCCAGTTGTCACTAAGAGGGCTGGAAGGTTGCCCCCTTGAAAAAAAAAAGGAAAAAAAGAGAGAATACGTGTGGTCTTTTCTACCCATGCTTTGTCCTTAAAATGGAAAGAGAGCTAGAGTTCCTAGAGCAACCCTGTTTTGTGAGGCCTCTCTAGGACTTCATATTGAGAGGTGGTTTGAGTTGAGTTTGCACAATATGTAGGCTGGCCATATGTCCCGATTTGAACGGGACAGTCCCATTTCCCCCCCCCCCCCCTTTTCTCAACTGTCCCGTCGTTTTAACATAAATGCCAGTTTTGTCCTGTTTTTCAGGAACAGGCAGAGGCAGAGCAACCGACCGGAGGGAACCCGGAGGAGGAATCGCCCCCGCCCACCAGTGCGCGGCAAAGGAGGTGGGAGAGGCGGGCCCAGCACAGGCGGAGGTGATTCCCCTTCCGGGTTCCCTCCAATCAGCTGCTCCGCCCCCACCCCTCGTGCTGCCCGCCCCGCCCCCCCATGCACTGATAGGTGGAGGCGAACCCTCCCGCCCCCCCCAACCAGCCGCTCCACCCCTGCCCGTTCCTCTTGTCCCATTTTTGTCTCAAGGAAATATGGTCAGTCTAACAATATGGCTTACCAGGAGAGATTGCATTAGACCAATCCTACCAAGGGGGTGATTGGGTTTAAAATTAACCCCTTTCACACCTTTGCTGTGTGGGTTTTGATACCTTAACCCTGGCCCTAACCCTGTTAAATGCTTCGAGTGCCATTGAGTTGGAAGTTCCTTTGAAGGTGATGTAATCCATCCATCTGCTCAATTCCAAACAATTCAGGTTAAATATCTGGAATGAAAAAATGTTCCCTGGGGAAACTATTCCTTTGTTGCTATTGTTTTAAATTATTTAAATACCCTAATGACTTTATATTACCCCCTTCCCCCCCACCTGATAACCCAAATTTATCCTGAACAAATTCCTCTTAAACTAATCCATCTATGTACATTTGGTAAATTTCGTTTTGAAATGAACTAAAGGTGATGGCTCAATACGAAGAAGTCAAATTAAGTGCCCCCTTTTTTAAAAAAAATTCAATTTGGTGGAGCAAAGTCTCTCTCTTTATGAATAATGTAGCTGCCTCTTGACTGCAAAGTATAATCGTAGGCTTTTTAAAAAAAAGTTATTAGAAAAAAAGTTAAAGCTTACCTAATGGCAGTGCTTTATCTGGTCATTTAAAATGAATGTATAAATCAAAGGTATCATTAAATATAATATCATTTTACTGTATATTTCAAAGTCTAGAGGATGTTCTAGGTTGATACCCCTAATCTCTTAATTCAGCTAAAAAGGGTGACTTTTAATAAGTGACTTGATAAATAATGCAAAGCAAGTTACATTTAAATCATAAATGTGTTAGAAGGAAAGTGCATTGGGCTGAATGTCAAAGATGTGTACCTGGTTAGTAAAACTGCAGTATTTTTGTTTTCTTTTTAAAGTTGACAATAAAGTGATAGCTTTCTGATTAGTTGGAAGATCTATAAAGATACTGGAAATTGGCTGGTCTGTTGATTTTTCCTATTCAGTCTTGTTCTAAAGTTCTATCTTTGCTCATTTGTTGCATGGAAGAGAATGTTTCTGAGATCACAGAGATAACATTCCTGGAATTTCCAAAGTTTTCATTAATAATCATAGGTCTATTTTTTAGAAGTTCTTCAGCTTGATTTTGAGTGACAGGCCCACCTGTTCAGCAAGGTATTTCTCTGGTAGCAAACAAATAGGAGCATGGCAATAAGGTGTAAAATCCATAAGAAAAGTGCATGGCTTGTGAGATCATATCATCATAAGTAAAGTTTTGAGACTGAAGAGTTATGCAAAGACAAGACCCTTTTAATTGCCAATGTATGTGATGGGATATGGGATACCCTTGGTGAATTCTGTTCCTTTTGTTATTTCTTCCATTACCCTGTTCTTCTTCTGTTCTGTTCCAGCTGTTCATTGTATTTTATTTTCTAGTTCATTGAGCTCGTATGAACTCTAAGTTTCCCACAATTGCTTTTTCCCAATTGGGCGGCCATATCAATCTAACAGACAAATAAATAAATAAACAGAAGCTACTAATATAATCAATAGTCAAACTACTACCACCCCCACCGCCTTAGGCTCAATCTACAAGTAGTCCTCGCTTAACAACCACAATTGGGACTTTTACGACCTTTTCTGCATTGGTCATTAAGCAAATCTCCACATGTGGTAAGCAAACCACGTGTTCGTTAAGCAAATCACGCGGTTCCCCATTGATTTTGCTTGCCAGAAGCCGGCCACGAAGGTCGAAAATGGCGATCACATGACCATGGGACGCTGCAACGGTCATAAATGTGAATAGGTGGTCGAGCGCCCAAATTGTGATCATGTGACTGCAGGGATGCAATGGTTGTAAGTGTGAGGACCAGTCACAAGTCGTTTTTTTCAGCACCGTCATAAGTCCAAACCATCACTAAACGAGTGGTTGTTAAGCAACCTGTACTTAGTTCCCAAGCTATTCTACTCAGTGGCTCAGTTTATACATTGCCATCCATTTATTGGGGTTTAGCTTGTACGCATCCAGCCCATTGTGATTTAGTCAACAAAACCTACTTAAGCAGGTTGTGTGAATGTAGCCATTAGGTACTTCGATTTTGACCAAGCACGTTTTAGGAACCCAATTATTAAGGTCTGTAAACCTTTATTTATTTACTTATTACATTCATGTCCTGCCCACTTTAAAGCTGCTCAAGATAGCTCACATACACACCAAACCTCTACATCAAATTTATTTATTTATTTATTTATTTATTTATTTATTTATTTGTCAATTTTTTTCTGCCGCCCATCTCGTATATAATGACTCTGGGCAGCTTACAGATTATTTATTTATTTATTTATGTATTTATTTATCTATCTATCTATCTATCTATCTATCATACTTATATCACCGCCCATCTCCCCCCTCAGAGGGGACTCTGGGCGGTTTACACAAAGTTGACAATTAAAACATATAAAAGCATATAAAATACTGTACATAAATGTATATCTATATAAATTAATTAAATATATAAAACCCAAGAGGCTCTGATGTTAAGTTTAAAAGAACTCTACGGAGCAAGCCATCCCCAAGAGGAGCTATTACTCCTCCCATCCCAAGCGAGGTGGCAGAATAAATAATAAAATGACAATCGCTAAAAACACTATAATATAATATTGATACAAGTATAAATACACATAAATACAGGCACAAGTATAAAAATACAAAAATATAAAATTCAAGATGGCAATAGGATCTTATCCTACCTTAATAAGGTAGAATAATTAAAATGTATTTTATTGTTTTACATTATGATTCAATAAACCCTTATTTTACTGAGCCAGCCGCAGTTGGTTGGTTCTGTGTAGCGTGTGGCACCCGACGCCTAACTAGCATAATGCATTAACCTCGTCAGCGTGTTCCTCCTTTGAAACAAAGATTTCTCCCCTCAACCCTTGTGAGATCTGGTGACCTTGCACAATTGGAATCCTCTTCCTTTTGAGAAAATTAAATGAATGTTTGTGTTGCTTTTTGCACCGATGCCATCTGGTGGAGTCACGTGGAGTCTGCTGCCTCCCAGGTCTGTATTTCTAATCCTGGCTTATGCTGTGGTTTTTTAAAGCTTTTGCCAATGAAATAAAAAAAGTAAAGATTTCTACAAGTTGAACTTGACTCCCAGTGATGGCATCCAGGTAGTTGGGAGAGGAAGAGCTACATCCCAGTTCTGTACGTCTTCAGAAACTGTGAGGAATCACTCTAGAGCAGTGCCTCTCAACCTTGGCGACTTGAAGATGTGTGGACTTCAACTCCCAGAATTCCCCAGCCAGCATATGGGAGTTGAAGTCCACAGCATTCTGGGAGTTGAAGTCCACACATCTTCAAGTCGCCAAGGTTGAGAAGCACTGCTCTAGCGGAAAAGCACGTAGTCTCAGCTGGTTTGAACAGCCCTGGATTAACCATTAAGCAAAATAAGCACATGCTTAGGGCACCGAGGGAAGGGGGGCTCCACAGAGTCCCCCCTCCATCTCTCATGCCCTTAACTCTTTCACTGCCCCACTCAACTTTAGTTGAATATACTCTTTGGGAGGGTGATTCAAAATAGTTGTCAATCAATGTTTGTATCTGCATTTTTCCCTTATCACAGTTGTATTTAAAAAATGCATTAAAAAGTGTTGAAAAGTTGCACTTTTTTTGGGCCTAGTTATAAGTAAAAACCGCCTAGAGTCCCCTCTATGGGGGGAGATGGGCGGTGATATAAGTTGGAGAAATAAATAAATAAATAAATAAATAATTTGCTTATATTGCTTACTGCCATTTAGTGTTAAATAAACATTTTTTAAAAAGTTTATATTTAATATAGTTGCGGGGTCCCACTTGGGGGATGGCCTGGAAGAAAACTGAATTTTTAATCTCTTAGTTCACCTTCAGCATTTATTGAATCTTAATGATCTAATCTAATCTAATCTAATCTAATCTAATCTAATCTAATCTAATCTAATCTAATCTAATCTAATCTCTTACAGTTAAACAATGGAAGGGCTGAGGGGCACCATTGTTGGGTTGTGTTTAGGGCAGAGCTTTCCAAACTGTGTGTCGCGACACGTTAGTGTGTCGGCTGCAGTGTCTGGGTGTGTCACGGCTGCTGCTGCCTCCTGGCTTCCGCGCAGGTCCTAGTGCCTGCCTTGTGCCCTGCTGCCTCCAAACCTGCTGTGATTCCGCGCAGGTCCTAGTGCCTGCCTTGTGCCCTGCTGTAAGAGTGTGTCACGAAATGATGCATGTCTAAAAAGTGTGTCCCCAACATGAAAAGTTTGGAAAGCTCTGGTTTAGGGCATCAGTTGGCCTTAATCTGGCCCTGCATTTGAGGGAGAGATGAATCAGGCTTTGCTCATAAATGCAAGGCCTGAACTTCCAAGGTGGGGCTCAGGGATTTTACAATGATTGCGAGCGTGCCTTTGGTTCCCAAACTCAGATACACCCCCCCTCAAAACAGAACAAAATAAATCCGGCCCCATGCCTTCTAAGGGCTGCAAAACAGAGACGGTGACTAGAATGGCTTTTCCACCGTGCAGGTTTCGATTGCCCAACTACTTTCCACTTAATTTCTTTTTAGGTTGTTTTTATTGGTTTTACAATAAAAAATAGTTTAAAAAATAGATTTATTTTTTTCAGTCACCTGGGGATTTCTGCATATTTTGTGAGCTGCCCAGGATCTGGTGAACCAGGGCAGGATAGCCTCTTGGTAAGTAATATATAGATAAATACATGAGTGAGAAATAAATCTCTTAATTCGCCCGAGGTGTAGTCGGGCTGGAGGAAAAATCCGGTCTCTGGCCGCGAGGAGGCGCTACAGCGTCGCGCTCTTCCCGAGTCCCGCCGGAGAGGTAAGTAAACGAAAATGACATTTTATAATAATAATAATAATAATTATTATTTTTGCCTCGCGAACCTAAGGGGCGGGTGGGGAGCCAGCTTTTAAAGAAACCCCGGAATCTCTGGGCAAGGCTCTTTGGCCACCTTCGTGTTGCTCAGAGGAGCTCGACTCCAAAGCCGGAGGAGGAAGAGAAGGGGACGGCGGGGGGGGGGGGGGGGGGGGGGGGGGAGCCGGGCTAGCCGAGACGCGCAGCGCAGCGCATCGCAAGCGCTTGCCCCGCTTCTCCCTCCCTGAGACAGAGAGTGAGACAGACAGGCCAGGAAGAGGACAGCTCGAGAGTTTGCAAGAAGAGTTGGTGGAAGGGGGCATTCTTCTCTGGGGAGCGCGTTGGGATTAAGAAGCCGCTGCTCTCAGAGAGAGAGAAGACCGTTGCAACTTTTAAGCAATCTGCAGGGCTGCAGTCGAATTTACTGCAGGAATCCAGCCTTTGCACTTCCTTCCTTCCTCCCTCCCTCCCTCGCTCAGGAGGAGTTCCTAAATTCCCGCTCCTTTATTCAACCCCCAGGAAAGTGACCCAAGTTTCTGGATGTACCCTCCAATCGCTCCCGGGGGGAGCTGGCTTGGGCGAAGAGGGAAGCTGACAGCGAGCGAGCAGCCAATGCGTGAGAGAGACCCGGCGCAACTTCGGCGCCCCTCCTGGATCTGCTGAGTGGGAGGTTGGCTCCCTTCTTGCCTTTGCCCATCCTTCTCCTGCCCAGCCGCTGAGACAAACCGGCTTCCCCTCTTCCCGCCGCCTGTCCGCAGACCCCGAAAGATGTGAGATCAAAGCTTCCCCGGGTGGCATTTGGAACACCTCTCCCTCCTCCAGTGGATTCTTGCAAGCATGGAACGCCGGGACCTGTAAGCTCCAGGTGCAAGTAAGCCCCACGTGTGAATGCGTGTTCACGGGTTGGGTGTTTGGAGGGTTTGCTATGCAGGTGGCTTTTTCTCTTCAGCCCCCTCCCCTCCATGAGTCTCCCCTCTCCAATGCAAAGTCTAGCCCCCAAGCCCCAGCTCAGATTTGGGGTCTGGGGTCTGTTTTAAGGTCTCTTCTAATAATAATAATGAGTCAGTGGTTCATTTATACTGAATGTCTTCCACCTATTGATACAGAGTCTAGATCCCCCTTTAGCAGAATAAGTATACCCCCCCCAGCAAAACTGGGTGAGTAATTTTCACCACTCTTTGATGTAAATGAGGCATAAATGCATCCCTGCCTTTTTTTTTAAAAAGAGGGAGGGGGTCATAAGGACCACCAGGCATTAAAACGATCTGTGAAATGGATTTAAACTGTAGTGTGCCGAGAATGCACAGAATGTTTTCTGTGGTGGTGGATACCACAATCTGACCTTCCCCTTACAGATCTGTAGCTTCAAGGCAGGTTGAATTACTTTTTTTGGGGAGGGGGAGGGAAAGAGGAGCTCAACAACCACCCTCAGTGCCCTGCCACAAATTTCCCCTGTTTGGAAAAGGGATGGAATGACTGCGAGATCGAAGATTTGGTTCCATCTCCCTGTAGCCTGGCCAGGTTTATGAACAAAATGATTGAAAAAGGCTTGGCTTTTGAAGTTCACTTGCTAAACTCTGGATGGGACATAGCTTTTGAAAGGCAGGGGAGCCCAGCCAGGGAAGAAAAGTGGACCACCCAGAGTTGAGACTGATGATATTGAGAAGCTTTTGATGTTGCTCCTTCTTTAGAAAGCCATGCTGTTTAGATGCTTCCATGTCTTGTCTCTCAATTCAGCCCTGTCACAAACCATTAGGCGCTATAGATATTAAATCCAGGGGGCATTTTAAACCACGCCGCTTGTATTTTGTACAGGACCTAATTCTGATATTAAATTATTATTAAAAGCCTGAGAAACACCACTCTTCCCTCCCCCCCCCCACTGCTTGGTGTTCCTCACCATCCTTTAATTATATTTAAGACATTTGGATCTGTTTGGGGTATATTTCCTACGCATATTCAATCTTTCCTGCAGACAGATTGTGAGGGTTTAAATGAAAAAGAAGGGAGCATTTCAAACCTGTTGTTTAGGGGAAGAAAACAATTAGATTTATTTCTCCATTTAAAAAAAAATCAAATTTAGCCCATGTTATTTTGAACAATGTCTACCAACTGCGGCTAACTCTGGGTCAAATATATGTGTCTCCACCACATAACGGGAACCTTTTCAGTCAAAAGTCCTGTATTGTTATTTTTTCTTTTGACCCGGGATAGCAGTGAAAGCAAACGGAACTGAACCCAGTCTTGAAGATTTTTGACTTTCACGCCTGCTACATTTTTTATCTGTCGGGAGACTTAGTGATCCTTTGGGTGCTGCTGGGATCAAATCATCTCGGATCATTTGGCATTCATTAGGATAAAAAGTAAAGCTGCTTTACGTTGGAGCTGCCCTTGGGGTGAGGGCATCCGTCAGCCGTCCTCCGGTCCTGTTTTGCAGACAGCCGGGATAAATGGAAGTTGGTCAACAGTGCAGTTAAGTCAGCTCGTGGCTGGCCCTGTCCATGGATTTGTCACCCAGGAGATATAGGCAGGTGATTGGATTCTGCCCAGCCTTCGCTCCTTTGATTAGGAGAGTGCCTGGCGGCTGAAGCTGGTGCTTTGAAAAAGACCGAGTCTAACTTTGGCTGTGAGTCCATCTGGGAGACGAGGCATCTGTGACATCTGGTGGAGCATCTGCGGAGCAGGATGCCTTGGGTGAAAGTTTCCAACTCCCCTCGGCAAAAAATGCTCTGGAAGTTTTGATCGATGTATAAACTAGGCGAAGGAAGGGAGAGAATAGGTTTCTCAGAGGGTGGAAAGGCTGGGTTTACAGTCCTTTTAATCATGGTCTGTGGATGAAGTCACGATTGGCTAGGGTCAGAGGCTGAACTGTAAATCCTGGCTTACAAACCACAGTGGCTGAGTTCAAACGCTACGCTAAGCCAAAACTGCATTATGGCTTAACCATGACTCTGATCAGAGCCTTGGGGGTAAATCTCCCCAGCTTAACCTACATGGTAGGGTGGTTGAGAGAATGTTAGGCTACTTTAGGGAAAACATGATTTTAAAAATCTCCAAAATATATTTGGGTAGTGCCTAAGTCAGTTGGGCAGTAAGTCTATGGGATCGAACTGGGGAAGATGTGGGACCAACCCTTGTTAAACCCAATTGTCTCTAAAGATCAGCAATGGCATGGGATATGTGGTTTTTTGTAGTTGTTTGCAGAAGTCTGATCCTGTGTTTCAGATAGTGATCTCCCAAATTGGTTTCCATCAGTTTAAAAAAAAAAAGGTGACCATCGCGGACTGGACCATTAGATTGATGAAGGAAGAGGACAAGATGCTCAGAGATAACAGAACAGAAATTCACTCTTCAAAGAGGCAAACTCTAAGGGGGTATTTTTACCAAGTTTGGACCAGGCTGAGCTGACCTTGCAGGCACTTCTTGCAGACTCTCAGCAGATCTAGAGTTGCCTTCCCTGATCTGGAGCCCTGAAGCTGTATCAGACCACAATTCTGGAGTAGGATCCGTGGGGATGCTGAGAGTTGCAATCCTATCCATCTGGAAAGCGCCAGGTCCAGGAAGGCGGACTTAAAGAATTCCCTCTACCTTATTTCTGCCCTTCAAGCTCAGGAAGCAGTTACTGAACACTCTCCCTTCAGGCTGTGGGGGAACCAGGTGCTCAGGGGGGTCTTCTGGCTGGATGTGATGCCTGGGAAACGGTGTGTCGGTAGCCGCTTGGTTGCCAGCAGAAGCAGTGTGCTGAGCCATAAACCATTGTTTACTCAAATCAGTTTAATTAACTTGAAGGAGCCACTTAGATCTCCAATTAGGCATTTTAGCTGGAGGGAGAAAAGAATAGCAATACATTTTCATCATGCCAGCCAGACGCTTTCCTTTTAAATTGGGTTTGAATTGGCTTCCCATTAGTTAATCTTTCTAACAAGAGGTGGGGTTGGACAGAAGATAATGTGAAGCAAGGGGGTGAAAGGTTTTCTTTTTAAAGGGTAGAAGGTGATGCAATTGACCTCAGGATGAAAGGCAAAAATTGGAATTTAAAAAAAATTACCCCAGTAGCAAAGAGAAAAAATGGGTCTAAACTGTTGATCAAGCCATGGTTTGCTTAAGCATGCTGTCCTAAATAAACCAGAATTGTCTGAGTTCATATTTTGCAACCATAATTGGCTGGTTTCATTCAGCATGCTAAACCAGAACCAAACCTTGATTTTCAGCAATGTATGAACACAGCTTGACGTTTTCCCCTTGCATTTCCCAGACATAGGGCAGCAGAAAATGGCTATATCTCCTTATCCAGGGATTTCCTGGGAGACTTTTAGGCAATCTGAACATCTAAGGTTGCAATTAAGGTTATTACTGCAAGAAACAGTGCTAAGTGATTGGAAGCATTGCTGCCTGTCATCTAGTAATACAGTTTATTTCGTAGGAAAATGTTAGTCCTTCCATGGTGATAAAATGCTGCATTTGCTTCAACCTCATGAACTGGTCTGCAGTTATGCAGACCATTTCCACAAACGACTTTGTGGAGCTGATAGCTAAAGTCTTCAACAGTCCTCAAGCAGTTTCTGTTTGGACTCCATTATTCTTGATGGAACTTGCTGAGATGGCTAAATTGACTTCTTGGATCAGAGAAAAGACACTACCTATGTTTATTGCTGACTGGAAACCTCTTTTTGCATAAAACAGAAAAAAATGAACTTAGATTTATGGTTCTGATGATTAGACAGGATAGATTATAGAAAGGAGAAAGTCTTGTTGTAACTGTAGAGTAGGAGGTAAATTTATAATTGTACTTATAACTGCTGTAAAGAAGATTGGAAACTACTTCTTTATCTTTTTTATTTCTTTTCTATTTTTCTTTTACTCCCCCCCCCTTTCTTGAAGTTTTAGCTTTCTCTTTGATTTCTTTCTTTTTCTTACTTTATATTAGTTTTTATAAATGGAATACATACTGGAAGATAATCTTACTCAGCTACGAGTGATCGCCAAGAAGAATAATTAGTTTTTATCTTTCTTTTTAAAAATCTTTAATAAAAATTATATAGAAAAAAAAGGAAGCTCAATTATTTTTCTGGCATGGACCAGAAATTTCACTAGAAGTGAAAACTTGGGATTCATAAAGAAGAAAACTTCCTGTTCTGTTCTTCCTAACTCTTAAATCTCTCTGTCTCTCTCATTGGATTGACACATTTCACTAAGCTCTAAGTTTCCATGATGACTTTTGTTGGCCCTTGGCTATAATAAACTTTTTGGTGGAGGTAACATTTCACGTAACCTAATGCGAAGAGAAGACTCACTGGAAAAGACCCTGATGCTGGGAAAGACTGAAGGCAAAAGGAGAAGGGGACGGCAGAGGATGAGATGGTTAGATAGCATCACCGATGTAATGAACATGAATTTGAGTAAACTCCGGGAGACAGTGGAGGACAGGAAGGTCTGGCGTGCTATGGTCCATGAGGTCACGAAGAGTCGGACACGACTAAACGACTGAACAACAACAACAACATTTCACGTGAACCCAGCCACTGTAGCTTGTAAATCTTGCTTTGTGGCTTAGCCTACTGAGTGAATTCAGCTGATTGTGGATTCTTCAGTAAGCTTTGGATAAACAAACCATAACTTGATGTGATTTTTGAATTCAACTTCTCTTTTCCTTCAAGCTCCTCCATAAATGCAACCTTTTTATGGAATCCCCAGATGACACGGAGCCTAAATGCAGAATAGAAACTCCCTGGGGGCAGTGCTGTTGCCTAAGCTTTGGTTTATGATTATCTGCATTGATGGTGCGACAGAAATGATGCTTATTGGAAACAGGGATCATAGCTTTGCCTTCATCCAGGCCAACTTCTTGCCCAATGGAGGAAAATGCAAAGCTAGAACACCTCTCATCAATGCCTCTCCAGCCTCACCTTGAAGGCTTCACTAAAGGAAGACCTATCACCTCTTGCTTGCCATTACTGAATTGCTCTTACTATTCAGAAGTTAGTTCCTGATGTTCAGCGGAATCTGCCTTGAGCTCTTGTGATCTCATCTGTAGCAGTAAAGAGAGTTTGGAGTCCTTTGTTGTGCTAAGTCATGATTTCACTGTTGATTGTTAAACAGATCACTGGGTGCAGTGACTGGGAAAGTGAAACAGAACTTCCTTCCTTTGCAATTTCCTTGTAGGACTCTTACCTCTGACCATCTTCTTTGGCCTCTTGTGAACCTGTTCTAATTTGTCTCTTGTGGCTCCTTTCAAAAGCTCTGCCTCTGCGTCCAGAGATCGTTCCTTTTTTTGTCACTGGAGAAGCAGATCTTTACAACATGGGGGCCCTTTCACCTCGGCAGCCTCTGGGTCCAATCCAATGTTTCTATGCCTGCATAACCCTTTCTCCCCTGCTCACAGAACTAGCCTCGTGCTGGGGCAGTTTGATACCAATGCGGCGTTCATCATATTTTGTAGCAATGTGATAAATCTGGGCTATGAGCAGCCTCTCCGAAGTTTTATGTTTTAAAAAGACAGAAGGGTGCCAAATCATTAGCGGATGCTAAACCACCTCTGAAGAGCAACAGTGGAAAAATGTGCTGCTGCTGTTGGGAACAGAAATGGATTTTCAGTTTCAGCATCTTGTCTGTCAATGCCGTCTGCCCGTCTGTTCATCTGTTGCTTTAATTGACAGAGCTGAGGCCCCAGGAGAAGTTCTCTCCTATTGCACATCTTTGAATATATTGCAATATCTTTCATTTTGAATGATCAAAGAACACTTGCCTGTGTGCTGCCCAGGTTGAACAGGGGCACCATGGACTAGTCTCACTTGTGTAACTTATCAATCAAACTTATTCAGTGTCCAGAAACTTTCTACAGCTTGATGTCCTCCAGAGCTGTTGGTCTTCAGTTCTTAAGATCAGTGCTAGCTGATTGAAATCTAAGACATCAGGAGAACATCAAGTGAAAAGGGACTGGGTAGGATGTATGTTTCATCACATGAGAACTTTGGGAGACTTTACTTTATTAAATGAAGAAAAGTAAATACTTACATATACAGTGACTGAATTCAGACATCCTATTAAGCTGTATTTTAGATTGTTCCGTTTTATGGTGGTTGTGGGTTTTCTGAAGATTCGCCAGCCACAGCTACTGGTGAAACGTTAGGAACCAAATCTAACAAACCAGTTAGTATGAGTTGGTTTTAGTATGAAAAGGTGAACTCAGCCATTGTAGTTTGTGAATGGTGGTTTCTGGCTTGTGCTAACCCAAGTTAGCAGTTGTAGTTTATATCATAAAACATGGTTGCATCATGGCCCAGTATGTGGGAGATAGACTTTCCAACCTTTTTTTTTTGTTCTTAACTTTTTATTCTTTTACACCATTAACATACATATACATAAAAAAAAAGAAAAAGAAAAAAGCATAAAACATCCACAAACATAAACAACATTAAATATTACATAACCTTCAAACTTCTTTTAACATAGACTTTCCAACTTGATTGGCAAGGAAACTGTGTTCCTTGAAAAAACACCGACAATCCAAAACAGAACTGGAAATTCCTGGGACTTTCTTAACGTATAACTTTTATGTCCTGAACTATGACCCTGGGATATTGCTTGCAGCTCTTTCGATTTTTTCGATTTTGGCAAGCTAAGTTGTCCACTCAGTGAGGCAGCTGAGAATGCGAAGGTGACAGCTTGGGTTTTCTGTTAATAGTGGAACAGACTGATCTCTTATGGCTTCCATATAATGAATATCCTAGTGCGCATTTTCAAGAAGAAGTCAGACAGCTGGTGCATTGGGGCTCACATTACTTTTGCATACTGGTGGGGGCAGCATATATGTAGTGGGTAAGGGAAGCAATGTGAACTCTTGGAAATATCAAAGATGGAGACACTTAAAAGCAGAGCAGTATTTTTCGTTGACAGACAAGAGCAAATGTTAGGCTGCTTCTCCAACGGTATGTCCCTGAATTTAAATAGTAGGCTTTATTGGTTGTCAAAAAGAGCATGAATCCTAAAGGAGTGGATTTTCTCCGCATTGCTTAGAGATGAACCAGTTAGACATGGCACAGTTGGGTGAGCCAGCGAAAACCAGGTCTCTCAATGAGTTTGTTGCAAGTCATAATAGTTGGCCCTCAAGCAGTTACATGTTTATGCGTAAATGAAGACATTACAGTTCTCAATCTGACCTCCTAAGATTCCAGAAATGTGAAGGCAGGTGTGGAAAACGGAAAGGAGGTCTCTAACCAGAGCCCATCTGAACTGCACTGTGGTCCAAAACAAATATTACATGAGGGATTGTGAAGCACCAATCCTGGGGTTGCTTGTACGTTTCTGAATCCAATCAAGGCATAGGCTTACGAATGGTTGTCAGATGTTGCATTCAGCCCCTACCTTACCCAGCCCTGCCTTCAAGTATCTTCTAATTAACCTCGAGTACTTGTGTTGTACAGCAGATTATTTCAGAATAGAAATCTAAGTTACCTCCCTGTCCGAGATAGCTCCAGATTTGGGAGGAAGCCAAGTGGATCCTTGTTTGGTGAAAGCTGCCCCACTTTTTCCCTTTGATCTTCTGGGTTGCTGTCCATGCAGATAAGCTTCCCATGTTTATTAAGAAGGGACCTTGTGATTTGAAGTCTGTAATGCAGGGCTTTCCAAAGTTTTTCCCGCGGCGACACACCAACCGGCGTTGGTGTGTCGCCCCGGGAAAACCCGGAAGTGCCGTCCTTGCGGCAGCGCGCAAAAACCCGGAAGCGCTGCTGCCGCTTTCGGGTTTTGCGCGCTGCAGTTGGTGTGTCGCCACGGGAAAACCCAGAAGCGCTGATGATGATCAGCGCTTCCGGGTTGTGTGGTGACACACTTTTGTGTCGTGACACACAGTTTGGAAAGCTCTGCTGTAATGTGACATGTAGAACACACAGCTCTGAGAGGTGACATAAAAAAGCAATCCTCTCTTTTTAGGAACAGCCAATAGATTTGTGAAGCTAAGGAGACAGATCCTTTTTATGTTGTGAAGTCACCATCAAAGTAGGAAAGGATATAAGCAGTTATCTGGAGAACTAGTGACCTGTCAAAAGCATGAGTGTGGATAAGACTTACCTTTGTTTTGCTCTCACTTCCTTCTCTGGTGATTTTCAAGCAGCTAAATTTAATATTTGGAAAATGTTAAAGAGGTAGTCTGTGTCTGATGAACGATGACACATTTCGTGAAATAAGAATCAAGAGGTCTCTAAGAGTGTCAGCAGCAGCCAGGCTGTTTTCTGTAAATCAGGACAACATTGCTATTCCAACTTTCTATTTGTTTCTAGCATTTGGTATGTAAGATACTGTATATTGTCCCCGGATCTTCAGATTTAACTTAGTTAATGGATATTGCTCAGTCTCTTCTTCCTTATTGCTGGCTTGAACAGGAGAGAGATGGAATGAAAAATATTTGGGCTTCTACATTTGTATGGATAATTATTTCATCAGTCAAGGAGGGGGCTCTCTTAAAGTGTTAGTTATTTTACTGTTATGCATTGATCAACCCTCTGCAATGAGAGCTGTGTGGGAGGCTGGATTGTCTGTGTCTGTTATTTATTTTTTTTAAGATACAAAGCACAGTGACTTACAATGTTTCTCTTCCTCCTCTTCCAAGTTGTAAATGAATTAAAGGTGGACCCACTACAGTTCTTTATTCCAAGTGATCTGGAAATATATTGAATAAAATCAAGGATTACAGTTGTTCAACATAAGGTGACTTGGCCCCTGATGCTCAACACGGTCAAAATGGAAATCATTTTAATGGGGTTTTTTTCGGCTGAGATTGGAGAAGGGAAGAGGGGATCAAGATATTCCTTAATCAGGCTTGCTGTGGGATATTTAGCTTTATACCAGAAATCAGGGGTGTCTTCGGCATGGTCAAAAAAGTCAAGATGGTGGCTGCATATAAAAAAACAGGCAGAGCTTTGATGTTGCACTGTTGTGGCCATCATCTTGATTTTTGTGACCACATGCTGCAGACTCCCCTGTCAGAAATTCTGTTTCATTTCAGGACACGAGCAGTATTCTGTACGTGCTTTTTAAAAATTGGGCCTTGGTGTATTTTTGTTTCTGTTTTGTTTTGCAATGATCTGACAACTGTAATTGGATTCAGCCATAAAATCCAAATTGTATTATTAGGATGAAAAGAAGAAATTGTGCAAACTGGAGTAACTTTCATTTCTTGGCATCATCAATTCCATAAGTGGCAAAGTGCCATTTGTTGCTTCTGGCCAACGAGATCTTCTCCAACGGAGGCCTGTTGAGAGTTGGGATTTTATTGATTTACTTAAAATATTTATAGCTGTCCAGAGGCTCTCATATGAGATGAAAAAGAAAATGTGGCTCCTATGTCTTCTTAAATAATTGTGTGGCAGAGAGGCAGAACTGATTTGACACCTGCATCTTAATGCCCGACGCATGGCCCGGAATGCCTTTATGTCAGCCTCCCTAGGTAGGCCAGACGAAGAAATCAACTCCACAGGAAAGCTAAAACTACTTGCATTGAGATTGGCTATTATGACAGAATCTTGCAAGTCCTTCTTCTTATAGTTCAGTGAATCAGGGAGGTAGCTGTCTGTGTCACTTTCAAATGTTATCTGGACGCTCTGGACGTAAAAAACGGCTTACCCCTTGTCACCTTGGCAGCGGGGCTTCCATGTCTCCGTCAAAGTCATCTTCCTTACTCTCTCAACTTTACTGCTACTTTTGAATCCTGTGGTGGCTTAGATGTGCCTTTAGGTATCTCATCATGCCGCAATATAACATCAGTCCAGAGCTTTGCAGAAAATAGAAATGGGTCCATTTCTGTGACATGCTGTCAATCATTCCACCTTTCTGTTCCTTCCCCATGAGAAATTCTGCTGCAGGCCTTCACTTGAGAGACGGCTTTAGGGCTGTGTGAAACCATGATTAATGGACAGGCTATATTTACATGTACATGAATCCTGAATTAGCAACTGTCAGCCCTTTGAAGCAGGCCAGGTTAAGAAATGGGCATGGCAGGAATTCCAGGAATGGTCTTTATGGTAGTCAGATACAATAACAGAAACGGGAAAGCCTTGTTGGCCAAGAAGGCCCGGGACTCGGCATGATGTCACCCAATAAACCACACCGAGGCGGGAAGGTCCTTTATTCTTTTTTATTTCTGTGCACAGCAACAAGGGAGGGCTCCTGCCCAAATGCGAGGGCCCCGAACATCATAACTCATTTTCTAGCAAGGAAATAAAGGCAGCAAAGTTTCTTTATTGGCTATTTCTTTTAGCACTTGTGCAGTAGTTCTACATGCTATCCCAGGGCTTTCCAAACTGTGTGTGGGGGGCCCAGGTACGTTATGCAACAACCCAGAAGCACTGATGGTGCACCGCCGCTGTTGCACGCGGCAGCGGTGGGCCATCAGCGCTTCCAGGTTGTTGCGTGAGAAACCAGGATGCCGCCGCTGCCGTGCTGCCACCACCGCCACGGCATGCAAAAACCCGAAAGCGCGGCGGTGGCAACCCGGAAGCTGGATTGCACCCTGAAGCCATATGACAGGTTCTTAGCTCCTGTTCTGTTACCATGTAGATCAGAGCTTTCCAAACTGTGTCGCGACACATTAGTGTGTTGGCTGCAGTGTCTGGGTGTGTCGCGGCTGCAATCCGAGCCTTGCCAGGATTCCGCGCAGGTCCTAGTGCCTGCCTTGTGCCCTGCTGTAAGAGTGTGTCACAAAATGATGCCCTGCTGTAAGAGTGTGTCACGAAATGATGCATGTCTAAAAAGTGTGTCACCAACATGAAAAGTTTGGAAAGCTCTGATGTAGATGTTGGTGGTTCGGTTTTTGGGGGAGAAGATTCCTTAACTACAGCAAACTGACAGTGAAATCTGTTATCTCCAATAAATTAAGCTCCATCTCATTATAATGTGTAGCCTTAATTATAGGTATGTGTCAGTATTGCTAAGGATCAACCCAAAGTATTTGTTAATGTTATTATAACAGATATACTTAAATGTCAGGCCTGCTGGAGGGGGAAAAGGAATGTAGGTGTTAATTCATCCCACAATCAAGTTTCCATTTCTATTAACATCATGGAATCCTTACTGCATTTATTACGAAAACTAGTCATTAAAAAAATCACAATGGCATCTTGAGCCTGAAAATTGATATGGTTAAATTGGTTTGTGTTTCTAATGTTTTTCCCCCCTATCGAAAGATTAACACATTAGAGTAAAGTTGCTAACCTCATTCTGAGTTAGTTAACTTTTGTTTGCTGCAGGGGAATTGTAGAAAATATCTCCAATTTTGTATTCTTATGGGAATCTATTTTAAAATATCCTTGGAATGAGTCAGAATAGTAAATACTCTGTTCTCTGGTTTGGAAATATTTTTCTAGTGACAGACCTTGGCCAACCTTGGTTGATCTTGAAAAAGCTCAGTTGGGTTAGACCTGGGTAGGACTTGGATGGGTGGCTTCCAGCAAATACTGGGGCTGTAGAGTGGACTGGAAATGTTAAAAAATCACCGAAAGAAGGGAGTGAGAAGACACTTCAGTACTGTTGCCAAGAAAATGCCAAGGATATGTCCATGAAGTCAAGATTGACTTGAGCATATTATTATTTAACTCCTTAGCAAAGGCTTCATTGGATAAGTCAAGGATATGAAACTATTTTGGTCCAGCAGATACTTTGGGGATCTTCTGGACATTCCCACCTAATGGGTACTTTCTATTAGCTCTTTGAGGTAGTCCAGACAGGAAACCAAAACCATGAGTACTAACACTACCTTTATTGTAAGACTACAGTAATAGAATCTTGCAAGTCTGAAAGCAGTTCTCCCTTCCCCTGCCTTTACTTTCCTGAGAACTTGGGAGGGTCCCTTCTGAGACGTTTGCCACGGCCCCATTCCTTCTGTGGGCTCAGCTGCCTCTTATCTGACCATTGCCCTGGCTGCGGCTCTTCCTCCTGTCTCCCGAGGTTCTTCTCACAGCCCATTATACTTTCTGGGCCAAGTGGTCATGACGACTTTGGCTATCAAGGTTAGTCATTTAAGGAGAATGAACTTGGTGCTCCTCAAGTTCATCTATTTGAAGACCCTCCTCTCCTCTCCTCTCCTGCTGGCCAGCCAATCTAATTCAGCAATGGGATGGAAGAAGATTAAAGTTAACAGCGAGTCTAGGGATGAGCATTGCTCATAATCCTCAGATGTTTCATGTGGAGATGAAGAAAGAACTTTGCTTCTGGGCAATTTTGTTTGATGATGGTCTTGCTCCATTAAATACTTCAGATTTAGTCCATGTAAGCACCCTTGGAAAACTGGGCTTTGAAAGACATCATAGAAATTTCAAAACGCATAAGATAGAAATTCAGAATAAGCTTTTTGGCGTATCTTGAAAGGGAATAGTGTGAAGGCTATGTATGCACTGTAGCTTTTTTTCCTCCTTTCCTGTCTTCAGGCTGCATAATTATCCATATGAATCGAAAGGTTGAGATTTATCTGTATATACGTATCTATATTCAAATCATGCTCTTCATTTTTCACAGTTCAACAGCTGCCATGTTCAAAGGAAATCATGGGGGCTAAACTGAATTTGAGCTTCCATTTTTCCCCCTTATCATTTCTGATTCAGATAATGTTGGGGTTTGATATACCCAGGAATTTACAGCTAGATATAAATTATATTGAGAGGCTTGATATTTAGGTGAAAGGGGAAATATTCTGCAGTCACCCAATTAGCAGCCATTGTTGTAGGGATGATGTGTCAGTGTGTGACTCATACAACAGGTGCTAAGAGTTAAGTTGGGTGTGGTGAATAATGAGAGTGACCTATAAGGTGATTGGTCAGTTTATATATAAATACTGAGATGTCCTGTATTCGTTCTTCTCATTTCTCATTTCTCCTCATTCAACCTCTGTATGCTGTATCGTTGGTGTATCATTTTGTTACCTGTGTGGAAGTGATCTGTAAATACGTATGTATATAAGTAAATAGGCTATTTTATATAATCTCTGTGTGAGTGTCTATTTACTATACAGCCTAAGGATCACTGGTGTCTAGGAGAAGAAGCAGGCCTTTCCATCCGCTCGCCCCGACAGATAAACATATCACTTTATTAGGGAGAGATTATACTGAACTTTAATATAATTGGTCTGTCATGGCGAATAATTCTACAGATTAGATCAGTGGATTACATATATGTGGGCATATACACACACAGACCACACATATGCAAATAGATCAAACATTCATGTATACTTCCATTTTCAAGCCCAGCAACTAATATTGAGTGGCATATAGCATCTATCCTTGGAGATAATATATAGCCATCTCAATTGGTACCCATTAAAAGCGCTCTATCACTTTGTCTGATCACCTTTTAAGGCCTCCAGATTAGTGGCCGTTATTATATCTTGCGGTAATGAGTTCATTTATGTATTTATTTACCTTGTTAGATTTATTATCTGCCACAATTCCTAGTTGCTTGCCGGTGTACAGCAATAAAACATAGAAATAAAACATCCACAGGAGAAAATTAAAACTACATAATGATATCATCATGACTCCAAATTCAGTCATCTGTCCTAGATGTCATGCATCACTGTAGGCCCTCCAGAACAGCTTCGTTTCAATCGTTGCTCAAAGGCCAGAACTGTAGGGCCCAACCTCTGTTCAAGAGACCTTGCCATAGAAAAGCAGGACCTTCATAATGTGTACCTCATGGTTTCTCCTGAGACAGACGAGTTAAGCAGATAGATTCCAGTTGGAGAGGGAGTTCCTGAGGATGCTTTGTGCCAACCCCAGTTTAACTTTGCACAGTGTCAAGTCATGCCTCCTATTGCAGGAAGTTCCCCACCCTTCAGTGTCATTGGAAGATACAGAATATCACAAGCATGGAATAAAGATTCCCTCCTTTTCACTTTTTCCATCTCACCTTGGCTGTGGTCGTCTTCCACTTGATTTTTTTAAAAGCCTAAAGAGCCATCTGTGTTGTAAACTCTCCTCATAGGAAATCAGTTTCTACCTTTTGATAATTTTGGTTGCCCTGTTCTAGCTCTGCAATATCCTTTGAGGGGTGTTGATGAACAAGTCAATATTGTTTTTTCTCCATTTCTTGTGTTTTGTTTTGTTTTAAACTTTCTTCAAGTCTAAGATTTTTAATTTTTTTTTTAATTTTAAAAATTTCTGCAGATTTCTTTTTTAAACTTAGCACTGAAGTTTGTGCACTAGGTGTATTTATCCCAATAGACAAAATTGCAAATGAAAAAGTACAATTTGCATGTTTTTTTGCAAACAAGTTCATATATCAGAGCTTTCCAAACTGTGCGTTGGGACACGTTAGTGGGTCGGCTGCAGTGTCTGGGTGTGTCACGGCTGCCGCCGCCTCCGAGCCCTGCCAGGATTCCGCGCAGGTCCTAGTGCCTGCCTCGTGCCTTGCTGCCTCCAAACCTGCTGTGATTCTGCGCAGGTCCTAGTGCCTGCCTTGTGCCCTGCTGTAAGAGTGTGTCACGAAATGATGCCCTGCTGTAAGAGTGTGTCACCAATATGAAAAGTTTGGAAAGCTCTGTCGTATATGATGCATTTTTGTATAGTTTCTTGAATGCACATTTTTATCGGTGAACTACTCTACAAAATTTGAGTGATAACTTTTCATTTGAAACATGGATTTAGATTGATATCCAAATGTAAAATAAACAAATTTCTCTCTGTCTTTAGTGATGAGCCGTATTATTGCCATTGATGTATAAAATGGTATTTCTGGTTGAAAATAAGCAGCAAGCTTCCATAATTCTAAATATTAGTGGGAATAAATTGCTTTTCAAATTAAAACAACTTTCATTTTTGCAATTTAAATACTATTGAGTGTAACTATTTGGAGGGCCCAGGAAGAGACATTAATAGACCACAGAATGAGAAGCTGTTACCTCTTTCTGGCTGAAGAGTGCAAAGTGGAGAAAGTAATTTGTGAAGATCCACTTGAAAATCATCTAGCATAACTTCATAATCACAATTATCTGTTAAAAGATTTAGTTCAATTACTTTTTCTCTCCTTTTAAAAAAAACCACCTTCCCCTCTTGTCAAGATGGCCCTACTTGAGCTGGGATTTGAAACTTCGAAAAAAGGTTAAGAAACCCTTCCTGGCATACTAATTTCTTCATTATCTGTTGTTGAATAGCTTTTGCGACTTGCAATCCTCTAGTTCCCTTTTTGATTCTCCTGTGTACTCTAAAGTCAAGTCATCTTCAAGTTGAGCTTAACTCCTGAAGACATTATGGACAATCTTATAGTTTTCTTAGCAATCGTATGGAAGTAGCTATTGCCTTCTGCCTCAACTATTATTTTTTACTTCCCAGCATGGTCTACAGCCCTGGTATTCCTTGGAGTCTCCCATCCATGTACTGACCAAGTCCAATCCTTCTCAGCTTCTTAGTCCCATCAAATCCAGCAAAGTGTTGTTCCCTGCTTAAGGAACGAGGAAGCCCTCAACTGTCAAAGGAACAAAATCTCGGGGAAAATGAGATGCTGCCTGTAACAATACAGTAGGTTTGGGAGTCTGAAGGATTGATGTAGGAATATGGAAACAGTGAATAAAGGAAGAGTGCTTCTCAACCTTGGCAGCTTTCAGATGTGTGGGCTCCAACTGGCTGGGGAATTCTGGGAGACAGAGTCCACACATTTGAAAGCTGCCAAGGTTGACAGACACTGGTGTAAGAGGTTGCACGTGGAAGCTTTATATTCTCCTCGCCAAGTCAAAAGCTGAATTGAAATTATTAAGTGGGAGGATAGATGGTACAATTTTTGCTTTACAGGGCAACCTATTACAAACTGGGAAGTCTACAGTCAACAAATTATGCCTGTTGTGAAGGCCCTGCACTGGCTGCTATTTTACTACCAAACTAATTTCAAGGGGCCCAATTCGTCGACTTAGATCTAGAAAGAGCTTTATGGCAAGAACTAATACCCTAGAGGGGTCCAAAGAACAGAATCGAATGAGTAAATGGAGGAATGAGCTCACCGATTTGAGTATTTTACCGAAGGAAGAAATGGCCGCTGGAAACACTCTCCCTTATATAGTTTGGAGGACAATGAACAGGATGAGGGTGGGGGTACCAAGGTGCAAGACAAATTTATTTAAGTGGGGGTTGTTGGCTGACGACAACACATAATGTGAATGCGGAGAAACCCAAGACCCGGCGCATGGTGTGTCGATTACTGCCGGAGCCTTGTACTGTTGATGACCTACAGCAAGGTGGCTACATTTTGGCAGAGTAAAGTTTGATCTGGACATGGAAAATAAATAAATAAATAAATTAATAAATAAATAAATAAATAAGGGGTCTGTAATGTTGCACAAAGTCCCGTATGGATACAGTGGATATTTGGGATTCTGTTCCTTCCTGATCTTTGATGATAGCATTGTTGTTAACTGTGAACAGTGAATTGACTTTGGGAGGTGAAACTGACAACACTGAAGATGCTGCAGTTCAGTGGCTGAAATTAATTTCCAAGCAAAAAAGCAGAGGTGCAGCTTCTGTGAGAGGTCAAGTGTTTGAGGGTAAGAATGGACATGCCCGACTCTTTTATGGCCAGTTGCAAAGTGTAAAAAGAATCAGATGAAAAATTAATGTTTTCATAAACCGGAATAAAAGTCAGAGTAGTCGTAATAGTAAAATTGAGTCATTTTTCTGGAACTCCTTTTTGTGTTCCCCGGGATGAAATCCAGTTTATTTATTGATGTTGATTTTCTATAAAGAGTATCAATCTCATGCAAACATCAGGTGAAGAGAATGTAAGTGGCTATTAATGACTTCCTAATAATTTGCTTTATAAAAACAGTAAAAGTCAGAGGGCTGATGCACAAGGTCCAAGGGAGAGGAATGTTCTGTGATGTAATTATTCCAGGCTGAACTCCAAAAGTACTATTGAAGCCACTGTATCACATGGAGTTTGCAAGAAGGCTGTAAATAGAATGATGTACAGAAATATACATCTCATGGAGACTTGGATTGGGACTTACAGCATGTGTATGCATTTCAGCTGCCAAAGGGAGTAGAAGATGAAGCCCCCTCATGTCTTGGTCTTTGCAGTTTTCGTGGTCCTCTGCAGAAGCATGAAGCTGGTATCCAAGAGAAATTCAGGTAAGCTTCTGAAATATATTTTTAGTAACCTTTGGAAATGATTTGACAAAATATTCCTTGGACGATTGGTGGCTTCCATTTGGTTGTTTCAACGAGTGGTACAATCTGGTGAAGGTTCAGCACTTTCAAATCCTCGGGCTTTTAATAAGAGAGATGTTACATGGTGTCAGCGACTTAAGGATTGATATCAAAGGAAACTAGTTGCTCTATACTAGGAAAATATTTTCAGTATTCTACTCCATGCATTTAGTCGTTCTTAGTGGTATTGGCAAGTCTGAAAGAGAACAATGAAGAGAACCAGTTGAGATTTTCAATTTGCTTAACGTTAGGATGACTGTAATGCAGAGCTTTCCAAACAGTGTGTCGCGAGTCGGCTGCAGTGTCTGGGTGTGTCGTGGCTGCTGCTGCCTCCAAACCTGCTGTGATTCCGCACAGGTCCTAGTGCCTGCCTTGTGCCATGCTGTAAGAGTGTGTCGCAAAATGATGCATGTCTAAAATGTGTGTCACCAACATGAAAAGTTTGGAAAGCTCTGCTCTAATGACTGATGCCTTGCTTTTTATTTTCCACTGTTATGTTCTGGCTCCTCATACTTTTTTTTGCATCCATAACTATGTGAAGTGTAAGTCTTTAGAAAGCATATCCTTTTCAAAAGGGGCTTCAGTTCTTTAAGTTCATAAGAGGGCATATGACAATGGGCTCATGCTCAGTAGGATATACTTGGAGATTTAAATGTATCAGCAGTGAATTTGTATGCTTTGTCCAGGAAGATATTTAAGCATGGGATTCAATACATTTATATGGGGATTGTTTCAATTGATGGTTGACTAGCAGAAAAAGTACAAGTTACAAAGGGAAATATTACATGGAAAGAGTTGGTAACTTTGGATGTTTGTACCTCCATTGAAGTACTGACTGTGTTGCTTCTTGGTTCAAGAGTAATATTGTGTTGCCTTCTGAACACCTCTAGAAAATAGACCATAGTCTTTTACCAATATATTTTATTGTTTTGGCAAATTGTCTGGGCATAAAAAGTGACATCTCAGCACAGGTTATCACAAAATCTTAATAAGCAGGCTATATTTCCTAGCAGTTGGTATGCATTTCCTGTCTATACAGACAGGATCTTCATCAGTTGGTACCCCATCAATTCAAACCAAATGTCCAAAGGATTCAACCACCACCACCACCACCACCAAAACATAAACCATGGTCAGGGATATCAAACACAGTACAGGGAAGAGAAAGCAGCTGAGACAGTCCAAATCACAAAACAACACAGGCAATACCAAATATTCAGAAGAGTGTCTGTAAAGAAAAGCCAAGAAGTAGGGTCAAGATCAAGAGTCTGGGTGAGCAGTTTAAGCAAGGTTCATGATACACAGGCAGAAAGGGTCCAGCAACACATTTTATTTCTCACATTTGTTGGCCTTCAGGCCAAATCTTTTTTGCAGAAACAGCAGAAAACTCTTCCTTAACTCCGCCTATGCTCATTAGCTTATAAGAGAGAATGGTGTATCCAGGAGACATTCTAGACTTTGGGGTGACTGAGCCTTTATCCCAAAGAACCTGGTCTTGCAACCTTGATTTTTTGTGCCATTCAGGGCATTCCTTTACTGCTTGGCAGTGATGCCTTTCTTGGATGTGTTGGGGCTGGGGAGCATGTTGTAGAAGAATCAAGGGATTTAATCATCACTGATTCTGTGCTCAGATCTGCTCTTCCAGGTGAGGGACCATCCACAAGGTCTGTGTCCTCTTCATTTGACTGTCCTTTCTCCTCAACAAGGACACATCCAGGGTGATCATAGCCTCAAGTTGATCTGCATGAATTATTTCTCTGAGCTGCCAATATTGAGCTATTCTTACGTTGTAATTTGGGACTGAAATTACCACATGACTTCTGCGGTCATGTGGCTGGCATGACGCACGCAGAACGCTGTTACCTACCCACCGAAGTGGTACCTATTAATCTACTTGCATTTGCATGCTTTTGAATTGCTAGGTTGGCAAGAGCTGGGGCGAGTGCGGGAGCTCACTCTGTCAGGCGGGGCTAGGGATTCGAACCTCCGAACTTGCGATCTTCCGATCGACAAGCCTGGTGCCTTACCTGCTGAGCCACCACGCCCCATATGTGGCCTTACTGTATGGAAGTATGAGAAACATGTGGACAGCCATAGAAAGGCCATCCTCCCTGGTGGAGATTCAAGCAGAAAGAGAAAGAGAAGGGAACAGGAAACAGGAAACCGGGATTCAGCCCCACCCACACAAAGCAAGTAAGATTAGGTTACAGCAGAGGCTGCCTCCTCCTCCAAGCTTGTGTGAGATGTGCTTGGTTGAAACCCGATCTCTAACAGTTGGTAGGTCACGAGGTGCTCAAGAGTCAATACCATTCATTTTGGACATCCAAGGGTCTGAGTCCTTATTGTATGCCTAAAAATGCTTTCACTTTTCCTACGTTCAGTTGATAATGCCTTGCATCCATTGACCCAGATAAACTTTGTAGCAAGCTTTTTTTTAATATTTGTTTTTTTTTTAAAAAAAGGTTAATATCTAAAGCAAAGCTATTGACATTCCTTTCAATGCGGACATGTGTTAAATGGATTTTCTGTGTTTCCCAGATTTTAAAATGTGTACCTGAAGCAGAACTAACCGGCATCCTTTTTAGCCGAAAGATCCAGTGCGCAGAGGGTTGCGTCCAGATTGTTCAATGGCTCAAACGGGGAGGGCTTTCTGCCCCCTGCCAGGTCAAAACTTGGGTTGGTAAGGAAAGGGCACACTGTCAGGAATTGAAATGGTATCATTTGTGCCACCAGCTAAAAGGCTGGAATTGATTTTTCCCCAAGATGAGAAGGAGGAGCTTAATTTATCAAACCATTCCCCTTTTAATTTCCTGATCTTAATAATTGCTGGTCCTACCATGAGGCAAAGTGAATGATGGTCTCGGTGGCAGATGGGTACAGGCTTGCCGAATGTGGCTCCCTCCCAACCAATATAGTGGCTTCATTGTTTGGCAGCATCATTAAATGGGCATCAATGAACTGCAGTACAGGAGGGAGAGATAGATCTGCATACACAAACACATATACCCAGTTTATGGTACAATTGACAAGTTATTGCAAAACAGTTAAGGAAAGATATTGGAGAGACCAACCATCTTTCTTCATTGTTTTAGTGGTTCAAGGTTTAGTAACTTGACTAATTTCTCATTGGCAACAACCGTTTTCTTGTTTTAATTTAACCAGCTGGCATCTGAAGAAAGAAAGAAAGAAAGTGCAAAAGCTGGGTTGCAGTTAAACCTAAAAAAAAACAAGATTATGGCAACCAGCTTGATTGATAACTGGCAAATAGAGGGAGAAAAAGTGGAGGCAGTGACAGACTTTGTATTTCTAGGCACAAAGATTACTGCAGACGCTGACTGCAGCCAGGAAATCAGAAGATGTCTACTTCTTGGAGGAGAGCAATGGCAAATCTTGATAAAATAGTTAAGAGCAGAGACATCACACTGACAACAAAGGTCCACATAGTTAAAGCAATGGTATTCCCTGTAGTAACCTATGGCTGCGAGAGCTGGACCATAAGGAAGGCTGAGCGAAGGAAGATATAGTAGATGCTTTTGAACTGTGGTGTTGGAGGAAAATTCTGAGAGTGCCTTGGACTGCAAGAAGATCAAACCAGTCCATACTCCAGGAAATAAAGCCAGACTGCTCACTTGAGAGAATGATATTAAAAGCAAAACTGAAGTACTTTGGCCATATAATGAGAAGTCAGGATACCCTGGAGAAGATGCTGATGCTGGGGAAAGTGGAAGGCAAAAGGAAGAGGGGCCGACCAAGGGCAAGATGGATGGATGATATTCTGGAGGTGATGGACTTGACCGTGGGGGAGCTGGGGATGGTGACGGCCGACAGGAAGCTCTGGCGTGGGCTGGTCCATGAAGTCACGAAGAGTCGGAAGCGACTGAACGAATAAACAACAATATACATATACATAGATCTGCATACACAAACACATATACCCAGTTTATGGTACAATTGACAAGTTATTGCAAAACAGTTAAGGAAAGATATTGGAGAGACCAACCATCTTTCTTCATTGTTTTAGTAGTTCAAGGTTTAGTAACTTGATTAATTTCTCATTGGCAGCAACCATTTTCTTGTTTTAATTTAACCAGCTGGCATCTGAAGAAAGGGACAAGGAATTGTTCTCTGTATTACATTTAATTTTTTAAAGCTGTTTGTTTTTAGGTGTGTTATTTCTAGAGGTATGTATTAGATTATTTTTGTTTTAATTGTTTTTAATGCACCATCAATTGCTTTTAATTGCTCCCCATTCTCAAATGTGTTTTTTGAACATTGAAAAGGGGGTTAAAGGTGTATAAATAAATTATACATGAAATTATAAATGAAAGTCGGCAAGTAAACATTAGCAGTTTAAGACACAATGACCTAATATTCTCTTGAGAGAAGGCGAGACAATGCCCCTTCTAGGATAATCCTAAACCTTTTCAAAAAGGTTTTACAGAAAATGTCTTGCATTCTTAGCATGGCCTAAGCAATCCTGAAATGTTTGAGGAAAAAGCCCAGGGGTTTTAAGTACCACTGAAGCAAATGAAACCAATTCAGATTATATAATCATTGATCCTCACAAAAGGCCAGAAATGTAGCTGCTTCCAAGGTCAGACGTGAACACAACCAAAAATGCTTGAGACCTAGTTCTTGCAAAACTTGGGAAAACTTGTTGGAAGAAAATGATTTTTCCACTATACCCTTTATTTGGTAAGTGGGTCACCCATATTTGCCCAGTATCCAGAACTCCACACGCGGGCAAAAATGTTACAGATGACCTTCAGGTGTAATAATACCAGCAACATAATATAGCATCTGACTGTGTCATGTCCACTCTGGCTTGTTTTTTGGAGAGGAGGAAGAAGTGGCGATGGAAATGTCAGAACAGGCGAACAAGAAGCTTGGGGGTCTGTTTTGACAGGGCTCAGATCAGACAGCAGAGGCAGAAGCAGCAGCAGCAGCAGCAGCAGAAGTCCTTGTGCAATCTTTGGACTTAGCAGCAGAAGTCCATAGCCTCTGAGCCCCTAAAAGCAGTGCCACCTCTACCACTAGGGGAGGAATAGAGGGCTGAATGGTGGAGGAGTGCCAGGCAGCAAGGTGGTCCTCCTTGCGAGTCAGGGAGCACCAGCTAAGCCTGGGAAGGACCAGCTCCTGGGAACTTTATAAGGAGATATGAGGGATGAGACAGCTTGCCTTGTACTCTGTCCTTTGGGATATTTGACTATGAATTGTTTTCTTGGATATCTTGACCTTTGCCTGAACCATAATCTCCTCTGACCCCTCTATGGTACAGTATGTTGGCTTTAGATCCATGGGCTTGGATAACACTATGCTATATGCGATATATGCGATAGCTCTATGAGATGATTTTCTGGCTCTCAGTGTGGACTATCTCTGACTGTCCTTTCTGTTGCTCTCTGTGCCTCCACGGGACAACACAAACTGGCTACAGCTTAGAAAAGGATGACTTCACCAGAACACGATGTGATGCTTTGCTACTGCTTGGTCATGGCAGAGGGTGCCCAGAGGGGGCTTTCTAAAGGCCACTTTTGTTGACTGGGAGTAACACTGGCGAACAGTGTTGTCTTTCTCCGGTTATGATGTGATGTAGTTGGGCAACCCAGGACAAGGAGGGGGAAGGAACAGTGGTACTCATTCCTCAATCAGCTTGAAAGGAAGCAATCTGCCTTTCTCAAAGGAAGAGAAGATGAAAGCAGGTATTTCAGTTTAGATCTTTATGTCTTCTGACTACGAAGCTTTACTTTGTTGGGTTTTTGTTTCTGCTTTGGTTTTCAATAATCAATATTATTCTTTCTCCTTCCAAGTTCAACCATGAGTGTGGTTTCTTAAGCAGAAAAATTAGTCTGTTCCACACCCCAGAGGAGAGATTCCAATGGGCCTGCACAAAATTTGCAGGAGAAGAAACAGATTTTGAAGGTCCAAGCAGACAAGTGAGAATGTTTGGTTTTTAGGATAGGGGGAATAGGGAAGTAAAACAGCAGTGAAGTTGCCTGGTTTACTAGAGAAGAAGTACTCTGCACTACAAAATGTTTCAGCTGTAACTCACATATAAAAATAAAGCTTGAAAGCCACCTTTTGAACATTGGACTTAAATGGGTAGGTGTGTTGCTTTAAGATAATGCCCAAAGAACATCCAGGAAAGAGTTTAGAACAGGGCACTCTTGTGCTCTGGAGATCCTTTTACATGTGATTAATTATTTTAAGAAGAGAGATGAGAGAATTATAGATCTTGGAAAGGATCATCCAACCTTGTGCCCTTTGTACTGGTTATCACTAGGGCCTCTGCTGTCTGTTCTTAGTTCTTTCCTTAGATATGCATCACTGAGTCAACCTTGATCATCTCAGAAGCTAAGCAGGGTCAGCTCTGGTTATTACTTGGATGGGCGACTGCTTTGGAAACTGGCTACACTGTGAAATTGTGGTATATGTTCACTGATGACTAGCCCTTCCCTTTAAGCCCTAATGAGCTGATAACAATGCTTTCAAATTTCACTATTTTTATGATAGATTAGCAATAAAGAAGCTTTAGAACTACACATGGTCTTCCAGAGCTACAAGGAGCCCCTCAAATTGTAATTTTCAGTCTGAACAAAAGACAACATGAGTAAAAGCCTAACTAGTAATAATATTAACAATATTGGCCTCCTAGAAGTTGTTAAAAACTGAGCAGTTTTGGAAGGTCTATGGATAACTGGGATGGGCCCAATGAACATTTGTTGATTTTTATTAAGCTGTTGTGTCTCATTTTATTATTTTAATCCTACCATGGATGTTTTATTGTATCATTATTGTGTGTACTTTGTGAACTGCGGAAGGTCCAGCTGATTGCAGTAGGTACAAACTGAACAAACAAAGAAATAAAATCCATTAATTTAATACAGAATTTAATTAAATGTAAATTAAATTAAATCCATGTTTTTTTGTCCTGGTTCTACCAGCTAACTTTGAAATTACTGAGAAAAGTTTGTGCGTCCTTGCCTTATTAAATTTCTCCTAATATTCAGCCAACGAAGAGGGCGCGATGACTCAGTGGTTAAGATGCCAGGCTTGTCGATTGGAAGGTCGCAAGTTCAGCGGTTCGAGATCCTAGTCCCACATGACGGAGTGAGCTCCCGCACTCGCCCCAGCTCTTGCCAACCTAGCAATTCGAAAGCATGCAAATGCAAGTAGATGAATAGGTACCACTTTGGTGGGAAGGTAACAGCGTTCCGCGCGTGTCATGCCGGCCACATGACCACGGAAGCGTCTTCAGACACTTTGCCCTAGGAAGGAGCCAATGGCAAACCAGGAGACAGAGGTCTAGCCCCGCCTTAGGCATGAAGCCGGCTGGGTGACCTTGGGCCAGTCCCTGTCTCTCAGCCCTAGGAAGGAGCCAATGACAAACCAGGAGACGGTGAGTTCTAGTCCTGCCTTAGGCAGGACTAGAAAAGCCGGCTGGGTGACCTGGGGCCAGTCACTCTTTCTCAGCCCAACTCACCTCACAGGGTTGTTGTTGTGGGGAAATTAGGAGGAGGAAGGAGTATTAGGTATGTTTGCCGCCTTGAGTTATTTATAAAATATAATAAAGGTGGGATAGAAAATAAATAAATAAATAAATAAATAATAAATAAATAAAAACCTTTCATATGAAAGTTGCATTTAAAAAAAATACTATGTGCACCAGCAGCTGTGATGTTTTTAAGCTATTCTGTTCAATTGGAGATAGGGAAACCTTTTCCATATGAAGCATCACTTGATTCTTTTCCTGACACTACTAAAATTCTTAAGTCATTCTGGATTCCTTGGCAAATAATTAAACAGGTTTATGAGAATCCTGAAGTCTTGAGTTGAAATCTCTGGAGTCAATAAAGTGGAACATCTCAGTTTAAGCTCCTGATGATAAAAAGAAAATCTCTCGACTCTACTTTTGTTTTGAAAGCAAACATTACTTCCTCATTCTGCTTGTCGCTTTGCTAACACAATTCCACCTCTCTGGGAATTGGTCTCAAGGTACACCAGCACTACAAATAATAATAATAAAAAAACTCATTTCAAGAAATCCTGCCTTAGATCCCTACTCCTGTTTAAAGGTTTGACAAATGTCATCTGTCCGATTTAGGGTGAACTAGTGACTTTTAGACCTCTCAAGATATGGGTCTGTATGATCAAAGTCAGCTAGTGGGCTCTTGAATCTTTGGGTGAAGAAGAAAAAAACCCGAAATGGAACCTAAATTACTTTTTCCTCTCAATTTGGCCTTGGCATTCCCATGATATGGTACATGGCAGCCGCACAGGACAATGACAGAAACGTGTATGTGACTGTCCGTAGCTTGAATCATGTCAACTGGATTTCTATTTTCTCAGTGGAAACGTTTTGCTCCTTATCCAAGAAGCTTCTTCAGTCTGAGCAAAGTTAGTAAGGGAATCCTTAAATATGTTTCTAGGGTGGCTGTGTGACCTTGCACCTGGGGTAGGTCATGGTTATTTTGAGATGTTTATTTCTAAGTCCCTTTATCAGGACATTGTCACACAGAGCAGAAACCATCCCCACCTCCATGGATTCCAAAAAGAATGAAAATCAGCACCTGAGAACAGCTCTGAAGGCCTGTGGATATCCAAATTGGGCCTTCACTAAATCTAAGTGTACCAGACCTAAAACAGCGACAGATAGGGCTGAGACTCAGAGTAAACGAAAGAACCTGGTCATTCCCTACATGGCTGGCGTGTCTGAAAAGATAAAATGGATATTTGGCAAACACCACATACCTGTATATTTCAAACCCACCAACACAGTGAGACAGAGGCTTGTACACCCCAAAGATCAAACTCCAAAACACAAGAAAAGCAATGTAGTGTATGCAGTCCAGTGCAGTGAGGAGTGCTCTGAGCTCTATATTGGAGAAACCAAACAACCTTTGTACAGGAGGATGGCCCAACACAGGAGGAGCAACACCACAGGACCAGAGTCAGCAGTTTACCTTCATCTAAAGGAAAAAGGACACTCGTTTGAGGACATTAATGTTCACATTTTAGACAGGGAAAATAAGTGGTTTGAGAGAGGGGTCAAGGAATCCATTTATGCCAACTTGGAAAATCCTCCTTTGAATAGAGGTGGGGGCCTCAGGCACAATCTTTCCCCTATTTTCCTTCCTGCTTTGTCTTCTGTGCCTAGGAAGATTAAGACCATTTCACAAGCTCAACAGCAGCATGGTGATCTTAACGATCCTCCTTTAGATGATAAAAGGACTTAAAATAACATCTCAATATAACCATGACCTAGCCCCAGGTGTAAGGTCACACAGCCACCCTAGAAACATATTTAAGGATTCCCTTACTAACTTTGCTCAGACTGAAGAAGCTCCTTGGATAAGGAGCGAAACGTTTCCACTGAGAAAATAGAAATCCAGTTGACATGATTCAAGCTACAGACAATTCCACCTGGATGACTGAGAACCTTCATCAATGTGTATGTGACTGGTATTGTGTCATTGCAGTTTAACATTAAAAAAAAGTTTTTATCCCATTGGTGTAGTGAAGAGTTAAGAGCACAAGTTGTAAATCAAGATATTTCAAAGCTGATGTGGTGTAGTGAGGAAGGTGCCGGACTAGGAGAGGGTAGACCCAGGTTCAAGTCCCTTCTGGGTCACAGAAGGTCCCTGGGTGATTTTGGGCCAGTCCCTCCCTCTCAGACCAATCTACAGGATTGTTGCTGTTGTAAGGGGGGGGGGCTAACTCATTAATGTTTCAATTGGAGGTCATCCTTTATTAATGGCGCTATGGACTTTGAAGAAGCACGAGTACAGGGCGAAAGGGAGAAAAGAGCTAAAAGGAAGGCACGTCGGGCAAACCCTCATCATGACCGTCTCCCACCCGGAAACCTATGTCCTCACTGTGGGAGGTTGTGCGGATCCTTAATTGGCCTTTATAGCCACTTACGGATCCACTGTTAAAATTTTACCTTTGGAAGACAATCTTACTCGGCTACGAGTGATCGCCAATGATGCTGTTGTAAGCAACAGGTTTGGGGAGTTGTTGTAATGGGATGTGGGAATGACTTTGGGAGACAGGAGGAAGAGCCACAGCCACGGAACAGTCAGAAAAGAGGCAGCTGAGCCCGCAGAAGGAATGGGGTTGTGGCAATCATCTCAGAAGGGACCCTCCCTAGTTTATTGGACTGTAAAGGCGAGGGGGGAGAGATGTACTTTCAGACTTGCAAGATTCTGTTAACGTAACTTTACAATAAAGTAGATCTAGTACTTCTGGGGGTGATTCTTGTTTAGACTACCTTGAAGGACTGACAGCTTTCTTGACACTGCCTTGAGCTCCTGAATGAAGGGCAAAATCCAAAACACACACGCGCGCGCGCACACACACACACTGTGTATCTATCTCTATCATCTCTATCTCTATATATTTTGGTGCTGTTTTAATTGTTTAACTGTTTTTATGATTGTTAGCCGCCCAGAGTCACTGGTTTGAGATGGGCGACTATATAAATTGAATTAATTAATTAATTAATTAAATATACTAAATACTCCCCGACCCTTAAGTTATTTTACCAAATCAAGTGCAGCACGACCTAAATTAACCACAGAAGTGGAGAAAAATAAGTCAGCAATTTCTCCAGTTTTTTCTCCCCTGCTTATAGCAGGTCCAGCTTGGTATTTCTATTCAGTCTTATTTTTCTGTTCCTGCTGGAAATATGGCTTGTTTTCTTTAAACAAAATTAATTTCAGGGGGATTTGTGGGTGTGATTTGCTCCGAAGCTGTGTGTGTCCCTGACAATGCTGTTCTGGCACGTTCTGAGATGCCTATTCCTAGCATGGCCACTAGAAGTACTCAAACTAGAAGATTTTAATTCCCCGAAAGCCTGCGGTGTAATTTAACCTTTCTTCCTGCAGATTCTCTCTGACCTTGGGGTATTTGGTTGACTTTCCGAAATAAAGGCAGACAAAATTGAGATGATATGAACACTCTATGCTCCGAGGAAACTTTCCAAAGCCATAAATAAACTCTGGGATGAGCATGGGAGAACAATGGCTGCAGATAAGGTGCAGGTTCTGTATTCAGAATGACATCTGTAATTAGGGACAAAATTCAGGTTTCCTGGGAAAAAAGCCCCTCCCTCTAGAATGCACGTTCCTAGCGTAGTGGAGCCAATGGAAGGTTTTATGTAGGTCAATGCAATTCTTATTAATTATGACTCGGCAGCCCGTTACTTACAGAATTATGTTTTTCCTTTAGGGTGTTGAGCAATTAAACCTCTCTTTCCCATTCAGTTTTTTCCCATGTCTGCCTGCACGTGCTTCGGCCCAGCTTTAAGGGTTGCTCTGGATTTAGCAAACTAGAATTCTGCCACCAGGCTTGCAAGAGCTAGTGGATAATTCAAGAAGATCCATACGAGTGGGAGACAATCGCTTGATTCCGGTGTTCAGCTAGGGGACTATCTTTATGTGTCGCTGCAGTATAACACGTAGTTCAGCTCTGAGTTACAGCTGCCTTTTGATTAGGCTATGTGTGTACATAGGTTGGGCTGGAAGAAATTGTTAATTCGAACTGAGAAAAGGCAGTATATTGTTCAGATGCTGAACAAGGGCAGCTGATGCTTGGAAGATTGAATTATACAGGTATTTTTGCTGAACTGTTCATTTATTGTTGAGATGGACAGCCTATGGACAGCCTATCTCTCCACTAGATGGACGTTGTTGATTCATTTTAGATAGACATTGTTGATTCTATTCATTTATTGTTGAGATGGACAGCCTGTCTCTCTACTAGAGATAGCCAGTATCTAGATCAGGGCTTTCCAAACTTTTCCCGTTGGCGACACACCAACGGCGGCGCGTGAAAACCCAGAAGCGCCGCCACTGTAGCGGTGCGTGAAAACCCGGAAGTGCCACGGCGGCGCTTCTGGGTTTTCATGCGCTGCGGCGGCGGCGCTTTCGGGTTTTCACGCACCACGACCGCGACGGCGTCATCGTCATCCTGGTGTGTTGCGCAAAAACCTGGAAGCGCTTCCGGGTTTTCTTGCGACACACCTGGGCCCCGCAGGCAACACAGTACTGTGTCGCGACACACAGTTTGGAAAGCTATGATCTAGATACTGTAACACCCATTACTGTTAACCAATGGACTCCATGTAAAAAATCGGATAGGTTGGGGAACTGCAATCCAGAAACATACTTGTGAGGGCAAGAGCTCGCAAGGTCAGGAGCAGAGGGCTGAGTCCAGACTGCTCTGTTACAGTAACAATATACAGGTGCCAACCATTTCTCATTATGAGTAGCTCTCAGTCCAAATGTGATGGAAGGGCAGATGATAGAGACATAGGATCTGAATCTTGGGATTCTATCTGTAGGGTTTGAATAAGAATCATCCGTAGGGGTGATCAGTGATGGAAGCAGCGTTGTGCTGTCGTGCCACACACTCCACATCAGTCATGTGTGCACTGTGATGTTGCCTGCACACATGAAAGGGGCAGAACAGGCACCGCAATCATGCAGGGTGCTTCCATCACTTTGACGAAGGCATTGGATCTTGTGGGCTGCTCTAGCTTGAATCCCAGAATTTTGCAAGAGTTGGTTCTTTTTCCAGTAAGGCCTTTATCTGCAGTAAAAGCACCTTGCAGAACTGTGCTCTGGATTCTCTGGTTGCCAGCCTTCTAGCTGAATATCTGTTTGGATGTAGCCTGTCCACCTTGCCTTGATTTCTGGAATAATTTCTTATGAAGAAGAACCAAGATGCTAAGAAAACCTTGATCAGGTCAACACACCTATTCTACCTATTGCTTTGTTCAGTTATCTACTGCAGAGCTTCCCAAACTGTGTGTCGCGACACAAAAGTGTGTCGCCACACACAGTGTGGTGTGTCGCCACACCACCCGGAAGCGGCGGTGTGTGTGTGCATGGCGGCGGCGGCAGCCGCCGCCGCCGCCACCATGCACGCACGCACCACTGCACGCCCCCCGTGCCGCCACCGTGCACACGCGTGCCACACGCCCCCCCCGCGCTGCCACCGTGCACGCGTGTGCCGCCGCACGCCCCCTCCGCGCCACCGCTGTGCACATGTGCCCCCCCGCGCCGCCGCTGTGCACGCGTGCTTCCGCCGTGTGCGCGCGTGCCGCCGTGGCGATGCTGCCGCCGCCACCGCTGGTGTGTCGCCAGCGGCGGCACTTTGGAAAGCCCTGATCTACTGTATAATCGTGGCTGTTTTTTTCCTGGGAAGGCATTATCTCTCCCCAACACTTTTTGGTGATGCTGGCAGGACTCCTAGAGAACAGTGAATTCAAGCTATTTTCTCTCTCACTCTCTCCTGTCTCCTCCTTCCCAGCAAGTGTTTTCTTCCTTCCCCAATGAACTAAATTCATAATGTCATCTTTAAGCGTGTGTATGCGTGCACATGATAAGTAGCCGTCTTGTTGGCTTTGAGTCTGGGCATCTTATCCTGGAAAATGCCTAATTTGGCTTAAGATTCTAGTCATGCAGCCTAATAACCCTCAAAATTAGTCACCATTAAACAGAATCATGGCCCTGCTTGCTTTCCTTTTGCATCCCTCCATCCCAGATTGATGGTGTTTTTAACAGCAAATCCTTAAGGGACTATTAGTCTATGCAAAAATAAAATTCCCTATTCTCGGTCTAAAAATATTTCCTAACAACCTAAACAAAATTTAAGGAGTTGAAAATTACCTTTTAGAGCTCCCAGTTGGAAAGCACAGCATGAGCACTAAATTATCCCCATAATTACACCAGTAATAATGCGCAACCTTCACGCAAGCAATATGGCCCTTAAAGGGAAGTTGACTTTTTACAAGTGTATTTTACCTTCGCGTTCTTAAGGCAAGACCAGCCCAGCAGCCGGAAGGAAATACTCTTTCATGCCCTAAACTTGAGGAGAGCTTCAAGTCAACACATTTCTCAAATTAAATAAAAATCATAAAAGCTGCCCTCTTTCCCAATCACCATCACATTTGTTTCCGGCTGGTTGTGCAAAGAGGAGTTGGAAGATCTATTTATAGAGTGCATGTGGCCATAGCCGTCGGGGGTGTACCCCATGCAGAGAATTTGGGAATGGAGAAGGTGGGATTGGGGTGTTGCATTCCCATCATCCCTCTGGATAGGCACTTGTCATTCCTGAAGTGGGTTTGAGGGTTTGGATGTATGTAAGCTGTACGTTCAGAATGATGTAAGTAGAGTTGTGATGTTGAGATGGAAGGTCTGTCCCTTCAATCTGGGGTTGTTGATAGGTTGTCTGTAACAGTTGTGCAGAGTCCTGAAGCTTGGTGTCCTGGGCTTGGTTCCTGGGCTATTGATGGACCAGTTGAAGAAAGCCTTGGTAAAGGCATGACCGCCTATGAGTTGTTAAACTGCACTGCTGCTGCACGCCAAGTAAAGTACAACTCTGAGCCCATGCAGAATCCATCATCCATAGAGATGAGCTCTATGCATATGGAGATTGAAAGCAAAAGATTGATCTCTTGTAGATATGGCAGTTTTTGTGCGAAGATGGTAGATGAGATGTGAATGCAGAAGGGCTTTAGTTCTCGGTGAGGGAAACTTTGTTTAAATACCCAAGGCTAGCTAGAAGAAACCATGCTGTATGGAAACCAAAATAAACCCTGGGCTAAATTGCCTGAGATTAGTATCATTAAGAGCAGGAGCTAATTGGACATTGGAGGAACTCCTGGGCTATTGGGGTTTTTTTGGCACGGTGTGGAACTTGGTTACTGCAGAGTACGCTTGTATCCCCAGAATTATTCTTCTGTAATTATTCAAATTATTGGCTATGTAACATATGCTATCCTATGGCAAAGTTGATTTCTCCTCTTAATGCTTATTGGAGTACGAATTACTGGCTTCTAATTGCGGTCCCTCATGTGACTCTGTTTGTATAGGGTTTTTTTCTCATGCCTCTAAATTGATGCTAGAATTAAGTCTCTTTCTGTACAAGCACCCTGCCTTGGCATTAGTAGCTATCAAGAGAACAACTCTTTGTGAAAATAATAATGACTCGAAGGGCATTTTTGGCCTGTGAATTACAGTATTGCTGTAAAGTGCCTGGTTAGAGAGGAGATGGATGTGTGAAATAGCAAACAAGGGTAAGAAGAATTTGTGGTGTGCATTTCCAAAAACTGAGTTTCCTTAGAATCAGTGTTAGGGTTAGCTTTTTGCTTTCCTTAACTAAAATCTGGTTCAGGAAAGAAATAAGTTAAATACAAGGCCAAGAAGTTCATGGCATCCTGTTTTATCCTCAATCAATGAAAAGAGTATCTTTTTGAAGTGAAGTGATTTTTTGCAGTTTTTTCTGGTTCTACATATTGCTTTTAAGCCACCGTGTGTATGCCTGTACATGTGTGTGTTTTGGTTTTCCTTTACCATGTTGTGTGAACTTAGTCTTTGTGGTTAGTAAACCATGGTTGATGGTTTAGTGTTCTGTGTAAAACCAGCCAATTGTAGTTTATACAACAAACCATGCTTAAGCAATCCATAGCTTTGCTCAACATATGCACCCAGCCTGACTCTTGTTACAGGTGGTCCTCGACCTACGACCACAATTGGGACTGGAACTTCCATTGCTAAGTGAGGCAGTTAAGTGAGTCATGCCCGATTTTATGACCTTTTTGGTCACGGTTGTTAAGCGAATCACTGCGGTCATTAAGCAGATCCAGCTCCCCCCATTGACTTTGCTTGTCGGAAGCTGGCTGGGAAGGTTACAAATGGCGATCACATGATCCTGGAACACTGCAACCATCGTAAGTGTGAACTGGTTGCTATGTGCCTGAATTTTGATCATGTAACTGCAAGGACGCTGCGACAGTTGTAAGTGTGAGGACTGGCCGCAAGTAACTTTTTCCAGCGCCATTGTAACTTCAAACGGTCGCTAAATGAATGGTCGTAAGTCAAAGACTACTTGTACTCAGGCCATGGTCATCGCCTGATATTTCTTGCAAGTCTCCATTCCTCTGGCTATGATTTGTGACTTTTTAATCCTTATTTTTGTCTCTCATTTTCATTTTTGCGTTGTAGGGTGCTGTTTCATCTGTACTGGACCATTGTCATTTCTTGAAAAAAGAAAACCGATTAACTACCTTCACTTTACATACCTTATCTACTCCCCTTTCAGAAAGGCTCTCTAGCTGAACTGATTCATATCCAATTTAAACGGAAACACTTTTGACTTGCGCTGTGAAATTCCATTACATTTTTCTTTGTGCCTCTAGGTAAAATGGGGAAAAGCCAGTGCCAAATTTAAGTTTTCAAAGGGCCTCCTCATGTGATTAAGCTATTTGATTTTTTTTTTAAGTGTATAAAATAAAGCAAGTCTTACGTGCAAAACAGTATTAAATTGAAGAGATTTTACAGCAATTTTCATGGGGCAAAGGTGAAACTCAAGAGCCCTTGTTTTTGTAGCACCTGCTCTGCAATATCCTTGATAGTAATCGGTACAGTTAAATATTCATTCATGAGCTGTTACAGTAATTAAATCCCATTGCAAAGGGATGTGCTAAAGAGTCTCTGGAGGGGACATATATTCCAAATGTAATCTTGCAAATTAACAAAGCTTTTCAGTTATTTAGTGGTGTTAGTATGCTAATCTCCCCCTATGTTAATCTTAACTAAAAAAGAAGGAAAAAAATCCCCCTTCTCTTTAAACTACGTGGTTGCAGTCTCCTGATGTTGTTTTATGTATTTTGCTAAGCCCAACATTGTATGTCTGGTTTGGGTCTAGCACGTCCTATGAATCCAGCCAGGTGAGACTTTTTTTAACAAATCCTGGGGAAGCAAATGCAGTTTTGTGTGCTGTGAATCAAGTCATTGGATGGATCTGCTCGTACATTCTAGACTAGCCTTTCTCAACCTTTTGACCCTGGAGGAACCCTTGAAATATTTTCCAGACTTTGGGGAACCCCTGCACATTCAGGCTTAAATATAGGCCAGAAGTTACACAATGATTATATTTGTTTCATGGGTAGGCCTGTATCTATGCATTCACAGTGTTCTTAAACTAAAAATAAAGAATGAAACTTAGCTCTTTAATATGAAGTTGCCCGAATGTGAAATAATTTTTTAAATAAATCATGATCTCCCAGGGAACCCCTAGTGACCTCTCGCAGAACCCGAGGGGTGCCATGGAACCCTGGTTGAGAAACCATGTTCTAGTTTTGTTGTTGTTCAGTCGTTTAGTCATGTCCGACTCTTCGTGACCCCATGGACCATAGCACGCCAGGCCCTCCTGTCCTCCACTGTCTCCCGGAGTTTACTCAAATTCATGTTCATTACATCGGTGATGCTATCTAACCATCTCATCCTCTGCCGTCCCCTTCTCCTTTTGCCTTCAGTCTTTCCCAGCATTAGGGTCTTTTCTATTTTTCATTTTTCATTTATTATTTTCATGTTCTAGACCAGAGCTTTCCAAACTGTGTGTCGGGACACGTTAGTGTGTCGGCTGCAGTGTCTGGGTGTGTCGCGGCTGTTGCTGCCTCCGAGCCCTGCCAGGATTCCACGCAGGTCCTGCCTTGTGCCTTGCTGCCTCCAAACCAGCTGTGATTCCGTGCAGGTCCTAATGCCTGCCTTGTGCCCTGCTGTAAGAGTGTGTCATGAAATTATGCCCTGCTGTAAGAGTGTGTCGCAAAATGATGCATGTCTAAAAAGTGTGTCACCAACATGAAAAGTTTGGAAAGCTCTGTTCTAGACCAACCTCCTTTTCCCTGGTGCTCCATCAGGTAGGTTGGCATTTGGAGCACAACAGTTTCAGGGAACGTGGCCTTGATTTTGAACCCTGAGCTTCATTTGCATGTTGTGAGAAAAATGCCCACTTAAGCAAGGAACCAAAGCGCTTGGGGATAGACGCAACAAAGTACCTTTAATTGGCATGCACCACTAACAGTGATTATGGGCTCCTCGCCAAAGGAATGCAGAAGAGCCCCAAAGCCCACAAGCCTACAGATTATATACCCTCTGACATGATATATAAGAGTTCCAAAGGTGATGTAGATTATAACATAACATTTGCAACTGGAATGTAGGATCTGATAAGAACATGGGGTGACCTTACTATGGGCTGATCCGGCTCCTTTAAATTCTACTTTTCTAAGGAAGCTCCAAGCCTGCCTTTTCTACTGATACTATCACCTTGCAACATAAAGAATGTCCTTTATTGCACCCATATATTGGCTCCTTTCACACCAAGGAAATGACAACAACATGGGTTTTATTATCTATCTCCTTCCCCTTCAGGGTCACCAGGCAGCTTCAGTTTGCCTGCTCCTTCCGCTGTGCAATTCAGAATCTCTTACAGCAATCATGTATGTAAGGATAAAATATTATTTGTCCTCCACAGAACCTTCCATCTACTGGCTGGAGGTTAATCTCTAAGCTAGGACTTAATTTTACCCAATGTAGGGTAATAATTCTTTTTGGAAGTAAGTAACCATTTGAGCATGCTGTGGGCCACTGACTCACCTATTCCCAGAAGATCCTAATACTAAATCATTATTAATGAGTGAAGATTTTCAGAGTTTAGCCTGTCTGCTGCTTCATTTTATGTGATTGGAATAAAGCAAGTTTCAGAACTGAGTAGGGTAGAAGTGAGATTTTAAAAGGAAGTGCTATAAATGAAGATATTCCAGATGGTGCTCTTTGCTTGGTTTAACATACAGATGGTCAACCTGTGTCCCTGTAGATGTTGCTGTTACCACTGGGCCTGGTAGAATCTGCCAGCATGGCCAGCTGAAAGTTGTAGGTCAACAACATCTGGAGGGCCAGGGATTCCCTACATTGATTTAGGGTTTTCTGTAATCCAAGGCTGGTTCCTAGAATCCATTTTTATTTTACTTATTTATTTAATTTTTATCCCACCTTTATTATTTTTATAAATAACTCAAGGCGGCAAACATACCCAATACTCCTTCCTCCTCCTATTTTCCCCACAACAACAACCCTGTGAGGTGAGTTGGGCTGAGAGAGAGGGACTGGCCCAAGGTCACCCAGCAGGCTTTCACGTCTGAGGCGGGACTAGGACTCTCGGTCTCCTGGTTTGCCATTGGCTCCTTCCTAGGGCTGAGAGACAGGGACTGGCCCAAAGTCACCCAGCCGGCTTTCATGCCTAAGCCGGGACTAGAACTCACAGACTCCTGGTTTCTAGCCCAGCACCTTAACCACTAGACCAAACTGGCTCTCTTTCAGTTTGCTGTAAAATCTTTCAATTTTCAGTGCCAGGGGGTTCCGGTCCTTGCCTCTTAGTCCAAGAAGTATTTTTTTCCTACTGGCTCTCATTCTACTCGTGAGAGAGGATTTGCTTTGGAATTTCTTTCAAAGGAGAGGAACATGTTGTTAAAATGCTTATGGGTGGTGCTCTTGCACATATTTAATGATAAGGTGTGCAAAAGGTATGTGTGAATGCCCCATCTTATGTTGTACCATTGAGCATATTCATAACAAATGCAGTGACATCAAAGCATATCTTGATGTCCTGAAGCTAAGGACACAACTTAATACTTGTGTTATAATGTTGTGATGCATACTGTTGTGATGTGTAATGTTGTGTCATAATGTTGTGATACCAAACTGCAGTGATATCAAAGTGTGCCTTGATGACCTGAAGCAAAGGACACTGCCTAATACTAGTGCAATAATGTTGGATTTGCCCTTCCATGGATGCTTCTGGAGCCATCTGCTCTTGGTGTCTGTAGCTTCCTTGGCTTCCCTTCCTTCCATGAAAAATCCTAAGGGAGACCATTTTTTAAAATTATTTTTTATTTATCAAATTTCTATAACCGCCCATCTCCCCCTCAAGGAGGGATTCTGAGCAGTTCACAACATAACATCAATAAAATACAATAAAAACAACAATAAAAATATAAATACAATAAAATCCAAGTGGTAGGTGGTTCTTACAGTGACGTTGAACATATTTAAAATATTTGAGATATTTGAGGCGGCTCTAGGGAATCAGCCATCCCCAGGCTTGACCACTTTCCTTTTTGCCCCAGGCGAGATCACAGAGCCAAGTTTTTAATTTTTTCCTGAAGTCCAGGAGTGAAGGGGCCTGTCTTATCCCTGGTGGGAGGTTGTTCCATAGGAACACTTTTGGCCAACTTCTCCCATGGATTTTTTTCTGGTTGGGAATGAGGCTTCAGAGTGATAGAGAAACGTATAACCATATCATCGCAGTCCTCACTACACGAGATGGATTGTATTGTGCTTAAACTGTATTTAAATGTACCATCCAAATGTACAAAGGCAGAAGACAATTCATCTCATTATACAATGTAGTGCATATGATTTCTGAAATTGTACTCTGCACTGGGAATTGTGCAAGGCAAGGAGGCTATAGACCAAACGGAGTAGACCATGGACCATAGTCCTTTGCCAAGAACCCACGATAAACAGTTCAGACACAATGCAAGATGGCCCATCTGCTGTTGCTTGAGAATTATGTTGCCAGGATATTGCATTTTCTCAGGGAGTGATGTGTTGATTGGCACTCCATCATTTTAAAATGGCTGTGAAAGGTTGCTGGCAGACACTGTAGAACCTGCTAGTCTTTAACAGCTTGGAAATGTAATTAGTGTGCAAAACAAGCAACTTTGGAAGGTGTATCTCAACTTAATTAGTCAGCAACCTGAGGTTGTTAGCATATCTAATCAAAGACTACATTAAAAAAAAAAGCTACATGGAAACAGCAATGGGAGAAAGAGGTTGCCGTGGTGCTTGGACTATTTCATGTTAACCTTTGCTTGGAATGGTGTCTCCATGGATTTTTTTTAAAGAGAATTGAGTGCCCTGAAATCTTTTGGTGCTACTAACCAGACAATTGTTTTATTTATTATCAAATTTATACCCTGCCTATCTCACCATGAAAGTGACTCTGGGCGGCTTATCTAGAAGCTAAGAAAGTTTACGTAGATTAATCTGATACACTTGGTTTGTCATTCTTCTAAAATCTTAGAACCGCAAATTCTTTGGGAGATGTAGCATTGTGACAGTGAGGCTAGGCCGAGAAGAAGCTTCCAAATGGAATCTCTCTTCACGCCAGTCTCTGTTCATGCTTTTGACACACCAGTGTTTTGCCAGTCTCAATTTGATGTCTGTGACAGAGCCCATCTATAGGGCCGATGTTGACCCTTTTTTTTTTTTTGTGCCTTCAAGTCAGTGTTGACTCCTGGCTAGTCCCTGCAGTTTTCTTGGCAAGATTTTGGAAGTGGTTTGCCCTTGCCTCCTTCCTAGGACTGAGAGAGAGTGACTGGCTTGAGGTCACCCAGCTGGCTTTGTGCCTAAGGAGGGACTAGAACTCTCAGTCTCCTGGTTTGCCATTGGCTCCTTCCTAGGGCTGAGAGAGAGGGACTGGCTCGAGGTCACCCAGCTGGCTTTGTGCCTAAGGCAGGACTAGAACTCTCAGTCTCCTGCTTTGCCATTGGCTCCTTCCTAGGGCTGAGAGAGAGGGACTGGCCCAAGGTCACCCAGCCGGCTTTCATGCCTAAGGCGGGACTAGAACTCTCAGTCTCCTGGTTTGCCATTGGCTCCTTCCTAGGGCTGAGAGAGAGTGACTGGCTCGAGGTCACCCAGCTGGCTTTGTGCCTGAAGCAGGACTAGAACTCACGGTCTCCGGGTCTCTAGCCTGATGCCTTAACCACTACACCAAAATGGCCCTACATATATTGACCAATGCAGGGTTTATATTCATCTTTTGTTCTGAAGATCTCTTTGGTCCTTGGGCCAGGCATATTGGCTGGATTCTTGCATCACACTATGCTACAATGTGGATTTTTTTTGGCTTTGGCTTAATATGATAGCTTAATATGACATGATTTGAACCCATCCATGGGGCTTGTAACGGCTCAATGCAGGATGTGAATCTATTCGTGGTGGTTTTTCAACAAAATGTGGTTAGGGTAAGTCAGCACTCAACACTACGCTCCAACCCAACCATTTCCTCAGAATACTCTGCCATACTTGGAAGTTATGAGGGTCAACCCACACGTGCTCCCTCCGCATTTGTTGGAGAACAGGCAGGAGAAAAACAGAATAAATCATTGCTTGAAGGATTATTGCCATAATGAATGCAAATCACTTTGAAATACACTTGAAATGCAATGTTCAAATGCTAGTTACCCACAACAGTTCATTTTGCTTTTTCATTCCTTGCTTCCTGACCCTGTTTATTTCATTGCCATTATACTGCACAATAAGGTAGAACAGTGCTTCAGGTTTGATTTGGAAGATGCGACAGTGTGAACCCAGCACGTTTTTTGAGTTAAATTCTAAGCATTGAACAGCTTTAATGTATAAAATCCTCAATCTGATGCTCTCAGATATGTTCTCATTTCGATTCCCAGCCTCTTTGTCCAACTGTGGGCAACAGGTTGGAGAAAACTGATTGGAGAGTTGGGGCTGTGCAGCATTAATGAATATTGGAAAGACACTATCAGGTTAACTTCAGTGATTGGGTCCATGCAATATCATAAGCCAAACCAATAATAGGTAACCTTTTGGGGCTGCAGGTAGTGCTGGAAAATGGGTTGGATCACATGACTTAGGTGGGTGGAGCTTGGTTGAGTGGATCTTCTGTTTGGTTGGTTGGTTTTTTAAAACTCTGCTTTCTTTGTTTAACTGTGATATGTCTAGAGAATCAGTAGAACATAGAGATCTTTGACTAGGACTGGGGAAACACAGGTTCAGACTGTCCTTTGGGCACATCACTCTCTTGTAGCCCACCCCACCCCACCCCACCCAACCCCACCCCACCGATTTGTTATTGTAGGGTCAAAATGAAGACAGACCTACATACCAGCTGCCTCGAGCTCTTTCAGGCAAGGCAGGATAGGAATGCAAAACTGAAGCAGGCAGGAAACTCTGCTGTGAATTTTCAGCAAGGGCTTGCAAAGGGAGGTAGGTCATCAGGGTTGGTATTGTTGGCTTAGCAGAAGCGTGAACCTTCTCTAAGAACAGAGCAGCAATCAGTAGGGTGGTATTTATTTATTTTGTTCAGAGTTTGTGTTTTAGATGAGCTCTGCAGTCAGTTGGCTGACCAGGTCATGCACATGTCTTCTGTGTTTGGGTGGTGGTGGTGGTGGTGGTGATTCTGCACACTGTTAGCATTCCGAGAGTGGCATGCTTCCTAAGCATTTGGAATGTTTATGAACATCCCAGGCTATTAAAGGAGCTCAGGAGAGGCTCGGTGTCAGAGATTTCACCGCCAGAAACACGATACAATATTGATTACATGCTTGGTGTTCTCTTTTAAATAGATGTCACGGTTGCCTACTGTATTAAGCAAGGGCACAAACTGATTAGAATCGAGTGGTGGGGTATGCAGATTGCTCTAGAGACAAACGGCTTGGCAGATTGTTGCTATTCACTGCCTATTATTTGAAAAACAAAGACAGACCAGGAATTATTGTAAGAGCGATAAAGATATCTGTGCTCAAATCATGTTGGTGAGCAACAGCAATTACTGCAGTCCTGGCATGTACTAAATTATCTTCCCAAGCTTTTTTTTTTACTTTCTTCTTGCTCATGCATTTGTTAAAGGGAAGCTAAAGAGAAACACCATTGGGAGGTATTCTTAGCACAGTGAATGCAGGATGTTTTATAAGCCCGTGATCTTCCTATGGGCTGGGGCCCGGCTGTCAGTCCCCTCATTTGTCACTGAAGTAGACTTCTGGTTATTGCAGCATTTGGTGGCTGGATTTGGCCCAGTGGCTGCCAATTGCCAACCAGAATGTTTGACTGTGCAGGCATCCCCATGTTTCTGCATGTCGCTCTTTCTGTATTTCTGGATGAATAAGGGTGCATGCTTATATACAGAGGCATCCGCGTTAGCCAAATGTGCTTTGCCATCGCAAAAAAAACTGGAGTGAGTGTCAGATGAAAACCCTTCCCCCTCCATAATGAATAGAGCAGAGCTTTCCAAACTGTGTGTCGCGACACGTTAGTGTGTCGGCTGCAGTGTCTGGGTGTTTCGCGGCTGCTGCTGACTCCAAGCCCTGCCAGGATTCCGTGCAGGTCCTAGTTCCTGCCTTGTGCCCTGCTGTAAGAGTGTGTCGCGAAATGATGCATGTCTAAAAAGTGTGTCACCAACATGAAAAGTTTGGAAAGCTCTGGAACAGAGATTTATGTATTTGTTTATCAATTTAAAGATGCCCGACTCCAAATGACTCTGGACGCCATACATAATAAAAAACTGGAACAGTGAAAGAGGAACAAATGGTATGCATCCGGAAAGACCACATAAACAGAACCAAATCCTGCCAAACAAAGTCTTACAGGGGCTCACCCACCACTCTGTCCCAAGGCCTGAGAAAACAGCCAGATTTTCAATGCCTTCCAGAACATCATCGGAGTGGAACCCTTGGAGATTTCTGGGGGAATACAACACTTTTTAATACAGTTGGTTTGTTGGTTGATGTCTCATACTGTGGTGGATAATGCTGCTGGTTCTCAGGAAGGAGGGGGCACATTCCAAGGAGGAGGGCAAGATAAGAGGAGACACAGTTCAGGAATGGAATGTGGGAAAACCAAGAGGTTCAGAATAGCTGCGCCCGAGAGCCTTCCCAGGTTATTTCCCCTTGGGTTAGGTAGAGTAGCTTCAGTCTGGCAAGATTCTGTCTACACGGTGTGAGCAAATAAAGAACTGAAGTTGGGCTGGATTGATTCTCTGAAGTTCTCCGGCTGGGCCTGACAAATACTCTCCAACCCTGTGTCATCCAGAGGTCATTTCCCACAATTCCATCATCCTCAGCCAGGAGAGCATTGCGGGGAGTTGTAGTACAAATACCTCAAGGACATTACTTTGGAAAGGTGTCCCCAATGACTTTCTCAGAATGCCGTTAGAAGCATTCCCCATCTTATTTTTATTTCCTTGGAAAGGCTGGGAATGGGTCCTGCATCTTCCAGCACGCAAAAGGAATGTTATTAACCATGGCAGTGCTAAGAACTGTTGTAGATACATGGGGAGGGCATTGTGTGGTAACGTAAGCTGTTTTCATTTTCTTATTAAGCAATGAGACTTATTTGGCCTTCAAAGTCGGCACAATCAAAAACCCCAACATTACTTAATAGAAGCCTGCCCAGCAACACAGAGCGTATCAATCTGTTCTTAACGATGTAGTAGAACATTGACTTATTTTTTTAAAATGGGTTTTAATTAGTGCATTTAATTTTGATACCAGCCGTAGCTGAGAAAGAGAGACAGAAAGGAACAGAGGGAAAGCAAATGGTTTTCCTTTAGATTTTGAAGTTGCCCTTGTCATGTCTCTTGTAAAATGCCATGACCTCATGTGAGGGAAGCTGACCTATGTCACATTTTGCTATAGGGATTACCCAAAGGGCTTTGAGGGGCAAGGAGTTGGAAGGGTTTTTAAAAAAATAATTTCCAATATCTGAGGGCTTGTCAGGAACGGGACAGTGGTCTAGTGATGTCACCATTCTGGGTATCGCCAGCGTTTTAAATCCAACGTTTTAAATCCATTTCTTTTCTGGTTGAAGGCTATATTCTGAGAGGAACTGGAGCAAGCAGTAAGTGGGATCAGACCAAAAATGGTTGAGGATGTCCATTATATTTTGGTCACCTCTACCCATCTCTCCTTCCTTCCTTCCTTCCTTCCTTCCTTCCTTCCTTCCTTCCTTCCTTCCTTCCTTCCTTCCTTCCTTCCTTTCTTTCTTTCTTTCTTTCTTTCTTTCTTTCTTTCTTTCTTTCTTTCTTTCTTTCTTTCTTTCTTTCTTTCTTTCTTTCTTTTTCTTTCTGGTCCTCCTCCCTTTCTTTTCTCTGTCCTGAGCATAGCCACCAGTAAGGAGAAATAGCTTTTACCGTAGGGATCTGTGGAGTAATTTTGAAGTTAAACTGTAGCTTGCCCACCCCTGGGGTAACAGTAAGATGGAACCCAGTGGACCGTGTGGTTAAAAAGGAAGGGAATGGCTCATTGAAGGGGAAGAACAGTTGAAAAGGCAGAATGGGAACTGAGGAGAAGGGGGCTGGGGTTTAGCAGCAGCTGGATTGGTACACAGACAAATCTATGTTGGCAGCTAGAAGTAGGATGATAGTTAGAGGGAGGCTCTGTTTTTAAACCATGGTTTTCTGACATACTGAACATGAGGTAAAGAAATATGATCTCAATGTGATAGAAAGCCCCTAGAGATGATGGGGATGGTGGGATTCCAAGCTGCCTAAATCAATACAGTAGTGGCCTCGTATGGACAGTGGAGTAGTTTCTTTAGTTAGTTGTGGATGAAATTTGGGGTAGACCAGATCAGGAAATGAACAGCACAAGAAATACTGGAACTCTATTGATGTAGGCTATAACATCACAATCTTGAAAGCCTGACAGTGTTTCTTCTTTCCTCCCTCTTATACCAACGAGAATCAAGGCGGGGCCATCAAGAGTTTCTTTCTCATGCCCTTCTGTTTTCCCGGGCTAAATTCATGTTTCCCCAGTAGTTGCCACATATTTTCTCGATGGCCGTTTCTGTACTCCTCTACATTATGGGAACTCTCGTGAGCACTTAGACCACAGTTCCTTTGAACACAGGAAAATTCAGACTCAGAAAGTGGAGTGATATGGTCTGGGAAATTCTCCCTCAGCAACCGTAAGTCATAATTATGCTACGATTATGCATGATCCCAGGAACATTACAGCATGTAGTCACATTTTCATTAAGTGAACATCCATAACCTTTCTTGCTGTAGATTCAGGGCACTAGTTTTAATTTGTGGCGAATACCTAGAAATGTCACCATCTCTTTGAAGTGTACTTCTAGGGCTGTAAATTTTAAATTGTAATGGGATTCGTATCAATGGAACGCTTTCTCATTTGTGTTCCTCATCTGATTTTTCTTTCAAATGGCACTTACGCTGTAGCCTACAAGTGCATTTCCATTCTTTGCCAGAAAATGGGCTTGCACTTTTTAAATTGTTTTTTTTTCTCCCAATTTCACGGTCAAAATTTCATTTTTGTCTCCAGAACTCGGTGAGCTTTACCATATGATGGACACTGATTTTGTATTTTGTTTTTAAAGTCACACTTTTTTTTAATCCCCCTCCTTCATGTTTGGTTATTATCCATCTTTGTTTAGTAAGGACTTCCTTGACATCTGCTAGCCCTGAAATTTCGGCTACTGTAGACATCTCCAGTTGTGACCCCAAAATTGTTAAGCAGTTGTGTTCAATTGAATGCTGATATTCATGGTGCTCCATCTTTCAGCACCATGGACAAGGAAACGGATTAGCTGCAGCAAATGGTATCTGGTGGGTGAGAGATGTAATTCCATTTTGGTATTACTGAATGAGTCAAAATAGGGAGTAAAAGGAATGAGCTGGAAGTATAATCCTTCCCAGTTAGCTTTAAATTGGAATGGTAACCTTCATGGGATGGATGGATGGATGGAAAAATAATTGCCCTGACATCCCTTGTAATCTCGTTTGTTGAAATTGTCTGTTGTGCCAATCTGATTGCTGTTTGACAAGCAACAAGGGTTTGCTAGGTTTTTGGAAATTCCAGGCGGTTCTTCATGGTTCCAAAGTCACTTTGCCACTTGGGCTGACTTCATAGGGGATTCTAGCTAGTAGAACATTTCTAATGTCTTCATGTTGCTGCAAATGAGATGGGGCACTATATCTTGAAAACTAGAATGGGGGAAATGCAGTCTCCAGACTTCAGTTTCAGGATCCTAACCTCTGGAATGGTTACCTCCTTCCAGAAAGTTCACTCTGCTGTCAGATGAAGAATAGACTATATATTCCATTCTTAATTGAAAGAAATGTTTTCAGTAGCTGAAGAAGCAGTTTTTGACATTGCATTTTTAAATTAGAGAGTGCATGTTCAACAGGAAGACAATCTCTCTTTGAACATTCCGAGGAATCTAGGATGTTGTAGTCAATGCAGTCTTTATCTATTTCTTTCTCTCCCTCTCCCTCTCCCCTTCCTCCTTCCCCCAGCTTCCTTATGAGCTCATCTACAAATACATATTATTACTCATTGATTGTGACATCTAGCAGTGATCTGTAGTTACTTTGAAATGCAGTGTTTTTCCAAATGAGTTGGTTCAGGAATTCCAAGCAATCAGGCAAAAGGATGTCAGCACATATAGGAACTACACTATATTTATCAGTGGCATCGTTAAATCTGCTCAGCAGAGACAACAGACCTGCTTTTTACTCAATCACCGATCCCAGGACAAGACCCCTTGAGTTTTCATAGCCTACTGATTCATATTATTTACCTTTGAATTCCCCTTTTAGTATGTAAACAAATGTGAAACGAGTTTGAAGGTTGATCTCTCAGGTTAATTGTTAATGGACGCCAACCCATAGAGATCAAGACAGATGTTTAAAATAGATCTTTGAGACTTTTTACCCAAATCAGATTCTGGAGATCTAGATCTGCAAAGAAAATGGCAACATATTGTGTTGAACCAGAAAGTGAACAATAGCTACAATTGAAGTCTGTCTATTGATGTTACCATCTGGGTGAAACTCTGTATTTAGCCACAGCCACCATCCTAATCAGTAGTTCCCCAGTTATTGGGGAAAATGAACTGGAAAATATTATTGTGCTCATGGCCTATAGTCGGGTTTTCTAGAGGTTAGAGGTCAGCAAACACTTTGGCCAGTGGGTACATTGCGAACTGGGAAAGTATGTTTGGGGCATTTTCCCAAATTCTCTGCTATGAGAAGATTGCCTGTTTACAAAATGGCCACTATGGCCACAAAACACCCATTTACCTGAAAGCAAATTAGGGAGTTTGTTCCCTGCCACCCTGTCATTTCCTGCAGGCTGCTTCCTGTCACCCTTTTGCATGCTGGCTAGGGAATTCTGGGAGTTGAAGTCCACGCATCTCAAAGTTGCCAAGTTTGAAAAGCACTGCTTTAGCTTACTTTTTTTTTCGCCCCTAGGAGGTGAGTGAACTTCCAACCAATGCATCTGAGTGCATCTTTCCACCATCTAAGAAAACTTACACGAGTTTTAGAAATTTAATTGGAAACAAAGGTGGCTGGTGTTTTGTTTTGCAGCATGCTTGCTTCCTGTTTAAACATTAAAATAATCTTTTTAAAAAATGTCAGCTGGGGGCAGGGAGCCTGCCAGGTATTAAGGGCCTTTTTGGTGGATGCATTGATGCCCAGGAACACCATGTGCTTTTGCCTGGCCAGGATGCAGTGTGGTTTGGCCTTTGCTTTGATCTTGCAAAGCTCTTCTTAAATCCTTAATGCTCTGTTAGAGCTCAAGGATTATTCACTGCACACAAATAAAGACTTCCCATGGTAATCCTTTGCTAAAGCAGCAACCTGATCTTATGTTTCCTCTTACTTTTAGTTAAAAAAAATAAAGCTTGTTTATTTCAGTCAATTAAACCAATGCAGAAAGTTCAAGCATAAGACATAAAACAGGAAAACAAAAGTCATCCAGTATTCACATTTCCCACAGTTATTTTGTATGCAAGCATCTGAGCATTGCTTTTCAGATTTTGCTAAACTTGACTTATCTCCATCTCTACCAAAGCAAATGAACTTGAATCAGCTTCTGTCTTGTTGGGCGGACTAGGTACAAAATGTGCCCTCTCTATTAGAAAAGCCTGGATATTGATGGGACCGAAGGCAAAAATCATAAAAATTCAACCCACATGCCTGGCGTGTTCATTAACATGGGCAAAATAAGGTAGGATAAAAATAAAAGGGACAATATGGAAGAACATGACCCACTATCTATCTCGTTTGTACTACAAGTGACACTTGTACTCTTGTACTCTTGCCAACCTAGCAATTCGAATGCATGCAAATGCAAGTAGATGAATAGGTACCACTTCGGTGGGAAGGTAACAGCGTTCCGCGTGCGTCATGCCGGCCACATGACCGCGGAAGCATCTTCGGACAACGCTGGCTCTTCGGCTAACAAACGGAGATGAGCACTGGCGCCTAGAGTCGGACACGACTGCACAAGTGTGTGGGGGGAACCTTTACCTTTTTACAAGTGACACTCCCAAGCTTTCCACCATTGACCCGGATGGAGCAAAGAAAGGTGGAATGAACTAAGTAGTGTCAAATACATATTTTACTTGATTTATCCTAAATACTCTTTGTCAGATGAGAACAGTCTTCTAAACATGCCTGCAATCAGTGTGCTTCTGCAACATGCATTCTACCAAATGTGCTTCTGCAGTTCAGCTGCAGAATTGCCTTTATGTGTAATGTGCAACTTTCCCAAATTTCAGTGCCTTGCCAAAGCTGGTGTTCTCTAGATCCACTATTAAAATTTTACCTTTGGAAGACAATCTTACTCGGCTACGAGTGATCGCCAATGATGATGAATGATCTCTAGATGCTTTCAGGAGCGGAGCTCCTGGCATTTCTAGTCCCAGTAGCCAGCATATCTAGATCAGTTGGGGAAGTCTACTGTAAAGGGGACAGCTATGCTTCTGCATCTCAGGGGAGGAGCTGAACAGCTGGGGTCTGTTGAATATTTTGTTGTTGTTGTTGTTCAGTCGTTTAGTCATGTCCGACTCTTCGTGACCTCATGGACCATAGCACGCCAGGCCTTCCTGTCCTCCACTGTCTCCCGGAGTTTACTCAAATTCATGTTCTTTACATCGGTGATGCTATCTAACCATCTCATCCTCTGCCGTCCCCTTCTCCTTTTGCCTTCAGTCTTTCCCAGCATCAGGGTCTTTTCCAGTGAGTCCTCTCTTTGCATTAGGTGGCCAAAGTATTTGAGCTTCAGCTTCAGCATCTGTCCTTCCAATGAGCAGTCAGGGTTGATTTCCTTTAGGATTGACTGATTTGACCTCCTTGCAGTCCAAGGGACTGTCAAGAGTCTTCTCCAGCACCACAGTTTGAAAGCATCAATTCTTCAGCGCTCAGCCTTCCTTATGGTCTGATTATGTATTTATGAATAGGTTTTACCTGTCCTTAATCATAAAAGTGGGGGGGAATAGAATGAAAAGCTGTAAACTGACATCTTAGGTGCATAAAATGGAAATGCCTTAAAACTTGGGCAACTAGAACCAGAGATATAGGGAAGAAAATGATATAGCTCCTGCTCTTGATATTTCTGCAACTGTTCTTGCATGTACAGATCCTTATTGTGTGTGATTGCACAGAGAACTTGTATAGCATTGGTTAGAAGTAGGTGTGCAAGATATTGCATTTATTGGTCTGTTATTTCTGTCTTTAAGGATGAAAGGGCAACTTTTGATTTCCCCGTTGCGGATCTTTGTCCTTGAGAGTCAGAACTGAAGAAATGTGTTTGTTGAGCCCATTCAGATAGGAAACATCCCTTGAGTCCAGCGCTGGAGCATTTATGAACTCGGTTGGTTCATTTTTTCATTAAGCAGCTCCTTGATTAGATAAAAATAAAAGTTGCTTGAGCATTCATTTCTGCTGTGATGCATAACAAATTTATGCAGATTCAGATCAGACTCATCTGCATGTGAAATAGAAGAGGGTGATTACTAACCCAGGCGCACCTGTATGGAAGTTTCATTGGGCAAAGATTATTGATGGGCAGAATAAAGTTGAACTAAGCATGGAGCTCTGTGAAGTTTGAAGAAATGAGAAGGTTAGGAGTGAACTGCATTCTTTGAAAGTGATGAGGCAGTCTTCCCACATGTTCTGCTCTTCAGCTGAGCAAAACGTTTCTGTCATTTTAATAGTTTGCTACTAGACTCAGTTTTTCTGCTCAGAAAATACCCATGGTGAATAGAAGGATGTATTTCTCTTGAGATGAGGTACAGCTTGTTTTCACAGTTGTTTTCTATGCTGTGCTTACTGATTATTTATTTATTTATTTATTTATTTATTTATTTATTCATACTTATACCCCGCCTATCCCCTCCCTAACGGAGGACTCTAGGCGGCTTACATACATCGTATACATAATCCGCGCGCTAAGGGAAGGGGTACGGGAACCGACTCTTCCGTGGCTACTGGACTACATGTCCCACGATGTCTTGCGTCGGAGCCGGCTGCTGCCGTCCTGTAGATGTTGCTGCTTCGGGATCCGTCAGAGCCGCTGCCATTTCAAGAGGTCTTCCGTTCGGTGGCCGACCCCGGACAGGACGCCAGCAAATTCTCCCACTTAAGGTGGTACCCAATTTATCTACTTGCTAAGCTTTTGAATTGTTGGGTCGACAGGAGCTGGGACTAGCAACGAGAGCTCACCTCGGGGGTTTGAACTGCCGACCTTGCGATCGGCAGTCTACAGCTCAGTAGTTTAACCTGCGTCCCTGTATATTATCTCAGTATACCCAACTTTTCTTCCATAATGGTCATCAAAGGGGGAAATGTCTCATCCAAGTGGTTCCCAGGAGAAAGGCTAATGAATAACAAAGTTCCAGTTTTAACAGTTTGGGAAGTGTGGATCAGGTCAATGTATATTGGAATAAGTAAATATCAAAACCTTCCAGGATCTGAGTTTAAGATAACATGTTGGTTTGTAAAAGGAACAAACAGGCTGCGGTTCCTAGCCTTATTTTTGTGACCACAGCCATCAAGAATTTGCTGCCAAAATTTGGTGGCAAATCCCAAATGCCATCTTTGTATTTTTGCTATTTAAAAAAACCCCAAAAGCAAACCAAATAAATGGGATAACGTCTGACAGGATTAGTGCTTTGATTTTACTAGAAAGCAACCTTCCGATCTCCACAAATTGAAAATCCAAATGGGGAGGGAATGGAAATTTCAGCCCTGCACGTTTTAGTAACAACCCTGTGTCACCTCCTGGGTCTTTGGAGACTATAAAAATTGTCCTGGTTGCAAAATGATTCCCTGGCCTTTTTTTTGGGGGGGAGGTATAGAGGGAACTAAGATTATTTTTTTCATCTTCTGCTCCCTTGAAGTTTGCTACAACCTCAAAATATATAGCTTTTTCTAGCTGTTGGAACTGGTGGGAGATGTCACGCATCAAGTATGAGCAGGAGATGATGGTTGTTGGATATTTGTAATTTCTGTCTTTTGAAATCCCCATTTTTCAACTCTGAAAAACAGTGATTGATTGCAGCTTCTTCTGCCTTTCACTTGAGCACATGGCCATAGAAATGGTCTATAATGATTCAAGGACATGCTGGAAAGTAGCGCAGGCTGAGTTTTACGTGTAATTGGACCAAGGATTGTTGTATTAATGAGAGCAAAGATGGTCTTGGACAAACACTGGGAAATGACATATTGGAAAGACATCTTAGATACTGCTGAAATGGGTGGAATTTCCGAGTAGGCTGGCTTTGCAAAGGGGAAAATGGTCTGCACGTTCTAGCTGAATTTTGGAGGAGTCTGTCTGCTTTTATGAATGATTGGAACAAGTGTGTGCCAGAAAAATAACACTGGGAAGATGTAACATCTAGGCAAGTTCATGAACAAAATTAAAAACTAACAAACCAACAAACCAACAAACATAAAGGTCTCTGTGGGGAGTTTGAGGATAGATGTTAGCAAGAGAATATGCAGTAAATCGTTAAAGCTGCAACTTTATGCACACTTAATTGAGAGCAAATCTACTGAACTCCATTGGACTTTCTTTTGAGCAGACATTGTATATTATTTTACTGTTTAGTGGGAAAGCATTAGAGAATATTCCAAATTATTAATGCCACATAGTCCAAGCCACCACTACTACTAATGCTGATAGCCCCAAACTGGTCTAGACCAAAAATAAATTTGCTGTCTCAAATATTAACAGGTATTCAGAGCCTCACAATGTGTGTTTCAAGAGTGAAAAAGTGGGTGCCGGTGTTGATGATCTCCTAAAACAAGTTGACATCAAAAATTCAAAGCTACTTAACACCATGGCACCCTCTAAGAATGACAACATGAAGGATCTGATGTCGTATTGATAATATGTTACGTGCCTGGAGTTAAGATTTCAGCCTGCCCTGAAACTTCAGCTTTAGTCTTTTGAGATCTTCCAATCATTGTTACATTCTTATATCTACTGATAGTTTTGTTTGTTTGGGGTGTTTCTTGGCATAAGGGTTGCAAAGGGAAATAGAAGGTTGCCCACTTTTGGTATCACAACTCTTGCCTATCTCTGCTGATAGTCTGTATAGTTTTAGACTTATGCTGGTCTTCCAAAAGTCAGAGGCAAGATTGTCCAGTCCCCCTCACCTGAAGTTCTAGAAACCATTATAGACTGCTAAGAAGTGATAAAGCATGTTTCTGTACAAGAAGGCTCTTTTTGAGTCATGCAGCAGTTGAGGCACTGACTCATGGGATCCAGTAGCCAGAAGGGCTTTTGATATCAAAGGGAAATGCACATGACAGAGAATAACAAAATGAATACCATCAAGAATTTCCTTTGGACTTGCAAAACCATAAAGCAGCCTTTCTCAATTTTTTGACCTTGGAGGAACCCTTGAAATGTTTTTCAGGCCTCAGGGAACCCCTGCACATTCAGGCTCAAATATAGGCCAGAAGTTCCAAAATTATTATATTCGTTTCATGGGTAGGCCTGTATATATGCATCAACAGTGTTCTTAAACTAAAAATAAAGAATGAAACTTACCTCTTTTATGTGAAGTTGCCTGAATTTGAAATAATTTTTAAATAAATCATGATCTCCCAGGGAACCCCTAGTGACCTCTCACAGAACCCTAAGGTTCCATGGAACCCTGGTTGAGAAACCCTGCCATAAAGTATGGGGTCACTCAAGGGGCACTAAGATGCACTGATTCTAACTGAGTGTAAGTCAAAGTGATTTTGGGACATAGAATTGAGGCAGTTACTACCCAAGCTGGGGGTGCAATTTTTGTGAAGGTCATCGATGCTAGTGCTGGCCTTGGATAGAAATCATCCACATTGGGTGATTTATTTTGAACCTATAAGGTAGCGTATAAATGATAAACTAACCCGTGTCGCAGGCATGATTTTCAGAGGGATGCATAATTTGCATTGATGAAACTCAAGGAAGACTACCAGAACAAAGACAGTTTTCTAATCATACCACTGTTCGTGGGCAGCTGTATTTAAAATGGCAAATTGATGTCAAATTTCTGACGTCAGGCACCAATTTCGGGGATCAATATCAAACTCACAAAATTGGTATTTGCATTTCTGCTGGGATGACTGGCTCTAAATACTGCATTTCAAACGCTCATTTTCCTAATTCACGGTGACATATTTCTTTATCAGTCTTCTAGCATAGGTTTCCTGGTTGGAGTTTGCTTGACGCTAAATGGAAGTGAAGCCAGATCAGCCACTGTGATAGTATTTTGGTGCCTGTTTTGATGATCAGATCTTAATTGTTGCAACAAACTATGTTGGGGCCATTTGAAAATATATCCTAGGTAAATTGGCAGTTAATGAACCACCTTGTCTGGTCAGAAGATAACCCCCTGATAGATGTTCCAGGTCAGGAGTGGAGCAACCTGCCTTTGGTCTTGCTGCTCTCCATGGTCCTGGAATGGAGATTCTTTAGTTCCTGTCCACAGCATTCTCTTGTGTTCCAAACTGTACCAAAGTTGCTATAATTAGTCATTCTAGTTTGCGTCACCTAACCTAACCTGTTGCTGGCTGAGTCAGTGGATGTTCTGATGGAGAAGGATTGTCAAAATCTAGTACAGACTGTTAACATGTCAGAATAGGACAAGGGGATACAAGTACATAATCTGATCATGAGATCTGAAAGTGCTTGGTGGCAAGCTGACTCTCACAGCTGGCTGTCATGGAGAGATGCTTGGCTTGATATTGGTATACAATGTTTGCTGGAAATTCATCTAAAGAGAGATGCAGCAAAATGGCAAATGTGTGCTTTCACAAAGACAGCACAGGTAGCAATTTAGCAGAGTAATTTCAAGTTAATTGCCGAGTGGCTACATAATTGAAAGAACAGAGGAATTGATACACAACTGGTACTTTGGTCTCATTATCCATGCTAATTGTGACATTGGCATTGTAGCCCAAGTGATGGCAATAAGTGTATATAATACCGCCATTCTGTGGCATTGAACCTTCATTGAATTCTGAAGATGCATCTCTCTCCTTTCCCTGCTTTCCCACTTTGCATGGCTGAAAAGGGCATTCCTTGAGTGATACTTTTCCATTTTTTGAGAGAGTGGGCAGTAATTTTTATCGTCTGATATATTGTCTATTTTCCAGTTCAGGAAAAGTTCAGTTCACTGGGACTTGGCAGTCTGTTGCTTCAGCCATGATGCAGTTCAGCAATAACTTGTGTAATGTAGGATCCGATACTGCCTCTCTGATCCAAGGAAATATTTGCATGAATTTCTCCCTCCTAGTAGACTGACACATTGACCCGTGGTACCTTCTTTCTATCTAAGTTGGTCATCCTCTTCCACCAAGCTTTGGATGAAATGAACATGGAGCAGTGAGTGAGGAAAGGTCATCTCCCTAGCCAGCCAGATAAGATGAATTAGCTCTGACAATCAGAAAGTTAGAGTTAGCTCTGGGATTGCTTCAGGGGATTCAGAGAATGGGCTGGTTAATTATTTCAATTCGCAGAACTCTCAACATTGGCCATGCTTTTCAGACTGAAGAAGCTCCTTGGATAAGGAGTGAAACGTTTCTACTAAGAAAATAGAAATCCAGTTGACATGATTCAAGCCACAGACTGTTCCACCTGGATGACTGAGAACCTTCAACGACATTGGCCATGCTTGTTGCAAAATTCTGAGAGTTGCTGTCTCTAGATGTGGAAAGAATCAAAATTGGGGAAAACCAATGTAAGATATTTCAGAACCCATTTTTCCTTTAGCTGGGAGCGACCCCAGGTAACTAAAATGAATGCTGTGCTGAAGTTTAGGGCAGCTAGAGAGGACATTTATTTTTTTCTTCTTGGTGGCGTTTTTTAGCTTACTTGATTGATGGAGGTGGCAGAGGAAGGTGCTGTGTCCTGTTGCACATTTTTCTATGATTCTGCAACCCCTCTGGCCGCCTCTTGCTTCCTGATCTGTAAAACTCCATGGGAAGAGTTCCCATCTGATACGTTGCACTGGAATTATTGGAATTTTGGGGAAAAAAACCAGGAAGACTGTAGACTGCTGGGGAAATTATGAAAACAGGACATTCACATGTGCTCTTGGACTACCTCATTACTAAATAAAATGTAAAAACACCACTTTCCACCCTTGAAAATGTTGCTTGAGTCCTCCTCTTCTTTGAAAGAGGCTGTGGTGAGGCTGAGAAAGGAATGGAACGGAGAGTAGACATAGACAATCAAGAGACAGAAGCTGAGATCATTGACAGCTTATCTCATAAATGGCAACTCAGCCCCCGTGGCCAGAAACCTGGGAAGAATCATTTCAGATTATTCAGAGACTCTACCTTAATGAACTCACTATAAATGAGGCTGGGTAATTTCTCTTACAGTTTCTAAGATCCCCTGGTGTTTACCCCACAGAAGGTCAGCCCCTCAAGGTGAGTCAGGTCTAGAAACAGATACTGCAGGGATTCCAGGAATGCTACTTTATTGCGTTAGAGCAGGGTTTCTCAACCTTGGCAACTTTAAGATGTGTGGACTTCAACTCCCAGAATTCCCCAGGGAATACATCCCCCAAGGTCATCTCTAAATTCCTTCACAGAGGAGCATTAAAGACACCCTACTGAAATTTATGTAGTTCTCTTTGATCTTGCCCAGCTGCGTGAGCTTTGAAAGACTTTTTTGAAAATAAATTCGTTGAATTTGAAGGAGAACTGTAAAAAACAATGCAGGTAAAGTTTTCTGCTCAGCACCACTCTGAACTAGGCGGAAGCTTTTTGGAATAGCCTGGGACAGCATTCCCAAGAGAAAGGCAGTTGGACTTCTCCTGTCATTGAAAAGCAGGGGCAGAAGGTTTATCTCCTTAACAATGGGAACTGGAAAGTGTAACATTTTGACTAGCAGAGACCCTTAGTTTGTGCGGCAGCTTTTTGACATGGAATCTTGCTGCCTCTGTTGCGCCAAGCAACAACATTTGAGATGAAACAACATTTGTAAGAAAAGCAGCCATTATCAAAAGAGGCCACTTTGTATCTGAGGCTGATTCCACCAGGAGTTCACAGAGCAAAGGAATTAGCATTGATAAAAAATGATGGGATCCACAGCACAAAGCTCTTTGTGAAGTGAGATAAGTGGACAGCTTCCAAAGCTGAAGCAGAAACGATTAATGGTATGCTGATGAACGGCTAAGGCTGGAGGGGAAGGAAAAGGGCAGAATTGCAGATGATTGCTTGCCATACCAGGTGGTAGGAAGGTCAATAGCTGTTGGAAATTATGATCAAGATTTCCATTCAAGCCACCAAATCAGTTAGGCCCTTGTGGAAGGGAAATTGTGTTGGCAGCCCTAATAAGCCTTGTGAGATGCTGAGGTCTTTTGGAGAAAAATTGTATGCTTGCTCAGGAAGAAAGGGTGATTTCCTGGGAAGACCAATTGAGGAAAAGAAAAAGATCCTGCCACAGCTGTTTATGCTCCAGGGCCCTTGATAAACAGACTGCAAGCACAGGATAAAGAGAATGGCAGACTGGTTAACCTAGGAAGAACCTATTCACTACTCAGATATGTTGATGCTTCCATTGTCATGTGGAGTGGTTAAAAATAATGATGCATTTCCAGGAAGGAAATATGGGTCTTTCCTTTACAATCCTACAACCCATTTTGTTTCCTGAACGGGTTAGCCATTTTCAAGCTTTTTTTCTTCTTCAAGCGCTTCTTCTTTTGAGCAGAGGGGATACCCTTCTCTTTGAGCAGCAAGTGTGTGGCTGCACTCCAGAAAGTAAGTAGAGCAGAACATAGAAGAGGGTGACATCAGGACAGAGCCTAAATTTGGCTTCAGTTCAGTTCATGCACACAGACATGCATACCTACACAATTAACATGATCAGTCCCCGTGTATTTATTGATTTTCTTCTTCGCTCTTATTAAACATGATACTTGGAGGGCAACTTCTGGCAGGGCTCAGGAGGCTTTGAGGACCAGGTGTGATCCTGAGATCTCACATCTCTCCATAAATGAAACTATCTGTATGATGTAATTAACTCTTATTGAACCACAGGCATTTCCCCCCCCCCCCCCCGAGATCTTGTTTTCAATTGGGAGGGAAAGCTCGGTCTTGGAAATTGACTATTGGTTTGTTCCGTTCCCTTCAGGTTTTTCCCCCCACCAAAAGTGAATTGTATTTATGATTTAAGTCCTGAATGTTCATCCAATTACTGTGAAACCATCAAAAGAAATATGTGTTATGGTATGAGCAAACAAAGATCTGCCAGGTAAATGCTTAATTTAGCCTATTTTGAAGATTAGCCTGGAGTGTGCAATTTCTGCCACCCATCCTGGCCCTGTGAGCAGTTTTATTGCTTGTCCTACAATAAAATCAAGAGATTTAATGAGCTAGAGGAGTTTCCATTCCTCTTGGATCGATCCAAAGAGACCACTAATTGTGATATATAAAATATTGCTAATATTTTGTTACTGACGTTGCAAATTGGGGATTGGAGGAAGTTAGTGAAAAATGCTTTTCTAGAAAACATTGGTTGCCTGGGTTGAACAAGACCCATTTCTGGGTAAAGGAAATTTTTGCCAACCTGAAGTTTGAGAAGTAATAAGTGAGGGAATGCCAATTCTAAGTGAGGGCAAAAGAAGGTTGGGAAAAGAAGGTTTTAGAATCAGATATACTCAGATTTTAAACTAAAAAAAAGGCACAAAGAGGGTTTTGCAGTTGATTTGTAATATGAGTGTTACTTAACAGAAGATAGTGTTAAACCAAGGATGCCCCCCTTCTTTATTTCAAAAGAATCTTGGTGTGCATGTTCAGTATAGTTGAACCTACAACTCATAATTGATGTTAAAGCAACAGTCACTCAGATTGTAATTCTAAGCACATTTATTGGGGAATAAAATAAATGACCACCTTGAACCAAATTAGACATGGCGGTAGTTATATGATTTTAAACTGTCTGAATCTTTTAACATGTAGACAAGTGCTGCTGGTCATGATAGGAACAGAAGATGACACCCATTGTACAAATGCTGTTGAGTTGAGCTTATCTTCTGAGGTCTACATGGAGACATCCATGTGGCTTTCTTGGCAACAATGCAGAAGTGGCCAGCCAGTCGCTTCTTCCTATCCAGTCTTGCCTAGATCCCTGGTGCCACTGATGCTCTCCTACCCAACTTCTAACCAGGCCTGACTCTTCTTGGCTTCCAAGCCCAGAGAAGGTTGGGCAGCAGAGATGCAGGATGCAGGATATTTTTTTCTGACAATGTCAATTCATTTATTAAAACTATTCATCTAGCTTCAAATGGCCCACTTGGCCCTGAAAGTGGCTTGTTCCTTAATTCAAAGTAAACATGCATCAGAATGTGCTCTTGAAGTCAAGGTTGATTGGGCTAGAAACAAGGGTGGTTTTGGAAAAAAATATTTGTGTTTTCAGACATGGTTGGAAATATTACATATCGGAACAGCTAAATCTATCAGTTTACCTTTTGTCCTAAATGCTGCTTTTCTAAAAAAGTGAAAACATACTGAAATTCTTTCTGGTGTGTGAAAAGAATATGCACACATTTTATGTATTAATTATTACATTATTCCACATTGCCTTAAGGAGACAATCATGCCTCATTTTATGCCTTAGAGCAGAGCTTTCCAAACTGTGTGTCGCGACACAAAAGTGTGTCGCCACACACAGTCTGGTGTGTCGCCACACAACCCGGAAGCGCTGATCATCATCAGCGCTTCCGGGTTTTCCCGCGGCGACACACCAACGGCGGCGCGCAAAAAACGAAAGCAGCAGCAGCGCTTCTGGGTTTTTGCGCGCTGCCGCAACGGCGGCACTTCCGGGTTTTCCCGCGGCGACACACCAACGGCGGTTGGTGTGTCGCCGTGGGAAAACTTTGGAAAGCCCTGCCTTAGAGCAACAGCCCAGTCATGAAGTAGATTGGACCAAGAGATGAGATTGGTTTGTAATCACTTTGAGCTCCATGGTCAAATGGGAGATTGAACCTGAGTTGTCCTATTCTCGATTTGAAGCATTGCACCATCCCAGGTCTAAAAAAAAACAGACTGAATCAAGTCTCAGCTTGATATGCAAATCAAGGAGATACACAAAATAATGTGGAGTTCTTGCACATACTTGGGGATCAAGTAGCCAAGGTTTGTGTGCAAATGGTTTGTCTTTCATTGTATAATCAGGTATCCAGTGGTCGGTCCTTCCTGGTTTCTCATGCTTCCATTCAATCCCAAGGGAAGATCTCATGAAGGAATTTTTCCTAGAGAACTTTATCAGTAAGGATGTTAGTGTTGCTATGAAAGGGGATAGCACTGCATTTGAAGGAGCATTGCATTTGAAGAAGTGAGAAGAAGTTCCTGTTGGGAGATTGTGATGGATCATGCAAGTCTGCAACATGTCAATGGAAATGGCTATTGTTGATTGCTACCAATGTTGCACTGTTTAAGAAGTCTCTGCTTGTTTTCAAAAGTTGTACAATATGGCTCAGGAAGCACTTTTAATGTCCGTGCGTAAAGTGTGGAAAATGGTAATAGAAAGAAACCCTTCCCGTCCTAATTAGCTAGGTCAGTTATGTGCAGTACACAAATTAGCTAGTCTCAACTGAGCTGGTGTGCTGCAACACAACATTATGTTCTTCCCATATTGGATGTAATAGTCACAATTTGCCATGTGAAGGATTTGCAGCACAAGCGGTCTAGGCTGACAAAATGTTTGCATAATTTGAGTAATGAATAAATTAGAGAACGGTATGATCTGTGTGTAAACATTAGGCGAACAGAGAGAAAAAAAATTAAATCAGCTCTATTTGTTAGGAGTTACTCATTGAAATCTGGAAGGAGGGAGATTCTGTTTATTGTTGTGCTTTTCTAAGCCAGTTCATACAGAGATGACATGGTAGATATACTGGATGGTTGCTCTGGAACCTGAGATGCACAGCAGAATTTTAATGATCTAGTACGTCCTCCATTTTTGTGATGTGGCCTTTCGTGGGGGTAAAGAAAAAGGAACAAGAAAGATCTGTGTAGAGTTTAGAGCAACAATCCTATTACTGGAACAAGAAGGATAAGCTGCTCAGAATAGTTTTTGACTGGAGTAACATATAAGCCTTAGTAAATAAAATAAATACTAATAAATAATAGCTGAAGGAAGAATCACAGTTTAGAAACCTTGGAATTGCACAATATTGAACATTGTGCAGCCGTTGCAGTCTCCTAGAAGTAGATATGATCCATGGGATCCATTCGTGCCTCTTGATTCTTGCCTAGATCTTACCTACCTACTTTTCATTCTTTAAAGCTTCTTTCACTTTATATTCATTTGTGTGAGTTTATACAAGGTACACACACTCTAGGCATAATAAAGCACGTTGTAAAACATCAGCCTCCAGCCTGTGTGGATGTGTCATAACTGTGTGGGTGTGTAGGGCCTTTTTGCACAAGTGGCCAGGACTTTGGAGAGAGTTTGATTTTTCTTTGTTATTGTTACATTAAAAAAAAACCTATGACTTACTTGTTTTGACTTACGCTACAGTTTCTGTGTACTTTCCTCCTTAAAATGGCGAGGAACTGTGCTCCTAGTTGTAAGCAGTCCTGCTTTAAGAGGGCTTTGAAGTTCCAAAAGGCAACTCAGGCTGCCTTATCAAGTAAATGTGGCCTTGGGTTTGAGGGTTGCCCAATCCTGCTCTCAAATGTGATTGGTATGCTTCTCAGATTAAACTAAAACGTTGCTAGATTAGATTGTCCATCTATACCAATATTGACTACTGTGACTGCCACGGACTGCCTGTGACCAGGGGCAGGGACCGTTCATAGCAGTGCCCCCTAAACCCCTTAACATCAGACTCAATTGCGAGGACAGTTCTGAAACTCTGGAGAAGACCCTCCCCTCCCTGTCACCAGGCCCTCTAGATAATCTTCCCTGTTTCATCTCAGATTCAGAAGCAGAGGATGAGAAGTTGCAGCCCATGAACATGGTCACAGTCTAGTCCTTAAGGCACATACCTTTAAGGACTTGTTGTTGTTCAGTCGTTTAGTCGTGTCCGACTCTTCATGACCCCATGGACCATAGCACGCCAGGCCTTCCTGTCCTCCACTGTCTCCCGGAGTTTACTCAAATTCATGTTCATTGCATTGGTGATGCTATCTAACCATCTCATCCTCTGCTGAATTGCTAGGTAGCTGTCCTATTTAAGAGCTCAGATTGCTAGGAATCAGTGCTGAAGTAACATCCTTTTATGAATTTTTATGCTACTGTTCCAGTTCTCCAAGCTCCTGACTTCTGATTACTTTTTTAATAATTACTTTTCTGATTAATTTTTCTTGGCTTCTGATTACTGGCAATTCACCCTCATCTTTTCTTGTGCAAGAGACTGCACTCCTTCTCAAACCACAGGCCACTTGCTGCAGCACAGTGTGACATTAATATCTTTCCATCCAGAGTTGCAGGGCATAGGCCCAAGGAAAATCTATGTGCAGGATATGTGCTCTGTGAGTGAGTCTCAGCTGCTTTCCTTTTTTACCTCCAGAATTTGGGTTGTCTTTTAGCTGAGAAAGGTGCTTAGCCAAAAATGTCAAAGGGTAACAACCGCAAGTCTTGAAGTCCACCTTCTCTTATTTTGAAAATTGGCCTCTGAACCACTAAAAGAAATATTGAGGATTAATAGCTATAAGGTCAACCTTTCTCCCTGCAGATAAACTTTCCTTTATTGCCTTCTTCACTAGTAGCAAGATACCTTCTTAAGTCTTGGTTTGGCTGTTCATTTAAGCTAGAGCTGGGCATCAATGGGCTTTTGAAATCCTCAACCAAATTTGAGTGGACTAACTACTTTTAAAGGTTTCTCCAGAGGAACGAGACATTCTCCAGCAATTTTTAAAAGGCAGCGATGACAACAGCATTACCCTTGAAAAATTCCCATGGGAGATATGTCTATGAAGGTTCTCAGTCATCCAGGTGGAATTGTCTGTAGCTTGAATCATGTCAACTGGATTTCTATTTTCTCAGTGGAAACGTTTCGCTCCTTATCCAAGGAGCTTCTTCAGTCTGAGCAAAGTTGGTAAGGGAATCCTAAATATGTTTCTAGGTAGCTGTGTGACCTTACACCTGGGGGCATGGTTATATTGAGATGTTATTTTAAGTCCTTTTATTATCTAAAGGAGGATCGTTAAGATCACCATGCTGCTGTTGAGCTTGTGAAATGGTCTTAATCTTCCTAGGCACAGAAGACAGAGCCGGGAGAAAGATGGGAGAAAGATTGTGCCTGAGACCCCCATGTCCCCATGGGAGATGCTCCCTCCCTTGACATTTGATAAAAGCTTAGGAATGAAAGGAAGATGTAGACCACTGGAGAGAGAACTGTGCAAGGAAAGGCAGGATGTTCATGCAGAAACCCATCCCTTGGCTATCTTGTGATTAACTAAGAACGCCGCCCTCCATCCACAAGAAATGCTCTGAAATTTTCTTTTCCTCGGAAAGAATTTTTAAAGTGATTTTAAAAATCAATTTGAATGAGAAAAAAAAATGTTGGAAAAATAGTGGTGTCCAGTCCATGGGAGCTGGCATTGATGGGAGATGGAACTGCAAAATCTGGATGGCACTAGATTTTTAGCTTTAGATTAATTCCCAAGGATCGACACTTATACTCCAGTAAGTTAGGGCCAATCATTTTTCTTCAGAATTAGAATTGGAAGTGTACATCATTCTTAGACCCCGAGAGCTAAAGTTTGGAAAGTATCAGAGTAGCTGATACTCAGGTTGATTTGTGGCTAGTACCACCAAGGACCATAAGGAAGGCTGAGTGCCCAAGAATTGATGCTTTCGAACTGTGGTGCTGGAGAAGACTCTTAAGAGTCCCTTGGACTGCAAGGAGGTCAAATCAGTCAATCCTAAAGGAAATCAACCCTGACTGCTCATTGGAAGGACAGATGCTGAAGCTGAAGCTCAAATACTTTGGCCACCTAATGCAAAGAGAGGACTCACTGGAAAAGACCCTGATGCTGGGAAAGACTGAAGGCAAAAGGAGGAGGGGACGGCAGAGGATGAGATGGTTAGATAGCATCACCGATGTAAAGAACATGAATTTGAGTAAACTCCGGGAGACAGTGGAGGACAGGAAGGCCTGGCGTGCTATGGTCCATGGGGTCATGAAGAGTCGGACACGACTTAATGATTGAACAACCACCACCACCACCACCAAGGAATGGTTGCGAATTTTCACAGCAGGCAGATGGGTCAGCACACAAAGCAAGTTGGTTGTTGCAGCACCTTGGAGAGCTCCTCCGAAGCATTTGTTCTAATGAAGGCTGATGGTGGCCTTATAGGACTGTCTGCCCCTCTCCAAGCTTAAAGGAGGATATCCTGGTCTGGACACAAACACTGAAGAACTCTCCATCAGGCAGGCGTGGAAATGCAGGATACACTTTATTCCATGTGCTCTGAAGAAAGCATTCTTGAAAGTCTGTAGCTTGAATCATGTCAACTGTCGACTGTTCCACCTGGATGACTGAGAACCTTCATCGACATTCTTGAAAGTGCAAGTTCCTGTTGCCGACTCCAAAGCATCCCCCAACCCAGTATAATTCCTGCTAGTGCAACCGCTGTCGAATCTGAATCAACTCCACACTTCAGGAACAAAGCACAGCCCTTGGCTCCAATGGAACTCATCTTTTACGTGTCTGCTGGAGCTGCTGTTTTGATTCCAGAGCCAAATGGATGTAGTGAATCAGTGTCCTGACTACGGGTGCAGGAAAACACGCTGAGTCTTGAGATCAAAGCTCTGATGTTTATTATCCTACCTCCTAAACAGAATCCAGCTAAACTGACACAACTTGGCACTGCCCAGAGATAGAGTCCTCAATCTAGGGTGGGGCTTTCTTGATCCTCTTGGGAGGGAAACATAGAGTCTCAGTATTATGCATGCGTTTCCCTTCCTGGAGGGAGCCCCCTCCATCTCTGCCCGTTATCTCCCTGACACCCAGCTAGGTAACTTATGAGGTCATGAAGAATGGGAAGAGGCCATTTCTTTGATGGGAGCAGGATCACTTCTATGTATGTATGATGTATGTATGTATAATTAAAATGTTTAAAAAGAAAGATAAAAACTAATACAAACTAACATAAAGTAAGGAAGAAAAAGGAAAAAGCAAAAGCAAAGAGAAAGCAAAAAGTGCAAGAAAAGAAAAAAAAAGCTAAAGAAAAACAGAAAAGAAAGAAAAAAAGATACAAAGAAGTGGCTTCCGATATTCTTCACAGCAGTTATAAGTGCAATTATACAGTATTTTACCTTCTCTCTCTAAAGTTACATCATGACACTCTTCTTTCTATAATCTCTATCCTATCTAATCATCAAAGCCGTAAATCACAAGTTCATTTCCCCCCCATTTTTATGCAAAAGGTCCGTAAGCCACCAGTAAATGTAGATATTGTCTTTTCTCTAATCAAAGAAGTTAGTTTATCCATCTCGGCAAGATCTGTCAATTTCACCAGCCATTCCTCTATAGGGGGTAGTGCCGAAGCTTTCATCTCTGGGAGAACAATGACTTCTTCACCACGGTGGAGCTTGAATGATCCTCCTGCACTTGGCCAGAGGTATTGCAGGATCACCTGCTCTCGAAGGGCTGGGGAGGAACTGATGGGAACAGAAGAAAAGCCAGAGCAGTGACTGACCCAGGCAAAGAGGCAGAATGTGACTTTTGTTGCTGGGGCGGAGAGTCCTTGGGTTGGCAGAAGCCTTGAATTATATAACAATTGTATTCCTCATGGTACACAATTTGGGAATGTCTGTTTGAAGCTTTGCTGTAGCAAGATCTAACCACCAGCAATACAAACTATTTTTCTCTTCTATCCTTTGGTGACGTCTGAAAAAAAGGTTCTCCTTATCTCCCAGGGAAACATTCTTCTTCTTTTTTTCCTCTCCAAAAAATCCTGATTAATTTTTTTACTTTTCATAAAGTACATCAGCTTTCCCTGCATTTCCCTCCCCCCCTTTTTTTCCCTTTTATTTGTTTTAATTCCCCTGCTGTTCAGTGGACATGTTGGCTGGTGCTACCGGCTGTGTGAAACAATCAACTCAGCCAGTTGGCTGAGCCACCCCTGGAAGCAATTTCCACACAGCCCTCCCCGCAAACAGGGTATGTGATTGTCACGGTCTATCAAATGTGTGTGTGATAATTGCTTCCTCCGCAATCTTTTGAGGACAGCCAAACTCAATTAATATGTTTGCATGTTTTCAAATCTTAACATCTCAAATAGGCAATTATTCTCAAGATGACATAACACATAGGGAGGGATTTAACAAAACAATGAGAGTGTGTGCTCTTGGCAAAAAAAAAAAAAAAAAAACTGTGCCTTGTTGTGTTTGAAATAAATCTCTTGATTCAATGGCATTAGTCACTTGGATTTGGCCAAATGCACAGGGAACATTTTGATTGAATTGTACTGCACTAGTCAAAACTGGTATTGGCATTGAAAAGAGTAACTTGTCACTTTAGCAAATGGAAGTTGCTACAAGTGCTGCCTGTTACCAAATTAGGCATTCAATTGGTCCAGAACAGCCCTGAATATTACATCCAGCTCAAACAACATCCTGCATTCTGCTTCGAAACTGCTCCGGGTAAGATGTTGTTAATGGTACAATGGAGAGAACTAACACAAGGGCTTACTGTTGTGGGCATTTAACACAGATGGAATTTATTCACTTATTATATTTCTGTACTGCCTATAGCTGAATGTCTCTGGATGGTTCACAAAATAGAGTTGAAATCATAAAATGTCATAACATCGTTTTAGTTTTAATTCTTACTGTTGGAATTAGTATTGTTCCTATTTGAAAAATGCTGGCGTTCTTACTGTTTTTCTGTTCTGTTTCACACTGAATCTTCAAGAAACCTATCCGTTGCCCAGAGAACCAATGGGTAGTTTAAACTTGTATGACATAAATAAAGCAGATGCTCTCTCCCATTCTACTACAGAATGAAGCCAAAGAAATTCCAGTAGGCCTGGAAAGATCTCGGAAGCACACCTTCAGTTCTTAAAAGTGGAAGGGCCCCAAATTCTAGAAGAATAGACTTCTTCTTCAGTAGGAGTCTGTATGGACTAAGCCTTTATGACCGAGGTGTAGTGCATTTACCTGCTTGAAGGCCACACTAAGATTTGCAACGAGGTACCCATTTTGTCCCTTATGGGCCTCCAAACCTACCAGAACTACATAAAAGAGGACCCTTTCTTCTGCCTCATTGACTCTGTGAGCAACAAATAGGAGTGCTGGTGGCCCACCCTCTTTTGACCCACCCCTGCTTTATGGGGTGAGCTTATTTGGATGGACAAGTCCCAACTGGAGAAACACCTAATAGCCCGCCTCACCTCATTTATTTATTTATTTATTTATTTATTTATTTATTGTATTTATACCCCACCTATCCCCTCCCTAACGGAGGACTCTAGGCGGCTTACATATATATAGTTATACATTTCATTATACAGCAATCTTCAAACCGCGCGCAAGGGGAGGGGGTAAGGGAACCGACTCTTCCTGGCTTCCGGACTACATGTCCCAAGGTGCCTTGCGTCGGAGTCGGCTGCTGACGTCCTGTAGATGTTACTTCCGGGATCCGTCTAACTGCCGACATTCTAGAGATCTTCCATCTGGTGGAACTGGCTTCCCGACAGGACGCCAGCAAATTTTCCCACTTAAGGTGGTACCCAATTTATCTACTTGCAAGCTTTCGAACTGCTGGGTTGACAGGAGCTGGGACTAGCAACGAGAGCTCACCTTGTTGCGCGGGGATTCGAACTGCCGACCTTCTGATCGGCAGCCCTACAGCTTCAGCGGTTTAACCCGCTGAGCCACCGCATCCCGTTTGAAGGCAATCCTTGAAGCTCAGCAGACCAAACGGCTTGTGTACAATGCTTGTGGAATTTCGTTGAATTGTTGCCTTCCCTGGCAATCCTGGGAAATGTCATTCCAACCATTGCTAAAGGAGAAGGCTGACTTCTACTTGTTCAGACTCTGGGACTATCCTCAGTGGCCTTTCTCTGGCTGATCCTGCCAAGTGAGTGGGGTCATTGGGCCTTTGTAGCATCCTGGCTATGAAATGCAGTTTAAAGCATTTTCTGGTATCACTTGAATGTTTAGTAGCTATTTTTACTGCATCATGTTTTCTCTGTGTACAGCTAGTCCTTGCTTAACGTCCACTTGTTCAGTGACTATTCAAAGTTATGACGCCGCTGAATGAGGGGGACTTATGATGGGTCCTCGTAGTTGCGGCTGTTGCAGCATCCCCACGGTCACATGATCACGATTTGGGCACTTGGCAACCAGCTCACAGTTATGACATCGCCTAACAACGGCAACTGGGAATGCCGTAACTGCCATTGTAAGTCAGCATAGTCATGTGACGTCGCGCCTTATGACCACGTCGCTTAGCGATGGAGTTCCCGGTCCCAATTACCGCCGGTAATCGCGGACTATGTATAAAGTTTCATTTGTATGACTAAATTAGTGGTTCTTAATCTCTTACCGCAGGAACTGCTGTCCATTGAGCAGTCTTTAAATAGTGCACTAAAGGAGGCCATTCGTAGCTTCCTTCAGCAGAGATGTGATTCTCAGGATTCAGGATTCTAAGGCGAGTTAGGTTGAGAGGTAGAACAGAAACATATATAGACAAGTATGTTGGGCATAGCACCAAGATATTTACAGAACCACCTTCGCCACCTGAAACCCATACAGTCTGGAAGAAACTGTGAAGTATGTGGCCTGGAGGCCTCCTTCACTATGGAATGGCCTTCCGTTGGAAATCAGGTTGACCCCATAGTTTTGGCCTGAGTGATTCCAAACGGCCTATGGTGAATGGTAGGACACTCAGGATTGTTGGTTTTTATTAGATTCTGATTTATTGATGTTATTTTTGGTTTGATTCTGGGGTCTTGTCTCTTAACTACAACAAACCACCAAGATACTGTTCTGATGGCAGCAGGCATAAATATAATAAATAAATCAATAACAAAGAGAGCATCTCTGGAGAAGGTGGGACCATGTGCTATACTGACCAATTGGTCCTATATTGCACCTGTGGTATAATGTTTGGCTAGTGACCCATTCTTGAATTTAAGTCCAATCCTTGGTTAAGATAGAAGGGGGCTTATTGGTTTTGGGCCTAGTACATTGTATGATCCTAGCCATTATGATGTCTAAAGTATGGCTTATGGCTTAATGTGTTGCACAAACCCAGCCCCCTGTGATTGTTGAAGGAAAAACCTAAATTTAATGCAGTATGTGAACTCAGCCAGTATTTCCACTTCCAGTTCATCTTTAATATGGACTTGCTTCCCCTGTTCCTTCTGCCCATTTCTTCTGAAGAGATAATTTCGCTGCCACAGAAGTCTGGAAAAAATAGAATGAAAAGGGTGGTTTACCAAATAATTACCTATTTGCAATTCCTCCCTGTTTTACTGTTCTCATAACTGACATTCTCCAACACACATGGCAATCTAGCTGTCTGAAGACAGGCTTGATCAGAGAGCTACAGAGAAGTGGAACAAGCACTAGGAAGCCACTGACTTTTCTTTAGTATATTATTGGTCTGGTTGAAGAATTTCTGCTACTGACTAGAGGAGTGAACTGTATTTTTAAATTGTTACATTTTCTTTAAAACAAATGACTGAAGCAAGGGCATTGCACCAAGAGTTTGTTAATCTAATGGAAAATAATAAATATGACATATTCACTGTGTAAGTACACAAGGGGCGTGGTGGCTCAGCGGGTAAGACGCCAGGCTTGTTGATCGGAAGATTGCAAGTTCGGAGGTTCGAATCCCTAGCCCTGCGTGACGGAGTGAGCTCCCGCACTCGCCCCAGCTCTTGCCAACCTAGCAATTCGAAAGCATGCAAATGCAAGTAGTAGGTACCACTTCGGTGGGAAGGTAACAGCGTTCCACGTGCGTCATGCGGCCACATGACCACAGAAGCGTCTTCGGACAACGCTGGCTCTTCGGCTAACAAACGGAGATGAGCACCGGCCCCTAGAGTCGGACACGACTGCACAAATGTGCGGGGGGAACCTTTACTTTACTAAGTACACAAGGCTGGTACTGATGATGGTATGGGTTTGCCTTCTGGTAAATGGCTATTTTGTGGTTGACCACGCCCACCAGGGCAACCAGTTTTTGACATGCTCTCCAAGTTCAAAATATTCCTGCTAGCCCAAAATAGATTGCCAATCTTTGATTTACAAGTTAGGAAAAAATACAGGGGAGGAGCTATGTTTTGGGAAGCATGAATTGGTTTGTAGGAAGGAGGGACAAGGTAATCATCAACTCTGCCCTATGATGGGTTGGAGCTCCTGAGTCCAAGGACAAGGACTTGGAATGTGGTCAGGCCACGTACTGTAAGATTAGAGGTGGGTGCCTGAAAAAGTTCTGTTGTGTTGGGACCTTGAGAACTCTAGATTCATTGGTTTAATTTTACTAAGGGGCATACCCAGAGCCCCCCAGTTGGGGGAGATGGGCGGTCATAGAAACATGAATAATACATACCTACCTACCTACCTACCTACCTACCTACCTACCTACATACCTACATACCTACATTTGCCTTTATTTCCTCTTGGTTTTGATAGCATTTGAGTATTTTTATGTTCTTACTCTCTAGCTTCCTTTTCAGTCCTTAGCTGTGTGAAAAATGAGTCTATAGCTCAATGGTAGTGGATAGACGTTGTATGCAGAAGGTCCAATACTTGATTGCCTCAAGCAGCAGGTGACTGGGAGAGACTTTATCGAGGGAACTTGGAGATCCAGTGGCAGCCAGAATTGATGATTGTACAAAGTAGCTTCCAGGGTTCTGAAAGTTTAATTTAAATAAACCCCCCAGCTCTACAGCAGTACTTACAGAATCTGAGGAATATGGTAAATAATAACTGGTAGGCTAGGCATTCAGGCATTCACCTGTGTTTGTCATCAGTCTGAGTTTGGAAAATAGCCTGGATTGTAGGGTTAGCTCCATGTCCCAAGACTCAGAAGCTGCTCTGAGGACTTTGGGAATACTCCCACTAAATTCTGGATTTGATTTCAGTTGGGTGGTCCGCATGTGATGCTTCTTGGTACCTTTCCTGTGATTCAATTTCAATTCTTATTTAAAAAAAATCTTAAATCCCATATGCATATAGGTAAAGGTTCCCCCCGCACATTTGTGCAGTCGTGTCCGACTCTAGGGGCCGGTGCTCATCTCTGTTTGTTAGCCGAAGAGCCAGCGTTGTCCAAAGACGCTTCCGCGGTCATGTGGCCGGCATGACGCACGAGGAACGCTGTTACCTTCCCACCGAAGTGGTACCTATTCATCTACTTGCATTTGCATGCTTTCGAATTGCTAGGTTGGCAAGAGCTGGGCGAGTGCAGGAGCTCACTCCGTCACGCGGGACTAGGGATTCGATCCTCCGAACTTGCGACCTTCTGATCGACAAGCCTGGCGTCTTACTCGCTGAGCCACCACACCCCTACATATGCATATACTATGTATTTATTAAGAATAACTGTGGCAAATGTAATGGTTGACCCAGGAATCTCCTCCCCTCGTCAGCCCACTCATCTTCATTTCCTGCATGATTCTGGATAGTTGGCATCTTTCCAGTCTTGGCTATTTCCCACCAGAGAATATCTTTTTTTTTTTTAAAAAAAATCAGAGATGGTGCAGTTGGAGTTAGGTCATCGTTGTCCCTTTCAACACCCTTGTGTACCCTTTGGTTTGACCATGTGGTGGTAGGGTGACAAAACCAAGACAGAAAAGTAACCTTCTAGTAGGTGTTTACATGACACAGGATGGGGTAGTGTATTAGTTGAGTAGGGAGTTGTGGTAGCCCCAAACAAACATGGGTCTGTTTGTGGTTAGGGCTAACCCTATTAATTGACCAGGTCAATGAACATGGCATGGGGCTGAGTTATTTGAGGGACCGCATCTTCCTGATCACCTCAACCCATCCCATCAGGTCTGGCAGGAAGGGCAGGTTGTGGATCCCATTCACAAAGGAATGTCATCTGACGGGACCCAGGAGGAGAGCCTTTCCTCCCATGGCACCAGCCGTTGGGAATGTCATTCCCTCTGAGGTCAGATTAGCTCTGACCTTGCTGGCCTTCTGGAAGGGCCTGAAGAGATAGCGTTGCCATCTGGCCTGGGGATCTGGGAACGTGAGCATGGAGCCTGTAAAGTGGCTGTATTACTAGGGAAACCGAGTGCACTCTCTTGCAGAATATGTTTTCTTAATAGTTTTTATTGTTTTTAGTAGTTCTTAAAATGATTTTTGTTGCCATGTTTTTTGTGTTTTTTAACTTTGTACACCGCTCAGAGGTATGTGAGATGGTCCTCTGTGCAAGCAACGAGTCATTACTGACCCTTTGGAGGCACGCCACTTTCGCTGACGTTTTCCTGGCAGACTATAGAGCGGGGTGGTTTGCCATTGCCTTCCCCAGTCATGATTACCTTTTCCCCAGCAAGCTGGGTACTCATTTTACCGACCTCGGAAGGATGGAAGGCTGAGTCGACCCGAGCCGGCTACCTGAGAACCAGCTTCCGCTGGGATCGAACTCAGGTCATGGGGAGAGTTTTGGTTGCAGTACTGCCGCCTACCACTCTGCGCCACACAAGGCTCTTGTGTGAGATGGGCGGCTATATAAATTTACCAAATAAATAAACTCCGTTTTGGAGTTCACATGGCATACTTCCACTGCTCTGAAAATCCTTAAGCCCACCACGTGAACGTGGCTGCAGGTTCGTTCTGGACTTAGGGCTATTTGCTTTTCATTGAAAGATCCCATTTAAGCAGCTTTTTGACATCTTGCATTCCACCAGCTCTTTCCTAACTGTTTCTACAGTTTCTACTCCTGGTATGGAGCTGTTAATTTACCAATTTTGAAAGGATTTTTATCTAATAAAAGGAGCAGCACATAAGAGCCCATACTTCATTTCTGACACAGAGATGTAGTTAGGACAACATAATGTCAAGTACCTGTAATAGAGCTTAGTGGTTCACTGGAGACAAACTGAAATTGGAGTCTTCTCTGGAAGCAAGGAGCTGAGAAATTCTTGGCATGCAGCTTGCTTGCAGTGTGTAAGGGACCAATTTTATGGAGGGACAGGCCCTTCTGTCTTTCTTTCTGCCCTGGTGGGATTCATAGGCAGAGATTCAACATCTCCAAGACAAAGCAGGCTGTTCCTCTCCCAGAGTGGGACTTTGTGAACTGAAAGCCAAAATCCACACTGTTTCTGCTGTGGAGTGGAGCTCAGTTCCCACTGGATTCAGAGCAGATGCAACAGATGGACACCGAACCCCCAAATCCAGATAAGCCCACCCCACACAATTTAAGTGTTTGCATAGCATGCTATGCTCAATCAAATAAATACTATGATCTTCATGTGATGGCCTTGTTCATACAACATGTTAAACCATAAATTACCCAACCCTATCTAGAATGTTGGGCTCAACCAGTCATAAAACCCTTAATCAGATCAAGCGAAGGTCTAGCTCAGAGCTTTCCAAACTGTGTGTCGCGACACAAAAGTGTGTCGCCACACACAGTCGGCTGTGTCGCCACACAACCCGGAAGTGGCAGCGGGGGCGTGCACGGCGGTGGCGGCGGCACCGGCGCGCCATCGGTGCTTACGCATTTTAGCGGAGGCTGCCGCCGCCGCCATGCACGCCCGCACCGGGTTTTCCTGCGGCGACACATGAAAATCCGAAGGCGCCGCAGCTGCGGTGGTGCGCAAAGACCAAAAGCGGCAGCAGCGCTTCCGGCTTTTTGCGCGCTGCCGCGGCGGCGAAACTTCCGGGTTTTCCTGCGGCGACACACCAAGGGCGGTTGGTGTGTCGCCGCGGGAAAACTTTGGAAAGCCCTGGTCTAGCTATTGCATTCACATAACATAAAAAGCTGTTAGTTTTTACCTTAGTTTTTGGTGGCTTAGCTATGTTGTGTAAACCCAACTGTTTACAACCTGTTTGGCTACTTTATGATTCAATATACCTTGTAAACCCAGAAAATGGATTAATCCAGTAACCAAGTTAAGTGTGTCATGCAAATCTAGAGAATAGGCAATGAATGGGTGTAAAAGGTAGAATTTTTGATATTCCATTTATAGGTAAAAAAGCCCCCCCGCACATTTGTGCAGTCGTGTCCGACTCTAGGGGCCGGTGCTCATCTCCGTTTGTTAGCCGAAGAGCCAGCGTTGTCCGAAGACGCTTCCACAGTCATGTGGCCAGCATGACGAACGTGGAACGCTGTTACCTACCCACCGAAGTGGTACCTATTCATCTACTTGCATTTGCATGCTTTCGAATTGCTAGGTTGGCAAGAGCTGGAGCTAGTGCGGGAGCTCACTCCGTCACGCAGGGCTAGGGATTCGAACCTCCGAACTTGCGATCTTCTGATCGACAGGCCTGGTGTCTTACCCGCTGAGCCACCACGCCCCTATTCCATTTATACTTCTTTCTTTAGTAGTAGACTTCTGCACTGGGCAGGGGGTTGGATTAGATCGGGGGGGGCAATGTCAGGCCCGCGGGCTGTGTAAGGCCCGCGGGGCTCCCGCCTGCAAACCCCGCCCCTTCCACGTGATTGGCTCCTGCCTGCAAACCCCGCCCCCCCAGTGCTTGTGATTGGCTCCTGCCGGCAAACTCCGGCCCCCGGTCCGCAGAAATCCCAGAAACTCCGCCCCCCACCCCTCCGGTTATAAATATCCAAATGGCCCTTGGCAGAAAAAAGGTTCCCCACCCCTGGATTAGATGATCTCCAAGGTACTTTCCAACTCTTACATCCTGCGATTCTGTGATAGGATTCTTTCCGGCTAATGTATTTTCTGCACTTTTAAGTGTTTCTCTAATTTACAAGAGAAGAAATTGCTTCCATTTTTTTCCCCCAAAAGAGAAGAAAGTTTTCATTATCTTCAAGTGGGGTGGAGAATAAAGGGATGACACTTGTGGTGCTTATCTTAATTGACAGGGGCCAAGCTGACTGTTTCTTTCCCAAAATCCAACTATATTGGGATGGATTCAACCTTTCCCTTTTGTAAACTGTTCTACAGATTTGACGTAGCAAATGGCTTTGCTAATGGTAAAGAAGAGGAGGAATTTTTATGGGTTCCCTCAATCATCTTCTAAATCTTTGAGGCAGTTTTTCAGAGGAAAGATTGGGTGGAAACCTTCTGTTCTTGAATTAGCAGGGGTATGGTGTTAGGAAAAGCTGCTTTATGGGCTATAAGGCAGGGTATCAGTCAAAAGTAATAAGAAAAATAAGGAGGGTTATTCTGAGAATACCACAGGACCCCAGTTTTCTCTCCATCCCCACCAAAGAAAAGTGTCAGCGAATTATTTTCAGAGAATTCTGAACCTGACTCTGTTATACTCAATACTCAGTCCCCTTTGTAGAAGGAGAAGGGAACCTAGTTTCTTCTAAGGGTTACATGTTTTAGTTTTAAATATTTTTATTCCATTGCCTATGTAAGCACATCAGTGGTGTGTGAAAGCAGGAGTCTTCTTAAAGTTCAGTCGAGTGACAAGTATGAAAATCTGCTTAGCAGTCGAGGTTTACAGAGATAACCCCCCAAAAGTGGTAACAGCAATTCTTGAGAAAGCAGCTTGTGTACAGTATGTGTGTGCCTTTCATATTAACATGTTCAAAAAAGTAACAGAGCAGTAATGGCTAAGGGCACTTGTCGAGTTACATTTGCTCATCTTTCTGAAATTAGCCAAGTGTTCAGTTTTGAGCGCAGATCTCTCTACCTGTTCCTAGTCCCCACATTTGCCAATTAGCACCTCTGCTAATCCTGACATATGGGCTCATGCTGGATATGAGAAGCCTCTCCAGTCCTCCCAGCCACCTTGGCAATCATCCATATGAAGTTCTCACAGGACTTTGCTGTTTTCATATCTCGATATGCCTGTGCTAAAATCAATACCTGCAGGGTAAATTCGGGTGAGTCATTTTGCAAACTTTAGAGGAGCTTGCAAATTTAGCTCCCGGTTCTTATACTGTATCGTTTAGATTGTGCAGATTCTTCACGGCAGATGTGATTACTCTTTGTGGTGTGTGTGTGTGTGTGTGTGTGTTTGCCTGCAACTTCTGTTTACTTTTGGTAAAGGAGAGAGAGTAGAGGAATGCAGTGGCAGAATATTAAGCTTGGGTTGGAGAGAACCAGATGCAAACATCTACTCAGTGCAGGGAGTAAAGGAGGAGACCTTGACAGAAATATACAAGAAACATTATCTAGGCCAGAGCTTTCCAAACCGTGTGTCACGACACGTTAGTGTGTTGCCTGCAGTATCTGGGTGTGTCGCAGCTGCTGCTGCCTCCGAGCCCTGCCAGGATTCTGCGCAAGTCCTGGTGCCTGCCTTGTGCCTGGCTGCTTCCAAACCTGCTGTGACTCCACACAGGTCCTAGTGCCTGCCTTGTGCCCTGCTGTAAGAGTGTGTCGCGAAATGATGCCCTGCTGTAAGAGTGTGTCGCGAAATGATGCATGTCTAAAAAGTGTGTCACCAACATGAAAAGTTTGGAAAGCTCTGATCTAGGCAAAGGAGGCTGAAACATTCTTCAAGTCCTAGGAAACAAGTTAACATTCAGAAGTGACTGGCTCAAATGCCTCTCTGATTCACTGGGGTATAAGAAGGGGGGGGGGAGATCCAGCCCAGTCAGCCTTGCAAGCTTCTGTTATTATAGCCTATCTCGATAAAGTAGTGTTGTGGTCTTCCTGTGGAGTTGGTTGTCTGCTCTGGTCTTCCTAGTGGTGCTGACACTCAGCCAATGCCTTCTCTTAAGAACCTTAGGTCACTTGCAGCCCTTTAGTTTTCTTCCAAAATTGGTAGGAAATCGTGTTGTGTTGCTCAAGAATTTGATACTGAAGTTGACTTGGGTAATCATGGGAGAGCTTTAGGACCCCCACAAAAGGTTTTGGGGAAGGGGGAGCACATGTGACATGCAGGCGGCTTATACCTGGAATAAGGTAGATCATGATTTCGTTTGAAGGAGGAATCTTTCAGGACCTTGGACTGATCCCCGGAGTGAACGACCAGTAATGTCCTCTCTTTAATTTGTTTTCTTGGGAGAAGCAGGCATTGCATTGAGAGCAAGGTTTCCTTTTCATTTAATCCAGAAATGCTGTTCACACAGCATGCTTCACCAGACCAGGGAAAGGCCTACCAATTGCAATTACATATCATTCTAAACCTGGCTTATGTTAATTTATGTTAGTTATGTTGTAACTTGATAGGTTGTGTGAACCCATTCCACCTTATGGATCAGTTTGTGACGTGAACCTAGAAATTGAGCTAATTCAATAACCAGGTTAAGCATCAATTGAAGAGAAATGTCTGCAAGAAAACAACAAGGCTCAGAGAGCACCAAGGACTCCACAGGTTAAGTATTTTGTGTGAACACAATACCTGAGTCTCATGAAGCAATGCTGAACAGCTTGGAAGCATTTGAGGAGGTCAAATGGCTTGATATAAAATAGATTTTTGTGCATGATTTTGTCATTCTGAATCACATGTGATTGCAGTTACATCTCCATGTTTCTAAAACACATAGGTCATTCCCTAAAAGCAGATGTTACGTGGAACAGCAAGCCTTGATCATATATGTGAACTTCAGGAAAATGCTATTAATTCAGAAAGAAGATGTGAGGCTTGGATCTTGCAATAGCATCTTGGCAAGGAATTATGTTGGCTTTCCACAATATTCTGCTGATGCTCCAAAGGCTTTCGTCTGGAATTCTGTCCAATAAAAATAACATGGGCGTATGTTCCCTTACATAGCCACAAACAGTAATCAAATATGCTCACACCCAGCACATTGCAGTGGTCTAGTCTGGAAGTTTCCAGTGGCTTCAGTAGTTAATATTCTGTCTCTCTGATTTTCTATATACAGAGTTTGGCTAAAGGAGAAGACAGGGCATTATATCAGAGAGAGCTCTGTTCATCTTAAATAATGTAGGGTCTTCTATTATTTCTGATGTTCTGTGTTCAGGGATTATCAACATCTCTATATAAATATATAAAGAAAAGGAAGGGAAGTAAGAGAGAGACTGGGATGAAGTCAGGGAAAGGGAGATGAAAGATACTGCAATAAGAATTTTTCTTTAAATGCCCTTCTGATGTTGGTCATGGAAGTTTCCATTGGTTTTTGGCAGGACTATTGCTTATTAAGACCATGGAAGCATCCAGAATCCTGTTTTGCCTGGTGGAAAACCAGTTGCTGATGGGAACCACAAGCAGGATGTGAACCTGATTGCATTTTATGCCCCAGGTTTCCCAGTAGTTGTTTCATAGCATTGACCAGAGCAGGAATGTATTTTAGATGGGCCCCGTTTTGGAGGTGGGTATGTGGCATTTTCCATGATTAGCACAGAGGATAGTTGCACATGGTTAAATGCCTGGGGACGGGACTCCCAGATTTGGAGGCCCAGAAGGAATTTAGACCGAGGGAAACATGAATTAAAATGAATGAAAAAATAGGAAAGGTTGAGGAAAATGTCAAAGACCCCTACTATTTCCTGCCCTTTTCCCACCCCACAAGGAGGGGGGGGGGGTTAAGGGAATGATAATGGAAATAATCCCAAAATCTGTGTGCCTAGAGAAGCCCTGCCTGTTACTGTATTTCCTCTTTAGACTCTGTCTTAACCATGGATGCTGGAAGGAACTTTACCTCTCCGATAAGTAGATGCAGGGAGAGTTAATTGACTGGAGGAATTAGATTAGACCCAAACAAAGGATTAGCTCAATTTAGGACTTTTTCAGCTAAATGTACTCCACTTTGGGTTTAATTGGCTGGGCCAGTGAATTCTCTTCTGGAGTTTACATGAGATGCTTTAAAAAAAGGTAAAGGTTCCCCCCGCACATTTGTGCAGTTGTGGCCGACTCTAGGGGCCAGTGCTCATCTCCGTTTGCTAGCCAAAGAGCCAGCATTGTCCAAAGACGCTTCCACAGTCATGTGGCTGGCATGACGCACGCGGAACGCTGTTACCTTCCCACCGAAGTGGTACCTATTCATCTACTTGCATTTGCATGCTTTCGAGTTGCTAGGTTGGCAAGAGCTGGGGTGAGTGCGGGAGCTCACTCCGTCACGCGGGGCTAGGGATTCGAACTGACGAACTTGCGATCTTCCAATCAACAAGCCTGGCGTCTTCCCCGCTGAGCCACCACGCCCCTTACCACATGAGATGCTTACTTCCCATCAACTAGTTAGGACTATCTTATGAACATGACTTTATTTTTATGGTGTCAGTATCTGGTGTTGTCATGAGTTCTTGTAATGAGCAGAAGGAATAACCTTGAGGAACAAGAGGAAGATCCACAAGTAAGACAACAGTCATATAAAAGTAGTATTAGCATACATGACTTCGGTTTCCTAGTCTGGTCTGCCTTGAAGGGCTGACAGTTCTTGTAAGTAAATCTGAGGTGGGTGACACTGTCTGTAAGCAGGAGTGATTGTACAGTTACTCTTTATCACCCACAGTTTTTTCTTCCAAGGTCTTCATCTTCCAAGATCTCACCTTGAGAAATAAGTTGTAGGCCATAAAGAAGGTTCTCTCAAACAAGGGAGAAGTCCACCATGCTTTTTTCCCCATCTTTCAAACCTCCCCAAAGTGAAGATGTTTCCAGTGAAGTAAACTGGTATGGGTCATCATTCTCCGAAACAAACCAAATGCCCTCTGTTACTACCAGCATCTTTGCTTTGTAATAGGTGCTAAAGACTTTTCCTGTTGGGGTCCAGATTGGCCTTGCTCAAAATCAACTCTGGCTCCACATTTTGGCAGTGGGAGAAACCAAAGTGGACAAAGATGCAGACATAACATGGAGGGTGGGATTGGAATGGCATCTGAGCAGTCCCAACAGGTGCAAGGTTTCTTCCCATGGTTTCATAGTTGGGAGATAAGGAAGGATGGAAGCAACAATATCAATAATGAAGCTGGGGATCAGGTATCATCCTATGGTTCCTTTTAATGTCTGCTTTGAGAAGCCACAATATCTATGCTTTTGGTGGCCTCTGCAGCTTCAAATAATGACCCCACTGCTTAAATTCAGTAGCACAATTTTTCAGATTTCTACCAGTGAAATAAAATACAAGCTCAGTGAATTATCCCTCAGATAATACCTATTTTGCTTTACCTGTTTTACGTCCAAACAACACCACCCAAAACCCAAACAGCTTCTCCATAGGGATGATGTATAGTCTGTGGCTCAGCAAAATTGCCCACTGGAGGATACAGTGTGAAACGAACAAAGAAGGAAGCCAACTTTCAGGATATTGCTGCTTCTTTATTCTCAGGTTTGACAGTATCCACCAGCCAGTTTATGGCCCTTCATTTGTGATCACTCCCTCTCTGGGGATAGCAATTGTGTCCTTGCAGCCTTCTTTCAAATTCTTAAGCTTCTACTCCCCCCCCCCCTTCCCTTGCATGTCTTTTGAACATCTGATTAATTCTGGGCCGAGGGCAGAGCTGCTCCCATTCCAGCCTTTCAACAAATAAAGTTTCCGGGAGATGCACAGGGGCATTTGAAGAACCGAAGATGCCTAGAAGAACATTTTAAGCTAAGAGCAAGATTTTTGTTATATTGGGTGAAAATGAAGTTGAGGCCAGTGTTTCCTGAATGGTGGGAAATGAGATTTCCATTAAGCTTTCGGCGTGAGCAAAAAATATTACAATGGTATGGCAACTTTTTTTTTTTTTTTTTTAAAAATATTCTTGGCTTTTAATAGCTCTCAATCTCCTATTCAAGAGGAACAGTTCTGGATGCTTTTGTGTAGCATGTGACTTTCCTGTGAGCTGAAACCCAGGCTTTTTCTTCTTTTTATGATTATCACTTTAGCATGGCCAGATGATGTACTGAAGTGGCAGCTCTTCATTATGCCAGATATATCTCCAATATGACAGCTCTGCATCTTGGATGTCAGCTACGTTGTTCCTGAGTCATAGTAGATTTACAGATTCTATTACGCCTGTATTGAACAGCTCTTAATCCGGTCAGAGAAGGAGAAGTGGGGGGGGGGGGGATGCTACAAGCAGCATATTTTATCTGTCATTTTCAGTATCAGAATCTTTCGGCGGGGGGCAAGGTTATACAAGTGGATTAGAAATATTGGAATACTGGGCCAAACTTTTTTTTAAATGTACATAAAAATATACCATCTCTTTCGGGGTAAGTAATGTTACGCAAAGTGCGGAAACAGGTTAGTGAGCAAAAGAAACGAAGTGTATAAGACAAGAGAAAAGAAAAGGAATACAGGCAAATCTAGTTTACATTCTGCACTATATTCTCCAAATTTTTCTGTCCTTGTAGACTGCCGTTGCTTCCACCACACCCAGAGACAGCTTCATTCATTGTCTTTTGTTCTTCAGACATCTCAATTCTCTCTTTTTCAGGGTCTTGTCAATTCCATCCAAACATGACTTTCTCACTCTTCCTCTCAACCCATTCACTCTTCCTTCATATGTCTGCTTGGCAATTCCATCTTCATTCATTCTGTCTAGATGGCCAAATTTTGTACTGGTCGCTCACTTTTATATTCAATCCACATTCATTCAGTAGTTATTCATTCTCAACCCCATCTCTTGGTTAACCCATTTTTTCCCCTAGGGAGAAACTGAGATGTCTATGCAAAAAATCCTGAGAATGTTGGGCCAACCAGGTTACCAAAGCATCCACAGGCATATAAGAAACTGCTTTATACCAAAGATTATTGCTCCATTAAGCCCCACTTATATGCCAGTGGATGCTTTGGGACAACCAACCGCTAACAAAATGAAACCAACAAAAGATGGGCCCTTGTGGATAGCTAGAATAGAGATAGTTTGGTGACCTGGTTGCAATTTATTGATTTGTAGGGTTTATAGGCCACTCCAGTCAGCGGACTCTGAGTGGCATATGACTCCCCAACACATCATTGGGATCAAAAGCAGCAGATACAAATCAGATTAAAAGCAGCACCATACATGGCAATCACATAAATCCGAGAATCATGATCAAACAATAAAAGCCTTCCCATCCTTGGGAAGCCTAATAATAACAACCGAAGCTCCTGGTTTGATGAAGCAACCAGGTTCTCATCAATTTTCTGAAGACTAGGAGGGAGGGGGCTGATCACATGGGATATTATTCCACAAGGGGGGGCAGTGACTGAAAAGGAATGCTTCTTTGGCCCCTGAAGATGGCCATTTCTACTTGAAGGGACCCAGAGAGAGCCCAAACTACTAGATGTTGTAGGGGAATGTGGTCCCATGGACAGTGACATGTTGGATGTTGGTATTGCTTTGGAAGGATTGGCTTCTCCTTCTTCCTTCTTCCTTCTTCCTTCTTCCTTCTTCCTTCTTCCTTCTCCTTCTCCTTCTCCTTCTTCCTTCTTCCTTCTTCCTTCTTCCTTCTTCCTTCTCCTTCTCCTTCTCCTTCTTCCTTCTTCCTTCTTCCTTCTTCCTTCTTCCTTCTCCTTCTCCTTCTCCTTCTCCTTCTCCTTCTCCTTCTCCTTCTCCTTCTTCCTTCTTCCTTCTTCCTTCTTCCTTCTCCTTCTCCTTCTTCCTTCTTCCTTCTTCCTTCTTCCTTCTTCCTTCTTCCTTCTTCCTTCTTCCTTCTTCCTTCTTCCTTCTCATTCTCCTTCTCCTTCTCCTCCTTCTCCTCCTCCTCCTCCTCCTCCTCCTCCTCCTCCTCCTCCTTTTTATTTTAAGCAGTGATTCTTCAAATGTGGAAAGCAAGCAAACACACTTTTGCCTTAATTAACTAGGGTAAAAGATCCCCTTTTTAAAAAAAACTGCCATCACTTGTTCTGATTCGTTGGGTTAGGGCGGGTTATAAAACTTCCACGATTGTGGGCGTGGGGGTGGACAGGCTGCCTTCCCCCGTTTTCTGCTTGTCCTTTAACACCGTGGCTTTTGGGGCACTTTCTTTCTAGGACTGATCCTGTTCATCCCCTCTCCCCCCATTACTTGTCCACATAGGATCCCCCCCTCCCCAGTCACCTAGGGCAGTTAGCTTCTGTTAGGCCAAGAAAGTAACTGGGATGGAGATTGGCCTGTACGGTATTTGCCTCTGCCAAGCTCCAGAGCTTCCTTGTGTAATGTCATGTGCGTGCATACATTGTGCTTGCGTGTTAGTGATACACCCTTTTTAAATTTTCTTCATCGCTATGATTATGCACCTTGTTGAAGAGAAACTTCCTACTGGTGTAGAAATTATATATCGAACAGATGGAAAGCTTTTTAATCTTAGTAGGCTGAAAGCAAAAAATAAGGTAATTGCAACTTCTGTTATAGAACTTCAATATGCTGATGATAACGTAGTCTGTGCACACTCCGAGGAAGATCTTCAAACTATCCTAAACATCTTTGCAGAAGCATATGAAAAGCTCGGCCTCTCGATTAACATTAAAAAAACCAAAGTGCTTTACCAGCAAGTTCGAACCAATCCCTCTGCAGCGCCATCAATCCAGCTTAAAGGTGTGTCACTAGAAAATGTCGACCACTTTTCTTATCTCGGCAGCCATCTATCAACAAAAGCCGACATCGACGCTGAAATTCAGCATCGCCTGAGCTCTGCGAGTGTAGCTTTCTCCCGAATGAAGCGTAGAGTATTTGAGGATCGGGACATTCGCAGGGAGACCAAAATGCTTGTTTACAAAGCCATTGTACTACCAACCCTTCTGTACGCCTGTGAAACATGGACCCTCTACAAACGCCACCTCCAACTTCTTGAAAGATTCCATCAACGCTGCCTCCGAAAAATTCTGCAAATTACTTGGGAAGATAGGCGGACTAATGTTAGCGTATTAGAAGAAGCGAAAACCACCAGCATTGAAACAATGATCATCCAACATCAACTTCGCTGGACTGGTCATGTTGTTCGAATGCCTGACCATCGTCTTCCAAAGCAGCTACTTTACTCCCAACTTAAGAATGGAAAACGGAATATTGGTGGACAGCAAAAGAGATTCAAAGATACCCTCAAAGCTAATTTAAAAAAATGTAATATCAGCATTGAGAACTGGGAAGCCCTAACTCATGAGCGTTTCAATTGGAGGTCAGCCTTTATTAATGGCGCTATGGACTTTGAAGAAGCACGAGTACAGGGCGAAAAGGAGAAGAGAGCTAAAAGGAAGGCACGTCAGGCAAACCCTCATCATGACCGTCTCCCACCCGGAAACCTATGCCCTCATTGTGGGAGGTTGTGCGGATCCAGAATTGGCCTTTATAGCCACTTACGGATTCACCGTTAAAATTTTACCTTTGGAAGACAATCTTACTCGGCTACGAGTGATCGCCAATGATGAATGATGATGAGTGATACAGTAGGTGTAGCAAAATACAAAGGGTCAATTCCTTGGCTCTAAGAGTCTAAATCTATTGGCACACCGGTGTTGAAGTCACAGCAAACGCTACTGCATGGCAGGTGTGTGATGAATGCAAATAGGTTTGTTCTGTTCTGTTCTTCCTCTTTCCCGCACCTGCCGTTCTGACCTTGCATTTCCCTCCAGATTCACACTTCTAACTATGTTCTCTTTCCCCCACCTTCCTCTCCCTGACTGATCCCTGTTGTTAGTGCTGTGAATAGCAGTGACTTTGCAGACATCAAGGCGTCTGCCTGGGAGAAACTGCTGCGGTTCTCTTATTTAGTTTGCATCCACCGGTATTTCAGAGAGGGCACTAGGGGAAGCGTATGGGTGCTGGCCATTCTTGCCATTTATGCCCTGCAATTGATCAGGCACCGGTTCTTTCCCCTGCAGAAAAGGCTTCCGTTTTTCCACCTCGTTCTCAGGTGCTTGAGAATTTCTGTGGAATTTCTCTCGGCGTTACTTTGAGATAGGATGGTCAGAGGTGGCAGAAGATGGTGCAATTGCTAATGTGGCTTTTTGGGGAAACACCCACACAGCAGCTTTCCTGACTGCCTGTGCTTCCATTCTGGAGGTGGGGGGAACCTTCATTCCTTCATGATGTCTGTCCACTAGGATTTAATTCAGTCTGTATTACCCATGGATAAGTAAAGACTGTTACACCATGTTATGCGTTAACCACCGTGGCTAATACTTTCCTCTTGCTTCTCAGGGGTCCTAATTTGTCTTGGTTTTTATTGCATACCCTGTCTGCATCTTACTGGTAGGTGGAAGGCCCTGTGTCCTGGGATGAGCTACCTGGAATACAGAAGAGAGAGAGGGAGGGAGAGAGAAAGGGAGGAGGGCGTAGTTACAAAACTTACAGCTGCAAAGCATTCGGCTAGATTTTGTAATGTTTGGAAGGGGAGGAATCCGAAATGCTGAGGCACTTCTTCCTGTAGAGATGTAGGTCATAAAATTCCTAATCAGATTACATTTTGCATCCACTCCCGGTGGGAAAGTAATCCTGCCTAGCAGTAGCCTTTTATAGGGTTTGGAGGCCATTCAGAAAAATGCAATCCCTTTTGACCTTTAAATGTAACACAAGGCTTGTTAATTTGTTTAATGCACATCAAAAAGCCCCAGATGTGCGTATATATCTATATATGTCTGACCAGTTTCCTGCTTTCCTTGGCAGGCTAAGGCGGGCTAAACTCTCATTTCAAAGTCTTTCTGACAATTTTTTCGTCATTTACTTTTTTCTCATTTGTGCTGTTTCTGCACAACGTAGGGATACTTTCTGAACCAAGCTGCAATCCCATAGCTATGTTCCCAGGAATAAACCTGGCTGAACTCAATAGGATCGACTTTGACTTTAATCCATATAGGAGTGTTCTGTAATTATATTCATTCACTGTAATATTCCAAAGTCTGTTAGTCCACGCACAGGATCCTGAAGTGGTTTGAGTAGGAAGAGATTCTGAAATCAAGCTCAAAACAATGCAAGGCAAAATGATTTTCAAGAACATTGCATAACTTAAAAGCAAGAAAATAATAAAAGTTGCTTGCTAATCTAACAGTATCATAATATTCCAACAAAAGGGTCTGTGAAGCGCCCTACTTTCACTGCTTGGAGAAAAATTTGGTCTAGTGGTTAAGGCAATGGGCTAGAAACCAGAAGACTGAGAATTCTAGTCCCGCCTTAGGCATGAAGGCCGGCTGGGTGACCTGGGGCCAGTCCCTGTCTCTCAGCCCTAGGAAGGAGCCAATGGCAAACCAGGAGACTGAGAGTTCTAGTCCCGCCTTAGGCATGAAAGCTGGCTGGCTGACCTTGGGCCAGTCCCTGTCTCTCAGCCCTAGGAAGGAGCCAATGGCAAACCAGGAGACTGAGTTCTAGTCCCGCCTTAGGCATGAAAGCCGGCTGGGTGACCTTGGGCCAGTCCCTCTCTCTCAGCCCTAGGAAGGAGCCAATGGCAAACCAGGAGACTGAGAGTTCTAGTCCCGCCTTAGGCATGAAAGCTGGCTGGCTGACCTTGGGCCAGTCCCTGTCTCTCAGCCCTAGGAAGGAGCCAATGGCAAACCAGGAGACTGAGTTCTAGTCCCGCCTTAGGCATGAAAGCCGGCTGGGTGACCTTGGGCCAGTCCCTCTCTCTCAGCCCAACTCACCTCACAGGGTGGTGGTTGTGGGGAAAATAGGAGGAGGAAGGAGTATTAGGTATGTTTGCCGCCTTGAGTTATTTATAAAAATAATAAAGGTGGGATAGAAAATAAAATAAATAAAAAATAAATAAAAAGGGAGCAGGGATTGAGTCAGGCAGACCTCCTTTGGGTGGGCATTCCATTATCATGGTGTTGGTGCTGAAAAGTCTTCTGTCCATCTCCCCCATGATGTACTTCCTCCCTTGCATACACCTTAAAATTCTCCTGCAGTTTTGAGACCAGTTTTCATGCAACTTGACGAATTGGTTTCATCAATCATCTCTCCAGCGCTCGACTTGGCTTTCTATGCTGCCATGATATATGTGTATTAAGAAGACATCAAGAGGGAATCCTTCCCATGGGCTTTGCTTTTTAAGGAATGTCACTGTGAATGGAGAGTCCTGTCCTTGAGGATGTGCAGGAGAACATCTCCTTCCCCTGGAAAAATTCAGAAAAAAATGTCCATCCAATTTCTCTGCCCACAGATTTGGTGGAGAACTTAAAAAGATCATTTGTGCTCAGGTCTGTGATTCCTTCGTGATGATCAAACCTGTCCAGATTGTCAGCGCATGCCATTATTCAAGCCTATGCTATCACAGTACAAAAATCGTCCAAACTTGGAACCATTTCTCTTTTTTTATTTTAACTTTCATATCACTATGTTCTCACCACTTCTGTCGATGCAGAGTGCTGGTTGGTCAGCCTGGAGGACATCAAGAGCAACCAATATTGTCCTTCTTCCCATGCAAGCAAGACTGGATGGGGAATGATGTCAAATACTGTACCCCCCTCTAGGAAGGGAGAAATGGGCATTAAGTGATGCTGTGAATATGGCAAAGGTCCATGTATGCAGCAGAAATTTTTGAGGGGTGGGGTAGTGTGCAGAAAAGGTGGGCTACCTCTACACTGGCGTCATTCAGAAGGCTAATCAATGAGACATCCTGGTGGCACCAGAATGGACAGTTGGAAAGGCTGTACGTATATTTTGGCCTATGATATTTAAATAGGGGCGTCGTGGCTCAGCGGGTAAGATGCCAGGCTTGTCGATCGGAAGATCACAAGTTCGGAGGTTCGAATCCCTAGCCCTGCGTGCGGAGTGAGCTCCCGCACTTGCCCCAGCTCTTGCCAACCTAGCAATTCGAAAGCATGCAAATGCAAGTAGATAAATAGGTACCACTTTGGTGGGATGGTAACAGTGTTCTGCGCGCGTCATGCCTGCCACATGACCGCGGAAGCGTCTTCGGACAGCGCTGGCTCTTCTGCTAACAAACGGAGATGAGCACTGGCCCCTAGAGTCGGACACGACTGCACAAATGTGCGGGGGGAACCTTTACTTTTACCTTTACCTTTACCCAATAGTTTATTAGACAAACTATGGATAAACAAAGCTTGGTTTAGCATGTTGTGCAAACATGGAAACATTTTACTTAGCCAAACCCAAACCCTAGTCATGACTATGAGCAGGTCAGACCTTCTCTCTTTGTCCCCCAAACCTCTCCTTCTTTCTCAGGCACAGGCAAGAGAACACTGAGTTGGAGAAGTCCCTGATGATTGTAGGCATTTAGCAATGCATATAACTAGGTTAAGTACTTATATAATAATAATAATAATAATAATAATAATAATAATAATAATATATAATAATATATAATAATATAATAAGGGGCATGGTGGCTCAGTGGAGTGAGCTCCCGCACTCGCCCCAGCTCTTGCCAACCTAGCAATTCGAAAGCATATTTTGGCCTATGATATTTAAATAGGGGCGTGGTGGCTCAGCGGGTAAGATGCCAGGCTTGTCGATCGGAAGATCACAAGTTCGGAGGTTCGAATCCCTAGCCCTGCGTGCGGAGTGAGCTCCCGCACTTGCCCCAGCTCTTGCCAACCTAGCAATTCGAAAGCATGCAAATGCAAGTAGATGAATAGGTACCACTTCCGTGGGATGGTAACAGCATTCCGCGCGCGTCATGCTGGCCACATGACCACAGAAGCGTCTTCGGACAGCGCTGGCTCTTCTGCTAACAAACGGAGATGAGCACCGGCCCCTAGGGTCGGACACGACCGCACAAATGTGCGGGGGGAACCTTTACCTTTACCTTTATTTAAATACTGAGAGAGAATGCATGTGGCTTGGTCAACTTTGTGCAAGTGGGCCATTCAGTTGGGTGCAGAGTAGACCATGTGCTGACCAGTCCTTTAGTGTTGTCATCATCATCATTGGCGATCACTCGTAGCCGAGTAAGATTGTCTTCCAAAGGTAAAATTTTAACGGTGGATCCGTAAGTGGCTATAAAGGCCAATTCTGGATCCGCACAACTTCCCACAATGAGGGCATAGGTTTCCGGGTGGGAGACGGTCATGATGAGGTCATGATGAGTGAGCTACACTTGTCACGCTGGATGTACAACACTAAAGTGCTGACCAGTCCTTTAGTGTTGTACATCCAGCGTGACAAGTGTAGCTCCCTCATCCTTTGTGATGTTCACCTATATACAGTATCTGCTGGATACTTTTTATGAATCCACCCTGCCTCCCTCCATCTATCTGTCAAGCTGAGTATTCCAGCTATCCATTCATTTTGCTATTCCTGGGTGTCTCTGCGTCACCCCTGTGGCATGCCAGCATCTCTACTTGACTCATTTGTCTTGGAGCAGCCTTCTGTCCATCTCTTCACTCCCCTAAGCATTCATCCTTCTCTTCTTTCACACACAGTGAAATATAATTGTTGCTTTTGTCCAGGCGCATTTTTCTTCTGAAGTTATGAATTACCATAACGGGCTCCATGGCCCTAGGAAGAAATTGGACTTTGGGAAGAGATGTAGAAGCTCTACAATATTTCTTGCCTGTCTAAATAAAACTCCCAGTCTAAAAGATTCTAATAGCTCACAGAATCTAGTGGGAGAGAAGCGTTTTTATTTTTCCTGATTTCCCCCCCAAAGTATTTTAATTAAACAAAGAGAGGACCAGGGATGTCCGTGAATCAAAAGTCAAGATGGCAGCCACAACACCCCTGCACAGGTCAAGCATAAGCCTCCTACATTATATTTACTTGCAACATGCATTTTGGTCCCACTTGGATGGTCAAAATGTTCTGGGGCTAGCTTGCTTCTGGTGAATGGGTGCTAGATGACTGGCCATGCCCCCCACAATAGCCAGTTTTTGAACAGGCAAGTCTCCCAAGGCAACCACATTGTGAGTGTGCCCACCATGTGCTCTTAAAATTCTAAAGGTGCCCTCAAAAGCTGCTTACTCCTGAGTTAGATTAGTATCCAGGCCTTCCTCTAACAGAGGCATGTGTAGGGATGACCTCTGTTTTGTGTTTACAATCAGAATTCACCCCCCTTTTCCCCCATGATTACCCCATGCAAATATTATTTTTCTAGAAACTCCCCCATCCTGCCTTTCTTCCATTCTGTTGTTGGAATGCTGAGGAGGGACAATAAGAATGTAATTATCTCTTGAAAAGAAGGTCAGAAGTCACTTACAGTGTATGTTTCTTAACTTTAGTTTTCTTTTTCTTTTTTCTTGCACTTTTCTGGTTTTTTCCCCTGTTTTTTCCTTTCTTCCCTTTTGGTTTGTCTTTTATCATACGAAAAAACTCTCTCTCTCTCTCTCTCTCTATATATATATATATAGAGGATACCTGAGGGAACGTCTTATCCCCATATCATCGACCCGCCCCACCCGATCATTCAGGGACCTATGGACCCCATCAATAAGGGAATTTCATCTGGTGGGGTCCAGGAGGCGGGCCTTCTCTGTAGTGTCACCCGCCCTTTGGAATATCTTGCCCCCAGAGTTGAGGCTGGTCCCCTCCCTCCTGACCTTTAGGAAAGAGCTGAAAACCTGGTTCTGCCGCCTAGCATGGGAAGGGGAAAGTAACAGTTCCTCATGGGGGTGGATAATTCCATAATGTCCTTCCTTTTTGTTAAAACTAATTCGCCAAAATTGGATTTTGTAATTATTTAGATTGTATTAATCAAATTGTAATTTTATATTTTTATATTCTTATTTTAAACGTGATTTTATTGTAAACCGCCCAGAGTTCCCCGTTGGGGGAGATGGGGGGGTCATATAAATTAAATAAATAAATAAACAAATAAATATATATATATACACGCACGTATATATATGAATGCTGCTTTTTGGACTCTTAATGTGCTATTTTATTTACCTCCACTAACAAGATTTTCTAGCATCTTAGGAAAAGCTGAAGGGATGGAGAACCAGGAATACAGTATTAAAAGCCCAAGGTGTCCAACAGACATCTTCATACTTTGGTCTGTAATGTTAAAATGAGCTTTCCCATGTAGCACATTTGAATGGGGCACACTTGTGAGAAGTTGAACCCATCACTGCTACGATGTGCTTGCTCAAGCAACCGGCGTGACCCTTTTTACAGTGGCGGTCCGGTTCACCTACCGTTAGAGGAGATGCGTGCAAATATTTTCGCTGAAACCTTTCCTTTTTTAAAAATTGCCGCTATTGTGTGCCATCAGATGTAGCTCCTCTTTGCTTTCAAAAGCCCCCATTTCAGATCCAGAGCATTATGCATGAATGTGTAGTTAAAAGATGTTTTCCCCAACTTGAAAAAATCATTATTGCAATCACACTGGTTCCATTGTTAATAATAACTGGGAAGAAAGATGACTGAATGAGCAAAATGCCAAGTGATATTTAAACCAACTCTTATTATTAAATCAAAGCACCCTGAGATAAAAATCACTTAATTAAATTCCTTTCTGTTTGCTAAGCCTCGAGATCAGTGATCAGTTGGGGGGTGGTAAATAATAACACTCTTGTGGTTTCAAATACCAGCCACTGTATTCATCTCATGAAAAATTATTACAGTAACTATCACTTTTAATATATTGCTTTTTGGTAGCTGTAAATAGATCTGTTTTACAATTGCAGGAAGAGTGGGTGGTATCTTTTGCAGTAAAGTGGGGGGGGACCTTTAACGTTTATTGCCATAGCATACTTTGACTTCAGATATTCTGCAAACCTGAGATTTGCTGGAAGATGAACAAAACCCCTTGATCTGGTTCACACAGCTCTGTCACAGCTCAGTCTATCAACTAGGATTTGTGGCTTATGTGTGTGAACCCAGCAAATTGGAGTTTATTCATTTAAACCACAATTGAGCAAACTAAGGAGCCCCAATCATTGTCTGAGAGGACAATCCAATATGTGGAAACTCACAGCCACTAAACGTGTGAAGAGATGACTACATGTTGCTTGCTGCACCTTTGACATATTTGGCTTTGCATTGACTTATCGAGCACTTGTTTTCTCTGTTTTTGAATTTGTTCACTTCCACGTTGGAAATGTTCTCACTGCATGCTTAACCTGGATTAGAACATCTTCCGGTTTGTACAGGGTGAGCTTTCAGACTATGTTGATCCCCCCCCCCAATTTATTTTTAATAAATTTAACACTAACCAACTTAATATCTTGAGTGAATGCAACATGCAAGTAATAGGTCTTGGTCTGTCTATGAAGGTTCTCAGTCATCCAGGTGGAATTGTCTGTAGCTTGAATCATGTCAACTGGATTTCTATTTTCTTAATGGAAACGTTTCGCTACACAGCTACCTAGGAACATATTTAGGATTCCCTTACCAACTTTACTCAGACTGAAGAAGCCCCTTGGATAAGGAGCGAAACGTTTCCATTAAGAAAATAGAAATCCAGTTGACATGATTCAAGCTACAGACAGGTCTTGGTCTGGCATGTTGAGTGAACACAGGTGTCGTCTCCTAATGTTGCTCCATGTTGGTACTGAAGAATTTGGAGCAGCCTGTTTAATAGACAGCTGTGTCTGCGAGAGAATTTGTGGAATCGCTCTAGGGTCCAAGAATGCTGCTTTGGTGGATGAGATGAACTCTGATAAAGACGGGGATAATGCAACAGGAATAATGCAAGCCCTCCCACCACCTCGGCACAGCTGTTTCATGTTCCAAATAACAGCAATTAAGCAACGAAGGAAGCGAGGTGCGCATTCCTCAACAAGGGAACTGCCTTTGTTCTTCCCCCTCCCTGACTCTTTTCATGGTCAAGATAACAAAGAAATGACAACCGATGCTGGCGCGGCTGAGCAAATGCATCAAGAGGTGCCTATGCCAAGGATATAGCGCAGGATTTTTTTTTATTCCCCCGCCTTTTTCTGATGACTTCCTTGTAATGGCTCTCATGTTCAAAATGTCTCCAGTTGCCAGGCTGAGAAATACACTAATCATTTGATCAGAAGGAAACCTCCTTCCCTGGGTCTCTTTCTTTTCTCTGTTTTTGGGGTGAGGCGTTCTTCTTGGGGCCTTCTCCAAGTGTGCCTTGGTTGTCTGCTGAGGCTGTACAACTGGGGGCTAGAAACAGAAGATGTTGCAGGTCTTGGATTAGATCAGGGGTGGGCAATGACAGGCCCGTGGGGCTCCCACCTAAGGCCCGCAGGGCTCCCGCCCGCAAACCCCGCCCCTTCCACGCGATTGGCTCCCGCCCGCAAACCCCGCCCCCCAGTGCTTGTGATTGGCTCCCGCCCACAAACTCCGGCCCCTGGTCCGCGGAAATCCCAGAAACCCTGCCCCCCACCCCCCGGTTCCCCGGTTATAAATATCCAAATGGCCCTTGGCAGAAAAAAGGTTCCCCACCCCTGGAATAAGTCATCAGAAAGAAGCCCAAATTCCTTCATCTGAACGGCACCATTTCTGATTGAAAGGAGAGCTGTAACAAAAGAGATACTACCCCCTTCTACTTTCCTAGACATCCAAGGGGCTTTAGCTCAGGGATAAAGCCCATTGTTTGCATGAGGAGGTTTCTCACAGACCAGATATTGTATCTCTGCTTGATACCTGGACAGCAACTGCAAGTCCAAGGCTTGAAGATGGGGCTGGATTGCGCCAAGTGGCCTGACCTGACAGAAGGCAGCTTTCTATAAGCTTCCAGTAAGTTTAATCTCAGTCTCTTTTCCAGAGATCCTCATTTTTTATCTGCATTATTATAATTATAGTAATTTCCCATTTTTATTCCTCCTCCTCTGATTTATGGCTAGGTGCAAGGAATTGCACAGCAGATTAAGGAACATTAGAAATACAATTCTTGCCTTGATTTTTCCCCAAAAAAAGAAAGGTGAGACTGTTCCATTGAGAAGTGTAGCCTGTAGTGATAATGTTTATGCAACTCTGGAATGGGCCCTTTGATCCTTTAACCCAGAGCTTTCCAAACTGTGTGTCACGACACAAAAGTGTGTCGCCACACACAGCGTGGTGTGTCGCCACACCACCCGGAAGCGGTGGCGCGTGCATGCATGTCGGCAGCGGCAGCCGCTGCCGCCGCCACCATGCACACGCGCGCCGCCGCACGCCCCCCGCGCGCGCCACCGTGCACGTGCGGCCCCCCGAGCCGCCGCTGTGTACGTGCGCCCTCCCCGCGACGCCGCCGTGCGCGCGCACACCACCGCTGCGCTGCCGCCGCCGCCACCGCTCATGTGTCACCAGCGGCGGCACTTTGGAAAGCCCTGCTTTAACCTCACATGGCAATGATTTAAGGAAATGCCACCTGGTTGCCTTTGATTGGCTAGAGAGAGAGAAATTTACACATACTTTTTTCTCTGAATGATAACACCCCCCCACTTCCTGTTTAAAAATACAAGCGCTGATTTAAGTTAACCCATGAGCTAGGCTGACCATATGTCCCATTTTGAACGGGACAGTCCCGTTTTTTTAGCATTTTTCAACCGTCCTGTCGTTTTCATAAAAATCTCAATTTTGTCCCGTTTTTCAAACCTGGCGGGACCGGGGGGTGGGGTTTGCAGGCGGGAGCCAATTGCGTGGACCTGGGGGCGGGGTTTGCAGGTGGGAGCCAATCGCGCAGACTGGGGGGTGGGGTTTGCAGGCAGGAGCCAATCGCGCAGACTGAGGGGCGGGGTTTGCAGGCGGGAGCCAATCACACGGACCGGGGGTGGGGTTTGCAGGCGGGAGCCAATCGTGCGGACTGGGGGTGGGGTTTGCAGGCGGGAGCCAATCGCGTGGACCGGCGGCGGGGACCCCTGTCTTTTTCATGAATATGGAAAATTACATAAGACCCCATCCCGTTTTGCCATCCTGAAATATGGTCAGCCTACCATGAGCCAACATCCACAAATGTCTAAGCAAGCTGTTAAGGAGGCTTACTTGAGTTCCGGAGCTGTGGTAGTTTGGAGATTTTGGTTCAGGTATTTGCTTTACTCCTTCAGCAGTAATTTCTCCATTAAGAATAAGGTAAGTGAAGGTACTGGTTCGCACTGCTGATCAGCAAGGCCAGCTACTGTGCATAGAGATATAATACTGTAGGCATTTGTTTGCTGTATCATCATCCGTTAATGCAACGGAAGTGAATGTTTGTGTGTTTGCACCCTTACAGCTAGTGTGGAACAAAAAAGTCGTCCTCTGAAATGCTACAGAATAGCGGTGGGCCAAATGTTTCGAATTTGAACTGCCGCACATTTGAAACACTCCGCCTGAAAGGCGACACCCTTGTTTCACACTCAGAGCAACCATTTTGAACTTGAGAGGGTGTGTTTGGAATGGAAACAGGTGGAATCTAAAATACACCCTTTCGCAAAACCAACCAAGGGGCTGTAATTGAAAAATTGCAGTCATTTCTCTTTTGGATGCTTGGTCATTTTCAGCTGAAGCCCTGGATATTTGGGAATGGAAATTCCCCTTCTTCGGCAGACTTGCCCATCCCCCTTTGACTGCAGGAATCTCTCTCACTTTAGGCTGCTGAGACTTCTGAAATTGTAAAGAAACATTCACTTGCTAGGGCAGGGGTGGGGAACCTTTTTTCTGCCAAGGGCCATTTGGATATTTATAACCGGGGACCGGGGGGGTGGGGGGCAGGGTTTCTGGGATTTCCACGGACCGGGGGCCGGAGTTTGCGGGCGGGAACCAATCACAAGCACTGGGGGGCGGGGTTTGTGGGCGGGAGCCAATCGCGTGGAAGGGGCGGGGTTTGCGGGCGGGAGCCCCGCGGGCCTTATACGGCCCATGGGCCTGACGTTGCCCACCCCTGTGCTAGGGCATGGCTGTAGTTATTGCCATTCCAGTTCCCAACCATCTAGGGGAGAGGTGTGCCACAGATTACCCAACAGTGTCCGTTGAATCCTTCCATGGTTCCACTAGCACAATTCTGCAACAAGCCACTGAAGTATGGTGGCATAGTCCCTCCCCGCCCCAATAAAATAGGTGCCTTAAGCACAGATGGGTCAAAACCCGCTCCTGCCCATATGAATTTACTCAGCACTGTTGAATTGCAGTGCCACCTCTTCCTGCATTTTGGAAGACGTTGGTGAGTCTTGAGGTCAAGGTGAATGGTGGTGACAGGAACGTTGGGTGCTTGAGAAGCTGTGATGCTCCTTGTTCTTTCATGCCATGAATAGCTCATGCGGCTTTCAGGATGTCACGGCAAGTGGAGAAAGCTCTTGACAGGCAGTGAAAAACTGTGGCTGAAGCCCTGTCATAGATCATTGTCACTCTCCATGAGTGTGGTTGCGTGCCACGTGAATTAGCCTCAGATTGATCTACTCCTTATGGAGTGGTTAAGTCACCTTCTGATCTTGCTTCTTCGAAAAGTTGTCAGCTGTGCTGGGGCTGGTTTGCCAGTCCCTAGCAGCTGAGCTGTGGATTCATTGCTGCTTCCCCACAAACCTTCGCCACCATTCTCCAATTTCCTCTGTGGTTATAGATCAATCTTGCTTCTGATCTCTGCCACTTTTGTGCTGTTTTATGCTTACGCCCGTTCCTTCCTTTTCCTCGTTCAATCTGCAATTCAAAGAGAGAAGGAAAAACCCTCTGCAAAAACGTGCATTTAAACATTAAAGATTGTACTCTCTCGAGGCTCAGAAGGAGACCGGTGAATCTCTCCATTTTGATCCCTCATGTTTTCTCCAAAGTGCAGGTCAGTTTGTCCTGTTTCTGTATCCATTTCAACGTTTGAAGTGAAAACATTCCTGGGAAAATCCTCCTCCTTTTTTGTCTGTGTGCATTTCTTCTCAAGCATGGAGGTCTGTCTTTCTACCCTGGTGTCACCAAATATAGTTTGCAACCATTCTGCGTAGAGCGTTTTTTCCGGGCACATTAAAATTCTCTTTGCTATAGGGAGAAGTACCGTAGACAACTCCCTGTGTGAAACTATATGGTGATATAATCCAAAGAGAACTAATTTGTAATCCCTCTCATTGACTGGGCTTCTTCTACATAAACTGGTAACTGATTAATCCATTTTCTGGATTTGCATAATATGCTGAACATAACTGTAGGCTGCATTCGCCACAGAAAAACTGGCTGTGGTTTGCCCTCCACCGCCGCCTTCTTTTTGGCTACTCATATTGAATGTAAAACCCTGTGAGCTGTTTCCTGCAGCTGCCTCCCTCTTTTTGTCACTCTACTTCAGTGTTTCTCAACTTTGGCAACTTTAAGATGTATGGAACTTTAAGATGTGTGGAACTTTAAGATGTGTGGAAGTCCAGACATCTTAAAAGTGCTAAGGTTGAGAAACACTGCTCCATTTAATTAGAGGAATGATTGTACCACCTTTGCACAGTTCATACAATATTTACTTGTTCTTGTCAATTCATCATACATGGGAGGCCAGGATGCAAAGTTTCCACCATGGATCCTGGAGCAGATTTGGAGAAGGGGCTGGGCCTAATTTGTCTATGACAGGATGAATGCTGGTGGTACTGATATCTGGTTTGTGTCTGTCAAAGGAACTGAAGCATCACCACCTCCCTTCTGACAGTTCATGAAGCTCTTGGATTCCTTTTCACAGTTGTCACAACCTAGCAATGTGAGGCTGCCTGCAAAGCTTGCTTTTCCTTTACAGCACTCCCACGAATGGTGATGCGATCATGGAAAGACAAACTTTCTTCAATCTGGTGCCCTCCAGATGATTTAGGCTACAACTGCAGACCATTCCTAATTAATATGACCATTGGTTAGGAATGTTAGTTGTAGCACAACACCATCAGACTGAGAATGGCTAGTTTAGATAGAGCAGTATTCTGAATTGGTATAAGATCCTTTCCTATGTTCTTAACTAAAACATACTAAATTTCTCCAAGGATTAGAGCAGAGCTTTCCAAACTGTGTGTCGCGACACAAAAGTGTGTCGCCACACACAGCGTGGTGTGTTGCCACACCACCCGGAAGCGGCGGCGCGCCCCCCGTGCCGCCGCACGCCCCCCCGTGCTGCCACCGTGCGCGCGCGCCGCCGCACGCCCCCCTGTGCTGCCACCGTGCGCGCGCGCCGCCGCACGCCCCCCCGCGCTGTCGCCGTGCGCGCGCGCGCCGCCGCTGCCGCTGGTGTGTCACCAGCGGCAGCACTTTGGAAAGCCCTGGATTAGAGCAAGCCTCCAAGCAGGAATGAAGACAACTGGTATCTCCCATGATTAAGCTGTAACATCTGGTACTATTATTTCTGAAGCTGGAGATTGCAATTATCTATTTTAGCATCTAAGTCACTGTTTGTCTTCCATGAATGTATCTACTCCAGTTTGACAAATTTGGTGCTCCAATATGTCTATGAAGGTTCTCAGTCATCCAGGTGGAATTGTCTGTAGCTTGAATCATGTCAACTGGATTGGTGCTCCAATGTTTCTGCCCATCAGTCTGTTGGCAGCAACTTCCACACATTGGAAGTTGGCATCAAGATTGGATCAGAGACTAGGTTTAGCCCATGGGCCTCTAGTTGGCTATCCATAGCTTCTCTGACTGTAGTTCTATACATTCTATTTTAGAATGAGCAAGATGCTGAACTTTAGAAATTGTGCTAGAAAATGACTTTGTAAGCAGATACGGCCTCATTATCCTATTAGATTTCACACTTCAAGAAGACTTTCGGCCTTCTGAACTGTTTCTCTCTCTCTAGAGGGTTGCTTTTGAACAGTGACACTTTGATAAGAATTCTGCCTCTGAGGAATACATGAGTAAAAAATCCCATCTCGACATTAGAAGGAGATGTTTTCAGTCCTATTAATCTTCCTTTCCCATTGATTATTGCCAGGTTTTCAGCAAATGGGGTCGTTGTTGTCAATGTTTTGAATTCTTTGAGATTTTCCAAATGGTATTCCTGAAAATGAAGACACAGTGTTGGCTCTTTGAGGGAAGCTAGCAGTTAAAAAAGAAAAGTAACTTTCTGGAAAAGGAAATTTTTAATAAGGTCCCTAGTTTCCCAATTAACTCTTTAAAAAAGGACTCGTTAGATCTGACCACCAATTACATTATGCCTTCTTTGAAAATAATTAATAATATAACATTGAATTCATTTCCAGTGTAAATAAACCTTTACCCTGAATGAAGAGTTTAAAGGTGGACAAATAGTTATAGGAAAAGCTCCCACTATTTTTCATGTTATTTGAAATCAAATTGTGCCTAAAAATGTCTGTTTCAGATTAATGATCTGTATTTTTAACAGGACATTTCTAAAATAGGTCTGCTCAAAAGTGAATCTCATGGAGGTCAATGGTATTTATTCACTGGGTCAACGTCCCTATAATTGTAGCCAGAATTATATTATTGCTATCCGACGTCATTGAGTCCAAAATAATAGTTTTTTTTGACACACTCACTTGAGATTAAATACACTTGAGTAGAATAGACCTGGATCTGATAGCTCTTTGAATCATTTACTTATCTCTTCTGTTGCACTCAATGGGATTTGGGGAGACATTTGCATACCAATCTGGGACATGTCCCATCAAACTGCATGGAACTTCTCCATCACCTGCATAATACTTCTACAGTATAACCATCTACATAAAAGCATGTACTGTACTTTTAAGGACGTTCTACCATCTGCATGCTTCCACGTTCACTGCTGGAAGGAAAGATTCATTCAAGGTATCAAAAACTTCAGATTTGCTTCCGTTCTTTTAATGGGTTGCATCTTGATTCTTATTGATATGTGGACCTTGGTTCTGACCCCTTGCTTTCTTTCCCATCATTTTTCCTTTAGCCCTTTGTAGCCATAATTTTATGGCTAAACCATGCTAAACCTCTTGCTGCATCACCCATGAGATCTGTGCTTTTGAAAAGAAATCTGGTTCTTGTTTTTAAACTCATACAACCCACCATAAGGTTCTTCAGGTTGGAGCTAAAAACAATGATGGGCAGAAACCTTAATTTTGACATAGCAGGTGACACTGTGCTAGCAATAAGTGATGCTGTTTGGAAAAGAAAACGTTATTTCTACTCTCCTCCGGTGCTCCATCCACCGGCCCTTCACGCTAGTCCCTACTAGCTTAGCATTTGATCTTGCGGTCTTGTTCCTTTCAAATAAAAGGGAAAACATGTGGCTAATCTGTGTTGTAGGTTATATAAGTCTCAGCACTGTCTTTCAGAACAAATTCTGTGATTAGGGTCTCTATGCTCTGCCATCACTCCCTATACAAATTATGGTAGTAATTTGGGTACATTTTATTTCATCCTCTGTCAGCCCTCCAAGGTAGATCAGACTAGGAAACCAATGCCATATAAGTCAGGACTTGTTGTTCAGTCATTTAGTTGTGTCCGACTCTTCGTGACCTCATGGACCATAGCACGCCAGACCTTCCTGTCCTCCACTGTCTCCCGGAGTTTACTCAAGTTCATGTTCATCACATCGGTGATGCTATCTAACCATCTCATCCTCTGCCGTCCCCTTCTCCTTTTGCCTTCAGTCTTTCCCAGCATCAGGGTCTTTTCCAGGGAGTCCTCTCTTCGCATTAGGTGGCCAAAGTATTTGAGCTTCAGCTTCAGTATCTGTCCTTCTAATGAGCAGTCAGGGTTGATTTCCTTTAGGATTGACTGATTTGACCTCCTTGCAGTCCAAGGGTCTCTTAAGTCAGTACTACTTTTACTGTAAAGCTAGAGTAACCAAATCTTGCACGTCTGAATGCGCTTCCCCCTCCCTCCCTTTATCTTCATGAGAACTAGGGAGGAGCTTGTCTGAGATGTTGACTCATATTATTCAGGCCCCTTTGATTTGACCGTTGCCTTGGTAGTGGCTCTTCCTCCTGTCCTTCAAGGCCATCCCCTCTGCCCTGCACACCCTCTGATGTCCCCTTTTCCACATCCCAGTGTATCAGTGTAATACCCAAGTAGGAATGCTTCAGAAAGGGGTTCCTCAGATTTGTTCTTGAGCTGAAGATGTTCTTTCCATTCCTAAGACTTTGTGTTGGGCTTCCATTGTTGAGCGTGATTGTAAATATATTGCCAATTGGAATCCAGGCAAGTTCTTGAATTGAACATCATGGTAAGGATGAAAGCAGTGGAGATCAAAAGACATCTTTCTTCAGACTGCAACTTCTATAATGTGGCATTTATTTATTTTTTAAAAATTGGGCACTTGGTACTCAGTGCTGCTTTATTTATTTGTTTGTTTCAATTTATATAGCTCCCATCTCACTTACAGTATGTGACTCTGGGAGGCTCACAAATTAAAAAATGATGAGAAATTCATATAAATAAGTTAAAACAATTAACCAAAAGCATAAAAGCATGGGAAAGTGCCGACCTACAACTCATGGACAATACAACCATCTTGCAGGCTCTCCACGTCTGTAGGATCCCCAGGTCTGATGGAAGAGCCATGTCTTCAGGGACTTCCCAAAGGCCAGCAAGGTTGGCGTCAATCTAACCTCAGGTGGGATGATGTTCCAGAGGGCAGGTGCCATGGCAGAGCAGGGTCTCCTCCTGGGTCCTGTCAAATGGATCTCCTTCATAGACAGGACCTGCAACATGACCTGGATCTGCTTTCAGGTGCCATTGAAGGCATGGCTCCATTGTGGGTGCCAATCCAACTGATTTCCATACATGGAATGGGTGGAAGGGCACCAGCTTCACCATCAATGCCAAGGGTGGAATATCTTGAATTGCCCCTTGCTGTAAACATTTCCTTCCCCAGATAACAGATTGTGCATCTGCAGGGGAAGGGAATTTAGATTTCTTCTTAGACATTCAGGATAGCACACAACATTTCCCCCCTGAATGTAAATCCATCTTGCTTGTAAATAATTGGAAACAAATCTACCATTATCCAACAAGACTGTCTGTCCATCTGAGATCTTGTAATATTTATCTGCTCTATTCTGAATGATGGATTGGTGCTAGCAGTCTCAGCAAGTGCTAATTGTGGGTAAATAATGACATTTTAATACTGATTGCTATCTAATAGAGCCTATTACTTTTTTTTTCTCCTAAAGAATCCTAGTTTGAGCCAGATGCTCCCTTACTAAATGGCATTTCTTATTAATTTAACATGCTTTGGGCAGAACAATTTTATTTTAAGCAGTTTCTTATCTATTCTTGCTATTAATTTTAAGGGTTTATAAATAGCTTGCAAAAGGCCTGGGGATCAAATTGGAAACCATATATAAAAACACCTGGGTTTCAATTTGTGATTCTGTAATATGTAACTGCAACGCACATTATTAAGCTATATGAAGCGGTCTGGAAGCTCTTCTGCTTTCTGTCTTCTCTTGTGCTCTCTGAGTTAATTACTTTCTTCCTTGTGGGAGGGCAGACCTTAGTTAGCTGTGATAGCTAAACTAGCAAACTTTGATTTTTGCTTGCTTTTATTGATTTGAAAATGAAAATCAAACCCTGATTTACAATCCTGATTTGGGGGGGGGGGCACCAAAAGCTAAAATTTGCTGGTTAGGGAAATGAGAAAGTTACCGATGAAGTAGAGCATGTGAACAGAAGAGGAAAAAGTGTGCAAAGCCAAGATCTGTTCCTGGCTTGTTTCTGTAACCCCACAATATGGTTTAGTATTGCATCTGAACTCTCTCATGCATGGGATTCTCCCAGTAAGCACTTGATCAATGAGATCTGCACCGTCTTTGGGGAGGTTAGTTCAGTTCATAGCACCCTGTAGGCTGATCATATGATTTGGGGTTTTTTTCGGGAGGAGGGGGGCAAACCACCTTTGGAAACTTGCTTTGCTGATCTGAGTGCTCTGGATTTTTATCCCACGATTTATTTGGTCCGAACCCAGAATCCAGGCTTATTCCTGGTTTTAGGCCATGCAATTAGGTTGGTCTTCAGAAGAACTCTAAGAGATGTTCACATCTTCACTCACAACTTTGCACTAGTGTGTGGTTTGTTCTGAACAAAATACAAGATTGGTGATTAACTTCAAAGCCGTGTATGGCTCCAGGATACTGTCTTTATGATCTCTCCCTGACCCTCTGCTCATTTAACAGCATCGTTTTTCCTACAGCTGCTGTGGGTTCAAGCCTTCTCTGCAGCCACCCCAATCCTTTTGGAATCGATTCCCTGCTGAGCTAGGGGGGGGGGCCTTTTAGTGAAGCCCTAAAGCATACCTTTTAAAGCAAGAGTTTCTCGGCTTTAATTGCTCTTAATTACTTTTAAAGTCCCGGGGTTTAGTTCTGCTTTTATCTCTTCCTAAAAATTGCCAAAAGAAATTGGAAGCATAAGAAGCTAAACAAACCCATAAATGACATTTCTGGGTCCTGAGAAATGAACTGGAAGAAAATAGGAATTGGCGGAGGAGAAGCCATGGTTACTTTGCTTACGTGGGAAACTGGCTGGATTTGCTGACTTCTGAAAGAAGTGGGGTCATTTCAGGCTGAAACCAGACCTACTCCAGTATGGCTTAGTGGGAAGTGTGAACCTGCCATTGATTCAGGCTTGTTCAATGAGCCATGGTTGAAACCAATCCCAACTTAATCGTGGTCAATTCTATAATGCTAAGCCAGGACTTAAACCACAGTTTGTTGAACAAATGTTAATGCCCTAGCTTTCACCTAAGGCTGGATTTGCAAATCTTGCTGACGTGCAAACCAGTCAAATGTGTGAGGCCAGCTGTTGTGTGCAAGGGAGAGCTTTCCTGCTCAGCCTTACACTGTTTCACACCCTTGACTGAGTAAACCACCTTAACACCCTCGATGCAAACATTTCACCTTCCCGTGATGTTTTTTTTTATTCATTAGGTTTTACACCCCACCTTTCCTTCAGGAGGTGAAGATGGTGTGTATAATGCTCCTCCCCCTCAACAACAGCCCTATAAGGTAGGCTGAGCTGAGAGAGAGTGATTTGCCCAAAGTCACCTAGGCTAGGGGGCTTCCATGACTGAAGACCCATCACCTTCACCACTTTGGCGCTCAGATTTGCAAAAGCTGTTGAAACAAGAATGGATGCTTCACACCTCTTTTGAAAACAAACTTGCACAGTTAAAGAGCTGGATTACTCTGTTAGATGCACCTAACGGCTTTTACCTTTGTTCCCCCCCTCCCTTTTCTCTACCACTCAATCTATTTTCTGTCAATCTTCCCTCTTACCTGGAATGGTGACAAAGCAACTTCTTTCCTCCTGCTAAAAAATGAATGAGTGGATCTATGGCAGAAGCTCAGAAATGAGAATTTGTGCTTCCTCCCACCTCTTGACCCCATCTCATTGGTGACTGTGAGTGGTCTGAGCGAGCAAGCAAGCAAGCAAAAAACCCACACCTACACACTCCTGTGTGTTCTGCTCCATTGTGCGATATGCCCATCCCTTTTTTTTTTATTAACAAAACCCCTTTTGCTTTTCTATTTCACGACTCATCAGAAAGAACCCTAGGGTATTTTTGAGATTATTTCCAAATGTAAAGTTTTCAACACAACTTTTCATAATAACAGAGAGTTCTGTAAGGAACTTTCAAAGTACATTTGGTTTTTTTAAAAATGCACCTACACTTAAACGTTTTTTTAAAAACATCCATCTACTTTTTCATATGCAAATTTCCCCAAATCTGTGCACTTCTAAAAATCTTTTCACCATGTGCATTTCTTGCTGTCAAGCAGAGAGTGGTGCTTGCTACTGGGGTCTATTTACTCTTGCCTGTCTGTGTGTGATGGAAATGGTTGTGGTGTATTGTGCTGTTCTGGTTTCATGAGCTTCAGCTGTGTCTTTGTGGGTGCCATCTTGACTTTTTGGACCCCCCTGCAGACATCCCTCAATCCCGCCCAGTCTGAACATGATGATGCAACACTTCTTCTTGGCGAGATTTGACTTCATAACAAATAGAGGAAAATATAAGAAACATTGTTTTTGGCAAATTACTGTCAAGAAATCCTTAAAAACTGCTGGTGAGGGTGGGGTGGGGAGGAGAGAGGAAAGACATTTTCTGTTGTGGCAGATCAGTTCACTAAAGCACGTCCTTTTGGCTTGTTGGAAGGAAATCTGACCAGGGTCTGTTCCGAGCCGGGAAGGAAAGTTCTTAGGCAATTGCTTGAACAGAGGTGATTTTATTTTCCAAGAGCATGCACGGAGTCTGCTGGTTGGGGGTGGCCACCCTTGTATTTTCCCCACAAGCCCTTTATATAGGAGCTTGGCTGTTGTTATGTAAAGGTGTTCCCACCCTCCAGGAACTTCTGAGGAAAGTGCAGTTTACTGGGGTTCAGAGAGGAGGCGCTCTGTGGCCAGGCCCCCTGCTGTTTGTGTCTCCTGTCCTGACAGTCCAGGTCCCTGCGGGGCTGGGCTTTGTCTCCTGGCCTGGCCTGTTCACCTTGGAAGGGATCTTTTGTTATTTGATTATGGAGATCTGGTTGGCTGTTCACCTGAATAAAAGGTAAAGGTCCCCCCCCCCCCTGCACACTTGTGCAGTCGTGTCCAGCTCTAGGGGCTGGTGCTCATCTCTGTTTGTTAGCTGAAGAGCCAGCGTTGTCCGAAGACGCTTCCCTGGTCATGTGGCCGGCATGACGCGCGCGGAATGCTGTTACCTACCCACCGAAGTGGTACCTATTTATCTACTTGCATTTGCATGCTTTTGAATTGCTAGGTTGGCAAGAGCTGGTCCTCCAATCGACAAGCCTGGCGTCTTACCCGCTGAGCCTGAATGAACCTGAATGGGCTCTGCTAAATTCTGTGAATGAGCGACCTTTTGTCTTACAAGGTCTCTGATTAAGTCTGAAGGGAATCTTTTGTCTAAACAGGAGGGGTTTCCCGTCATATTTTAATTTTCTGGCATCCTCTTTTGTATTGAACCCATTCTATTTTGTAACTTTTAACCTTTTACCTTGCTCAAGGGGAAGGCAATATTGCAGGAAGACAGTGTTGTGATGGGAGACAACATGGCTGGCAGGGAGAGATCTTAATTTCTTCCAACAGGCTTTTAACCTAAATTCTGAGATCTAAGGAGGGGATCAATCTATTTAAAACACATTTTATATTAATATGCTAGTGATTACAATTATTATGCTATGTATGAAAAAGTGAGAAATGCCATTTCTACATCCCAATCTATCTTAGAAGCCAGGGTACAGATCCAATCATTTTGTTTTTTTCAGAATTTGCAAAGAATTTGAATTTCTCAAGCATCCCAAATTGTATTTTTAATCTTCCTCTGATGGCATTGCTTCCTGTTGGCTACATTTCCTTCCTTCCTTCCCGCTATGTCCTTTGCAAACTGTAACAGTTTTTGGACCATCTGAATCCTGGAAGCAAAACAAACTTTGCAAGATAAACAAGGAGATTTCTGCAACTCGGTTGTAGGAGGCCCAAGTTTAATTTTCCTTGGTGTGAAATCTTGGATTTCCTTTCGCATCTCCCCGCTTTTGATACAGAATGGCCTGCAGCCTTGTACGCAAGATGTCTCTAAAGATTAACAGTTGGTTACAATTCACTGGTGTAATTAATCATTTGCAATGTGTTAGACTTCCTTGTCTGTTCAGTGCAGACAGACTCGGGGAAGGGGGGATAAAAACATGCTTTTTGGGGTTGTGTTGTTTTTGCTGTTTCTCCATCTGGATTGCGTTGCATTGCTAGATTGTGACTTTCCTGAGAGTGTGAATGGAATTGCTGCTGTTTCGTTGATCTCATCACATGCAGTCAATTGATGGGAGTGGCATACGCGGTGGTAGGAGCAACCCGGGATCAGTGGACAGAAATCTTTGATTGGAGAAATGGGGCAGTGAGTCGAGGGCAGGGATTCTAACTTAGGAACCGCCTTTGGCAAAAACAATTCCCAGATGTCATTTCAATTATACATACTGTATATAAGAAACCTTTTTTTCAAAAAAAAAAATCTGTTCAGTTGTGTCTAATTCTCAGAGACTGCCTGGACAAGTCCCTGCAGTTTTCTTGGCAAGGTTTTTCAGAAGTGGTTTGCCATTGCCTCCTTCTGAGGGCTGAGAGAAAGGGACTGGCACAAGGTCACCCAGCTGGCTTTGTGCCTAAGGCAGGACTAGAACACACAATCTCCCGGGTTCTAACCTGGTGCCTTAACCACTACACCAAAAAACCTAGCTGGCCCTATTAAATTGTTCTGGACACAGTGTAGTTATAGCTACTTTCCCTCTCAGTTTTTTTCCCCTAACCAAAGTTGATTTGGAAGGCTGAAATCAAAACTGTGCCATGTTCTTGCTCACTCCTAAGGGGATTTGAGAGAAACGTGCCATCGGTATAAGAGGAGGAGATAGCTTGGCATAGTTGATCAGTCAATTAGTGCCACAACAATGTTCACTCTGTACAGAGTATTTCAGAAAATTAAAAGTGATTGATTGATTGATTGATTGATTATGTGCCATCAAGTCATTGTTGACTCTTAGTAACCTGATAGATTTTTTCCCAGGATGATCTGTCCCTAACCTGGTCCTTCAGATCTTCCAACAGTGCCCCCATTGCCACTCTGAGTCCATCCCCCTTGCTGCTGGTCGTCCTCTTCTTCTCTTTCCTTCCACCTTTCCCAGTGTTAGAGCCTTCTCCAGAGAGCTAGATTTTTGCATAATGTGTCTGAAGCAGGATAATTTGAGCCTGGTCATTTGTGCCTCAAGTGAGAACTCTGGGTTGATTTGTTTGATGATCCATTTGCTTGTTTTCTTGGCTGTCCAGGGTATTCTCAGGGGTCTTCTCAAACACCAAAGTTCAAAAGCATTAATATTCTTCCGATCCTCCTTCTTCAAAGTACCCCCCCCCAAAAAAAAAATTAAAAGTAGTGCTTGGAAATTCACAACTCTGTGCTATTCCAGGTGAAGGCTCACAGATAATCATACAGTACATCTAACACTACTTTTTGGTGACCTGTGACTACCCATTAAAGTTCATGGCTGCAGATTTACACCTCGCCTCTTCCTTAGCTCATCTTCTCCAATTTGGTGTCTTCTAGATAGGCATGAAAGCACAACTCTCAGAGTCTCCAGTATCTTTTGGGACTCCCAGAATTCCCATGAAGACCAAGACAGGTTGGGAGCACACCTCCCCAAATTCCAGAGATTGGCCAGGAATTCTGAGAGGTGTAGCCCCAACACAGAAGCAGGGCGTGAAGTAGAAAAAGTAACTTCTCCATCATTCTACCCCTAAATCAGAGCTTTCCAAACTTTTCATGTTGGTGACACACTTTTTTAGACATGCATCATTTCGCGACACACTCTTACAGCAGGGCACAAGGCAGGCCCTAGGACCTGCGCGGAATCCTGGCAGGGCTCGGAGGCAGCAGCAGCCGCGACACACCCAGACACTGCAGCCGACACACTAACGTGTCATGACACACAGTTTGGAAAGCTCTGCCCTAAATCCTATGTAGTAATATATGCATGACCACTTTTATTGCTTCCTACAATAAAAAAGTTCCTCAAGTCAATAGAATGAAGCATTTTGAAGCAGGCATTTAACAACCTAGTGGTTTCTTTTTAAGAAATTAGATGTTAATTATGCATCACTTTAGTATAGCCCATATTGAACACTTTGACGATTCAGTGATCCAAGCCATCCAAGATTTAAAAAATTAACAAGCAAAGCAAGGAAGACTGTAACAACTTAAAAAACAAAACAAAAGGTAAAGCCCTATTTCTGTATTCCTTCTCAGGTTTAGTCCTGAGCAACAGGATAAATTTATTTCAAAAAGCCAGCTGAGTAAAACTGAGGGTAGGAAAATAGGTCATTAATGGCTTGACCTTTTGGTGGGTACTTAAAACCAGCCAACGTCATTTCCCCGTTTCACATCTCTGCATGCGACATCTCAGATGGGCAACGGAGTGGCTTCTGCGTCAAGTACAGTTCGGGGTAAAAAATTATAATTAAAAGGGCATTAAAACCTATAACTCAAGATTAAGATGTGCCTGAAAAGTTGATGATTTATGGATTTGCATAAATATAAGGGTTGGATTATGGGAAGAAGAGATATTTGTTTGTAGCCTAATGGGGGTGAAGAGTTATCAAATTTGTTTATACTTGTGATAAAGATTGGAAGTCACTTCTTTATATATATTTTCTCTTTTCCTTTACCTTACTTCTTTTTCTTTCTTTGCACTTTTTATTCTTTCTATTTCTCGTTCTTTCTCTGAGTTTAGTTTGTGTTTGTTTTTACTATTGTAATGAAATCTTCAATAAAAATGTGTGTGTGTGTGTGTGTGTGTGTGTGTGTGTGTATAAATAAATAAGAGATTAAGATGAGCCTGGGAAAAGAACCATCCTTTGCTGTGGTCTAGATCAATCTATTAAACCCATCAATTAAGGCAAGGAATCAAGGCTGAGCCCTGTCAGAGAAAGGCTATCTAGAAGGAAAGAAAGCTTATCTCGAAATAGGAGCATATGCATTTACTGCATCAGGCTATAAAAGATAAAAATTAGCAGCTGTGCGAAATGTCTAAGCAATGCAAGCTGGAACCCAACATGGAATTGCCAAAAAGATTGGGCAGGTTGAATAGGCTAATTGAAAAGATTATTGTTGGGCAACTTTCAATAGCAGTGCATTACTCACAGGACAAATAATTCTTAGGGTTTAATTTTCTTAGCATCAATTGGATGATGCATGTCTAGCCACACAGCTGCTGCAGCAGAGAAAAGGTCTAGATGTCCATTCCCACGTGTCCGTAAACCTCATGGGATCGAGGGAGTCTTACATCAGAGGAGGCATTTATGGCACCTCCATGTCTGTTGTTTAACCAAAAGTGGGTAGATCAATCCTAATCAGGTTGGAGAAGAGAAACTATGATGGGAATTGCCAAACCAAAATTCTTTTTATCTTCCTTTCCTTTGTTTCCAGTAAAAGGGCAAATAAGTTAGTCAGTTGCAGGACTGGCCTATCTTGGAATGGAAGCAGCTTTGGATCCAGAGGATCCTGATGTAGACTTTGGGTTCTTCTTCAGCTTGGATCACTGATGGTGGGAGAGCAGAGGAGATGGCAGCTTCTGTCATCACAGAGCACTAAGCAAATTTGCTTTTCTACCTGTGGGCCAGGTGTCTTGTAAAACCCAATGGCTCTGAAATGCTGCAAAAAATAATCCTCATCCTTGGTGATCATTTGATGTAGAGCCAGTCCAAAATTCTGCCCCAGAGAAGAAGAGCTGGAATTTGAACCTTCTGATTGGGGAATCCTTATGTTTCAATATCAGTCAGTCCTTAATTACCTTCAATTAAATACTTCAGCAGTATTTCCACCCTGTAGGCATCCTTCTGCTGGATGGCCAACTCTAACGGGCAGTAGGGCCATTGCTGAAAAGTCTGACATTTGTAATCCACACATCTGGAAAACATCCATGTTGGGGAGATTTGGCCTATGTGATTTAGATCTCTCATGCTCTTGATTGATCCTGTATGTACAATATGCATGTATAGAATTGGGATTATCAATAAAAACTATTCAGGGGTTATGTTTCCACCACTTCCAAGTCACTTAAAGGCTGAACAGCTGTATTTGCACAACATGTTAAGCTTGGCTGATGTTAAGCATGGTTTGCTTTGTTGTTTAATCCAGCCCATTTAGTTAATTTAGGGTTCACTACATGGTGTGAGCCCAGGGAAGGGGTTAATGTGTTGTGTGATCAGAGTTTCTGTAAATTGGGCACAGGCAGTCCATGGCTCATGAGCCACATATACTTATAGTGATGTTCTTGGTCCATCTGAAGGGCCTCTTCCTCATTGGTAGCATTTTGTTTTGTTTTGTTTTGCACACCTCAATGATTCTTCTTGGTATTCTGTTTGACTATAATTCCTTTGGGTAGGGATGATTTGGGAAGACCAAGGTCAACGTTTTGTTGTGGTTCATTCGTTCAGTTGCTTCTGACTCTTCGTGACTTCATGGACCAGCCCACGCCAGAGCAGGGACTGTCGTCCTGTCGGCCGTCGCCATCCCCAGCTCCCCCACAGTCGAGTCCGTCACCTCCAGAATTTTCAACATTAAGGTCAACGTTAGCCTTCAGGAAAAGAATAAGCTAATTCTCTAGTGGGCATCTGTTGCCAAGGAGAAGACAAGAGGCCTCTGTTTTTATCAACAGCCACCCATCATTTCTGGGAACACCTACCTTCCCAGCACAGGAGACAGGACGATGGTGTATTAATTCATTTATTTCTGACTTTTAGGACTTTTCTCCCAAGGAGTCAGCATGTTTTACTGCAAGCAGCAAATGAAAGAGGAAGGAGAGACTAGGGGGTGAGTTGCACCAGCAGATGCGGATACTGCAGTGCAGTGCCATACAGCAATACCAAATATTATTTATTGGCTTCTCGGGCATTTGCAGCAGTGATGGGTTTTTTTTAGTGCAGCTCCATGCATATGTAAATAGCCTACTCACTGTTAATCTCCTCCCGTAGGCCACCTGTTACTCAGTAGGAAGAGTCTTCTTCCAAAGCTAAGAAAAGCAATTTGTTTGCATCAAGATAGACAGAGATGGTCCTCTTTTATCTGCGTTCCCTGCCTTGAACTTTTATAGTGGGGTGAAAGGCCATCCGGTTGTAGCTTGGATCATCTCTTGCCACTGATGTTCAGCAACATCTGGAGGGTCACAAATTCCTCACTTGTTTACAGCTTGGTTGGTGCAAAGTTGGATGTTTTTGGAGTTCAGGGTGGAGAACTTCCTTCTGCAGAGTATTCTTTCAAGGATAGGGTTAAAGCCAACATTCTGTGGGGCTCCATTTTTCCTTTTTCCTTTCACCTTATCTTATTTTTGTCTGTCTTCTTCTTTCTGAGTAAGGAGTGAGGAAAGTGGGCAATTCTTTCATTGTACTCTGCTCAAATTCTGTTCTCTGTGAGGAACAAGCACAAGAGACACGTTGGTTATCTATTTCAAACATTTCATTATCTGTATTCTTCACTTCTGGTTTACGTGTAGTGTTACCAATCATTTGGTGACTAGGCTAACCCATTTTCTCAGTTTGCACAATACACTGAACCCTCAGTGAACAAATGGTTTGAGTTTGCCCAGCATAGTAACACATGAAAAAGTAACCAGGTTAATATTAACCAAGTTTAGCACATTTTAAAAATGCAGGTGAGAGATTGACAGCCAGCCTGGTTAAGCAGCCACCAAAATGCATGGGCAGACATCCATGTTGTGTTACCAGCTCCTGAAGGACGCCCTCCATTAATCCTCCGTTGGCTTTTCTCAAGAGGGCCCATTTCTATCCATTTTGCAGTGGTTTCCTTTTCTGCGTTTTTTATCATCAGTGTTTGGTTTCTGGGAAACCGTTAACTATTTCTTAAGATGTATTGAGCTTTGGCAAATCGTGTAATTAATATTGAAGATTTTCATTGGGTGATTGAATATTTAGTTTTTGGAAACAAATAAATTTGGAGGAAAGAACAATTCATTCTTGCCTTTTGCCTCTATTGTTTTCCCCGTTTTTACTTTGCAAGTAAATGTGTCATGTCCCCCCCCATCATTTGTCATTTGAGAAATTTTTCCTGTTTTAATTCACTAAAAAAGTAGTAGTCATTTCTCATATTTATCTGCAAATTGCATTGACTCTGCCTGCAGTCATATTAGGTGCAAATGATTTATGGACTCCCAATAATTTATTTGATTATGCAAGTTATGTTCCTCTTTTTTTAAAAAAAGAAAAAAGAAAAAGAGCTATTGAATTAATGCTCATGGATATGGAACTAAGAAATAATTTCCAGCTACCTTTTGTGGCTTGGCTTTGCCGATACTTTACATTGTTCTATGTATGACTCAAGCGGACTCCTTACTGTATTTCAGGAATGAAACACAATCAGACTATAATAGAAATGCGAGAAATGGGGGGGATATAACCTTTGGGTTGTGACATGAGGTTAGTTGTGAGTCACTAAAAGGTAATTTGTTGATCTAAGATTATGATCTAAGAAGGTGACCAACTTAGGAATGTGTGTGACAGATGAAGGAATTTGGGGGCATAGCTCAGCTCATACAGATGGAAGAATTTCTCAAGGCCAGATTCTTGTTTCCTGTGCAAATTTGCCAGCTAGCTAGCTAGTTAAATGGATATGGATATGGATATGGATATAGATATGGATATGGATATGGATATGGATATGGATATGGATATGGATATGGATATGGAGCCTCAGGAAGCCTTGCTTCTCTAAAACAAAGTCCATCTTATCTGTGGTGCATCCCCCCAAAAAGAGGGAGTTTGAAAGCCAGTCTGATTTGAGTGTTGGATTAGGACCAAGGTTGAAATCCTCTCTCAGCCATAAAGTTCTCTGAACATTATTGGAATTAACCACTTTGGCCCACCGTGTGTCAGCCTTCCCAGGTAGACCAGGCAGGAAACACGACAAGATGAGCTAATTCTACTTTATTGTAAGGCTACATTGCAGAATCTTGCAAGTCTGAAAGTACAAATCTCCCGCCATCTCCTTTACAACCTGAGAAACTAGGGAGAGTCCCTTCTGAGCCTCTTTCTCCACCCATTATGCAGCTGTGGGCTATGCCTTCTCTTATCTGATGTTCCCTAAGCAGCATCCCTTCCCCCCATCTCCCAAGGTCTTTCTCACATACCTTTACACCCTGGATGGCATTCAGATGCAGAGGGCAACACCTTCTAAGTCTTTCTGTGATGGATCATTTGTGTGGCCCCACAAAAAATTGCAATTGATGGGATGGAAGGAAAAAGGGTGTGAGTGTAGGTGGGAGGAAAGGAACAGCTCCATGCCATAGTGACCCACCCCCAGGCAAGTTTATCTGTTGCTCCTTTTAGTCACCAGCTTGGCCATGTCTCCTTTCTGATTATACCCGTCTCTGCACCAGATCTAATGGTAAATTCTGTTATTGCTGATGCTGAAATACAGTCCTTTAGATGAGGCTGGCAGTATCATCTTTTCACAAATTACTACTTGTTCAGAATACTAACCAATGAATATAACATATGCAATAGCATAGAGAGCTTTAGGAAGGGAGTTGTATTTACTTATGCGTTTGCTAAAAGCAAACTGATTGGGTGGCAAGAATTTGCTGTGTATTATCAGTTTCAATTCAAAGAAAATGGGGATGTATGCTGTTGGATATTTTGGAAATTCTAGTCTAATAGCTGCACCGGAGTGGAAGACCCGCAGCCTAAATTATGAACAGGCTGGTTTGAAACGTGGAAAATCCCCTTCTGCGGCTTAAGACTGCTTTTTTATAACTCCACATCACCCTTCTGGATAAAGCAGCATTTCGACACCACAACTGATTGAATCCCTGGAGTTTGCATGAAACATTGGTGTGTGTGTCTGTGTGTGTGTCTGTGTGTGTGCTGAAAGGATATATTATTTCCTTCCTTCCTTTTCGATTTTTGTGTATCTGAACTACAGTGTTGCATTTACCTCCAACGCTTGCAATGGACTGTTGAATGTTGATTTTATTTCTTTTTTTCATTATAGCAGGCACAGATTATCCTTTTTTTAAAAAACCCATCAACAGAATGTGTAGTGTATCCGTCTGCTGATTAATTTCTTGTTTCCACTTCTATACTCTATTCCAAATGCAAGAAAATTAATATAAAAGAAAAGGTGTTCGTTTGTTTCCAATATTAAGTTGCTTAGTTCCACCAGGGATTTTTAAAATAAACACCCAGCCATCTGAATTTAAAATAGTGACTTATCCATCTTGCTATTTTCAATTGACTGCCAGTCCTCGTGAGGATACGGTTACTATAAAATATATGAAAAGCCCTTGACCCTTCTGGTTTACTTTTTTCAATCAGCGTATTTTAGGATAATTGGCAGGTGTTTTCTTTGAAATGTGGAAGGCCTTTGGGAAAAGTTATTTGTAATTTTATTATAAGCTTCCCTGCTGTTTATTTTGTGTGTGTGTGTGTGTGTGTGTGTGTGTGTGCGCAAGTTACAGAATTCTCCATTTTGCTCACGTTGTAAATGATGCATTTCTGGTGGGTCTCGCTGCAAGGTTACTTGCAGAAAAAAGGAAGAGAAATTCCAGCTTTCCCGTTTCTCCAGAAAGAGGAGTCTTTTCCCGCTTCCCAAACCACCAAACTTGGAGTAGGTTTTAATTATTCCTGGATTTAGTGTCTCTGCTCTGCCCTTTCTTCTCCTGAGCACCGCACAACGTTTTAATTCCTTGATCGGATTTTAGGAGCGTTTTTTGGTAAGCCGCCGTGGGCATAAATATAAAGAAGGCTTTCATCCTTTCAGGTCAGCTCGGTGGCTTTTGCAAATGGAATTCTGCCCATAAAAATGGGGATTGCTTGAGTTGGCGTGTTTTCCAATCCATGCGTTTCACAGCGGAGGCTTGCAGCATGCGCCTCAGCAGTCTCATTTGCTGGAGGAAAAGAAGGTATTTGTAGCTATCCGAATGCCTGCCTTTCTGAAGCCCTGAGTGATTATTACAGTCAGTGTAAGGCAGCAGGGAAGCATGCATGGGAAGATACACTTGCTTGCTCTCTGAGCCATCCTTTCTGGCTCTTAACCCATTGTGTGGCTTCTTGTGTTCCACAACTCGCTTTGTTCTAACCGGCACCTCTCAGCTCTTCTTCATGGCGCTGATCAGTTTGATTCGCGCAATGAATCAGCGGTGCAGGGAGGTAATCTGAACGTGGACGTTTGGCTTTCTCTACAGAGCCGGCCTCCGTTAGGCTTGTTCAGGAGCCTAAAAAATGAAAACAACAATCCAACATGGTATCTTGGCTGGAGAACTTTGGGGTTTCCTTGATTAGCCGATAATTGCAAAAACCCCCTGTCCCTGCTTTTTCAGATATTGCTGTGGTTAACCTCCATATTCCATCAAGCAAGACAATTTCGGATTTCTGAACGTTTAAGAGCACAGAAGTAATAACGTGGGGCATCCCACAGGCTGAGTTTAAAAGCTTTTTCCACGGCAGCTTTGAACTGCTATGCCTTTGATGCTGGGTGGCAACGGCGCTAAATGAGTGTATTTCTTAGAGGGTGGTTCTCAAAGTTTATTCTTGGAACCCTCAATGTGAACTCTTTGATTGGAAATCAGAAAGGGGAAAAGGCACTTTGTTCTCCCCTACCTGCTGAAGAAGTATCGGATGAGTTCTAAAGTGAAGGCTGAATTGCATATGGCGCCAGGCCACAACCTGCTTAATTGTGGTTTGTGGAATAAGCCACAACTGGTGGTTCCTGCGCCCTAAATCATTACTTAAAAACAACAAAGACTTAGTTTACAAACTTGGAATTCTAAAAACAAGCCAATCTCTTCTTCCCCAACTTTTTGTAGTCCAGCCTGGGATCCTGTTTACATGATAAGCTACTAACAAACTCCTCTCCCATTGTTGGTTTGTTGTTGTTTATTCGTTCAGTCATTTCCGACTCTTCATGACTTCATGGACCAGCCCACGCCAGAGCTTCCTGTCGGCCGTCACCATCCCCAGCTCCCCCATGGTTGAGTCCGTCACCTCCAGAATACCATCCATCCATCTTGCCCTTGGTCGGCCCCTCTTCCTTTTGCCCTCCACTTTCCCCAGCATCAGCTTCTTCTCCAGGGTATCCTGTCTTCGCATTATGTGGCCAAAGTATGTCAGTTTTGCCTTTAATATCATTCCCTCTAGTGAGCAGTCTGGCTTTATTTCCTGGAGTATGGACTGGTTTGATCTTCTTGCAGTCCAAGGCGCACTCAGAATTTTCCTCCAACACCACAGTCCAAAAGCATCTATCTTCCTTCGCTCAGCCTTCCTTATGGTCCAGCTCTCGCAGCCATAGGTTACTACAGGGAATACCATTGCTTTAACTATGCGGACCTTTGTTGTCAGTGTGATGTATCTGTTCTTAACTATTTTATCAAAATTTGCCATTGCTCTCCTCCCAAGAAGTAGATGTCTTCTGATTTCCTGGCTGCAGTCAGCGTCTGCAGTAATCTTTGCGCCTAGAAATACAAAGTCTGTCACTGCCTCCACTTTTTCTCCCTCTATTTGCCAGTCATCAATCAAGCTCGTTGCCATAAACTTGGTTTTTTTGAGGTTTAACTGCAACCCAGCTTTTGCACTTTCTTCTTTCACCTTCATCATAAGGCTCCTCAACTCCTCCTCGCTTTCAGCCATCAAAGTGGTATCATCTGCATATCTGAGATTGTTAATGTCCAGCGATTTTAACTCCAGCCTTGGATTCCTCAAGCCCAGCACGTCGCATGATGTGTTCTGCGTACAGGTTGAATAGGTAGGGTGAAAGTATACAACCCTGCCGTACTCCTTTCCCAATCTTAAACCAGTCCGTTGTTCCGTGGTCTGTTCTTACCGTTGCTACTTGGTCGTTATACAGATTCCTCAGGAGGCAGACAAGATGACTTGGTATCCCCATACCACCAAGAACTTGCCACAATTTGTTGCACAGTCAAAGGCTTTAGAATAGTCAATAAAACAAAAATAGATGTTTTTCTGAAATTCCCTGGCTTTCTCCATTATCCAGCGGATATTGGCAATTTGGTCTCTAGTTCCTCTGCCTTTTCTAAACCCAGCTTGAACATCTGGCAATTCTTGCTCCATGAATTGCTGGAGTCTACCTTGCAAGATCTTGAGCATTACCTTACTGGCATGTGAAATAAGTGCCACTGTTCGATAGTTTGAACATTCTTTAGTGCTTCCCTTTTTTGGTATGGGGATATAAGTTGATTTTTTCCAATCTGATGGCCATTCTTGTGTTTTCCAAATTTGCTGGCATATGGCATGCATCACCTTGACAGCATCATCTTGCAAGATTTTAAACAGTTCAGCTGGGATACCATCGTCTCCTGCTGCCTTGTTATTAGCAATGCTTCTTAAGGCCCATTCAACCTCACTCTTCAGGATGTCTGGCTCTAACTCACGGACCACACCATCAAAGCTATCTCCAATATTATTATCCTTCCTATACAGATCTTCCGTATATTCTTGCCACCTTTTCTTGATCTCTTCTGCTTCTGTTAGATCCTTACCATCTTTGTTTTTGATCATACCCATTTTTGCCTGGAATTTACCTCCGATGTTTCTAATTTTCTGGAAGAGGTCTCTTGTCCTTCCTATTCTATTGTCTTCTTCCACTTCCGCACATTGCTTGTTTAAAAATAATTCCTTATCTCTTCTGGCTAACCTCTGGAATTTTGCATTTAATTGGGCATATCTCCCCCTATCACTGTTGCCTTTTGCTTTCCTTCTTTCTTGGGCTACTTCCAGTGTTTCAGCAGACAGCCATCTTGCCTTCTTGGTTTTCTTTTTCTTTGGGACGTTTTTTGTTGCCGCCTCCTGAACAATGTTGCGAACTTCTGTCCATAGTTCTTCTGGGACCCTATCTACTAAATCTAGTCCCTTAAATCTATTCTTCACCTCCACTGCATATTCCTTAGGAATATTAGTGAGCTCATATCTAACTCATCTGTGGGTCTTCCCTATTCTCTTTAGTCTGATTCTAAATTTTGCAATAAGAAGTTCGTGATCTGAACTACAGTCAGCTCCAGGTCTTGTTTTTACCAACTGTATAGATGTCCGCCACCTTTGGCTGCAAAGGATGTAGTCAATCTGATTTCGGTGTCGACCATCTGGTGAAGTCCATGTATAAAGTCGTCTTTTAGGTTGTTGGAAGAGAGTGTTTGTTATGCACAGTGAGTTGTCTTGGCAAAATTCTATCAGCCTATGTCCTGCTTCATTTTGTTCTCCCAGACCATGCTTGCCTGTAATTCCAGGTGTCGTTTGACTACCCACCTTAGCATTCCAGTCTCCTGTAATGAAAATAACATCTCTTTTTGGTGTATTATCCACTAGGTGCTGCAGATCCTCATAGAACTGATCTACTTCTGCTTCTTCAGCATCTGTGGTTGGGGCGTATATTTGGATCACTGTGATGTTAAATGGCTTACCCTGAATTCGAATTGAGATCATTCTATCGTTTTTTGGATTGTATCCAAGCACTGCTTTAGCCACTTTATTATTAATTATGAAGGCTACTCCATTTCTTCTGTGGTCCTCTTGTCCACAGTAGTAGATCTGGTGGTCATCTGATGTGAAGTGGCCCATTCCAGTCCATTTCAGTTCACTGACACCGAAAATGTCTATATTTAATCTTGACATCTCACCAATAACCACATCCAATTTGCCCTGGCTCATAGATCTTACATTCCAGGTTCCTATGGTGTGTTGATCTTTAGAACATCGGATTCGTCGTTCACCACCAGCACCGTCGGCCACTAGCCGTCCTTTCGGCTTTGAGCTAGCTGCGTCATCACATCTGGGGCTAGTTGAACTTATCCTCTGTTCCTCCCCAGTAGCATTTTGACCATCTTCTGACCTGGGAGTCCCATCTTCCGATGGTATACCGACATATCTCTGGTTGTACTGATCCATTTAGTTTTCACGGCAAGAATACTGGGGTGGGTTGCCATTACCTTCCCCAGGGATCGTATTTAGTCTGACCTCTCTGCCACAACCTTCCCGTCTTGGGTGTCCCTTCACGGTTTAGCTCATGGTTTCATTGAGGTGCTCAAGCTCCAGCATCACGACAAGGTAACGATCTCCTTTGCTGGAGCCCATTGTTGGTGGTTTATGTCTAAAGTTCTTGCTTCTCCTTCTCCTTCTCCTTCTCCTTCTCCTTCTCCTTCTCCTTCTCCTTCTCCTTCTCCTTCTCCTTCTCCTTCTCCTTCTCCTTCTCCTTCTCCTTCTCCTTCTCCTTCTCCTTCTCCTCTTCCTTCATTTTCTCTCTCTCTCTCTCTCTCTCTCTCTCTCTCTCTCTCTCTCTCTCTCTCTCTCTCTCCTTCCCTCCCTCCCTCCCTCCCTCTCCCTCTCTCCTTTTATCTCTCTCTGACCTCCTCTTCTCTCTTTTGTGAGCACCAGGCTACAAGGATATCTTTTCTGAATTTCTGCAGAAGGAGTTGAAACTAGCTGAGGGCCACTGGTTGCCTGACCTTGCTGAACTGGAAGCACCAGCAAAAGAAGAAAATGCCCTGATTTTAGAACTTCCTCCTGCAGGAAGGTGCAATAGGTGTCCACTCCATTGCAGATCCAGCTTGCATAAAAGTAAAGACTCTCTGGATTTGAGTTCACCTCCTTGGTTAGTCCATGGACCCACCTATGGGAACGCCTAGAAATGATTTGCCATTTCCTTTTTCCAGGGTGGTTTTTCAACTTCCCAGTCTAGCTTTGGGATTTCCCAATAGTCTCTTATCTAAAGATTAACCAGGTAGAAACTCCCTTTTAGCCCTTTTGGAGATCAGCCAACATTGGCTGCCACCTGCTTTATTATAGTGGATCTAGACTTTTTAATTTACTGTTTTAATTGCAGGTGTATTTTATTTTTAGCTTTTAGTTATCCACCTGGAAATTTTTAGGAAATGATTTATGTGTGTGCTTCTGTATGGTGGGGGTGGAAACCTTAGATCAAGGCTAGCTAAAGTGAGGGGAACTTGTAGCTCTCAAGACATTGATTACAATCCCCATCATCCTGCACATTTGACAGATTGATGGGAGTAGGAATCTGACAACATCTAAATAGCTGTAAATTCCTATTCCTTGGGTTTGATTATCTCCATATCAGTTGGAAACTGTGATCAACCATTGGTGTTAGGGCCACCGAAGACTCACTGTTTTTGAGTTTTTGAGATCAGAGCTAGGTCATTGGCTGCTACTAAATTATTCCCACTTTAGAACTTCTTTTTTAAAAATTTTATATATACTTTTAATTAAAACCTTTAAAAAGGAAGATAAAACTAATACAAACTAATATATGGTAAGGAGGAAAAAAGAAAAAGAAAGAAATCGAAGAGAAAGCTAAAAGTGCAAGAAAAGAAAAGTAAAAGAAAAAAAATAAAAAGAAGTGGCTTCCGATATTCTTCACAGCAGCTATAAGATTAATTATATTTTAACCTCTCCCTCTAAAGTTACATTGTGATTCTCTTCTTTCTATAATCTATCCTGTCTAATCATCAAAGCCATGAATCACAAGTTCATTTTTTTCATTTTTACGCAAAAAGTCCGTAAGAGATTTCCAGGCACCAATAAATGTAGATATTGTCTTTTCTCTAATCAAAGATGTTAGTTTATCCATCTCAGCAAAGATCTGTCAGTTTCACCAGCCATTCCTCCATAGGGGGTAGTGTTGAATCTTTCTACCTTTGTGCATATATGATAATCTCGCCACAGTAATCATATATTGAAATAATCTTCCATGACTCTTTTCTAACTGTTTATCCATCAATCCTAAAAGGAAAAGTGTTGGCTTCAATTGAATATTAATCTTTAAAATCCTATGTATCAATGTATGTATTTGAATCCATTTTTTTTTTAAGTTTTTTTACATGTCTACCAAGCATGATAGAATGTCCCTTCATGTTATTCACATTTCCAATATACAATATGCCTTTATACATTCTAGATAATTTCTCTGGCATCATGTACCAATGATACATCATCTTATAAAAATTCTCTTTAAGATCATAACATAATGTGAATTTCAATCCTTTTAACCACGTATTTTCCCATTGATCCATCCATATGTTATAACCAAAATTCTCAGCCCACCTTATCATACATTCTTTAACCTGTTCTTCCTCTGTTTCAAATTTCAACAAAAGTTTATACATTTTAGCAATTACATGTTCATCATCAGTACACAATTGTACTTCCCACTTTAGAACTTCTTAAACACGTTGGTCACATTCTGTTCGACATTATCTTCTGACCTGTGTTATCAGTTACATCACTTCTTGGTGTGCTAGATGGAATATACTCAAGTCCTATCAATCATTTTTGGTAATGACCCAAGCATCTTTTCTATGAATTTATGCACTCCTTTCCTTCTTTATCATCTTTTCTCGAGTGCTCAGGATTTCTGACACAGCTTTGTACTTCTTTGTTTGTATGTCAGTGCATGCTTTTTAGCTCACCCTTGGCATCCAGTTGCTGTTTTTTAAAAATTTTTATTGGAGCCAAAGAAATGGCTGATTTCAGCTGTTCTACTCTGGGTGTCACTGCATGCTCTCAAATCGGTTCTGTGGAGACAGGTCACCAGCGTCTTTCTATGCACAGGATAAGGGGAAGGAAGGGGGGGGAATCAATCTTAACCCCCACCAGTGGAGTCTGTCGATGTGGAAGGTCACCACCGATTAGCAATAGCTTTGTTGTGATTTTGGATCTAGGGGAGATACAAAAAGACACAAGCTTGGAGTAAGATATGTGCTGCCTCAGTGCTCCGGTGTATGTTTCGAGACATTAGAATTGCTCTCAAACGGAACTGAGGTTGGAGCATGGATTATTCTCACAACTGGGATTCCTGTCCCTTTGGCATCAATTGCTATAAATGATGGTGGCGGAGGGGGGGAGAGAATATATGCATGCTTATAGGGTGGAGATACACACATCTACCCTTAATAATAGTTCACTAGGCATGTGATACTGATCTCTTGATGCTGAATGGGAGAAATGGGCTAGAATGTTAATGAATTCTCAAGTGCTGTGGAAAACAGGATTGTCAGCAAGCTGCACTCCTTATTTGAGTGAACGAAAAGGTGTCAGATTGGCTAAGGTTACAGGTTGGGCAGTAGAAGAAGCCTTGCTTCTATGAAAGAAGCTACATGAAAATATGAATTAGCTAATGACCTGGAGCAATCTTTTCATTAGGTCATGCTTTAAAGCTAGGTGTGGGGCACCATTTTCATTGCAATTGACTGGTGTCTATGCCACCACAGTGGTGGGACCACTGTGCCAGTGGTGAAGGGAATAGGGTTACTCTCAGGTCCAGCCCAAGAATGACGAAGAATCAGTCCATTCAAACTCCAGTTCTTTATTTGCTCACACAGTACAGACAGAATCTTGACAGAGTAAAGCTACTCTACCTGACCCAAAGGGAAATAACCTGGGAGGGGCTATCCTGAACCTCTTCGTTTTCCCACAATCGCTTCCTGGACTGTGCCTCCTCTTATCTCCTCCACCTTCTTGGAATGTGCTCCCTCCTTCCTGAGAACCAGCGGCATTACTGAAATCCACCACATCTACAGTATGTTTGGGTGCATTCTTAGTCTTAAACTCAGTAGGCCTTGTTAGTAGTATAGCAAGAGGAGAACCTTATAGTATAGGCCATGGGTGTACAACCTTTTCAAGTTAAGGGCCTAGGCTGGACTTGCAAAATGAGTAGGGGTGAGATGTGGCTAGATGGGCATGCTCAGAGGTAAAACCACACTTTTCTTAAATCCTATGCATTTTTTCCATGTCAGTTTCCTCCCAACCAGTGCCCCATCTTTGTCTTAAACTCTTTAATGTTGCCTTACCAAAAGTCCCCAGCATCTAAGAGAGTTCTGGAATAGCACAAAGTCTTACGTACATCTTTGCAGTAGGAAACAACACAGAGAAAGGAATGAAAAGGATGTTCTCAAGAAGATGAGCCGTAGGGAGTTCCTCCTGTGGTCCAATCTCAGAAGCAGGCAGGGCGTTTTGTTGTGCTTGGGTGCAATAATGTGTCAGGAACCAGAATCTCAGATACTGGTTCCTGCTAAAAGATGATTTCAAGGTGGATCTTCTCCTACAGTTCCACCAGAGCTACTACATAGCTAAATAAACTTGAGGCCAACTGGCTTTGGAGGTTCCTCCATCACTGTGAATTAGCTGCAGTAGATGTTGTTGGCTGCTCTTTGAGCGATCTTTGACTTGGGAGGGTCAGATTTGGCTTTGCTGAAGTCACTTGACTCTAATAATCAAAAATGTCCTTTCCTGAATCCACTTGTCTCCTCTATTTAATTATGATTAGAAACGATCCTATTAGTTGTGGTGGGAAACCCGAAGGTGAATTGCCTACACTTGAGGATGAAGGAAAGAAGAGCAAAACATCTAAATAAAGTTGCATTTCATCTCTAGTATTGATGTTTAGAAGATTAATAATCATAAAGCATTTCCCCCCAAACCGGCCTGTTTCTATGAACCTGTCATTTTATGGGTTGAGGTGCAGACTGATATTAAGAGTTGGTATAGTAGCAGATGTAGGGTCGGTGTCTGATGGAAGCAGCAGGTAGCCAGCTAATTAGTCAGCTCTCATTAATTAAATGGCTTGATAATTGCCTTTGACTAAAGAGAAACAGAATGGAAGGTGTACAAAAACTAAAAAGGGGGTGGGGGGGTTCTGTGAACACAACAAGGTTTATGTGGTCTATAAATGTCAGCCCATAACAACAGCCTTCCTGGATCAGCCTGAAGCAAGGATGGGGAATCTGTGGCCCTCCAGATGTTCTCAGCATCCCTTGTCATTATTCATGGGTAGTTCAGCAAAGCCACAGGTTTCACAATTCTGCCTACTTCATCCTTTGCTTTCAGAAATCATAGAACGTAAGGGTCGGAAGGGACCTTAGCAATCATGTAGTCTAATCTTCTGCCCAGCGCAGAATTTTTCAACAGTGGCAGTGCCAGGCTTGAATGGAGTCTCAGCATAGTATTAATGATGGGGATCTCTGTGCCATATTAACGTTATCCTCTTTGGGCCCTCTCCCAACATGGCTGCTATTCTAGGATTGGTTTAGACCTTTTCCTCCTTGCTGTCAGGGAGATAACGGGCAGCGCTGGGGGGGGGGGCTCCCTCCAGGAAGGGAAGCGCGTGCGCAGTTCTGAGGAATTGGCATTGCCTCCCAAACGCCTCAAGAAAGCCCCGCCTTAGATTTTGGACTTTATCTTTGGGGCTCTTCAAGCCATTTCAGTTTAGCAGGATTTCTGTAAGTAGGAACGAAATAAACACTAGAGACTAGATTACAAGCCTCGGTGTGTTATCTCTACACCTATACCAGGACACTTGCTTACATAGTACTATTGCTTCTGGATGGGAATGCTGGATTCTTACTCCACCCTCCACAAACATGGTGGCCGCCAGGGCTAAGTAGCGGGGAAGAGGTTGTCAACGGTCTTTCATGCCTAAAACCTCGTGGTGCTTAGGACTGGAGTCAGGTGTCAAGTGAAGCGTGTCCTGAAGAATACATGCCCCCAACCCTGGCCTAGATAAGTTGGATGTCAATGTGAATTCTGAGCTTCAGCCAGGTCATGCTAAAGTTCACAGCCCCCAAAATGTCAACAGTCTGGAACTCAAAGATGAAGGTTTAGCTGACAGGTCTAGTCTTCATGCATTTGTCATGTCCCAGTGATTCAAGGTGAACAACACAGCACACGGCAAAAAACGTTGCGGCTATCAGCACCAAGACTGTTCTCTTTCCTGCTAATCCTGAATTTTTAGCATCGCCTTTCAAAGTTCTCCACCCAATTTGGGCGAAAAGAAAATTGGATGATTTCTTTGAATTTCTCCAGCACAAGGAGAATTTCTTCAGCAGCTTCTGAGGGCAGGTTTTCACCCCAGTAGTGATGCTGGTGGTGTGTGAAATCACCATAAGAAGAGCTTGATCCTGATATCATCCTTGGGACTGAATGGATGCTGGGGAAGGGACAGCTGCAAACTGCTAGAGAAAGAATTACACCATGGAAGGGAGAGGTTTACTGCAGGGTTTACTACAACAACCATCTCAGAGGTCAGTAGGTGTGATGAAATGTGTCTCTGGAGGGGGAGGTGATGTGATGGACTACAGTAACACAGCTGGTTCTCAGGAAGGAGGGAGCACATTCCAAGGAGGTGGAGGAGATAAGAGGAGGCACAGTCCGGGAGGCAATGGTGGGAAAACCAAGAGGTTCAGGATAGCCCTGCCCTAGAGTCTCCCAGGTTATTTCCCCTTAGGTTAGGTAGAGTAGCTTTAATCTGGCAAGATTCTGCCTATATGGTGTGAGCAAATAAAGAACTGACATTTGACGGGATTGCTTCCTTGTCCTTCTTGGGCTAGGCCTGACAGTAGGTTCAAGCAGTCCTCCCTCTATTCAGGAAGCTATCTCCAAATCCTTTCCTTTACAAACATTTTGGAAGTAATTCTCTTTCATCAACTTGAATGACAACAGGTAGATACAAAAAATGCCGGAGAATTTCTTTGCTTGGCACTAATTTTTATCATTAGGAGAGTAGAAGAGACATTTCTTTGTTGGTCTTCTCTCTCTGTGTCCACTTTTCTTGTCCTCCTCTCTTTGAAGAATGTAGTTGGCTGCTTAAGCGGTTGTTCCTTCTCGTTTGTTTTCTTCATCGCTAAAAATAGGAAGATGTCGCTGAATCCTGCCACCTGGCCCTAAAGCTTTCCATCTTTAAGTTCTTCAAATGCAGTTCCAAGTATATAAAAAGGTGCCAACTCTGCTTTCTTGCCAGCCTCATTTTTGAGAAAGTCATGGACTTACATCCTAATGGCGGTTGTGTTAGAAATGACACAAGGATGAGAGAATAAGGGCATTTCCTTGAGAGAATCAAGTGACAACGTCTGAAAATGCTTTATTTTTCCCCCCAGGGACTATATGTTTAATTGGGCGTACGGGGAATTGGTATTGGAGCCAAAAACATCACAAGTGGTGGTGTCATCTTTAGTTAAATTGGTTTCTCCCTATGGAATATGTTTCTTGCTTGAGCCTTAATCTAATTGGAATCCCCTTCCCCTTAAAATGTTCTAATGGCATGGTTTTTGAAGGAATTTTTAAAGAATAGTGACTGCCCAAAACTGCGACTCCTGGGAATATGTCCTGTTGAGCTTAGTGGGGCTTACTGAATTGACTAGATCATTGTTTCTCAACCTTGGCAACTTTAAGCTGTGTGGACTTCAACTCCCAGAATTCCCCAGCCAGCATGTGCCAAGATCTGGACTAGATTAATATAAGACTGTTCCATCATGCCTTGGAGCTGCTGGGGCTGTGGTTTGGCCCTGTCTGTAGACCCACAGAAGCCTGGGCCAAATCCATAGAAATCACCAGGGATTTCAAGAATTAGTCTGGAAGGCCCACTTGGTTGGCATGCTAGGAACTGCTAGAGCAGGAAAGGCAAGGGTGGGACACGTTTAGAATATTGAAAGCATGCTCACCAAAGACTTCCTGGGAGCCTGTTCATAACTTGGCTGTTGTAGTAGGCGTGGCCAGTCCCAACACTGGCCATTATCAGGACCCCCTGCCCAGACTCTTCCTCCCATTCCAGGGGGGCTTTGGACATTGAGGCAAATAAATATGAAGGTAGAGGCCAGTCTTTTGCTCCCCCAGCTGGAGAATTCTGGGAGTTGATGTCCACACATCTTCAAGTTGCTGAGGTTGAGAAGCCCTGATCAAGAGGTTAATAGAGGCTGGCAGTTTGCTTTATTTATACATAGGCTGACCATACGTCCTGTTTTGAACGGGACAGTCCCGTTTTTTTAGTATTTTTCAACCATCCCGTCGTTTTGATACAAATCTCAATTTTGTCCCATTTTTTAAACCCGGCGGGAATGGTGCAGAAGGAGGATCCGAGCCGGAGCTGCCGATTGGAGGCAGCCCGGAAGAGGAAGCCCTCCCGCCTATCAGCGCATGGCAAAGGAGGGCGGGGTTTGCAGGCGGGAGCCAATCACACGGACTGGGGGGCAAGGTTTGCAGGCAGGAGCCAATCGTGCGGACTGGGGGGCGGGGTTTGCAGGCAGGAGCCAATCATGTGGAATGGGGGCGGGGTTTGCAGGCAGGAGCCAATTGCGTGGAGCGGGGGCAGGGACCCCTGTCTTTTTCATGAATACGGAATATTACATAAGACCCTGTCCCGTTTTGCCATTCCAATGTCCCGTTTTTGTCTCAAGGAAATATGGTCAGCCTATAAATACACCATCTTCCAATTTAGTTGTTTTTTAACCAAAAGAATCTTCAAAATAGCTACAAACCAGACCTGTCTTTAATTTGAGCGACAAGTCTTGGAGAAAAAGAATATATGCTGGGGTATATTGAAAAATACTTCCAATGTTTCTGTGGCATGCATTTCAAAGTCAATATAATATAAACCTCCAGACTTGATGCTGTGATTATACAGGCCATCCTTATGCAATGACAAAAAAACCCATCGCCTTTGCATTCAGATAATAAGGAGAGACAGACAAGACTCTATTTTTTTTTAACTCTCCCCTCTCTCTATGTATTTTTACTCAGCTTTTTCATGTTTCTAGGTCAAGTACTGTATTTCACATTTCTATCTTTTTTTTTACTGCAGAGTTGGTGTTTCATCATTTTTGTTTTTCTTTCTCGTGACCTCCGGATAGGTTTTATTTTATTTTAACGTCGTTAGCACTCCGGTAACTAGTGCGGCTTGTTAGAACTGCAATTTCTGCATTTGCGCTAGCATTGCGACTAGTGCAAGGCAGGAGTGACAGGATGACTTGGTGAGCGCTGAAAGCAGCTTGGTGCCCATTCTTCTGCGCAAGGACAGTGACTCCTTGGGTTTGGGTTGTCACCGAGGTCCCTGTGAACTTTGCAGTCTTGGGGCCTGTCAGCTGTGTTCCCCACCCAATTTCATTTTATTTTTTTAATTAACAAAGATTGATTTAAATGGTAGTAAATGAGACTCTGGCATGGTGCAGAACAAAAAGCCAGCTTCCTGTAAAGGTAAAGGTTCCCCCGCACGGTTGTGCAGTCGTGTCCGACTCTAGGGGCCGGTGCTCATCTCTGTTTGTTAGCCGAAGAGCCAGCGTTGTCCGAAGACGCTTCCGCGGTCCTGTGGCCGGCATGACGAGCGCAGAACGCTGTTACCTTCCCATCGAAGTGGTACCTATTCATCTACTTGCATTTGCATGCTTTCGAATTGCTAGGTTGGCAAGAGCTGAGGCGAGTGCGGGAGCTCACTCCGTATCTTCCTGTATATAGCTTCCTGTATCATCTTGATATCTAAGTATGCCTCAGGTGCATGAATACCCTAGAGCAGGGTTGCTCAACCAGGGTTCTGTGGCACCCTAGGGTTCCGTGAGAGGTCACTAGGGGTTCCCTGGGAGATCATGATTTCTTTAAAAAATTATTTCAAATTCGGGCAACTTCACATTAAAGAGCTAAGTTTCATTCTTTATTTTTAGTTTAAGAACACTGTTAATGCCTAGATACAGGCCTACCCTTGAAACAAATATAATAATTTTGTAACTTCTGGCGAATGTTTGAGCCTGAATGTGCAGGGGTTCCTTGAGGCCTGAAAAATATTTCAAGGGTTCCTCCAGGGTCAAAAGGTTGAGAAAGGCTGCCCTACAGGGTGTTTGTAAGAAAATTTATACGGTAAGGAATTGTGATCCAGTGCTTTATTTAGAAATGTGCTCAGCTACCTCGAAAAAAAAAGAAAAAGATTAATTGGGAGATGGGAGGATCATCCTATGGGGAATAGGGTGTTATCAGGACATCCACATCAATTTATCTTCTTGTAAATGGGCATTTTGTGGTTAGCTAGGACTCTCAATCTGGGATAGTGCCCAAGATGTTTATTAAAATTATTAATATGAGCCCTGGCTCAAAATGATAGTTATTGTTCTAAGCCAGATGTATAACTTGAGGCCTTTAGTTTCCAAGTGATCTCCCCAAGCCTTCAATGTGATGCCTCCAAAAACCTTTCCAAAATTAGTGTCAAATTATAATCGTTCATGTGACAATGGAAAATGTTTAAAAACAAAGGGGGTCCACATACCAAATGCCTTGAATTAATTTAATGGCATAATGAAATTCAGCTGCAATTAAATCAAATTTAGTTTGGGTTCTGACCATACCCACATCAGACACTTCCTCTTCTTTGGGAATGCTGCCCCAGCATGCTGGCCAATGGCCAAAATTAGCCTCAGGCCATAAAAGAGCTGTATATTGGAGCTGTATGCAAATAGCTCGCTATCCAAGGGGTTCATCCTTGCAATATGCAAGAATTTTTCAAATGCGTAATTGCTCGATCATTGTTGCTGCCAACAGCTGAAAGGTGTTACTCTTGTAAAGTGACCTTAATAGTTAGTGCCAAACTTTCCTTCACCCCCTTGTAATTAAGAAAGTATAGCACCCTGAAATATTTGTGAATGCCAATTAAGATCGCCTAATGAAACAGCTCTTGTGTTTAACTCCTATGGCATTACTCAAATAAGCATAACAGAATAAAGGAGTAGTAATTGAGAGCTTTCTGAGGGCTATCATGTCAGTCATTCTCCAGAGACAAGGACCTCTTGTCCTCCTCCCCAGACAATGACTATTCTGTTAGAAAATATTTATTTATTGTATATCGGTTATAGCAGCCATATTAAATAGTCGACAGTCTGAGTGTGCTGTAGAGATGTTACAGAATTTATACCTAGTCATTCTTCAAATTCGTCATATCCTTTTACCGAGTTACCCCTTATGAAGGAAAGGTGTAGATTTCCTTTTCTTGCTGGTTCTCATCTTGTCCGTTCTAGACGGTTGCTGGTTTACATTCTCTGCATTGCTCCTCTCCTGGCTAGATCATTCCTGCAAATTAACTCGAGATGTTTTTTGTCACAAGTGGAGCTGCTTGATGTCTGAAAATGGCACTGGCCTCTCCAGAACCTGTACACAAACAAGTGAATGCACTTAAACATTATTGCCATTCAAAAGAGCAAACAAGGATAAGTTATCTTTATCCTTAATGTTATGCTGGAACATATGCAAATTATTTCTACTTGTGTAAATGGATTCTCTTGACCAACCTGCTTGGCAGATTGTATTTATACTGCAGTTTGCTTATCAGATTTGTTTTTCTGTTAGATGCCTTGAGTTTCAGCCAGTAGGATAATTAAGAGCAAATGTTCATTTTGCTCAGGTAAATAAAGGAAGGGCTTCTGAATTGATAATTAAGTGGTTTTGCAAAATGGGGCCAAGGTTTTTCTTGTTGTTGTTCAAAATAGGGATCAATGTAGCTTTTAAGTTGCATTGGTTTATACCAGCCAATAGAATGCAATTTTAATGGAAGGAGCAAAAGTATGTAGATCTATAAAAAAAGGGAGCTTTGATTGTAAGAACTTTGACTAGTTCTGCACTTTTATAGTTTTTCTTTTTTCTTTAGTTCTGTATTCTGTCTTACCTATACTCTATATTTTGTATTTTAGCTATACTTTGAAAATCAATAAAGTTCTTTAAAAAAAAAAAGGAATGACTCAGAGTGGGCTAAAATTGCTTACCCGGGTGGTGGTCTGTGTGGCTGGCTTTGCCTATAAGTGTCTGAACGTCCTATCAAATCATCAGTTTGGTGCCTGCTGGGACCACAGATATGTGACGCTAACACTCCATGGATAATATTGGAAATCTGCTCACAGTGAGGCTAACAGTAAATGAAGTTTAACGCAAGTACTGTTACACTTACCCAAGTTGGAAGAAATCTTGCAAACTACCTAGCCGAGCTCCCCTCCAACCCAATGCCCCCTAGATCTGTTGAGATGTTAGCTTTCAGAATTTCTAGCCCATGCAGGAAAGTTGAGTTGGGACTACCAATTCCCAAAATTCTGATTTGGTCATAGTTCAGGGTTCTAGCATTTCTTATCCTTTAAACCAAGTAGAGGAAGGCAGCTCCGTTTCCACTTTATAAAAATATGCACACCAAAAATGCTGTGATTTGGGAGGGGTCATCCCAAGATATCTTGGTCATTCTGGCTGAGAATTCTGGGAAGCATAGCATCTGGAGAGCACCAGATGGGGGAACCCTGATCTCATCCAACACCCTGCTCGGTGCAAAATTTGCAATAATGGTACACTTACCTGGCAGATAACTCTCTAGCTGCAGTTTCTAGTAGAGGAATGTTTCCCAATGCAGTTTGTTGTTGTTTATTCGTTCAGTCGCTTCCGACTCTTCGTGACTTCATGGACCAGCCCACGCCAGAGCTTCCTGTTGGCCGTCGCCACCCCCAGCTCCCCCACGGTCGAGTCCGTCACCTCCAGAGTATCATCCATCCATCTTGCCCTTGGTCGGCCCCTCTTCCTTTTGCCTTCCACTTTCCCTATCCCAATGCAGTAGGTTCCATTATTGACCAATTCTTAGTTAGGATTTTTTCCTCCTGACATTTAGATATGCCCAGCAATTGTTTATTGAATTCCCCCTACAGTCAGCCATATTTACTTATTTTTTATAATTTTCTCCCTCTTTTTAGTTTTGAGTTGCTCTTACAATTCCCTCAAGACCCAGAACTGCCCAGAAGCTGGCACACTGAACGATCTGCTCTCTCAATACATACCGAACCAATGGGAGTTCAATGGATTGATTCAAGGTGTATGATCTGAGTCTATGTGTGTAGACAGATACTGTGAACCAGGGCTAAAATGCTTGAATTAGACTCTGGCAGTTTAATCTCAAACAAACATGTTTCTTTTTGGCAATACATAATGCATGAGCTCTTGGCTGGTGACCCTTAATACGGTTGGGCCCTGACCTGGTTTTCCTTCAATATGGAATGTTTAATGCAGTAGTTTATGAGGACTAGTAATAAAGTGTGAGTTTAATGGTAAATGAACCATAGGAATCTTACTACAGTGCATGGTGCTGGAATGTCATCTTTCCAAGCAAGGACGTGTAAGTGCATGCAAAATCTCTTCATAGCTGTGTCTGCATAAAGTGATTGCTGCATGAATATTTAGTCCAGCTCCTGTTCTATCTTTAGGCTAGGCTTCTCATAGGCTGAGTGAGGATCTGAGGAATGGGAGAATTTAGTGAGCATAGGCAACCAAATAGTGTAAGTAATAAGCTAGGGGCAGAAAGAAGTCATGGTGGAGTTCTGACCTCTGCTATGATAGTTGTGATGCCATCTGGACACCCCAGAAAATATGAGGTGGAAGGATAGAACCAGGAACTGGTCAAACAAGCTGTGTTTGCTTTGTTTGCAGAATTAACCATATCTCATTTCACTATATGTACAACAATATTAGCTTATTGTTATATGTGAATGCAGCAATTGTTTCTACATCAGAAGTGTGATGGACAATTAAAGGCAGTCCTCAACTTACAACCATTTGTTTAGCAACCGTTCGAAGTTATGACGGCACTGAAAAAGTGACTTGTGACTGATCCTCGCGCTTACGACCGTCACAGCATCCCCGCGGTTACATGATCAGAATTTGGGCACTTGGCAACTGGCATGTATTTACGACAGTTGCAGCATTCCAGGATCATGTGATCACCATTTGCGACCTTCCCAGCCAGCTTTTGGCAAGCAAAATCAACAGGGAACCGCGTGAGTCACTTAACGACCATGGTGAGTTGCTTAATGACCACTGCAAAAAATGTCATAAGATCGGGTGCGGTCATGTGATGCCTCGCTTAATGACCACACCACTTAACGACGAATTTTCTAGCCTCTATTGTGGTTGTAAGTCGAGGACTACCTGTACCGCTTCTGTAACTCATTTTCCCTACCAATCAACTTGATTTCCCTGAACACTGAAAGTAGCGTATCAGAAGGATTGCCTGGAAGCTCCTCTATGATAAGGTACATAGGTAATGATAAGGTACACACACACACACAAACACACACACTCTCTCTCTCACACACACAGAGGATATCTTTCAAATTCAAGCCACTAGACTGGAGTGGTACAATCTAGCTTCAGCTGCACCGTGTGATTCTGCTGATCGCAGAGCTCACCTCTCAGAACCTAAATATAGTTCTAATTAGTATCATACTTCGCAACCCTTTGCTTTACTATAAATAAAGGTAATTTAAGAAAGATATTACATCTATCTAAATACCCATCTGAGAGGAGGTAGACTCTTGTGAAAATGTAGAGTTTTACTCCAGCCCCTCAAACATTTCCCATCCATTAGAGGTGGAACAGAAAATTATAGGCTGGAGACAAGTTATATTGTTTCCTGGCAAGAATTTACATGATTCTCTCTGGTTAATGGAGAGAGAGTCACTTTTCCCCAGTTGCATTCCCATAGCAACAGTTAAACAGTAGCACAGGAGAAGCTAAGGAATCAATCCGTTCATTGCCGTGTTGTCTTTTGCATAGGTACTGCACCTGAAAAGTATGTTTAAAATTAAAAAAAAAAAAAGCATGAGAAAAACTTCAGTGGATCAGAGCTTTGTTACCCTCTTAAATAGCCTGTTGGTTTTCACAGGGCAGCGGGGCCAGATTTTCCTGTTTTACTGCCCTAAAATGACATTGCAATCTGTACATAACTGCCTGTGTCACCCCCTCCCTTGCATAGATGTTGAATGTTGACTGTTATCAGGGATAGGAAACATCTATCACGGGGTGCAAAATCAGGCCTCTTGGTAGGCATTCACAGATCTCTCTGGATCGAGTCCCATTGATCTCACCATCCTTGCTCCTGTCTACTCATGTTATTTCCTCCATCCTACTCTGCGTACAGTCCAGCTTGGGAGGAATAACTTCAGGTTTTTGAACTTGATCTTCTACAGTAGGAATGAGATGACCTTGTTCCTGCCGGTTCTGTTTTGTTCTATTTACTAGCTTTGGGTTAGCTCCCTGACATGTACTAAAATTTGGCACTTGATTTCAGTGATCCTGAATGTTTTGCACCAGAGTGGATCCAGAATATTTTGCTTGAGAAATGCCAGGCTGGATCCAACCTATGCAATGTCATTCAGGGAGTTCATGGCCCCCTGGAAATAAATTAATTGTCAACTGATGTTCTATGGTTCCCCTGAATGGCACCCTTCCCTATGCTTTTTAGGGAGGGAGAACCACGTATAGCCTCTGGCGTGCTTGGGCAGCTGGGACTCCTGTATTTGTTTACCCCCCAAAGCCAACCACTGTCAGAGGGGAACATACAGTTGCAATCAAAAGTATTCAACCCCCATTGCAAATCAGGTTTATTGTCAACATTTACAGACTTTCAGCTGTTTGCAATGAACAAATCAAACAAGCAATTGAACTAGCTCAACACAACGAATGCTTCAAGTGGTGTCACCAAATTCAACTGGAAATGCAACTGATAATGACTTTTCCAGTCTCAAAATTATTCAACCATCAAATAATTATTCAACCATTCAAATAATTTCAATTGCAACTGTACATATATCAGAAGACTCTTGTGCAGAACCTCCTCAATCAGACCTTAGGCTAGCCCTATCTAGAACATGGCTGCAAATTGAGGTCTTCCAGATGTTGCTAAACTTCAACATCCAGCAGGTCAACCATCACAGTATATCGTGAGGGATGCTGGGAATTGTAACTCAGCCACACTTGGAGGGGAGGCCCATAGATTGCCCCTCACTGAACTTGATGCCATCTATCTCCTCCTAGTTCTGTCATTTTAGCTTCTTCCAACATTCAGCATGAAAGCTCTTTCTTGCTTTAAGATGATAGCTGCAAAATGTAGGATGCAGTCCTGTTTTGAGATGCTGTGCAATATAAATAATTACATTTCCCTTGGACATGTTGTGTCACTTGCAATCATGTACAAGCTGATGCCCAGCAGCTTGTGAGTAGTGTACCAAACATGAAAGTACAAGGGATACTGAATCATATATTATTTACTGTATGTTAAGTTATTTACTGTATGTTAAGTTATTGACAGTGCTTGGAACATAACACTGCTCAGGATAGCTGTTCTTTGGGTGGGCAATGGGTTCACCTATCACAGTTGCCAGGTCTCTGCTACATGGGTAGCATACACACACAGTGGTGGTGTCTGAATTTATGCCGAGAGACTGAAATGCAGAGTTTTTCAAGAAACCAAAGAAGGCAGAATGTTATCAGTAGCATCAACAGGGAGGGTCAACACCTGCAAGATGGCAAGCATGGCATTGTGATCCGAGGGGTAGGGCTTGGATTGAGACATCACAACTGACCTCTTGCAGATTTTGACCCCTCTTCTGTGGATGCCACAATCATTTTAATTTCTGGATGGGAGAAGATAACGGGGTGCCGTGAATGGCTTTTCCAAGTGAAAATCAAGATTGCCAGATAAATAGTAGATGTAACCTAGGGAGAACCTATTTTATTTCTTAAGCTTTGAGGCCATTTCCTGGTTCATACACAGTACTATAGAGAAAGCATATATGGTAGAGTGTTGGACTTATCTGAGGAGACCCGTTTCAAATCCCTGCTTAATCTACAGTAGGTGACTTTAGGCCAGTCACTCTCTCTCTCTGAGATGTTGTAGGAATAAAAACGAGGAGAGATTTCCATGTATGTTGCCTTGAACTCTCAAGAGGAAATGCAGGATCTAAATGCAACAAGACATAAACAAACACAGCTGTTCTAACTACCCAACCCCCAAACATTCTGGTTCTAAGTAAAATTGCCAGTAGCATTATCATTGTGATTAGTTCCCTATATTCAGGAGATTGGCTATAAACTATGAGAGCCAGTTTGGTCTAGTGGTTAAGGTGCTGGGCTAGAAACCGGGAGACTGTGAGTTCTAGTCCCGCCTTAGGCAGGAAAGCCTAAGCCACCTGAGCCGCCATGCCCCCTGGCTTTATGCATACAATATTCAATATTTTAATGGTTCTGTGTGCATTTTTAAAAAATAAAAGAATATGTGGAGTCCATGGTGCTCTCTGAGCCTTGTTGTTTTCTTGCAGACGTTTCATTGCCAGGCTAGGCAACATCTTCGCACTGAAGATGTTGCCTAGCCTGGCAATGAAACGTCTGCAAGAAAACAACAAGGCTCAGAGAGCACCATGGACTCCACAGTTCAACCCTGAGCTACAAATATTCTCTTCGATTGATAAAAGAATATATATATCTATCTATAAATCAATCAATGAAAGGGTCAAGATAGTTCCCCCAAATCATAAAGTTTTGCTTAGGAATGGAAACATCCTAACTTCTGGAATGCCAGTGACAGTGTTCAATGGCAAATTTGGGGAAATAGTGTGGACTTTTCCTGCTGGAGTTTTTATTTTCTCTTGTGACTGAGGGGCAGAACAGGTACTCTTAGCTCTGGAATATCACTGAAAGAGCTTCAGAAATCATTCTGAAGACTCAATATGGGTGAGACAGGCCCTGAAGTTAAAAATGAATTCTAAGCATTGGTATTAGAATCTTGTTTATGCTATTCCCTATACTATTGTGCAAATCTTTTGCCAAAATTGAGGAGGCAGTTTGTGGAAGCCAACTGTTTCTGGCTATTTCTGCTTTTTCCTCTCCCAGTAGTGCCGTTTGGCAAATAGAGATAAACAACCATTTGCCTTCCACATATGCACATATGCATAATAATAAATTAAATCTCTACTTTTGGTAAAATGCCTCCCTACTTTCCTTCTGCAAAACCTGGCTCCCATAGGAGATGAGATGAGTTGACTTTCCAACGCCAATGATCCCATGGTCCTATAGGCATAATCTTTGACCCCAGTTAATGTTTCACAATAAAAGGACTTTCTATGAGATTTAAAACTATGGAAACCAGAACTTCCTTCTGGAAGGGCCACAACTGAGCTGCAATTCTGTAAATTTCTTTTTGTTTTCCTTGTTTGACTTTGAGGAACCTGCTGCTCCATGCTGCAATTTCGGTGCATTCTAATTACTTTAATAAAGATTGCTCATCTGTGCTCTGAGTAGTATAGTCTTTCTTCATGTAATGGTATGTGGGAATGACCTTGAGAGACGAGGGGAAGAGATGCTGCCTAGGGAACAATCAGATAAAAGGGGGAGGAGCCTGCAGCTGCTTAACGGGAAAAGAAAGGAACTTAAAAAGGATCCGCCCTAATTGATCAGGCTGTTAAAAGTGACAGCGGGAGATTTGTACTTTCAGACTTGCAAGATTCTGTTAATGTAGCCTAACAATAAAGTAGAATTAGCTCATCTGGTCGTGTTTCCTGTCTGGTTTACCTGGGAGGGCTGACACTTCATTAAGCACAGTAGTATTATACAAATCCTGGTCACCCAACTTATCTGATAATTTTTAAGCGATTGATTGTATTGTCCTAGACAGCTCCTCAATCAGAAGGTGTGATTCATTCATAAGAATAATCCCACAACCTTTGTAATTCAGGACCTGTTGCCTAAGCTGAGGATAGGCAAGCCTTAACTTGCTGCCTGCCAAGTTTTCTACTTTTGTTTTTGTTTTTAATGTTTGTTTAATTCAAACAAAAGTTAAATGGAATGATGGCATGTTACTGATTAATACTATGCCAGAATTTGCCTCTTAAAAGTTTCCTTCCCCATTGAAAGAGGTTTCCATTTATAAGATGGCTTCTCAGGAAGCTTGAGAATTTCTTTGAACTTTCTCTTAGTGGTGTTATGTGCTTGCTTTTTTTTGTTAGAGATGAGGGGATTATACTGTACCTGGTGCATTTCTACTTCATTCTCAGGATGCTTGAGAATTTCCCTGGAATTCCTCTTGGTGTGCTTTCTTCTTGGGGGTGGTGGAGGGTGATGGTGGGTGGTCTCCACTCCTTTTACAGGTTTTCATCACTCCAAAGATTGCCTGGACTGCTTGGACTTTCCAGAAAGTAAAAGCCCAATTGAAGGAGTTCCTTCCCAAGGAGATGGCTTCCCGTGTGATTTATTTGATGCAAGGGAGGATAAGGAAGTTACAGACCTGTGAACAAATGTAGTACAAGAAAAGAGACCACCCACCCATTCTTCAACACCCCTTAGCTACCTTGTTGCTGGAAAAAAAATCCAAAAACACCACACTCTATCTTTGAGGATTTCACCAAAATTCTCTTCTCCCTTGAAAGAAATTTTAAAAGCACATTCTCTTTCTTCAGATTGAATGGGAAGTGGTAGGACCAAAAGTACAGGATGGTTTTTCTGCACATCACTATTATAAACCAAACTCCTGGTCCCAATATTATTTCCAAGAATGCCTCTGGGTGCTAAGTCAGCTCAATTGCTCAAAATGAAAGAAATGCAATCCTTTGAGGTAGGGCAAAAAAAAATATGTCAGCCCTTTTAGGTTGGCTGGTCCAAAAAGGTTGCTTACTTCTGTTGCAGGGTTCTGTCCAAAAGACAAAGCTACGGAATAGAAGCAGCATGCAAAATTGCATTATGAAACCTCCCTTTCAGCTATCTTAATGCTTTTCTATGATTCATGTGTGTGCGTGGTGGCTCAGTGGGTAAGACGCCAGGCTTGTCAATCGTAAGATCGCAAGTTCGGTGGTTTGAGACCCTAGCCCCGCGTGACGGAGTGAGCTCCCGCACTCGCCCCAGCTCTTGCCAACCTAGCAGTTCGAAAGCATGCAAATGCAAGTAGATTAATAGGTACCACTTTGGTGGGAAGGTAACAGCGTTCCGCGTGCATCATGCAGGCCACATGACTGCGGAAGCGTCGTTGGACAACGCTGGCTCTTCGGCTAACAAATGGAGATGAGCACCGGCCCCTAGAGTCGGACACGACTGCACAAATGTGCGGGGGGAACCTTTACCTTTTTACGATTCATATGTAAGTGGAATATACAGTGTTTCTAAAATATTTACAAGCTAGGTAAACCAATTTAAGGCAAGAAAGCATTTTTCTATGCTTCCCCCTTCCACAACGTGTATATCAGTTCTGTTAATAAAAAGCTTTGCTCATCAGTGTTTTAATTAGCTGCTATAAATGAGACTGCTAGTGGGGTCCTACTTTGTCTGGCTTTATTTTGTTTTCTTTTGTAAACAAACAAACAAACAAACAACCTGTTTATATCTCATTACAGCTGACCTTCCCAGTGCAACTGATGCGGTGGATGATATAATAGTAAATGCAGAGAAATGCTGTGTTAACAATTATTGGGGACATATAATCGTATTGCTAGAAACATGCAGTATGTGGCTAGGGTGTTGTCTCACCCAACCTGTGAGGTTTAAATTTAAAATTCCTGAATGAAAGGACATACCTTAAAGATAGTAAACTAAAAAGTTTCAGAAAGTTTAGAAGCAAAATGTCCAGACCAATAGTAAATGAAGACACTCATCCAAATGTGCATCTCAGAAAAGAGCAAGTTTTTATTTGTAGAGTAGAAGATCCACTAAAGCAGCTTTCTCTAACCTGATATTCTCCAGATAAATTGTATTACACCTCCAGCATGGTCCAAGTCAGCATAGCGAAGGATGCTGAGAGTTGTAATCCAGAAACTTCAGTTAACTTGCTTTTGATTCTTATTGACCTTGGACCTTCACTGACCACTTCTCAGCCTTAACTCCCTTGAACAGACTAGGTAAAGGCTCCCCCCGCACATTTGTGCAGTCGTGTCCGACTCTAGGGGCCGGTGCTCATCTCGCCAGACTGGAGCTGTTTAAATAAGCTCACAAGAAAATATTAGAACTCAGAATAACTAATCTTTGTTGACCAAGGTTGGGAAGCCAAAAGAATCTTAGTAACTGCAGTTAATCAAGAACTAGCCCTAATTATAGAGACTAGAATAAAACTGTCTTGTGTTTCATTTTCTTCCCACACTACATAAAGGATAGCTTGACCCTCTCTTCTGTGTGGGCTGGCCTGTTTCCATCTGTCCACTGCTTTGCAACAGATTGTTCTTACCTTTTTTTTTTTTAATTAGTGGTGTGAGAACTAACTCTAACACCATGGATAGTAGACTCCCCAGACGTTCTTTCACTCTTGGCCGTTTTGTTTTCCTTAGCTACTTACTGTTAACATTTTGCTCATCTGAAAAATTAGTTCTATTCTGTCAAGAAAGTTATTTAGAATAAGATGCATTAGGACCTGGAGGTTGAGGGCCACAGAAGATTGGGTGAGTTTGCAGTTTGTGCTTGTGGTGGAGAATTTTGATTCTCACCCCGTTAAAACAGTTTCCAGAGCTTTTGATGACTCAGAATGGTGTAATTTCTGTCTCAAAATGGTGGAGAAGCAGACTACCCATTTTTGGCAATTGTGTTTAGAGAAAATTCTTTTTGAGGGGAAGAGTCCAAAAAGGTGATTTCATGTGTCTTAGGATTTCAGGTGGCCTGCACATGATTTAAGCAATAAATGGACAAAATGATACAAACAGAGATTTGAGATTAGTTGCCATTTCTTTCTGCATTCTTTTTACAAATATTAATATGTTTTCTATAGTCTGATAATTAAAAAAAACCATTCTCCCTGACCAGCTGTAATCTGTTAAGATGTAGAATGGTTTCCTTCAGGGATGTGTGCCTTAATAATTTCTTCACCATTACCATTGCATTAGTTCAGTGTTTTCCTGTCATCTCATTTCTAATTAACTTTTTTTCTGAATTGACAGCTGCCATTCAAAATAGCTGAGGTGGCACTTTAGAGGTGGTGCTTATAAGAGCAAGAGTAAAGATTTTCCCCCCATTTTGTTTGCCAGATGGAGAAAAGAAGGGATCAGAGAAAAAGGGGAATGGGTGGATATTTGCTTTGTTTCTTCTATACAGGTAGTCCTTGTTTACTGACCACAATTGGGACTGGTAACTCAGTTGTTAAGCGAAGTGATCGCTAAGTGAAACTGACTGTGCTTATGATCTTACTTCAGCTTTCCTTTGCTTTATAGACCTGCAAAGGTCGTAAATGCGAGGATTGGTTGTGAAGTTACTTTTTCATCACTGTTGTAACTGAGAATGGTTGCTAAACAAGGCGGTCTCTAAACGAGGACTACCTGTAATAGTTGTTGTTTATTCGTTCAGTCGCTTCCGACTCTTCATGACTTTATGGACCAGCCCACGCCAGAGCTTCCTGTCGGCCGTCGCCATCCCCAGCTCCCCCACGGTCGAGTCCGTCACCTCCAGAATATCATCCATCCATCTTGCCCTTGGTCGGCCCCTCGTTCTTTTGCCTTCCACATTCCCTAGCACCTGTAATACTTTCTCCCAACTTATTTATTATTATTAGCATTGCACAGCTTGAAGTTTTTTTAAATACACGCAACGATGTTAGGCACAGTTTTTGGCAGACTCAGACCAAGTGTGTATGCAGGTCATATAAAGGTTATTTTTTTAAAAATTGAAGCACTATACTGACATAGTTTAGATGTTGTGAATATAGAAATGGAGTTATATAACCTGAACTATGCAGAATAAACAAAAGTATCTGGTGTCTCCTGTTTTGTATAATCTATTCTGCCTTTTTGCATAGTATCATTTCCTTCTTGACAGCTGACAGAAGTAAAGGGAGTGTCCTTCATCAGAGCTTCCCGTATCTAAGGCGGTGGTAGTTCAGGCAAGAGAAGATGGTATAGGGATGTTCTTGAAAGCCAGTTCAGCACCACGGAGAGCTGCCTTAGTTAATAGCAGTTTCGATTTCAGGACCAAGGACAGCGCATGCGAAGTCCCGCTCACTGTAGACATGCGCTCTCAACACTGTTTTAAACCCTGTTCTTTCAGTAAACTTAACTTTGTCTGCCTGAAAAACCTTTCCTTACCAGTGAGCCTGGAAGCATATAATCCCAGTAAAATAATCACAGAAACTGGATCAAGAGCGGCCCTTTGGGGGGAGTCAGAATCCTGGTTTACTTCAACCAGTCCTTTCTGGTATCCCATGAGCACCTGGACCAGGAGAGTACTGGCAAGTTTCTTTATATCACTGGTCTGTTTCCCAGACAGCAGTGGGTTTGAGCTGCATGCTCAGTTACTTAGTATTTCGGATGTGTGCTCTGAGCTGGCAGGCTTGGGCAGCAAGTTTAATGGAGAAACTTCCATTTTTTAGCCACTGTATACTTCCCACTTATACTATATGTATAAGTATACAATACTTTTGTGTTGGAGGAAAATTCTGAGAGTGCCTTGGACTGCAAGAAGATCAAACCAGTCCATACTCCAGGAAATAAAGCCAGACTGCTCACTTGAGGGAATGATATTAAAGGCAAAACTGAAGTACTTTGGCCACATAATGAGAAGACAGGATACCCTGGAGAAGAAGCTGATACTAGGGAAAGTGGAAGGCAAAAGGAAGAGGGGCCGACCAAGGGCAAGATGGATGGATGATATTCTGGAGGTGACGGACTCGACTGTGGGGGAGCTGGGGATGGTGACGGCTGACAGGAAGCTCTGGTGTGGGCTGGTCCATGAAGTCACGAAGAGTCGGAAGCGACTGAATGAATAAACAACAAAAATACTTCCCACAGGGGCATGGTGGCTCAGTGGGTAAGATGCCAGGCTTGTCAATCGGAAGATCACAAGTTCGGAGGTTCGAATCCCTTGTGAGCTTATTTAAACAGTTGGCCCCAGCTCTTGCCAACCTAGCAATTCTAAAGCATGCAAATGCAAGTAGATGAATAGGTACCACTACGGTGGGTAGGTAACAGCGTTCCGCGTGCATCATGCCGGCCACATGACCGTGGAAGCGTCTTCGGACAACGCTGGCTCTTCGGCTAACAAACGGAGATGAGCACTGGCCCCTAGAGTCGGACACAACTGCACAAATGTGTGGGGGGAACCTTTACCTTTTTATACTTCCCTCAGCTGTTCTATATCTCCAATGTTTGTTTCTGAAGGACTAACTAGGCAAGATTTTGAAACTGACCACTGGTTGACTGAATTTTGCTGAGGGTGGGTAGTTTAACCCAAAACAACCTCAGGGAAATTTTGAGCTAAATCCTCTTTAACCCCACTGCTGATGGTTATGGTATTCAGAGAACATATACCTCGCCCTTGACCCAATTAAGCACATTACATTAACATGTTTGTGGTCTTGCCAACAGAATCTTTCCAGTAGATTGACTCCTCAGCTAGGTGGGAATGTTATCTGAGAAGCAGAGATATTGATTCCATTCCCCCATAGAGTTGCTGTCATCCATTTCCTAGGTTTCTTGATCTTGGGCCAGAAAAAGTCCAGAAGCAGAACTATGTATGACAGGATGCAGATCATTTTTGTGTTTCTCCAGGTCTTGAATTGGCCATATCCTACAGGATATTCTAGCTGAATGGGGTGGGGGGATGTTCTGTAGTGCTGTTCTAATTAGTGACGAGGGCAATGAATGATATGCCAATGCTTTGTATTTGAAGCTTTTGAACTGATCCCTCAACAACCTTTGATTGATTGATTGATTATGTGACATCAAGTTGTTTTTTACTCCTAGCAACCACATGGATAGATTTTCTCCATGACAATCTATCCCTAACCTGGTCTTTAAGGTCTTCCAACGGTGCACTCATCGTCATTGTAACTGAGTCCCTCCACTTTGCTGCTGGTCATTCTCTTCTCTTTCCTCCCACCTTTCCCAGCATTAGAGCCTTTTCCAGAGAGTAGGGTCTTCATATAATGTGTCCAATATATGTTAATTTGAGCCTGGTCATTTGTGCCTCAAGTGAGAACTGTGGATTGATTTGTTTGATGATCCGTTTGTTTGTTTTCTTAGCTGTCCATGGTATTTTCAAGAGACTTCTCCAACACCAAAGTTCAAAAACATCAATACTCTTGCTATCTTGCTTCTTCAAAGTCCAATTTTTGCTTCCATAGAGTGTCGCAGGGAATACCATGACTCTGATCTTTGTAGATACAGTGAGATCACAACGTTTGAATATTTTTCCAATCAATAACCTTGGGGATACCTTTCAACCGATTATATCTTCTTCAGACACTCAATCAAGAGAAATGTGTGGTGCTTTTGACAGTAGGTGAATGGATTGACTTACTTCTTCCCCAAACTTTGAGACCTTCTGCTTTAGCAAGGTTTTCCCCAGATGAAACATTGCATTCCCCCAATCCTCAGCCTTAATGAGACTGTAAAGGCAGAAGATAACAGTCAAACAGCCCTCAATTGACCGGTTTTCATTAGGGATATCTGGCTCCTGTTATTAGTTATTGTTTTCCTTCTGCAGTTTGTGCAGTTTTAGAAAGCACTTAGCCCAGAGGTGAAAAATGCTCAGTTATGCAGTTTTGCAAAATTATCAAGGAATCCTCAAAGAAAATAAAGCACCTTGCATGCTTTTCTCCTAGATACCTGACCTAGTTTGTTAGGTATAGATACAATTTCTTGTAAAATTTACCAGATAACAGCTGAATTCACACCATTATCTTACAGCTGTATCAGCACATCCTTTTATACAGTAAATGTTCCCTCTCTCCCACTCCTCCCCTCACAAGGTTCCTCCCCACTCTAATGATCCACTGACACCCCCCAAATACTTCTGAATAATGTGCATTTGTTGTTCTCTGTTGTGCATCTACGGTAAAGGTAAAGGTTCCCCTTGCACATTTGTGCAGTCGTGTCCGACTCTAGGGGCCGGTGCTCATCTCTGTTTGTTAGCTGAAGAGCCAGCGTTGTCCGAAGACAACAGTATACCATCTTATTTCCCTAAGATCTAGTTTTTGTTTTTTTGATACCATCCTTTTTATCACCAGGAGAATAGGAAAGGTCAACAGAAAAGACAAATGTTTTATTTAAGAATGTTACAAGGTGGGTTTTTTTTTTTTTTGAGAAATGGTGTTCAATAATGCTACCTCCTTTGGTCAATTCCCTACACTGCTGTTATTGTATGCAAAACAGGTAATGATGAAAAAACTGCTGATTAATGGCCATTTGGTGTTGATTTTCTTAATAGCTTGCTGGCTGGGGAATTCTGGGAGTTGAAGTCCACACATCTTAGAGTTGGTGAGGTTGAGAAACACTGGCCTAGAGTATGTTGATTGGGAGGCTGATAAAAAAAAATAGCTCACTGTCAGCTCTTTGAGGTAGTCCAGACAAAAAACCAAAACCGTGAGTACTAACACTACCTTTATTGTAAGGTTACAGTAACAGAATCTTGCAAGTCTGAAAGCATTTCTCCCCTCCCCGGCCTTTACTTTCCAGAAAACGAGGGAGGTCCCTTCTGAGATGCTTTCTCCACCCCTGTCCCTCCTTTGGACTCAGATTTCATTTATCAGACATTGTCTAGGCTGCAGCTCTTCCTCCTGTCTCCCAAGGTCATTCTCGCAGCCCATTACACTCACTCACTCAGCCATTAACCTAGTCAAATCACTTTACTAGTTTTTCTGGCAACACACAGTCTCATTAACTAGGTCAAAAACAGCCATTTTATAAAACTATTTTCTTTCTCTAGGAAAGTGCTTAATGTCCCATGAACCCTTCTGCCAGAAGAAAACTGGCAGGCCTCATGCCTTCCTTGCAATGGATGTGGGCAGTTTATTTTGTGCAGTCAGGCCTTGGGAGTGAGTTCTATAAAGGAAAGGCTTGCTTTTTTTGCCGCTCTTTCACACCAGCTCTTTTTCTTGGAGGTCTAGATAGGCAAAAACAGGGCAATTAATGGAGCTTAGGTGTTCCCACAATGTTGGAATGGAGTCAGAGTAATCCTGTATGTGACTGGGTCTCATTTGGGCTAAATTTGATTCGCTGTAGCCTTAGTGAATATGTCTATTCAGAAGCGTCCACTGACTGGATCAAGCAGGGGCATACTGTATGAACAAACAAGTGTTGCGCCATACGTGGTCTCCTGCCAAGCAGACTAAAGGGGAACCTAAATCCTGGGGCTGGCCCTTCTCCAAAATAGACAGCAGTTAAATGTATAGATGTTTTCTAAATCACGGTCAGCAGGTTACCTCCGTTTTATAGCCACGTCATTACTGGAATGACCCCCAATGAAAACGAATGAGGAAATTGGTTTGGCATCCCAAATCAACGAGCCATTAAATAGGGGGCAGTAATCAGGAGTTGGAATTTTGCATACTTAATTAGCTTGGCAGCCTGCTGCTTGGCAACCTTCCTTACTCCTTTCAAGGTATTATGCTTTTGCGGACTGCTATTTTTATGGGATTGTTGGCCTGGGTACCTTTCCTTTATATCGATCTTTCACACCTGGCACAGCTACCCTATCCATCAGATTTCTGGCTTCTATTCTAGCCTGGCTTGGAATCATCATCCTCTATTAAAAATGCACCTACACCGTTATTACATTGGCTTCATCATTATTCTTTCTTCCCAGGAAATCCTGAGTGCTTGTGCTTTGTGGTTTCATGGCTCCTTGGGAGAAGGATTCTTCAAAAGAAGAAGAAGACATAGTAGATCCTATGGGATTCTGGCATGGCTAGCCAGCAGATTCCACAGGCCATAGCATGTTGCTTGGGCTGAAATCCTTTCCCCAGAGCTGAGCCTTCCTTCCTTCCTTCCTTCCTTCCTTCCTTCCTTCCTTCCTTCCTTCCCATGGCTGCCCATCTCATATATATGACTCTGGGCAGCTAACAGTTAAAGTAGAATAGAAACTGGGTAAAAAAGAAAACCAAAATTAGAAACAACATAAATAACATAAAAGCAGCCAAGAACACTCCTGACATCACACCTTCAATATAACCACAACCAAGAAATTCTTTAATCACAGAGTCTCATCCAGATTCTTCAAGGAGCAACTCCCACTGTCTGAGAGCTGTTGTCAGGAAGCTGAAAGATGCAGAATTCAAGATTACAGGGAGAAGTCCCTTTGGAGCACAGTAATGGCTTATTTGTTTTAATTATTAAAAATTTACACTCATAGACACACACACACAAAAAAGCTTATTCAGGAATAGCTCCATAGTCTGAGCAAGCTTGAGGAGAATTCTTCAGGGCAAACTTCCCTGTTTAGAAGTAAGCCTTAGTTGGAAGCAAAGTCTTTCAAAGCTCTTTCTCTTGCTCCAAAGAGTAATGTGTAACTTCACAAAGATTCTTCCCCCTCCCTGTGAGTTGCAGGTGTGTGAGCAATTCAGCAGTCCTGAGGCCAGAGTGCTTGTATTATGCAATCCTTATCTCAAGACTATTGTTACTATTCACGATACTGCTGGTTCTTGGGGTGATGCAGTTATTCAGATCATGTGTTTATAATTTGAGGCAATTCTCTCTCTTTTTTTTTTGGATGATGAGAGCTTCATAATGGAGGCAGAAAAAAGAACAGGAGTGCTAGAGAAGATGTTGGCAACCAACTGCATGCGTTGGAGAACTCCTTGGTGAGATGTCTTGTTCTCCTCTCTCCCTTGTAGCGGTGCAGTCTGAGTTTAGCAAGCTAAGAGCTTCCTGGACTTCTCGGTGCGATGATTTAGCCATTTCCAGCCTTAAGCAGTTCTATTGTCAGACACGTTTTGCTGATAGTCATTGCAAAATTCTCTCCTGTTCATACAATTGGGAGCACTGGAAATGAAGCATGACCTCAGGCATGATCTTATGGTGGCCTCTCGTATCAATTTAAATCATTTCAAAGTTGTCAAAGGAAGAGACTACTGACACGCACTTCTCCCTTGTACTCTGCTGATTGAATTGTTCTCTTTAACCCCCCCAGAAGCGAGGTCAACTCTGCAGCGCTTGTGAGTTTAAACTGCTGTGTCACAAATTGCTTGTGCTACATTTTCCACCTTAGATCCCCAATCTGGTGCCTGTGGGCACCAGTGCCATCATGGACACTTCCCTTGACATCAGCCCAGCTCTTGAATCCATGTAACTGTTTTTCAACAAAACAACAACAACAAAAGCATTAAAACAGGCTACTCGATATTAAGTATTCCCTCCAGCATCTTGTTCATTACTGAGAATGTGTTTGAACTCCACATCATTTGCACCTTGGAAGATAAAAATGGTGGGTGGCTACAGCTGTGGGTTTTATTTGGCGATGTGTCTCCTTGCCTAGAAGAAAGGATAAAATTAAGGTGATTGGGGGCTGGGAAAGGAAGGGAAGAAAACACAGATGTAATCAAGTGATACCAGATAGCAGAGTCAGTTGACAGCTTTTCTTAGAAATGGCAGCTTTGCCAAGGTGTCATGAAACCTGGGAAGAAACATTTCAAAGCATTTAAAGAGCCTCCACCTGAAATAACTCCCTATAAGTGAGCATGGGAAATTCCTATTAGATTTTCTGAGATTCTATGTTTACTCCCAACTAGCATTAAAGATGCTACTTAAAACTTGCTTCCTTGACCTTGTCCAGCTGTGTGGGGCTTCACAGCTGGGACCATAAGAAGCATGTTGGGTAGGCAGATAAAGCACAGGAGTGACTTTGCTAGTTGCCTTTCTCTTGAAGAGGTGATTTGTGATTGGCCACAGTCACTTGTGGTTGTGGCCAATCACAACTCACCTTTTCATCTTGCCCAGCTGCATTGGCAAAATTCCAGGCATCCTCACTGTGCAATGGTCAAGCAGCTGATAATAAAGGTAAAGCAGAACTAAATTGTCTATCATGAGGAATTTGGGGAAATTTGCTGCTACAAGCTGAGACATTAGCCATTGGCTTAGTAGCTGTAAAAGGAAAGTCGATAGAAAGCCAATGTGCTGGTTATGCTGAATTTCTGGAAACCCCCCCTTCAGAGATTATGTATCCCTGAATCCCCTTTCCTACCTCTATCCTATACCGACAATTTTCTGCATTGTGATGGCACAATTATTTGACTTCTATTTGACCCAAATAGTTTTGATTTTGGCAGGACCATAAAACAGCATCAACGACAATGAAGTATTTTTGTTGGCAGTAATAATGATTTTTTAAAACATTATTTAGATGCATGTAGACTATTTGGGGGGGGGGTGGTGAAAGGAAAAAAAGGTGGCCGTGAGCAAAGTTTATTATTTATTTATTGGGAAGTTGGGGGAATAAAACCTCCAACCCTTTGTAAAGTGCTCAGTGTTGGCCTTAAATTTCATCTGGATTTGTGACTAAGCAGCAGGATTAAGACCACTTATCTGTTTCATCAGCTTGTCGAAATGTGTGTTAGATCTTCTTTTAAATTATTCAGGGGGAGAGTGAATCAAAGGTTGAGTAGACATAATACTTACTTCTCTGTGAACAAAGAAAATGTTCTAGTGACATCTGTAGCTTGAATCATGTCAACTGGATTTCTATTTTCTCAGTGGAAACGTTTCGCTCCTTATCCAAGGAGCTTCTTCAGTCTGAGCAAAGTTGGTAAGGGAATCCTAAATATGTTTCTAGGTAGCTGTGTGACCTTACACCTGGGGCTAGGTCATGGTTACATTGAGATGTTATTTTTAAGTCCTTTTATCATCTAAAGGAGGATTGTTAAGATCACCATGCTGCTGTTGAGCTTGTGAAATGGTCTTAATCTTCCTAGGCACAGAAGACAAAGCAGGGAGGAAGATGGGGGAGAGGTTGTGCCTGAGGCCCCCACCTCTATTCAAGGAAGGATTTTCCAAGTTGGCATAAATGGATTCCTTGACCCCTCTCTCAAACCACCTATCTTCTCTCTGAGAGAGGGGTCAAGGAATCCTCCTTTAGATGATAAAAGGACTTAAAATAACATCTCAATATAACCATGACCTAGCCCCAGGTGTAAGGTCACACAGCTACCTAGAAACATATTTAGGATTCCCTTACTAACTTTGCTCAGACTGAAGAAGCTCCTTGGATAAGGAGCGAAACGTTTCCACTGAGAAAATAGAAATCCAGTTGACATGATTCAAGCTACAGACAATTCCACCTGGATGACTGAGAACCTTCATAGACATGTTCTAGTGACATCTTTGTCTGAGATTCAGAAGGTTACAAAGGAAAAGCATATTAAAGTAACTCAACCTAATAATTAAGTCACCTGCAAAATTTAGGATTTTAAAATTCCAAAATTGAGTGACTTGGCTATATATATCATAATAATATATATAGTAGAATATATTAATCAAGTGAATTAAATGCTTGTACTCTTCCTGTTTCTAAAAGGAAATGTCACGTTTCACTGTCTTCTACTCAATGCTTTTTTGAATCTCTCAACTCTCAAATCTTTATTACGGTCAAAGACCAGCATATTTTTGAATCAGGGAATTATGCCCCAAGTCTGCATTTAATGTAGTGTGATCTATCATTCCTAAAGAACATGATTTGGTGAATGAAATGGCCAAAATCCAACTCAGATTTGTGATTAAATTGTCACAAGCATTGATTCAGAAGTTGATTTCATTTGAAAAAGCTGTGGGTGTGGTCTTCAGATCAGAAGAAATGATCAAATCAGTTGTTCAGTTGAACAGGTCTGATTCAGAGATTTGATCAAACTGAATTCTTGTATTAGATCTTTGTACACAGCTCATTCTTTTGTGTCCAGGGCACCATTGTGCAATCTTGCATCTTGACCTAGGACTCTCTTTCCATTGCCTAAAGTCTTGTGAAGATCACTAACGTTTCATGATATTTCAGCTTGGTGTGTATGGCCAAATCTGGGGTGGTGGCGGTCTTTCTAACATTTTGGGGAGATAGTTGTGATGGAGGTGGTCTGTTGAATATCTTTATGAGTCTGTCTTTAAGCCTGAGCGAAATGATCCGTCTAGTGAATAAATCCACAAGAGAGATTATTGTACATACTTACCAATAGAATTGCAAACAGAAGTTGTAATCTTATTCTTCATATTAAAGGTTTACTTCAGGAAAGCAACTTGAGAAATGTATTTCCATTATTAGGCTTATGAACATATAGAAGGAAGTGGGATATGAGAAACCTGAAAAAAAATGCTCATTTACTGAAGATGTACTTCTACCTCTGGCTATTACTGGACAATTTGTAGGAAACAACGAAACAAATGCAAACTTTGAAATACTCATGGTGATGATTTTGATGTGTGTTTCATCATACAGCTGAGCTTTTTTCAGACTCAGTAAGTATCAGTATCGTGTGGAAAAAAGTCTTCTTTACTGGAAATGTCATTAATCCCATTTCAGAAGTCACCACTGAATGATGGATGATGTACCTCGAGTGATTCACTTTGCAGCAACGTCATTATTTTGCTTTTCAGGTTTTAATCTGCTCAGTCCCATATGCTCTGAGAAGGTTGAATAAATTAAGGCATGCATAACAGACTCTAACATAAAAAAAAAGCTCTCCCAAAGAAAAGATCCAGTAATAGACTCAGGACACAATCTTTTCCCCATTGTGGTTTGTATCTTCTGAGCCACAACCATTCTTCTGGTTTTATTTTGGAATGCTTTTTTTACCCCACCCCCACCCCATCAGTGTGCATGTTTTTAAAGCAAACCATCCTGATTGCATTCCCAGGAGTGTGATTGTTCATTTTTTTTAAAAAATTGACAGATTGATGCAGAAACAGGGCAGAACATATTTATGAATGAGCACATTGTCCAATGAAACCTTGGTCGTTGTTTCTTGCCTTGTTATCTTCTTCAGTGTGTCCTGGTGGGGATTTTGAGTGTAGCGATGCATATGCCATGCTTAAAGGGGAAATAGTGGTAAGTACTTTTTTGTTGGCATTAATGAATCACTTGATTCCTAAGCAAACCTCCTGTTTTATCGTTGTGTGTGAATAGGAAATGCATCTCTGGGGATTCCTCCTCCTCCTCTCCAGCTAAGAAGTGGGGGTGGAGGGAACATTTGGGTCACAGCAGTCATTGGCAGAAGGTATTTCCACTAGGGAGGGCTGCTGTGTAAGTGAGCACCCAGTGGTGGGTGCCCAAGGCAGTACTTATGCTTTGACAACAGATGGATGGGCTTCGTCCTTCTCATAAAACTCTTCCTAAGTGTATTTCTAAGTGCCATGGCGTCAAGACAGCAGAGAGCTGGAGATGTAGATGTAGATACATCTACACATACAGATGCATGATGGAAATTCTGATTTTTTTTCTTTTTCTTGTTCCCTTTGCTCCCTCCCTCTGGGTCAAACACAAGTTGAGAAGGAGCAGCATTCCACTGAAGGCAGACTACTATCTTCTACTTGGGGTTGGCCATCAACAGTTAGCCATCTTCTAATTGCTGCTTTCATAAATGCTCTTTACTGTCATCCATTGCACATTGGGGGTGTGGTGGCTCAGCGGGTAAGACACCAGGCTTGTCGATCGGAAGATCGCAAGTTCGGAGGTTTGAATCCCTAGCCCTGCGTGTGGAGCGAGCTCCCGCACTCGCCCCAGCTCTTGCCAACCTAGCAACTCGAAAGCATGCAAATGCAAGTAGATAAATAGGTACCACTTCGGTGGGATAGTAACAGCGTTCCACGCACGTCATGCGGCCACATGACCGTGGAAGCATCTTCGGACAACGCTGGCTCTTCGGCTAACAAACGGAGATGAGCACCGGCCCCTAGAGTCGGACACGACTGCACAAATGTGCGGGGGGAACCTTTACCTTTTTTTTATTGCACTTTCAGGAGCCACCTCTGCCACCCCCACTTCTAATTCTAAAAAAAAAAAAAACACCCACCTCGAAATGGAATCCTAGGAAACCGATTGATGATAAATGTCAGAAATTGTCAGAAATGATCAAAGGAGCTGCTGACAACTGTGTGGTTCTGCCTGCAGTGCACTCAAAAGTCTATTGGAGCCACATTTTCTTGAAAGTTTTGATTCAGATTGGATTTGGTTTCCATGTTTGGGACACCCCTTAAGATTTTTTTTCTCTAAGAGGGGAGAGTTAGACCTTAGTAGATGACTGGATGTGGGTGCAATGGGTTATTTCAGAATAGGCTGGGGTCCTTTAGGCAAATACAGATATTTGCTAGCCTTGTGGAGTCCTTGATGCTCTCTGAGCTTGGTGGTTTGCTTGCAGACATTTCATTACCTGACTAGGTAACATCATCAGTGCTAGTGAGGGTGGGGTTTATCTGGGTGGAGGCTGCTGGAAAAGATGTGTTCTGGTCTATTTGTTTCCTCCTTAGCTTTTTTATTGTCTCTTGAATATTGTGTAAATGCCTCTTTTGAATGGTGTGTAAATCCCTCTCTGTGTAAATCCCCAGATAAGCAGATTAACACCAGACAAACAATCAAGCAGAAAACAGTACCCTAATCAAGGAACTACCAAGGAGAAAACCACACCCCCACCAACACTGGCAGGGCAAGCTACTGGATATAAACAGGGAGCAAACCCCACACTCCCTCACACTGATGATGTTACCTAGTTGGGTGATGAAACATCTGCAAGCCGACCACCAAGCTCAGAGAGCACCAAGGATTCCACAGTTCAACCCTGAGCTACAGAGATTTTCTTCTATTTGCTAGCCTTGTTAATTTTACTCTTCTGGGCCGTAAGTCCTGTTCTTAGTAATGCAAAATGATCCCCTGAGAACAGAGCATTGGAAATGGTAGAAGTGGGATGGGCCACTGCTTTCCATAACCCTTTCAGCTAAATGGGAACGGGCTGTCTCTAGGCCACATGTGGCCTGCCAAAATATTTGATTGCAGCTTCTATAATCTTCCAGTCCCTGCTGAAATTTGATCTGGGTTACACAGATCCCCTCCAGGCCAGTCTCCCTTTAAATTGTGTAGCCTAGTAATTCCTGTATTTAATTTTATGACTCTGGCTTTGGACATGCAACTTACATTGAGTTGCTTCCTTAGCTTGAGTGTATCACAGCTGATTCTGGTTTCAGCCACTGCAGCCTTTATTCCCAAATTGTTCCTTGCTTTGTTTTTTCCTTCTCTATGGTTTTCTGTAGTGACACTGAAAAAGAAAGATGTTGACAACATGTTCTCATGTTGGGTCTAGTTAAAATTATATAAGAGGCTTTAAACTGGGATTTTAAACCTTGGAAAAACGAATATTGCTTTTTCTCTAGTGGTCTCTGTTTATTTCTAATACTTAGGATTTCTTTGTACTTTGTTAGCTACCATCCTTATCTAGCATTCTATGTGCTAGTTAGTCTCACAGCATATGGAGCCTTGGAAACTGCTTTTCCCATTGCTCCTGAGGTCAAAATAAGGGTGTTAGGTGTCCTGAGAATTTAATCTGTAAGCAGGACTTTTTTATGTGCTTGGAGATCTATAGGGATTATGATTCCTTTAAAAAGGTTCCCCCTGGACATTTGTGCAGTCGTGTCCGACTCCAGGGGCTAGGGCTCATCTCCGTTTCTTAGCCAAAGAGCCAGCGTTGTCTGAAGACGCTTCCGTGGTCATGTGGCCAGCATGACGCGCGTGGAACACTGTTACCTACCCACCGAAGTGGTACCTATTCATCTACTTGCATTTGCATGCTTTCGAATTGCTAGGTTGGCCAGAGCTGGGGCTAGTGCAGGAGCTCACTCCGTCACACGGGGCTAGGGATTCGAACCTCCGAACTTGCGATCTTCCGATCAACAAGCCTGGCGTCTTACCCGCTGAGCCACCACGCCACCACGATTCATTTAGATTACTACAAAATGTTCAAGAGCAGGGATGGAGAACCTCAGGCCCTCTGGGTTTTGTTGAACTACAACTCCCAGCATCCCTCGCTGTTGGCCATACTGGTTGGATTTGCTAAGAGGTGTAGTTCAGCAAGGCAGAGAGCCAGACTGTCCCAGCTTAGGTAGAAAAGAAGAAAATCATATCAGAAACCTTTATGACAACCTTTTGAAATGAGGGATGTTTTGAAATACGAAGGTAGACAAGGGACTCCCTTTTTATTTGCAGAATCCTCCTAATTAATTAGAGTTGTCCTAGTTCTTTTGGCCACAATTCATGAGCTGACAGCAATTTATTGTCTCCTTCATGGCAAGGTTCATGAGCAGGGCAATGAAAGCTGTTGACAGAATTTAGTGTGGTGGGTGTGAAAAGTAGAAGAAGACAGATACGCATGCAGGGCGTGGAAATGGTAGGCGTGGTAAAGGAAATAATTGGATGAATGCCCCACCAGGGTTTGTGTTTTCCCCCTACAAATAGCATAAAGACTTGTACAATCGTTTTCCTAACTCCTCCGTCTGGTTTGGATGCTTGTGTACATCATCCAGAAAGGAGACATAGGGACACACTGGATCCGTAAGGGGGGAACAGTTGTGAATAGTGGACAAGTTCAGTCTGGTTCCCTTCAAAATGCAGAGTACGACCCCTTTTATCAAGGGCTGAGGCATAAGGTTGGAAAAACACCGATGGGGAAAAACCACAGAACCTTGGTTGAAAACCATTGGCCCAGAGAGAGAGTTGGATGTTTGGGAAAGCTGTTGCGTAATTATCCTCTTTGTGGAAAATAGTAAGCTTGCCATTTCAAAAGCAACAGATGCGCCTTGGCTAATAACTGCTGTGAGTGTACCATTCCCAGGGAAGAAAAGGAGGAAGCATTGGCTGAGTTAACCAGACAGGTTTTTTTGCACGTCCCAAAACTGTCTCCATTGCCTTACAGATAATTCATAAGATCTTCTTGTTGTGGTTTTCTTGTCTCTCTCGCACACGTACACTCAGATTTCACTGGCATGGCATTGAGAAATATTTGAAAAATAGATTCCAGAAGACTGGGGAGACCTTTCAAAGTACAGGTAGTCCTCGCTTAACAACAATTCGTTTAGTGACGGTTCGGACTTATGACGGTGCTGAAGAAATCAACTTATGACCGGTTCTTACACTTTCAACCATTGCGGCGTCCCTGCAGTCATCTGATCACAATTTGGGCGCTTGGCAACCGGTTCACATTTATGACCATCACAGTGTCCTGTGGTCATGTGATCGCCATTTTTGACCTTCCTGGCCAGCTTCTGGCAAGCAAAATCAATGGGGGACCCCGTGGGTCACTTAACGACCATGTGGTTTGCTTAACGCCCACGGTGATTTGCTTAATGACCACCACAAAAAAGGTGGTAAAATCGGGTTGGATTCACTTAATGACCGCTTCACTTAGCAACTGAAATTCTGATCCCAATTATGGTTGTTATGCGAGGACTACCTGTATAGCCTGCATCGCTTGACATTGGCTGAATGAGACTGAGCATTTTAAAAGCTTTCTCTTTTGGCCCTGGGGCTCTAGAGTCAAAGGACTGATCGTAGGTACTTTGCCATCCAGGGTCACCAGAAAGAAAGTAGCCTTGCTGCTTTGCAGATGTAACATCAGAAGGGGTCTGTGGCTTGAATCATGTCAACTGGATTTCTATTTTCTTAGTGGAAACGTTTCACTCCTTATCCAAGGAGCTTCTTCAGTCTGAGTAAAGTTAGTAAGGGAATCCTTAAATATGTTTCTAGGCTGGCTGTGTGACCTAGCACCTGGGGCTAGGTCATGGTTATTTTTGAGATGTTTGTTTCTAAGTCCCTTTATCATCTAAAGGAGGATCGTTAAGATTACCCTGCTGCTGTTGAGCTTGTGAAATGGTCTTAATCTTCCTAGGCACAGAAGACAAAGCAGGAAGGAAGATAGGGGAAAGGTTATGCCTGAGGCCCCCACCTCTATTCAAGGAAGGATTTTCCAAGTTGGCATGAATGGATTCCTTGACCCCTCTCTCAAACCACCTATCTTCTCTGTCTAAAATGTGAACATTAATGTCCTCAAATGAGTGTCCTTTTTCCTTTAGATGAAGATAAACTGCTGACTCTGGTCCTGTGGTGTTACTTCTCCTGTGTTGGGCCATCCTCCTGTACAAAGGTTGTTTGGTTTCTCCAATGTAGAGTTCAGAGCACTCCTCACTGCACTGGATTGCATACACTACATTGCTTTCCTTGTGTTTTGGAGTTTGATCTTTGGGGTGTACAAGCCTCTGTCTCAGTGTGTTGGTGGGTTTGAAATATACAGGTATGTGGTGTTTGCCAAATATCCGTTTGATCTTTTCAGACACGCCAGCCATGTAAGGAATGACCAGGTTCTTCCGTTTACTCTGAGTCTCAGCCCTATCTGTCGCTGTTTTAGGTCTGGTAGACTTAGATTTGGTGAAGGCCCAATTTGGATATCCACAGGCCTGCAGAGCTGTTCTCAGATGCTGCTTTTCATCCTTTTTGGAATCCATGGAGGTGGGGATGGTTTCTGCTCTGTGTGACAATGTCCTGATGACTCCTAGTTTGTGCTGCAGTGGATGGTGGGAGTCAAACATCAGGTATTGATCTGTGTGTGTGGGTTTCCTGTAGATCCCTATTTCTAGCTTGCCACCGGTCCCAATGAGGACTTCACAGTCTAGGAATGCCAGTCTGTTGTCCTTGGTGTCTTCTCTGGTGAAGCTAATGTTGGCATCTATAGTGTTTATATGGTCCGTGAAGGCCTGTACTTCCTGGGCCTTGATTTTGACCCAGGTGTCATCCACATACCTAAACCAGTGGGTGGGCACCGTTCCCTGGAATGTGTTGAGTGCTTTCTTCTCCACTTCTTCCATGTATAAATTGGCCACAATGGGTGACACAGGAGAACCCATGGCACAGCCGTGTTTTTGTCTGTAAAAGACATCCCCACCTCCATGGATTCCAAAAAGGATGAAAAGCAGCATCTGAGAACAGCTCTGCAGGCCTGTGGATATCCAAATTGGGCCTTCACCAAATCTAAGTCTACCAGACCTAAAACAGCGACAGATAGGGCTGAGACTCAGAGTAAACGGAAGAACCTGGTCATTCCTTACATGGCTGGCGTGTCTGAAAAGATCAAACGGATATTTGGCAAACACCACATACCTGTATATTTCAAACCCACCAACACACTGAGACAGAGGCTTGTACACCCCAAAGATCAAACTCCAAAACACAAGGAAAGCAATGTAGTGTATGCAATCCAGTGCAGTGAGGAGTGCTCTGAACTCTACATTGGAGAAACCAAACAACCTTTGTACAGGAGGATGGCCCAACACAGGAGAAGTAACACCACAGGACCAGAGTCAGCAGTTTATCTTCATCTAAAGGAAAAAGGACACTCATTTGAGGACATTAATGTTCACATTTTAGACAGAGAAGATAGGTGGTTTGAGAGAGGGGTCAAGGAATCCATTCATGCCAACTTGGAAAATCCTTCCTTGAATAGAGGTGGGGGCCTCAGGCATAACCTTTCCCCTATCTTCCTTCCTGCTTTGTCTTCTGTGCCTAGGAAGATTAAGACCATTTCACAAGCTCAACAGCAGCAGGGTAATCTTAACGATCCTCCTTTAGATGATAAAGGGACTTAGAAACAAACATCTCAAAAATAACCATGACCTAGCCCCAGGTGCTAGGTCACACAGCCAGCCTAGAAACATATTTAAGGATTCCCTTACTAACTTTACTCAGACTGAAGAAGCTCCTTGGATAAGGAGTGAAACGTTTCCACTAAGAAAATAGAAATCCAGTTGACATGATTCAAGCCACAGACAGTTCCACCTGGATGACTGAGAACCTTCATAGATCAGAAGGGGTCATTTTTTGGGGTGAAGTCATCTTTAGGCTGAGGTTGCAGACAGCAGAAATCGTAGTCAGAATGAGTCCTGAAGTGAGTGGTGCTGAAGCTCCAATACTGGAGTGGAGGCCTGCGGTGCTGCAAGTGGGAATTTCTTTTTTGTTGACGGAGGTGAGGTCAGAAGCCTTTTCAGATGTATCCTCCACTAACCTGGATACCAGCCACCGATGGCCAAGCTGGGTCCCCATCACCCTTTTTCTTGGAATGGCATGCTAAATTGATCAGATGGCTAGTTTTAGTATCTCAGACCATCCTCCTTTAGCATTACTCCAGAAAGATTTACGGTTACGTTGACCACCGGGAGATTGATACCAACATGACTGTTTTTATCCCAAATGGATGGTTCTACCTACATGGGGCAAATTTCCTGTTTCATCCCACCAGATGCCTCCTGGTGGTCAATATAACTGACAACACCACATGGGATACTCATTGTGTAAAAATAAGGGAATTATTTCCCCCCCCTCCCCCAGGTAGTGGTAGAAATCTTGTAAAACCCCATACATGGGGGCATGACATAATCTGTATCTCTCTGCTTTGAGAGTTTAAGGGAAGGTGGACTGTATAGACCAGTGTTTTTCAAACCTGGCAACTTTAAGATGTGTGGACTTCAACTCCCAGAATTCCCCAGCCAGCATGCTGGCTGGGGAATTCTGGGAGTTGAAGTCCACACATCTTAAAGTTGCCAAGTTTGAAAAACACCGGTATAGACCATTTAGAGGGATTTAGGTATCTCAGTATCCTCAATCCATGAGATTTTTAAATTCTAGACATCAGATCAAGTCTGGTTGCCATCCCTTAATTTGGGGGGCAATCACTATTTTTCATTTGCCAAGACTTTATCAGGTTCCAGATACCACATGTTTTCTACATTCTCCTTCTGCACAGATTAAACTGCACTGTTTGCTTATCCAATATGGTATTGTAAAGGACTATTGAAGTTGTAGTACTGTAACTTTAATTAACAGCTTCCAGTGGTAGGTCCTGCTCTTTTTTCTGTCTTCCAGTTTAGCACGGCTGGAAGATTTAGTGTGACGAACTATTGCCTTAATTTGTTATATTTGTAACAAAATAGCATTATTTAATTTTGAAATGAAATAATTATGAAAGGAAGCTAGTAATTAATCATCCTTCCCATAGGGAACGGAAGCAGACTAAACAAGTGAAATTCATCACTGGTTCTTCAACTTCATTGTAGAAGAAGATACAAAAGGGTCAGAACCTGCAAAAGGGAAGGCACCAATTAACTTTGTGACCTTTGCAGTGTGGTGTATAGCCGTGAGACCTTGCCTATGAGGAAAGGCATGGCTGGGTTATAAAATAATATAGTATTTTATAAGTGTCACATAAAGCCAGTATTTAATGACTCCCCTGGCTGCTTGCATGAAAGCAAAGCCTTAGCAGCGAGAGATGGATTTAACCACTCTGATTTTAAAGCTGAAAGGGAGTAAAAAATTAAACACCACCCATCAATTCCATCCTACTTCAAGAGTCCATATCAGTGGTTCTCAACCTTGGCTGGCTGGGGAATTCTGGCAGTTGAAGTCCATGCATCTTAAAGTTGCTGAGATTGAGAAACACTGCTCTAACCCATCATAGGTGCTATTCCATTCTGCTGACTTAAGGACCAAACAGCTCCTGCAACAATGCTGGTTTGGTTAAAAAGGTAAACGTTTCCCCTGCACAGTCGTGTCCAACTCTAGGGGCTGGTGCTCATCTCCGTTTCTTAGCCGAAGAGCCAGCGCTGTCCAAAGACGCTTCCGTGATCATGTGGCTGGCATGACCCACGCAGAACGCTGTTACCTACCCACCGAAGTGGCACCTATTTATCTACTTGCATTTGCATGCTTTCGAATTGCTAGGTTGGCAAGAGCTGGGGCGAGTGCGGGAGCTCACTCCATCACACGGGGCTAGGGATTCGAACCTCTGAACTTGCGACCTTCCGATCGACAAGCCTGGCGTCTTACCCGCTGAGCCACCACGCCCCTGCTGTTTAGTGTCCGTTGACCCATCTGCCTCCAAGATCTGGAACCTTTACCATTGCTCATTCATACAGCTAGAAGGGATAACACCCCAGATGCTTCCTATCTCTGGGTTACCTCAATGAGTGAAGAAGTGCCTGGCCTCTCTTCTTCCCACCACCCCTAGGCACCAAGGCTTTGGGAAGTCCTTTCTTTGATCTAGGACTTTTAGGATTCCGAAGCACCGAAAGATGGTTGCAAGGAGGTGAATGGAGCTTGGAACCTTTAGCAGATGGACTGAAAATAATCTTTTGGAGACGGGAGCAGGTGAAATTTTAAAAAAAGCACATGGTGTCCCAAGCCTGCTGCTTGTGTGTGCCAATATTGCCTTTTGGAAGATCAAAATGGGAACAGTGACAGTCGGTTAATTAAGGACTATTTAATCATTAAACCCTTTTGTTAATCTTTAGTAAATGTGGTGCAGACATGTAAACAGATTATATATATATAGTATTAAAATCTTATTTTTCCCCACTAAATCCCACTGTAGGGAAAGAGAGCATTTAATATGCTGGTTAAAGAGTCTAGTCATGCTAGATTAGCATTGTTAGACGGGAATAATAAAAATAGCTGGGCGTGATTAATATCATTGAAAGTTTCTTAAAATGAACGACATAACTCTTTGAATTAAGTAGCTTGAACTGTGGCTAAGCATTCCCGGGGAATGATTTGTATTAAAAAGTTAAGACCTTCACTATTTTTTCTAAAGGGAAATCTATCATCCGTGCAGGAATTACATAGCATTCACTGGAAGGCATGTAAGAAAAGGCACTTCATAGACCACAAAGTGTAATAAAAGAATATCTAAAATTGACAATCATGTTAAGAAGATTATTTATGGTTTTTTCCCCCCATTTCAAACTGAGAGGTGAGGACTTCCTGATCTATAGTTATCGTTTTCTAGCAGAGGCATCATTTGCTTTTCGAGACTAGCCGTATTTTGAAGACAAGTGTCCACTAGACCAAACTGGCTCTCTTAGATATTAGGAGAATATCTAAGAATATCTCTTCGATATTAGGATGAATTTTCTGAAGGAAAGGGTTTTCAACCAATAGAGTAGGTTGCATCATGAAATGATATGTTCCTACTCAATAGAGGTCTCCAAACAGAGGATGGACGGCTGTTTCTGCAGATCCTGCACTGAGCAGAGTGTTGGACGAGATGACCCTTGAAGTCCCTTGCAGCTCTCACTGTCTGTGAAGGATTGACCATACCAATTCCAGTTAGAGAATGTCTACCCTGAAGGTCAGTTCCTTTCAGGCATGGAAGAGGGCAGGAAGGTTACCTTGTAATATTGCTAGGCCAAATCTGCCTTGCAGTTTCTCAAAGGTGTTCTTTCCCCAATAGAAGAGGCTTTTGTTTTTCTACTTAGTTCTCAGAGAATGGTAAATACAACACGGTGTTCCAGCTGTGCTTAGGATGGGAGAGCAAATGGGCTTGCAGGTGCTTCTGATTGGCTTTCAAAGGAGTGCAGTGTTTAAGAAGCCAGCATTTCTTAAATAGAAAGAGAGCCAGTTTGGTCTAGTGGTTAAGGTGCTGGGCTAGAAACCAGGAGACTGTGAGTTCTAGTCCTGCCTTAGGCATAAAAGCCGGCTGGGTGACCTGGGGCCAGTCACTCACTCTCAGCCCAACTATGGGGAAAATAGGAGGAGGAAGGAGTGTTAGGTATGTTCGCCGCCTTGAATTATTTATAAAAATAATAAAGGCGGGATAATAAATAAATAAATAAATAAATAAATAAATAAGTAAATAAAATAAAATTTCAACAAAGTGCTATTCACTTCATTCCTTACACTTAAAACATCTTTACGCTAGAATTCCACATCTCCATCCTTTTGTATTCCTGCATATTTCATTCCTGAATATTTGGCCTGCCAACCTTTCCTTGTTCTATCAGCACTTTGTATGAAATGTGCGTGCTCCGTACAGTGTCAGAAAGAATGCAAAGAAATCAATAAGCAATTTGTCTGATAATTAATGAGGGTGCCAGAGTGAATCCCCCCACCGCCACCTGATTTGGGTCGGAGTGCTCTTTGATTTAGGAAGTTGTCTGTTTTTCAATTATAGTTTGCTGGATATTTTTTAAGAAGTTAGGGGAGAAAGAAATGACCACAGGTGAAGACTGGCAACTGGAAAAATCATGTTATACAAAATTGCATGACATGCTAGACTATCCTGGATTAATTCTGTGCCAAAGGAAATTCACTGCACCAGAGAGCCGAATGCTGAGGCTGCTTTGCTGCGCTCCTGATGAGCGTGATCCATCATATACGAAATTTTGCATTTCTGGGGGAGGAGCTGTTTTGCTCAAGTGCTCCACATTTTTATTATTTTGTTGTTTATTCGTTCAGTCGTTTCCGACTCTTCGTGACTTCATGGACCAGCCCACGCCAGAGCTTCCTGTCAGTCATCACCATCCCCAGCTCCCCCATGGTTGAGTCCGTCACCTCCAGAATACCATCCATCCATCTTGCCCTTGGTCGGCCCCTCCTCCTTTTGCCTTCCACTTTCCCTAGCATCAGCTTCTTCTCCAGGGTATCCTGTCTTCGCATTATGTGGCCAAAGTATGTCAGTTTTGCCTTTAATATCATTCCCTCTAGTGAGCAGTCTGGCTTTATTTCCTGGAGTATGGACTGGTTTGATCTTCTTGCAGTCCAAGGCACTCTCAGAATTTTCCTCCAACACCACAGTTCAAAAGCATCTATCTTCCTTCGCTCAGCCTTCCTTATGGTCCAGCTCTCACAGCCATAGGTTACTACAGGGAATACCATTGCTTTAACTATGCGGACCTTTGTTCTCAGTGTGATGTCTCTGCTCTTAACTATTTTATCAAGATTTGCCATTGCTCTCCTCCCAAGAAGTAGACGTCTTCTGATTTCCTGGCTGCAGTCAGCGTCTGCAGTAATCTTTGCGCCTAGAAATACAAAGTCTGTCACTGCCTCCACTTTTTCTCCCTCTATTTGCCAGTCATCAATCAAGCACATTTTTATTATAACTAAGCCGAAAAGAATCCAATTTTGTCTTTGTTTTTGGAGGAGCGATATCAAAATGTACCTTTCTTTTTTTCCCCTTGCATGGAAAAAAAATCTTTTGGTTCTTTCTCTTCCTCTCTTCTCTGTTGTCGTAGAAATTGTAAGACGCTGCCTTGTAAAGAGATAGGGCGTTGGCCAATTCAGAGTACATCTGTCTGTCTGAAGGTAGAGAATCTGAGGCCCTCTGATTGCAACGCCCCCTGAGCACATCCCGTTGGCATTGTGATTCCTGCAAATCAACTGCATGGTTTCCAACAAATCACAGAACCACGGAACGCTAGGGCTGGAAGAGATATTGGGGATATTGGGGATCACCCAACCCCCTATCTAATGCAGGAATCCCTACATTCTGAGGAATGTAAGCCCTAAAGTACCCCAAACAGACTTTTTAAAGTCTCCGGCATCCCCTCCATAAAGGAAAATGAATTTTGGACTCACTGTGATGCCTAACCCTCAGTCACCAAAAATGGGCCTTCTGGACTTAAGGAAAATGGGTTCCTGCTGTGGCTCTCCTGAATGCCAGACAGTTGTCTTTCTCAGTATTTCTTGAGGATAGTGTAGAGACTAAGTGTCAGCCTCACCAGGTAGACCCGACAGGAAATACAGCCAGATGAGCTAATTCTACTTTATTGCATGGCTACATGAACAGAATGTTGCAAGCCTGAAAATACAAACCACCCAACATCTCCTTTACGGCCCGAGAAGCTAGGGAGGGTCCCTCCTGGGCCTCTTACTCCACCCATTATGCAGCTGTGGGCTATGCTCCCTCTTATCTGACCGTTCCCTAGGCAGCATCTCTTCACCCTGTCTCCCAAGGTCATTCCCACATACCATTACAGTAAGGAAGATGACCTTGATGGAAATATGCAAGAACCGTTACCTAGGCAAAAAGGGCTGAAACATTTTTTAAGCCCAGAGTAAGGAGGTAACATTTGGAAACAGCTCAAGCAGATGCCTCCCTGATTCACTGAAGTAAAAGGAGGAGGAGGAGAAGGTGAAGCACAATCAGACATGTAAGATTCTGTTATTACGGCCAACCCTAGTAGAAGTAAGACCGCCTAGAGTTGCTCTTTGAGTGAGATGGATGGTGACTCAATTTGAAAGATAAATAAATACAAAATAAATAAGTAGTTTTAGTCTTCCTGTGCAGTTGATTTCCTGGTCTGGTCTACCTGGTGGGGCTGACAGGCAGGGACTAGATTTTTTCAATCCAAATCATGTGGTTCATCTTTGATCTCAGAGAGGGAGAGGAGAGAGCTTGTCTTATACTCCCTAAATTGGCCTGTTGCCTGCCAGTGGAGTAGACAATGCTGGTCCCATAATTAGTAAACTGCCAAATTTGACTTTGCACAGGGAATGTGAGAGGGAGAATCATCCCGTTCTCCAGCTGGAGCAGCAAAGTGTCTTGGGCAGGCTCTGAGGAAGCCACCTTCTTCTCACTAAGCAAGATAACCTCTGCCAGATTCTTGATGGAAGCCCAGTTGTCTGAATGATGAACTTGGTAAAGGTTCCCCCCGCACATTTGTGCAGTCGTGTCTGACTCTAGGGGCCGGTGCTCATCTCCGTTTGTTAGCCGAAGAGCCAGCGTTGTCCGAAGACGCTTCCGCAGTTATGTGGCCGGCATGATGCGCGCGGAACGCTGTTACCTTCCCACCGAAGTGGTACCTATTCATCTACTTGCATTTGCATGCTTTCGAATTGCTAGGTTGGCAAGAGCTGGGCGAGTGCGGGAGCTCACTCCGTCACGCGGGGCTAGGGATTCGAACCTCCGAACTTGTGATCTTCCGATCGACAAGCCTGGCGTCTTACCCGCTGAGCCACCACGCCCCCAATGAACTTGACTGTGTACTTATTTGTGTTGAATACAAATAACCGCCAAATAACAAATAACCGCCCAGGGTCCCTCCTTGTGAGGGAGATGGGCGGGATAGAAATATGATAAATAAATAAATAAATAAATTCAGGGGTTAGCGATGAGAAGAACTAACCGGTTGTTTTTGAAGGAAGTTCTCCATCTCTGCTGGAACTGATGCCAAAGTTAGCATGAGCACTAGATTCATTACCTGTCTGTGTCTCCCCTTCAGCCTGGACAGCATTGCATCAAAGATCTAAAATCGCAGAGAAGTCTCTCCTGGTTTTCCAAAGCTGGCAACCTGTCCTTTTAACCTAAAGATTTGCAAAAGAGCGGTGCGAGCCTTTTTTGTTTAATGAGGAATGCCAATCGCAATGAAAGATGCCTGCACAGCCTGATCTGAGTTTTAAGATCAGGGTATTGCAGCACTATATTGCTATTTTTAAGGATGACAGGCAAAGACCATTAATTTGTGATCCTAAAGAACTGATGGAAGATGAAGTTACTTTTTGATTATTTTTCTTCCTAAAGGATTTTTATAGGGGGAGGGAAGGAAAGGGGCTATATTTCTTTTGTTTTGTTCCTTTCAATTGATTCAAAGATTTCTTTGACTCCTTTCAAACTGGAGAACCGCAGGCACAGTGTGATATGGAAGTTAAAGAAATCACATATAAACAGCCAGTTTGGTCTAGTGGTTAAGGTGCTGGGCTAGAAACCAGGCACTGTGAGTTCTAGTCCCACCTTAGGCAGGAAAGCCAACTGGGTGACCTTGGGCCAATCTCTCTCTCTCAGCCCTAGGAAGGAGCCAATGGCAAACCAGGAGACTGAGAGTTCTATTAAAAATAATAAAGACAGGATAAAAAATTCAGTAAGTAAGTAAGTAAGTAAGTAAGTAAGTAAGTAAGTAAGTAAGTAAAGACCTCCTACATGCCATAGTATCAATTCAGTTGAACCCTTCTGGCTTCCTGCAGAGGATCTTGGAAATAATTATTACCAAGTAATTATTGGTAAAAGTTCTTTGTTCCGATCTCTCATGATTCCCTCAATTGTTTTCTCATTTGATTGCTAGTTTAGTTAGGCACCATTCCCTCTTCAATTTATGAATTTCGCCAAAAGGAAAAAGTCTTCCTAAAACTGTTTTCATGCATACATCTCACAGTGCACTATTTTTGCTACCAGTCTTCTCCCAGTGAAAAGGCACTGTGCTCCATTGTATGCATTTCTTTGTGGCCTTAAGATGTACAAAGTTTTTTTGAATGGTGGACCCTTGTGTGTGTGTGTGTGTGTGTATTGCAGATTCTGGTGTTCATGTGCATTCTGGTTGTCCTGTAGTTTTGGAGATGCGACAACAAAAAAACTAAACAAAAATTCAGATAGAACAAATTCCCATGTGTTGGGAATCAACACAATCAATAGCAGAAATCCTTTTGACATCCTTTTGAGTGACCCCGAAACAATTGGTTCCTTTTGTAGGCATCTTAGCTAGCGTGGAGTAGTGGTTAACAGGTTGGACTATGTCCAGAGAGGCCAACAGTGTCCGTAGGCTCTTGCTTCTTTCATCAGAATCACAAAAGCAACGTTGTGTAGAGGCTCCACCCCTTTAGGGTACTTGTGTAACACCAAATGCAGATAGAAAGGGGGGCGGAGCTTGCACTGGTGCCACCAGCTTGTCCACACTGAAGATGCCCCTAAGAAGGACTTGGGTTGAATCCCATGCTCTGCCATGGAAGCTCACTGGGTGATTTGGAGCCAGTCACGATCACTTAGCCTAATCAATCCACAAATCAATTATCTCTTAGCCTAATCAATCTCCATATAGGTACAGGGGTATGTATACCACTTTGAGCCCCTGGGGAAAAGGTGGGGTATAAATCTAAGAAATGAATAAAAGCATCATCATCAGCTGTAAAATAATTACAGAACCTCATAGGTGAGAGCAGCCAGGGGGCCATCACATATTTAAAAGAAAGCGATGGAAACATGCTATCCAGTTATAAAGACAAATTCAGTGTTAGCCAGGCTCAGCAGGTTTTTTTTAGAAAAAGCAAATTATATTTGGCAGGAATTGGCTGGGAAGCAGTGAGAATTGAGTGAATATAACCTGATTTTCCAAAACGATTGAAGGACACGCTTAAGAGCCTTGCGTGAAGAAATAAAGGTGAAGGATCATTTCATAGAAGGTGCCCCTTCAGTGGGAAGCCTGGGATTTTCATCAAGATCTGTAGGCACCTGGAAGCTATTGGAAGCAACGTTGCCCTTGAACGTTCCCTTGAAGGGGAAAGTGAGAAATTCTGTCCCAGAGAAGAGCTTTATGCCCTGGGTGTTGGAGCTAACTGGAATGATGGGTTGATACATGACAGTAAGTTCTCATAAATGAACTATTGGGCGATTGCATCAAGAGTGAATTATGCAACTCTGAGTTTCAATCGAAGAAAATATCTGTAGCTCAGGGTTGAACTGTAGAGTCCTTGGTGCTCTCCGAGCTTGAAGATGTTGTCTAATCAGACAATGAAACGTCTTCCAGAAAACAGCCAAGCTCATAGAGCACCAAGGGCTCCACAATTATGAGTTTGATCTTCAACAGAGAATTCAGTGGAAGACTATTTTGCTGGGCTCCTGACCTTCTCCTTGCCTTGAAATGGCAAGGCTTTTATCCTGCCTGGTCTGAGGACCAAGAGGGGTTAGGCACCATTCAGGAAAGTTGATTGATTGATTGACTTTATTTATAACACTTATATGGCCATCTATTGCATATAAGATCCTAGGCGGCTCACAAGAAAACCAGTAATGCAACAAGAAAACAATCATATCATCCATACACGGAGCGTCACACTCCCCACCATGGCACCATAGCGTCCATCAGCTCTACATCCACTGGGTCCTTCCTGTCCTGATCCATTGCCTGGGGGAAGAGCCAGGTCTTCACAGTCTCCCAGAGGCTAAAAGGGTAGAGGCCCTTTGGCTCTCAAGTTGGAGGCTTGTTCCAAAGGGCTGGGGCAGCTGTGGAGAAGGCATGCCACCAAGGTCCCACCAGATGACAATGAATAAGGGAAGGGATCTGGAGTGCATCCACTCTATCTGACCTGGTGGGCAAGTTGTTCAGTTCTGGCCAGCAGATACCAAGGAACAAAAGGAAACTCTCTTTTCAGCCATGGTGGGAGGGACTCCTGGTTGGCAAACACATTTGCAGCAAAACTGCCTTCAACCTCCTTCCTTCATTTATTTTTTCGAAGATGGTAAGTGGAAAAGAGTTTCAGAAACAGTCCCTTTTTGAGATTGCATTTGTCTCTGGAGAGAAATTGTGAACCGTCGTCTCTCCTTGAAGCGATATTTGCAATCCTCTTAGAAGCTGCAGTGCAGCGAAGGTGTGCATCTGCCACGCTTCGTTATTTTTGTGGAAGGCTGCCTAGGATGGCTTTTCATATCAAAACATCACTGTGCTTAGACATCTGCTGTTGCCGAGCCATTGCATGATGAAAAGAAGCCCTGTTCATTAAACTCATGCATGTGAAATATGAAAGAGAAATCCAGTTATGTTATTGAAGTTTCCAGCTGGGCTGAGGCTGTGGTCTGGAGCAAAGGTGCTCCTCCAGTGAGATGGGCATGGGTGGGAAGTCATCTAATAACTCCCACCCCAGCCATTTCCTCTAAGGACGTTCCTACAGCCCTCCCGTGAAAAGGTGGCTTCAGTAGCCCAGTGTGGTGTCTCCTCCTTTCTTTGACATGTGTGGGGATGCCATTTTGAATGATCCTCTTTGTCCCTACAAAACCTAACTTAGGCCACCCTCTGCCACGATCGCTTTCTACTTGCCTAGTTGGGCTTTCCAAGGAAGGGTGAAAGCTTTTCAAGTCAAGCTTGATTCCTGGTGTCTACCAGGATGTGGCCATGTAGTTTTACTGTAAACTCCCATCACCTTGTTCTCAGATTTTTCTTTTAAACTTTCCAATCTAGTCTAAAGGCCTGTGTCCGCCCATCCAAGAACCAACCAGATCTGACCCTGCTTAGCTTTTTTGAGATCAGCCACGGTTGGCTAGATATTGCTACATGCTGACACGTCCATCTGTGTTATTTTCTTGTCAACAATACAGAAATGGCTTGCCATTATCATCTTCTGGATTTTTTTAAACAACTTGTCAGTATACAGCCCTGGGATTTCTTAGTGGCTCCTCTCCAACTATTAACCTGGCCTGACCCTGCTTAGTTATGTTTTCTTTTTAGATTAGTCAAGTTGTTGCCATCTGTTTTCCATGGAGAAGAGCTCAAAATGTGCTTTTCCTGCCTATAGTAGTAGCGTCCATTTAAACCACTTACATTCCCATCACATTCTAATGCATACGTAGACTAATTCTCTTTGCCCGTGGGGTTTCCTATGCAGCTGCTCAAGTTTCACTCAAATGTTCCATACCTCTTGAGTTGCTGATTATGTGCTAGACTTGTCTTATGCGTATCAGGTTTCGAATAAAGTCAAAATACCCCATGGGAGATGTTTATATGAATTTAATGTAACTGTATTTAAAAAAAACAGCTTTGAAGCACTTTAAAATACATGCCTTTCCTATTGTTGGTGATCAAACACAATGGACTTTGCTATCTTTTCCTAAACTTGAAAGACTGATGGATCCTTCAGAACTGGAGAAAGCTTGTTTTTGCCTCCTTCCTCGGTTTTTTTCCAGAGCAGAGCAGTGTTGCATCTGGTTACTCCAGAGGCCTGACACAATTACTGCGGAGAACAATGGAGCTGAAAAGACCCTGGCAGTTTCTGGGGGTGGGTGGGTGGGTGGGCAAAGAGAACAGAACAGCATTTGGGCATCTGTATCATTCTTCCTTGCAACTATCGACAGCTTTCAAGCGTTATTGCAAACTGTCCTGCCTTTGCCTTCCAGGAAAGGTTGGAAACGGCCATGGAACAGTTTACTATTTCTCTAACTATTGCAACATCGCCCCAATGGAGATAAGCCGGGACTTTAAAGTGGGGGGTGATTAATGAGGACAATTGCCTGCGCCCCATGCACGAAGAGGCCGCCGTTCCAAAGTATTGATTCAGCATTTGAAACAATCAAATGGGTCGATAATTTTCAGTCGGCCCAGTCAAACTAATCAGTCTAACTAGAATCGTAAGTGATATTTCAGTATTTTGCCTTTCCCTGTGTATGCATCTTTTAACTTGCCTTGAATGGATGAAAAAGAGAGAAAGAGAAAAGAATTGACTTTTGTGAGAAGAACGTCAGGTTGAGAGACTTGTTTGAATATTCTGTCCCTACCACTACGCCCCCAGATATAAAAAATACAAAATTCCTCCTATCAGCTTTGCTCCTTTAGATTTCGTGGCCAACATTAAAGGCACCAAAATAACACTTTGGATTATTTTGACAAATGTCCGTGTTGTTTTCTTCATAGGTCTCACTTGCAGGTGATTATTTCAAAAACGTCTTTGCCCCTTTTGGCTATTTATTTTCCCTGTCCTTTGAACAATCATCAGTTCCCATCTCTGATTTAGGAACAAGGGCGACAAGGGAACAGAAAGAAAGGGAAATTGGAAAGTAAAGATGCTGGATACTACCTCCATAGCTCATAATCCTCTTGGCTCCCTGCTGCCTAGAAGACATAAATATCATCCTCAAACCACATCTCCTTTTCAGTAGATTGTCTTTCCAGATATAGATTAGGAAAAACAATAAGCGTTAACTCGGAATAAGAGAAACTCTTTTCTTAGGTTTTTTCCCCCAACTTCTCAATATAATCCAAGACCTGGGGATTTTCTGATGGTCTGGAATCTAGTCTGTTCCTCATGTTTTACTTTCAAAATGCAGTATCCCTATTCATGGTGTAATGCCACAGGTAAGATGGGGAAGTGTCACCCATCTAGCTCTGAATTCTCTTGACTATGAGATTTCATTTGGTGAATTTCTTTCACAACCTAACCTGGAGATGACAAGAATTGACTGTGGGACTTTTTACTTGCAAAGTAGGGGCGTGGTGGCTCAGCGGGTAAGACGCCAGGCTTATCGATTGGAAGATCGCAAGTTCGGAGGTTTGAATCCCTAGCCCCACGTGACGGAGTGAGCTCCCGCACTCGCCTCAGCTCTTGCCAACCTAGCAATTCAAAAACATGCAAATGCAAGTAGATGAATAGGTACCACTTCGGTGGGTAGGTAACAACGTTCCGCATGCGTCATGCCGGCCACATGACCGTGGAAGCGTCTTCGGACAATGCTGGCTCTTTGGCTAGCAAACGGAGCTGAGCACCGGCCCCTAGAGTTGGACACGACTGCACAAATGTGCGGGGGGAACCTTTACCTTTACCTTAGGTGAGCTAACCTTGAGCTACAGCATTTCTTTTTGTTTCTCAGTTGATATAAGACCTAATAATAAAGAAAATTCCAGTTTTCAGCTACCATCCCTTTATACATTGACTTCTCTCTATAAAACTGTAAATTCTCCACAAACTTTGCAAGCAGTCCAAAATGCTTCATTTTCTTAGGGAGTACAGCAATGCAGCGAGTGATTTTTCATATTTTTATATGAAATTTAAATAGGTATGTCTAATGGTTCCTTTTTTTCTTTCTTTCTTTTTGACTTCTTCCTCCCTGGGGGGAAAACACAATAGCCAGCTTTCCTTACATTACATTACAGGTTAGAGACAATATCAAATTACAGCTTCACGTCTTCATCTTTGCCTTTTCCAACTGCAAAGTAAGTACTGAGCTGGGACGAAGGATCTCCAGTGTAATGTTTTCACAGGCTCGACAAAAATAAGAAATTGTAATCTGCCAGAAAAACCATTTACCATTGTTTTATGGTGGCTCTGTGGAATTCCCCAATTCTAGGAATAGATTCACTATCACAAGGGTGCCAATTTTGGCCAGGCTGAGGGATGCCCCGGCTTTTGACCGGTGTGTCCATTGTCATACCCAAGGTTCAAGCCATTAAATGTTCATGTTACTTTGCAGAGGTTGATTCTAGTGAACAGAGGGCCTGGAGAAACAGCAGGCAGAAGGCAAAGAAGGCATTGGGTAGTGCAAGGATTTGCTTGAGGGGGAAGGAAGGATGGAGACAGGATAAAGCAGCAGGTGTTTTTTTTTAATAGTTTGCTGAAATTTTAAGGGGTCTGACAAAAAAGTCCGTTTTATTCTTGCATCTTCTCAATTGTTTCTTCCTTGTGTTTTCCTTTCTCTTTTCCAACCTGGTGAGACTTCGCTTTGTGTTCCAAGATCTTTGTGCAGTCCTCGTCCAGCTTTAATCTTGTGATCACCACCTTGCTAGGGGGAATGCTCACATGTACAGTTGTGCCATTAGCTTTCTCATGTTGTATACACTCAATGTAGATAACATACTTCTTTCTATTTGCCTGGACTACCTTGCCAATCTGCCGCCCTTTATAATGGCCCCAAACAAATTGAACTTCATCATCCTTTCGGATTGCAGCAAGAATTGCAAACGGCACTCCAATGCTTCATCTCACATTTGGAGGAAGGTCGTGTCTTCACCCCTGTCCAAAGAACTGAAGCAGAAGTACAATGTTCGGTCTAAAGCAGCAGGTTTGGGGATGGGAGAGAGAGCAGAAAGAGAGTAGCGTTCTGTCCAAAAAACTCAAAAGCAAATTCTCTTTGGTCCCATTGTATGGTAGAAATGATACAGGAGATTTTTTTTCTGCCCTAATCCCACACTACAGCAACTGTAAATCCTTTGTTCTTTTCCTCTGAATCTTTGGATCTTGCCTACTTTATCATTTATTTATTTATTAGATTTCTTGATTAGACTTGCATGGCCACCCAATTCACAAGAGCAACTCTGGGCAACTTACAATTTGAAGGATGAGGAAAGCAAAGAATTAAAAATAAAGACAAGATACCGTATAAAATAGTAGAATGTAATAAACCTTTGGAGCACAAAGAGCAACAGGATAATGGATGCACAGGAATACGCTCCCATGAAAATGTTGACCTTTGTGGTTTTGAGGAATCCTTTCTGCAGGGTGGAGGCTCAGAGGAGATTAGAAAACGTTTTTGGTTTAGCTGCAAACCCAAAGCTTCCTTGGAGAACTTTGACAGTACATCTCAAATCCATATGCTGTCCTGGTAATGCTATAATTAAGCCAAAGAGTCATGTTGAATTGGACTTTTCCATCTGTTGTGGGATCTGCTCAGGGGAAAAAAATGACAGCTAACCTCAACAACAACAACAAAAGAAGAGGCTTCATTAAAATTCATTTTGTTAAGAGGCGTTGCTTAGACACATTTTTTTTCCTTTTGGGATTTTCCAAGGGATGCACTGAAAACGTGCATTGTGTAGACAGCCTATCTTGCTGCAAGAAAGCATACAGACACACCAGCATTGCCAAATATTTCTATATATTATGAAGCATTTTTGCAGATTGTCAGAACCACCCCCTCTTTTGCAGAAATTCAACAGCAATGTGGTGATTTGGGGGGAAATGCAATTTCTGAAATTTCCCCTCCCCTAACAAATTATACCCTAAAATAAGTGCATTAATGCCCCTGGGAAATTTCATGCAACTATCTGTCTAACCCCCATAAACCTCAAATTTTAAAAAAGTGAAAATGTTCATCTTTGTCTGTTGCTGCCTTGGGGAATTAAAGTTATTTTAAAGCATATTCCAAAGTTTAAAAACCAGTTATAAATATCAAAAAGAGTAGAAACAGTTTAAAACCACTATAGAATGTATTGTATATGTCTTTCTTCCTTATAATCTTGAAAGCTTTTATAGTGCTTGCTGAAAAAGAGTCAAAATATTTGGTCCTGACGATTGACATACACATGCCAAGAGCTTGGCCGTATTTAGAATGCTAATTGATTTCATTTAGTTTGCCTCCCTTGTGCATTTTTCACTGTCAGCCTTGTCATTATCTTAATGTTGTTGTATCCCATGAACTTTCCATAAAGTCATTTTAAAGGCAGGGGTCTTCCAGCACAGATGTGTCAAGTGTAAACTCAGGTTCCGCCGAGACCCCAGAATTGGCAAAAGGCGGCCCCATGGAATGCATCTGCTGGAAGAACAGTGGCTTGTCCATCTGTTTGACTCTCTGCTATTTGAAGGAAACCTGTTCATGGTTAGTCCCCTGGCAACCTGGAATTTATAGCAAAGGCTGTTACCGTTAGATGATGTTAAAAATGAGAATGCTTGGAAACAGGAAATCTTACAAAGGTCATTAGCTTTTATGAAACAGATATCCTTCCTTCCTTCCTTCCTTCCTTCCTTCCTTCCTTCCTTCCTTCCTTCCTTCCTTCCTTCCTTCCTTCCTTCCTTCCTTCCTTCCTTCCTTCCTTCCTATGAAAAGATGACACTGGAATTTTTTAAAGAAGACCAAAGCCTTGTAAAACCTGGGTGGGTTTTGCCATCAAATTACACCAAAATGCAGACACATTGCTAGGCATCAGCATAGTGAAAGATTGGACACCTTTCAGGAGAATCCCATGGAAAATGGGATGAACTGTACAGTTTTAATCGTGAAAAAATATTCCCAAAATTGCACTACGCCAAATCACTGTTTTGTTGCCAAATTAGAAGGCTGCAAAAGTTTTTCCTAATCTATAGGGAGATTTCCAACAGTGTGGATTTGACTCTCCCCACACTCTCTGTAGGATTATTACCACCAATTGCCCTGTGGAAAGGTTCTCTGAAGAGAAAGGGGAAAAAAGAGCAAATTAATAATTACTACAGAAACCTGCTCAGCAGGATTCTTCCCTCTCAACAGGGGCATTTTTACCAACTATATTTTTGGAAGGATTTTAGAAATCTGTATATTTCTAAATAGCATTCATTGCATTTTTATTCACCATTGTTTATATTGCTTGTCAGTTATTTGAGAGGACATTTAACCTGAAAGGCAAGTTACAAATAAATACATAAATAAGATCATGTTTAAGATACATCCCCAGTTCCTGGGAATGAGGCCAGTGGAATTCATTGGGTCTTGACTGTGTTATTAATATAATGTTGACTAACCTTGAAAACATGAATAAATATAAACATGTTTCTCCACCCCACAAAATTCCCTAGTTTTTCATTACCTCTCTTTCTTACAATCTGTAAATATATGAAAAGAAAGAATGGGAAACAAGAAATCTAATTTCCTATATTTTGAAGATAGTGTATCTGCTAAAATGGACAAAATTGCTTGGAAGGTTCTGCAAACCAGTGGGTCCAAATGACATCTGGATCATACATAGGTCCAAGAACCCATCTTGGGATGTTCTCAGATACACCCTTATTTCACCTCCTAGAAGGCATGTCTAAGATATCTCCTTTTCCCAACCCCAAAATTACAACAAGAATTGATGAAAGCTCAGAAACTGAAACAAGGACTTCCCTATTCAAACACCATGGAAAAAGAAGGGCTTATTATATGAGCACTCCTGATAGCTCTTCAATAACACCATCTGTCAGGGCCAGCCCAAGAACAACGACGAGTCAGTGCATTCAAAACTCCAGTTGTTTATTTGCTCTCACCGTACAGACAGAATCTTGCCAGACTAAAGCTACCCTAACTAACCTAAGGGGAAATAACCTGGGAGAGACTAGGGCGGAGCTACCCTGAACCTGTTGACTTTCCCAGCAACAGTCTCCGGACTGTGAATCCTCTTATCTGCCTGGAATGTGCTCCCTCCTTCCTGAGAACCAGCGGCAGTGCCGAAATCCATCACACCATCCCTCCACATGACATCCATCCATGCAAGTGTGTTGGCTTCCAGAGGAACAAGAATCTTGCAGTATCCAGGTCCTTCCTTTTCTGGAAGCCAGTATGGGTTCACCTGCACATCTGAAGCTTTACCCCTGCAGATGTCTATGCTGCATGCATGGGTCTCTTAGAGAGCTGATGTGATTTGAATGAGATTGGCAGGTTCAGGGGGTATTGGAAGTGTTGTAAAGTAAGGACAGCTTTTTTCTGAAGGCCTTAAGGAGACTTTGCTTGCTCTTGTAATGTGTACTTCCAACCTCAACCAAGGAGCAATTGATATAGCAGTTTAAGACGCTTCTCCTTTCCTCTTTTAGATTTCAGATACGACTGAGATAAGAGTCTATGTCATGTAATATACCTTCTTTGGCAATTCAGGAGCTAGTTCGCCGTCTCCTTTGTATTCCTGACACTTGGCCATTTGTAGTGTCAGCACTTTCCCTCTTTCTTCAAAGACGGCTTTTCTTTAGGTCATTTAAAACCAAATTGAAAAGCCACCACATCACGAGTTTTGACCTAGAATGTATCTGACCTCTCTTCTCTCCACTGTTAGACACTCGCATGAAGCCAGTTTTGCTGATGTGCTGCATAAATTCAGCGTTTATTCTTTGCATCTCTTGAATGTGAATTGGAGGTGTGAGAAACAGAACTTGTTGTTGAGTTGAGTAGTATGCTCTCTGGCACATTAGCAGTGTGGCCTGTGTGATGTTGAACATGCTGAAAGAATGCCAAAAAAAAAGGCAGAAATCTTAACCTGGAAGAGATTTGTGACCATTTTGTCCTTGGCAGCTTGTCCAGTTGATCTCGGAACCAAGTCTGAAGCCTGTTTCCTGGGGGAGGGACAGACACATTTTGTCTTAAAAATATTCAGCATTGGCTCTTGTGTGATTGTTCACCTCTCCCAGTGCCATTGCCAGCCAAGCAGTGTTGAGATCAAATTCAGGAACTGTCACTTTTCTTCATGGCCTCTTCTGGTGGATTATCTGCAGCTTGGAGCATCCTGTTGGTTTTCATTGGATGATCATTGATAAGTTGGTTGCACATCCATGCATCTTCTCACCAAACTGCCATTGCTTAAACTCTTTGGGCCTAGAAAGGATGGGACACTTCTCTGTTCCCTTCAATCCTCCAGCACAGAAGATCTTTGCCAGAAGTCATTCTGCAGTGACCCGTGGCTTCAGTGAACGATGAAGGATTTTTTCCCCACTTTGTGATGACTTGCCAAAAAGCGCTAGCTCAACTTTGCAAGCAGGATTTAGAAACTTATATCAGCTGATTTTTAGGGTGTAATAGAAAGGATTCAGGAGCTTAATGTTCATGCAGTGGTGTCAGGTAGGGACTAGCAGTCAGAGGGATTCCTATGTTTCTTCCAGTCTCTCCTAAATGCTGCAAAAAGTGGAGAGAAAGAAAGAAAGGCTGCAGACAGCTTTGTTGAATAAAGGCTTTCAAATTACAGATTATGTATCTTCTTACAGATTTCACAATATAAAGTGTCCCTTTTCAGGGTCTCAGACATCCATGCCCTTTTGGAAGAAATTCCATTTTACTCCCTTTTTCCTGCCTGATTCCCATTCTACCAATGTGGGATAAATTGGTTCATCTTAATTATATCTTATCCTTTGCCCAACAGTGACATATTTAAGATTGAATAAGACCCTAGAAGAGATGGTGGTGATATGGATCTTGAGTTAGAACGTTTTAGCAGACAGGTTCTTTCATGTTCAATATCTATATGAAGCAGCTAGGATTGGTTATTTGGACATCTGGAAGACAGCGTAATCTGTATGCTGAGGACAATACTCAACTCTCTCTCTCCTTTCCATCTGACTCAGAATAAACTATACAGGTGCTTGACAGTGGCCTGGAGGAGGTAATGGACTGGATGAAGGTAAAAAAAAATCTGAAGCTGAATTTAGATAGGTTTGAGGGACTGTGGACAGCTGGGTCTCAAGTCTAGAATAACAAAGATGGCCTAGACTGAACAAGGTAGCACTCCCACTGCAGGGACAGGAGAACCAGTGGTTCTCCTTGATTTGCATCTGTTACTAGAAAGGTAGCTAGCTTCAGTGGCAAGAAAGGCCTGTGACCAACTGTGGCTGGCTGATGTCCTTATCTAGACTGAGATAGCTTCACTGCAGTGATCCATGAACAAGTAAGCTCTTGATTGAGTTAGAAAGGTATTTGTGCAATATGCTCTACACGAGGCCATACTTGAAGACAGTTTAAAACCTGCAAGTGGTGCAGAATGTCATTGTCTGATTGCTAAATAAGGTGGCAAAATGGGACACATTAAATCACCCATCTGTGAGATTTTATTTATGGCCCAGAGTGTCCCTTGTTCACCACACTACCAAAGAGCAGAGATGTGGTTTGCTGTGGATTTTTAGCAGAAAATTACAGCTTAAAAGAAAAGGTTTTGTTTTGTTTTTTAGTAAGGGTCCCTTGGGGCACATGTCCATATTGAATTTTAAAATTTTGACCATACAAAAAAATTCCATGATGCCATCATGGGTGGAACAGTAATGCTGCCCTTGGAAAATTCATGACGTCCAAGTGAGGAAATAATTCTGAGAATGCAAAGCCACCGTGTTTCCTTGAATAAATCAATGATGAAACTTTGTTTAACTATAGGAGGAAATTAATTTTTTGAGGAGTCGGAAACACCCCCTACTGAAAGCTTGAATGGATTGCATTGGAAAAATGTAAGAATAAGTAAAGCCTTCAGGAGTATTGGCTTCCAGTAATACACAATATCGGTTGTGTGAATTAAGTGACCAAAGGCAAGCAAGTTAATTAAATTTTAATTAGAGTCACAACCTATGTCTTTTTTATTCCTCCCCTTCTCTGTTACTACTTAGAGGCACAAAAAAAACTTTCTGCTTAATCTTTTCTCTTCTACATATTCGTGCTAACCCTTCCTTTGTTCTCAAAATGAGAGATCCTGATTATTAGGCCTCTGCATGCTTCGAAAATTATTTGAAAGGGGTTGTTAAACTTCCTGTCTTGCAGCCTGGATTGGAAACAGTTAATCCAAGGGATGGGAATGCAAGTTGCAACACAAGAATTCAAATAAGTACCCTGTTTTCAAATGAGACACCTATAGATAAGTAAACAGGATGGCCTGGGTTTCTTGCTTTTTCTATTAGAGCATAGTTTTCCAAACTGTGTGTCGGGACACGTTAGTGTGTCGGCTGCAGTGTCTGGGTGTGTCGCGGCTGCTGCTGCCTCCTGGCTTCCACGCTGGTTCTAGTGCCTGCCTTGTGCCTTGCTGCCTCCAAACCTGCCCTGCCAGGATTCCACGCAGGTCCTAGTGCCTGCCTTGTGCCCTGCTGTAAGAGTGTGTCGCGAAATGATGCCTTGCTGTAAGAGTGTGTCGCGAAATGATGCATGTCTAAAAAGTGTGTCACCAACATGAAAAGTTTGGAAAGCTCTGTATTAGAGGGCTGGAATCTTGCTTCTGTCCTGCATCTGTGGTCCTCCCTATTAATGCGAGAAGGAACTCTCACAAAGGTACTTCAGGATGTGCAGAAACCTGAAAAAGGTGTGGCTGTACCTTTTGAAACACCTCTTCCAAAATTGTTTTCAAAGCCTGCAAAGCCATGCCAGTAATTCTGTTCCCTGTGCTGCCTACTCAGAAGTAGCTCCCTTGCCCATCCACCCCCAGAAATGTAATGAAGAAATGAAGGCTGTAAAGGAGATGGGGCGGGGGGGGGGGGAGAACTGTACTTTCAGACTTGTAAGATTCTGTCAATGTAGCTTTACAATAAAGTAGGATTAGCTCATCTGCTTGTGATTCCTATCTGGTTTACCCCAGGAGACCGACATCAATCTTGTAAGTCTGAAAGTACAATTCCCAGCCCCCCCTGTCTCCTTTACAGCCTGAGAAACTAGGGATGGTCTCTTCTGAGCCTCTTGCCCTGCCCACTATCCAGCTGCGGGCTATGCTGACTCTTATCTGACTGTTCCCTTGGCTGCATCTCTTGGCCCAGTCTCTTTCTCACATACCATTACATGTGGCTTTTTCAGTAGCAATGCTACGATGAAAAGAAAGTCTTGAACTTAGAGAAATTTGGAGAAATCATGGTTCCTCTGATGGTGAAGTTGGTGGAAAAAATTTAAAAAGTTATTTGTGCTCAGCTGTGCTCTTAAGCACATTGGGAAAAAGTCACATTCATAGGGGTAAGTAGCTACTTTATGGAGTAAAAAAAGGAGAGAAGGGGGAAACATCACCTCGATCCTCTTAATTTTGTAGTGGACATGGGTTCAAATGTCGGTGTTGATCCCATCAGATCATAGCTGTTGCAGGTCTTAATCAGGGCGGGAAAAACTTGGGCCCTCTGCTGATATTTTATATACTCCGCTTCTCAGAGCTAGGGAGATATTTATCAGGCTAAGGACCGGAGCTCTACTCTCCACATCTATAGGTCCCAGGTCTGCAGAGAACGCAAGTCATTAACTTTCAGAAAGAAACAACATGTCTTAGAAAGGCTTGCTCTGCAGTGGCGTTCCTGGTCTGGCCTTTAGTTTCTGCCCCAAATGCAATTAAGAAAATGATGCCTGGGTGATTATCCCCTTCAAGAGCATGTGGTTCAATGGCTTGAATTGTGTAAATAACTTCTGCGCACTCATTTTGTTGTGATGAATTGTTCATGCAAAATCCCAATGAATCCCATTTTTTCCCATTAAGTTGTTCTTCTAAAAATCAATAATATTTTCTTTAAAAGGACGCTTTGCCTGTTACCAATTTAAATCTCATTAGCATTTCATTTTATATGTTACTGTTTGGTTTGAGCACTGTGGTTTACAGAAATCTGATGCGATACCATTGAAGAAGGTACATATGGGTAAATAGGGGCTTATGTTAGGCAGTTCAGTGAAACGTTATCCATGGTACCCACTTAGAGTGAACTAGTGGTAAGTCCCTTTCTGTAGGCCTTATTTCAGAGTAGGATTGGATATGCCAAGACGGCTCACTGGTTAGCAACAGTAAGCCTCTGATTCAAAACCTACCCGTCATTGTTCTTGGCCCATTAGCCAAAGTTCTTTGAACTAGATTCCTTCCTTCCTTCCTTCCATGTGAAAAAGTAAGTACACCCTCCTTGAGTTCTATGGTTTTACGTAACAGGACATAATAAAAACCATCTGGTCCTTAGCAGGTCTTAAAATTAGGTAAATACAACCTCAGATGAACAACAACACATGACATATTACACCGTGTCACTATTTATTTTACAAAAATAAAGCCAGAATGGAGAAGCCATGTGTGAAAAACTAAGTGCACCTTATGATTCAATAGCTTGTAGAACCACCTTTAGCAACAATAACTTGAAGTAATCGTTTTCTGTATGACTTTATCAGTCTCTCACATCGTTGTGGAGGAATTTTGCCCCACTCTTCTTTACAACATTGCTTCAGTTCATTGAGGTTTGCAGGCATTTCTTTATGCACAGCTCTGCATTTCAATCCGGTTGAGGTCTGGACTTTGGGCCATTGCAACACCTTGATTCTTTTCTTTTTTCCACTCCTGGGGAGATTGGCAACTGTCTTGAATGTTTTCCACTTGTGAATAATCTTCCTCATTGTAGAATGATGGACTTTAAATTGTTTGGAAATGGCCTTATAACCCTTCCCAGATTGATGGGCAGCAACAATTGCTTCTCTAAGATCATTGCTGATGTCTTTACTCTTTGGCATTGTGTTAACACACACTTGAGACCAACAAACTCCTGAAACTTCGGCTTTTATAGAGGTGGTCACACTTGCTGATGATCAATTAATCAAGGGCATTTGATTAGCAGTACCTGGCTGCTACCTAGCCTCTTAATACCTATGGAAGCAGTAAGGGTGTACTTAGTTTTTCACACACGGCTTCTCCAATTTGGCTTTATTTTTGTAAAATAAATAATGACACGGTGTAATATGTCATGTGTTGTTGTTTATCTGAGGTTGTATTTACCTAATTTTAAGACCTGCTGAGGACCAGATGTTTTTTATTATGTCCTGATAACGTAAAACCATAGAACTCAAAGAGGGTGTACTAACTTTTTCACATAACCCTCCCTTCCTCCCTTCCTCCCTTCCTCCCTCCCTCCCTCCCTTCCTTTCTGCCTTCCTGCCTTCCTGCCTTCCTGCCTTCCTCCCTGCCTTCCTGCCTTCCTTCCTGACACCATGCCTACTCTGCAGTTGGCACCTTTACTTTATAATGGCATCCTTAACAAGAAGAAAAGTGCCATTTAAAGCTTGTATCTCCTGAGAAATGAGGTTATATAGTCTGGCATCAAATCCTTTAAACCTACTGATCCATCCTAAAGAAAGAAGGGGGAAAGCTTCCGTTCTTATCACCTTCATTATTTTTTTTAAAAAAATTGATCTTAAACTGGCAAAAGATTACATTGTAATGGCGATGGCAGCTGGGCCGACTGTCACAAAGACTAAAAATTTATCTCAGCTTTGTGCACACAGAGAAGTGCACGGCTGGAAGGGGCTTTTTTCGGCACCCTATTATTTCCCTTCCATAAACATCAAGATATCACAAGCGCCAATTATTCTCAATTATGTTGAGTCTTAAAAGAGATTAAGACAAGATTTGGGGAAGCATGAGAGAAGGCTGAAAACTGACAGCCCGACACAGCTTGATTTTGGATTAGGCAAAAACTTGACACAAGTACGTTTACAAAGGGATATTTTTCTTTTTCAAAGTCCTCCCATTGGAATCATTTGCAAAGACGACATCATGATAATGCCTTTTATATGCAAATAATCAGAATTGCATTTGTTACGCTGTCAATGCCCAACCAAAAAATATTTTCTGCATAGGACAAATAAAACAATATTATAGCTTTTGCATCTTTCTTAATTGGTTAAAAACAACAACCCAACAATGGTAATAAATACACTGATGTACACACACACACACACACACACACACACAAATAACCATGAAGTTTCATGCCTTGGGAGTTTTTTTTCTACAGTTTTTGACAGCCTGACATGGTAATCTAAAGGTTTAGTTTCTCTTAGAAGATTTCCTGCCCAAGTCGGAGGGCATGAACTGAGAAAGCCTTTTTGCGTTCCCACCAAGCATAGGATTTGTCTGTCTCTAGAGGGACATCTGTGGGGAGAGGGGTCAAAAAAGTCAAGATGGTCATCTCAACTGTGCAATCAAAGCGTCTCATGTATGACACACGTAAAAAGGGGCAGACGGGGCTTCCATTGTACAGCGATGGCCACCATTTTGACTTTTTTTATGCCTCCCGAGGACATCCCTGGTCCCCTGCCGATGCCCTGGTCCCTCTCAGTCTGAAATAATTCAGAGGCCTTCAACATGGAAAAGCCTAAAAGCCATTTAAAAGCAAAAAAAAAAAAAAATCCATCCTGAAACATTCAGGTGGAATTATGCTTTGTTTTAAGAAGGAGAGGTCTGAGAGCTTTGCCCAGAAGGGGTGTTCCAACATTGAAATTTATTTATTTGTATGTTTAATTTACTTGGAGGATGCCTGACTTCTGGGCAGCTTACAATTAAAAAGAAAAAAGACACGAAGGCCAGCAGGAAGGAAGGTTTTTCCCTGGAATTCCGCACATTAACTTGGCAGCCATCTCGTGGCAGGGTTTAAGCTTGGCTGAGCTCATAATGGCGGCGTTTTGCTCAACCCATGACTGAATTAGATCAAGAGTTAGCAGCTCACTGATATATTTCTTAGGTCTAGATCAGGGTTTCTCAACTTTGGCAACTTTAAGATGGGTGGACTTCAACTCCCAGAATTCCCCAGCCAGCATGATTCTCCAATTTAAACTCTCATAAATGACACACTGGGATGTTGTGAAGGGAAGGTGGAATCATTCAGCATCATCTCTATTTCCTGGAATGCTTTGGGCTCTTAAGAGTGCCCCACAGGCTTTCTTAGAAAATAAAAATGAGCTCCCCTACCCCAGAAATGGCCCCACCTGCTTGCTTAACAAGATGAAGGGAATTGAAGACAGCAGAGGACATTCTAGGGTGGTAAAGTGGGTGGCCAGAAACTGCCTTTGGAGTCTCCTTCCTGATAAAGCAGAGTTTTTGACTGGCTGATCCCAATATCAGCCATATTATTTAAGCCCAAATGATATCTACTGAATGTGTTCGTCAAGGGCCCAAGGATGCCTATTCCTTTAGACTTGGAAGAGCTTTAAAAGTTGATCAACAAGAGCCCTTTCAACTGGACTCGGGAACAAATTGGCAACAGTTGTCACTGTCCTTCTGAGTTAAATATTCTAGTTGTCTTGTTTCAGTATCTTAGCAGCTCTATTTTGGACCAATTGCCATATTTCTCTTGCTGTGCATTTTTGGGATCATTAAAAAAACCTCCAGCATGTCTGATTTCCAAAGGAGGAATCGGTATATACGTTACTTGGTGACCAAACAGTCCTTATGCTCTTGAATCTGGCAGTGTCTTCTCAGTTGCAACCAAATGCCTGCTTATCTTTTGTCATTGTGGAAGCTATTTAAATTCTGCTGCAGCATCGAGCTAATGAATTGAAATGAGAGAAGAAACGACAAACCTCAGTCTCTGAAAAAGGGTCAACACCTTTTCAAGCAAAGGTCCCCCTGTCATTTGAGTGGAAATGTTAATTGGCTCACTGCAGTTGAAATTAGCACTGCCAGATGTTAGATGGGAAGCTGTAAGTCAGCGTGGGGAAAGGAGACTCTTCAAGAACGATAGTTGGCAATAAAAAAGAGACACTGATATCTCATGAGCTTCTCAGTCCCATTGACCTGAATGAAATTTCTGCTTCTCAGTAACCAATATTTGTGACCTCTGGAATCCAGGAGGATGCAGATCAGTGGCGAAGGACCCACTTGGCAAACAGAGGTCCAGAGGCCAATCCATAGCATCCCCAGATGGGGTTGGAAAACCTCTGACTTCCACCTCTGAAGAGCCATTTCCTTTTAGATGGGTCAATGTTCTGATTTGGTATAGGACACGTGTATGAGACAGATCTCCAGCTATCTTTGACTTCAGAAGAAGAACCCTTGTTAAGCCAAATGAAAGATTGGGTCCCATCAGTTAGGCTTCCAGTTTCCCTAGGAAAGAGTCAGAAGGAAGCTAGGAACCAGAAATGGTGGGGCAAATGAAGGGGTGGGACCTATGACAGAGACAGGAGCAAAGAGCAAGCTGGAAGGAAGAGCTAAAGTCCAAGTCCTAACTGAAGGGACAATCCAAAAGACTGGGTTAAGGAGAAAACCAGCTGCCCACAAGAAAGAAAAACCAAGGAAGGAGTCATACCTCAGAGGTAAAGATGGGTCCCAGTTTCAGTTCCCATCATCTGCAGTACCACTCCTGCATATCATTCCAACCACAACAGCACCATAATATCTTTCCATTGTGGGTTAAGAAGAGTGGCTGGGAGATCAAAAGCCAATCATTTACTCCTATTTTGTCTTCAGGCTTGCTATTCCAAGTAAGGCAGGGACCTTCCTCCAAAATATTAGAGGTTGAGTGGGTGAAGGTCACTTGTGGAAAACCTTCACCTCAGAACATCTTAGAGCTTCAGTGTAGAGAAGGTTGTGAAGAGTCTGTTCTTTCACTACAGTCTCAGGCACACTTTAACCTGCCTGCTTTCATGTCCTTTCCCCTGCTTCAGCTGAGTCTTCTCAAGTGTTCTTTGCCATTGGAATTGCCAAGTTGACCAGCATATCTGGCTGTTTCCTCTGGGAGAATTTTGCCCAGACCTGCTCACCGTTGTTTCTTTCTCCTTCCTTCTGAGCCGAAACTTCTGTATTTGTAGGAATATAACATAGAGCAGAGCTTTCCAAACTTTTCATGTTGGTGACACACTTTTTAGACATGCATCATTTCGCGACACACTCTTACAGCAAGGCATCATTTCGCGACACACTCTTACAGCAGGGCACAAGGCAGGCACTAGGACCTGCGTGGAATCACAGCAGGTTTGGAGGCAGCAAGGCACAAGGCAGGCACTAGGACCTGTGCGGAATCACAGCAGGTTTGGAGGCAGCCAGGCACAAGGCAGGCACTAGGACCTGCACGGAATCCTGGCAGGGCAGGTTTGCAGGCAGCAAGGCACAAGGCAGGCACTAGGGCCTGCGTGGAATCCTGGCAGGGCTCGGAGGCAGCAGCAGCCGCGACACACCGAGACACGGCACCCGACACACTAACGTGTCCCGACACACAGTTTGGAAAGCTCTGACATAGAGGCTTCCAACATTGCTAACAAATTTTAACTTATCACTAGATATCCATTTGCACAGGCATCCTATTAATGATATTTCATTTTCATTCAGGTTAAAATGACATCATTGTTGCCCGGCTGCACCCCTCTCTTCTTTGGAGACCGCAGTCAAAGGGCAAGAGTCACTATTTGTCCAAAGGTCTGATCTGATCTCTTGAAGTAGAAGAAACTAGGCCAAAGTTACCCACTGATATTCTAGCTCAAAATGCTCATGGCCATTAGTTTTCCGAGGGTTCACATGGAGTTCTTTCCCCACTCTGTGGGAGATATCAGGGATGTTGCAAAAACATTATTCTCCTTGGCGGGGGGCGGGGGGGGGGGAGAACATTTCATTTCAAAATGGTTTGAATGCAAAACTTTATAAAACATTCCACTTTGAGCTGGAAGGTGCCATATTGTGTGCTGTTTCCAGATCAAAACAGTTCCAATGCTCTGTTGTGGTCTGGATCTGGATCTGGATTTCTGCAGTGAATGGGGGAGATTCCAAGGCCTAAATGTCCCTTTAAGTTACAATTTTACTGTTACCAACTATGGGACACGGTTGAGATCTCCTTCAGGAGGTTGTGTGCAAATACTGACCACAATAGGGACTGGAAAATTCGTCATTAATTGGTATAGTCATTAAGTCAGGCATCACTTGACCACACCTGATTTTACAACCTTTTTTGCTGTGGCGGTTAAGCGAATCACCCACGGTTATTAAGTGAGACCTCACGTGACCGCGACTTGTGACCTCCTGCCGGCTTCCCCATTGACTTTGCTTGTTGGAAGCCGGCTGGGAAGGTCGCAAATGGTGATCACGTGACTGCAGGACGCTGCAACTGTTGTAAGCGCGAGCTGGTTGCCAAGCGTTTGGATCATGATCATGTGACTGTGGGGATGCTGCGATGGTCATAAGCGTGAGGACCGGTTGCAGGTCACTTTTTTCAGCACCGTCGTAACTTCGAACAATTGCTGAACGAATGGTTGTAAGTCGAGGACTACCTATATTCACGCAACTTCTCTCTCATATTGGCTGGATTCCAACTAATATACCTCTCTCTTTTTTGGCCTGGATTGGAAAATAATACTCTCCCTGCCTGGCTTAAAAATTCAATGTTAACAAGCCCTTAACTTGGAAATAATGGGTGTTTTTACGCTGCCTTTACACTGCTCCGCTGTTGAAATCAGGTATGATTATGTGACAGTCTTGTGAAGTTACTGGTCTTCATGATTTCTGTTCCATAATAAGATATGCAGAATTGAGACCTGGTTCTTTTCTTACTTCCGCTGTGGTTGGAAGCAATTTCGGTCATGCTCAGTGTTCCTAATACACTTAGGCATGTGCAAACAATAAAGTCACACATGTCATCTAACTCATATTTTTTATTGCCTTGAATTTAAGCGTAGGCTTGAGGTAACGAGGTAGACTGACATGTCTAACAACGCCGCAGTTATAAATTGCTCCGGTGACAGTTGCTAACAAAAACTATTACAGGCAGGTTTAGAATGTAAAGATTATTCAGGTGACAGCGAGTGGAGAGAGAAATTACTTTTGAAACTGTGTACATGCTTGCTTATAATTGCTCATAAAATATTATACAGTTCGTGGTAATATGCCCCCGGAATCCTTAGACTGTTGGATTTATTTTAAATATAAACCCTGATCCATTATTTAAAATGTAGTGGAGGTTAATGCGTGTCATGCATTCTTTATTGCAAACAAGAATGGAGTCTTACACACAATTTGATTGCCAACTACAGAGCAGCAAAGAATTGAGAGCTTTTATATATATACATAACAGTTCTCTTAAGTCGGGGGAACTGTTGGCTCTCCCCTCGCCACCGTTAGCTCCTGTAGAAGAAATACACAAACACACACATACACACTACCTATCCACCACACCCCAGCTGGTCAGCAGTATACTACATTGATGATTCATAGCTATTTCAGTATGACAACTCATTTTTTTGCTACAATGGAAGCTTTCCCTACCCTTCAACCACCGTCTGCCTTTCTCTAACTTAAGACCTTGATGTCTTGTACTTTGGCACAATAAAGAACAGGTCTTGACCTTCTTCAGGCACTTGAAGAATGCGGTCATAACCCTTTTCAGTTTTTGCTTCTCATGATTAAATATACTCAATTCCCTCAATGGCTGTTCACAGGACACAGTTTCCAGTCACCTGACTGTCCTCACTGTCATTCTTTGGACTAGTTTGCTTGAACTCTTTAAAATTATAGTGCCCAGAACTTTAACAAGGTCTGATACGTGCCTGCTGGTCCAGATAGTCTCCTGAATGTTCCTAGAGAGTATCGGATCATATTGCGTCTCATCGTACCTCATGTCATTTAATCGCATCTCATCCGTTGGCGATACTGTTGCAACCCTGGTTGAATTGTAATGAAGAAGATGGTCTGGGCAGTTGACACTGTCGTTTCTAAGTGATTTCTCGTCCCTCGTTGAATTCAATCAGCCACTTGGTTTATTAGGGAGGTGAAAGCAATGAAAGAGATTCCTCTGGTATAAATGGTAGAACATTTGGGATAGCTTGAACATGGAGTGAGACCTACTGGCAGTCCTGTCTCCCCTGCAGTGGAGACCGAGTGCTTTCCTCTATCTTGGTAGAATAGGCTGGCATTGCTTTTCCTCTCTCCTGGGCACATAGATGAGTTGGGGTGGGGGGGAAGATAGAACAGTTTGTGGCTCATCATGAGCAATTCCCATAATTTTTTTTTGTAGATGAAGTCAATCAGATGTACCCTGAGCTGGACTTCAGGCCATAAGGATGGAATTATTCGTTTTGTTATTTCGGGATCCTTTTTGGCTTGTAGATATCAAAGACATGGACAGAATGTATGGAGGGCTGCCACCTGTTTACTCATGCCCTGGCTAATGAGAATGGGAATGGCTCCACAGTTAAAGCATGTCTGCAGTTCCTCTTTGCAATTGCATAAAATTGCTCTCTGCTCAGAGGAGAGTGTTCTAAGGCCTTTATTGAAGCAACCCTCCTTTGAACCAGAAGATACGCATGTGCCAGCAAGTTGTAAATATCCCATTTCTGGGAAAGGTGGTCAAGAAAGTGGGGGCCTCTCAGCTCCAGACACGAGCCTTTTCCAAGTTATGTGACTGCCTAGTTATCTCTGCAAGAAGCTGGGCAGGAGAGGTATGGTCCTGCAAGTCCTCCTTGATCTCTCCTTGCCTTTCAGTACCATTGATTGTGGGATCGTTCTGGAGTATCTGTTTTGCAATGGTTCCAGTCCTTTCTGTCAAGCCTTTCCCAGAAGGCAGTGGTGGGGAACTCACGTTTGACACTTAGGCCATAGATAGACCCTCGTGGTGCCATCTTGTTCCCCAGGCTGTTCAACATCTCCATGAATAAGTTTTTTTTAAAAAAAGAATTTTATTGTTTCAAGAGAAAGATAAAAGCTACACAAAACCAAAAAACTATGAAAAAAAGAAAAAAGAACTAAAAAGGTGTGAAAACACAAGAGAATTTTTTTTTCAACATGACAGAAAGATGTGACTTCCAACTTTTAACAACAAGGATATACAAAAATTTTCCATAATCAATCTCTTACTCTATATTAAACCAAAACCACATTATTTCTATAAATCATTCCACTTTAGCACATTATAAATATCACTAAGTACAGTTACTCCCTTCCCTTATATTAAAATAAAGATAAAAATCATATAAACCTCCTAATCACCTTCCCCCCAAATATAACACTTATTTAATTATTTCTTTCCTACTACTATTCTATACATTTCTGTCTACTATAATAAAAATCAAACTAAAAAGCACATAAATTGTCTGCCATTATACTTAATAGTACAACAGTTTTAATAATTTTAATAAACCCCAAAAAGAAAAACAATTCAAAACAGTAACCTTAAATCAAATCCTTAAAACCATCCAAATAAACATTTTTTAAAAAAATACCCTAATAACCTTAATCCAAATCCTTAAAAACAAATAACATCAGTCAAACCCTAAAAGCAATCCAGGTAAACATTCTTTAACCCTTATCCCACTTCAAAATAAACCAAAGTATTTACATATCCCCACAATGTGCACAGAGCTTTTCTCTTGAAAAAACCAAACGGCCCAACTGCCCCCCCTCAAAAATTCTAACTTCTCTTCAGAGAACCTCCCATACATAATGAACCCTTCTTTTTCATGGCATTTCACCAGAAAGTCAATTTCACTTATTGCTTGCAGATCCCTCTTTCCCTTAAATTTCTCCAACTCCACTATCCAATCTTCATCCAGCATCTCAATAGAAATCCTGATCTCATTCTTAGAAGAAACATTTCCGTCACTGTTGAATTCCCCAACTTCAGCCACTACATCCCCAGCCAGATGACACATTTTAGACCTCATATTTTCCACGATGTCCTGAATGTCTTGTCTAAAAGCTTGGTAGGAGTCAGAAAAAATCTGTTTAAAATCTTCCATGTCTCACACAGTAGGTTATGGCGCCCCCTAGGAGCTTAACCAGCGAAACTCAAAGATATGGAAAAGTTTCGGAGTGTATTTACACAAGCAAAAGTGAGATAAGCAGACAGTTCCAAAGGGAAAGTAGAAACAGAAAGCTGAAGGTTCGAATCAACCGATTCAACGTGTAGGAAAATGCTAATATCTTCAAATTTAATAGAAAAATAATAACAGGAAGACAATTGTTTGCTCTCAATCCTCCTTCATATTTGGAAGGAAAGCAAATTCCCAAACTTAAATTAAAAAAAAAAAGTAACCCCCAAAATAATGATAAGCACCAAGAGAGCCGGCTTCTCACTGTAGAAAGCCTCTCTTAGGGTACGCATACTTAAATATATATATAAATTTGGTGATTTAGAAATGGGGTGGCTGGTCTTAGTGTCCCTCTAAGGCTACAGCATGGCTTGGAAAATGATGACGGCCCCGCCTCCCAGCTATAGCTCTTACCAGCCGAATGCGAAACGCTGTTTGCGATCTTCTGGCTACAAGCAGCCGTCTGGAGGACAGATAGGGTGATTCCCGGTGTTTTCCTTTATCTGGAGAACACTCCTGGGCTTCAGGAAAACCTGCCTGAGCCCGAATAAAAGTGCCGCGTTGTCAGTTCCGCCCGCTAAGCCCGCAGGCACAGCTGCTCAGTCTGCCATGTCCCCACCGGAAGTCCAACATCTCCATGAATACATTTTGAACAGCGTTGACCTAGATTTCAGGCCATGTGTGAGCTATGTAAAACAGAAGCCTGCTCTATGTTCTTTTGACAAGAGAAAATGACATTGTGGAGAGGAGAGGACATTGTCAGTTTGATTAGCTTCTGTTTGATCATTATGATTTTCGTCTAAGCACATTGCAAGGGTTTTTCCCCCTCCCCTCCCCCTGAGTGTCATCAAATGTTACATGCTCTGTTATAAATAGTCTTCAGTCAGATTCTCAGAACATGTTGCTATTTGTAATTATATCCTTTGGAGGCATCGGAGGTTTAGCCAGAAAACAAATAAAAAAAGCTTCTAGCTAGGCGGAAACAATGAAGATTCATGGCCTGTGTCTTTTCCTTTCAGCTGATGCACCCAGATCTGTTAATTATTTCCATCATTAGCTGCTGAGTTTGGCACAAAAAAGTTACTAATATTTGGTCTCAACTGATGCAAAAGAAGGTTAATCAGTATGGAAGTATATTGTCCCCCCCTTCCTTTGTTAGTACCATTTGACTTCTGAATGTCTCTGGAATAATTGCATCGTCTTCTTTATGACATGGATTCTGATAACCATGGGGAAGACAATGCGCATGAAGTATGAATTTTGCCTTTCTCAACTCTGACTTGAGAATCATTGGTCAACAAGTGATTATGGACCAGAAGCAGTTTGGACAGGTTGCAATCACCCTCCAAAAGATGATGAAGCATCATCAAAGGAAAGCAACTTGGCTCCATGTGTTTTGGACTTCAACACCCATCAGCTCCATCCAGGAAATCACTGGGAGCAGTGGTTCCCTGAGTTGGAGAAAGCTGGAAGACCCCAAACCTGTGCATGGTTGCTCTAGTGATCTTCTTCTTGCATCCTTCTTGAGAATTACGTTCGTTGTCCCCATTGCTACATAAGATTTTGGACAATGTGAGTGTCATGGTTTTTTTTATACCCACAGTTTGATAGTTCCAGGCTCAAAATGATCTCCCAAAACAACAACAACACTGCACTCTACAACACTTAGAGTTTTTATATCTCCCCTTATAGGTTGGAGGGGTGTTTTTATTTTAAACAAACTATTTACAGTATAAAAGTATGTACTATATGACTATGTGACTAGCTAATATCTAACAATCCTAGCTTATTACTAATTCACCTATATTACTAATGGAATTATACTATACAATGTTCTTCTCTCCTTATCTTACTATGTTCTATACAACTACTTTTATTCTATACTAATACACATATAATCTACCTATTCTTATTTTGCTACTACTACTAGCCTACTGCTGCTATAGCTAGTATAGAGAGCTTCTGTTATTGGGCAGTTTGCACAACACTTGCCCCTTCTCACTGGTTTGCTGCAGGACTTTGCTTCTTCGTGTTGTTTCCTCGGGACCTCCAAAGTCTCTGTGGGGAAAACAACACTTCTCTGTTCCTTTGGCTGCTTTCTTTCTTTCTGGCTGCTGCAAAATCACCAAACACACCATCTCTGCAATCTTCTCCTGTTTCCTCTCGCCTCCTCTCCCAGCTGTTGCAAAGCTGAGGCTTTTTATCAGCCGCTCTGTCGTCCTGACGCTGAGAGGAGGTTTGAACTCGGAGGGAGGGAGGCAGCACAGGTGCCTGTGATTACCCTGGCAGCCTGCTCTCCCACAGTGAGGACTGACTAGGAAGTTGCTTATTGTAAGGATCAAGAATATGAATGATGATATGATATGAGAACAGCAAATGTTTCTGTTGCCTGGATTCTGAAAGCAACAACGAGAATGCTTTGTGTGGTGCAGCCTCTCAAGGGTAAAATTAAACAGATTTTCTTTACACAAAATCACATCTACTATTCAGCCCTAGAGCTGGATGAATAAAGGATGGTGGTTTCTTGACCTAAAGAGTTAGTGGCAAGATCTGCTTTAGCAAGCCATTCAGACAAGACTCTTTAGCATCAAAAAGAAATATTTAATCCCTTGTTAACCTCATTCTGAAACCTCCCAAGGTTTGAAAAATCTGTTTTCCTAATTTGTGTGATCTGCTGGGAAGTTTTTAAATTGTCTTTTACGCATGAGATTTGTACAGTCAGGACCCCATGAAGCGACTGGCACATATTTATTTAATTTAATAAAATATTTATAGCCTGTGTACTATCCTAATGCTCAATATGAAGAAGAATCAGAAAGGTTATTTCCAGAAGAAACAAGGTTAAGCTTCATGAATAATCTTCCTATACTTAACCGTAGTTTGATGAAACCTCATTTTAACCAACTAATGCGGGTGTGTGTGTGTGTGTATCCGTTATTCTCCAAAATCTGGCAAATCAAAGAATATATCATTTCAGTGATGCAGTCAATGAAAATAACATCATTTGTGTGATGACATTGTTATGCAAAATGTAAATCACAACAGAATTTGGTCTGTTACATGCAAACTCCATTGCATTGAGGTCCATCTCATTAAGGTTTCAGTGTATAGGGAGTTATCTTGTACGAATCAGACCTTTTTCATCTAACACACTGGTTTGACCTCATATGGGCAGTTTACTAGCTGTGAGCCGAGCACATGTCTTCAGTGTTGTTTATCAAGTATACCATATTGCCTCTTCTTCTCTTCTTAGCACAATCTGTGTTACGATCATACCATCTCAATCTCCCTTTTACGGAAATCTTAATCAAGACCACCCCCCTTCTTTTAGTGGAGAAACAGATTTCCCAGTATCCAGATCAAAGTTTTATTTCTTCTCAGGCATCTTAACATGTTACTGTGTTTGTGCATGTGAGCATGCACGCAAGGGTAGAGGCAGAAAAGTGAGAGGATAAATGTGTATTGTAAGACATCCATCATCACTGCTCATGACTAAGGGGGCTCCCGTGAGTTATTTATGACACAGCAATAAAGGAAAAAAGAACGAGGAGGGATGAGGAAAGTATGCTAACCCAAACATAATTTTTGAAAGTTCTTTCTATATCGTGACAATCTTGAATGAAAATGGATTCAGGAATTACTGGCTGGGTGACCTTGGGCCAGTCACTCTCTCTCAGCCCAACTCACCTCACAGGGTTGTTGTTGTGGGGTAAATAGGAGGAGGAAGGAGTATTAGGTATGTTCGCCGCCTTGAGTTATTTATAAAAGTAATAAAGGTGGAATATGAATGAATGAATGAATGAATGAATGAATGAATGAATGAATGAATGAATGAATGACATGGTGCTGGTCTCTTAGCAGAGCTGATAGAACAGAGCTATTCCCAAATTTTCCCTTTGATGTAGCCCACATCAGAAGGATAATTTGGGAACAGCTCTGTTCCATCAATAGAATAGAGTAACAGCTGCATGATAAAATCTTGTAGGTCCCCCCATTCATGTGTACACATCTGCAAAATATGGGGAACTTATAAGGAGAATTCATCCACTCATTTAGCAGCATGGTTGTTGCGTCTAGCTTTTCCAAACTTTGCATTTTAGAATTTTAATTGCCAAGTTTTACAAAAGGGAATTAATATTTCTTTCAAATGAGAAACTTGATTTTTTTTTGCGTGTGGATGTTCACAGCCCCCCTTCAGACATATCTTGAACTTAACCTTTCCCCAAAACCATACATGATAATGGTTTTGAAATGGAAATTTAGCAGAACTGCACAAAATTCATTAAAATGTGATTCATTGTCTTGGTACGAGTGACTGTAGTGTAATTACATTTGATATGCTGTGATTTGGAAATTAGTCCCTTAAGCCATGGATTTGAAGGGCTTTGAGGGAACTAAACAGAAAAATAATGAAGCGGTAGAAGGGACATCTTAAAAGGATGGAGTTTTGAGAAACATCTTGCTAAATGACTGAAGAAACACAATTGTATGGCAGCAGATTGGACTGGATTTTCATTAATCAGAAGTACAGGTAGTCCTCGGTTAACGACCACTTGTTCAGTGACTGTTCAAAGTTATAACGGTGCTGAATGAAGGGACTGACAACCAGTTCTCGAAGTTCCGGCTGTCCCAGCATCCCTGCGGTGACGTGATTGCAATTTGGGCACTTGGCAACCAGCTTGCGCTTACAATGGTTACAGTGTCCTACAGTCGCATAATCACCAAGCAGTGAAACGTTTCAACCAAAAGAAAGAAATTTTATTGTAAACTGCCCAGAGTCTACTTTTGTAGTGATGGTGATAAATTTGACAAACAAACAAACAAATCCAGTTGCCATGACTCTACCTACAGACACCATTGGTGACCTTCTCTGCCAGCTTCCCATAAGCAAAGTCAATGGGGAAGCTGGCAGGGAAGGTTGCAAGTCACTCTGGTAAGTCACTCACACTCTCCCCCACCCGGCAGTAGCCACTTACCTGCCTGCTGGCCTGCTTGCAAGCTACCTGGGACTCACTTAACGACCCACGGTCCTTGCTTAATGACCGCAACGGTGTAATGGCATGTGGGAAAGACCTTGGGAGACAGGGCAAAGAGATGCAACCAAGGAAATGGTCAGATAAAAGGCAGCTGAGCCCACATCAGGAATATGGGTGGGGAAAGAGGCTCAGAAGGGACCCTCCCTAGTTTCTTGGGCTGTAAAGGAGATTTGTACTTTCAGACTTGCAAGATTCTGTTAACGTGGCCTTACAATAAAGTAGAATAAGCTCATCTGGTCGTGTTTCCTGTCTGGTCTACCACGTAAGGCTGACAAACAGGGACTGCTGGGTTTGCCGTTGCTAAGCGATGTGGTCACGTGATGTTGCACTTTATGACTGCATCACTTAGCAACAGAATTTCTGGTCTCAATTGCCGTCGTAACCCGAGGACTACCTGTAAGTCTTGCTAATTGCAAGACAAACTATGTGGAGACGACAACCTTAATGCCTAACACCATCCCAAACAGTGCAGGAAATTAGGATTTCAGGGCTGAATCCTGGTGTCTCCAAATGATCAAAGATTGGCAGGAGAAACCTTGCTATGTCTTGCAGTATATTTCCTTCTTTTAAAAAGGATAGCTTTATGTGTTTCATTTTAACACATGACAATCACCCTCTTTTTATGTAAAAGGGGAGGTCATTGATCATGTCTTCATGGCTGCCATCTTGTCTGTTTTGATGCCCTGGCCTGCAGATATTAAGTGCTCGCTCTGACCATCCAGTAATCAAAAACCGATCTTATGTATTTGTGCAGCCCATTCTCTCTCTCTCTCTTCCCTTCCCCCTTTCTTCCTTCCCCTTCCCCATCTATCTATCATCCCTTCCCTTCCCTTCCCTTCCCTTCCCTTCCCTTCCCTTCCCTTCCCTTCCCTCCCCTCCCCTCCCCTCCCCTCCCCTCCCCTCCCCTCCCCTCTGTCTCTCTCATCTCTCTCTCTCTCATCTCTCATCTCTCATCTCTCTAATAGAAGAGAATATCTGTAGCTCAGGGTTGAACTGTGGAGTCCCTGATGCTCTCTGAGCTTGGTTATTTGTTTGCAGATGTTTTGTTACCTGACTAGGTAACATCTTCAGTGCTAGAAGGGAGTGGGGTTTGTTCTCTGTTTATATACAGTAGCTTGCCCTGACAGTGTTGGTGGGGGTGTTGTTCTCTCCTAGGAACTACCACGGAGAGAACAACACCCCCACCAGCACTAGCAGAGCAAGCTACTGTATATAAACAGAGAGCAAACCCCACTCCCCTCTAGCACTGAAGATGCTGCCTAGTCGGACAACGGAATCTCTCTCTCTCTCTCTCTCTCTCTCTCTCTCTCTCTCTCTCTCTCTCTCCTTGTGAATAGAAAGGCAAGGTATAAATCATCACTATTTAAAAAGTTCATGTGGACAAGGTTCTTACGCTAGAGATGACTGTTTCATAAACATACAACAAGTACTCAATTTCAAGGCCACCAAGTATCTGTTAATGGGGAAAGGTGGGAGGAAGATACTTTTTAAACCTTTGAAAATATAAAAGCCTTTTACATCTTGGGATTAGCTCTTGTGCAGGGCTTCCTACAAGCCTGCAATAGAGCTTCTCGCACAGCCGAGCCCTGTTTTAAGAGTTTACAGCCAAGTCATGCTCAGCCTTGAAGGGCCAGGAGACTGTCACTGAAGCCTGGCAATTGTCATAATGTTTTCCTTTCCCTCTTTGCTTTCAGTGGATGGCTGCATTGACTGGCTGGTGGACCTCAAGAAGTATATGGCTTTGGCAGGTGAGCCGGTACGTGTGAAGTGCGCTCTTTTCTACAGCTATATCCGCACAAACTACAGCATGGCTCAAAGCTCAGGGCTGCGCCTGATGTGGTACAAAAACAAAGGGGATTTTGAAGAGCCCATTATCTTCTCTGAAGGGAGGATCAACAAGGATGAAGATTCCATCTGGTTTCACGCAACAGAGGTCCAAGACAGTGGTTTCTACACCTGCGTACTAAGGTGGGTATCATGCAGAAGAAATATATATATATAAGATGCAGTGTAAGATGTGTAAGGTGTAAGATGCAGGCAGGAACAGCATACACTGAACGGCACAACCAAGTAGCTGGCATAGTGTACAGGAACATCTGCACAGTGTATGGGCTAGACCCTTCCAAGTCCAGATGGGAGATTCCACAGAAGGTTGTGGAGAATGACAGGGCTAAGATCCTGTGGGATTTCCAGATCCAGACAGACAGGCAGGTACTGGCCAATCAACCAGACATCGTGGTAGTAGACAAGGACCAGAAGACAGCGGTGGTGATAGATGTAGTGGTGCCAAGTGACAGCAACATCAGGAAGAGGGAGTATGAGAAGCTGGAGAAGTACCAGGGCCTGAAGGAGGAACTGGAGAGGATGTGGAAAGTGAAGGCCAAAGTGGTCCCAGTGGTGGTCGGAGCGCTCGGGGCTGTGACTCCTCAGCTGGGAGCGGGGCTCCAACAGATCCCAGGAGCAACATCAGAGCTCTCTGTCCAGAAGAGTGCAGTGCTAGGAACAGCTAAGATACTGCGCAGAACCCTCAAACTCCCAGGCCTCTGGTGGAGGACCCGAGGTTGAGGAAGACACAGACCACCCATAGGGGTGAGAAGGGAATTTACATATGCCATTGGCATATGTAGCAAGAAATGATGAAGTCCACATGGTGACACGTGCATCAAGACGTGCCTGCTCAAGGACACAATTTAGTACTTGTGTCCTATTGTTGAGGTTAGATGCAAGTACATAATGTCATTTCATGAACATCACAAAACACATGTCACTTGCCTTCTTTTTGGATGCCTGTGATCTCAGCTACTTTTCGGAGAGTTGGGAAATGCAACCCCCCCCCCCCCCCTTGGGGTGTCACTGTTCAAATCCGTAGCCCAGAAGTAGTTGACTTCAGTGGTGGCATCAATTAGTGGATGATGCCCTGTCTGTGCGTGGGAGTTGCAAATGTAAGCTGGTACAAAATGGGGTATGATTTTAAAAAAATCTATAGGAAAAAAATGCTAGATTGGAACATTCTCCTCCTGATGAAAAAAATAAAGCAGATAGAAAGTTTAGCAAGTCACCCTTCCCTAAATCTTGACATCTCTGTGCATCTGCATTACTGGGGCATGCAAGTAATCCAGATCATCCCTCTTTCTCAAGTTGTTGCTGTTATGATGAGGCTGCCTGGCTCCAGAATGACTCTGGGCAGCTTTCAGTTAAAGTTGATTCCATGTAGGAATGACCAGCGTAATCCACTAACTGCAACTTAAATCTAGTGGCTTCACTAGAAGTCGATGGATTTGATTTTCTGCTGAAAAGAGGGAAGAAGGAATTGCATTTCTGAGGTTTCCTGCATAAAGGCCATGTAACCAGAGAAATACCTCTGCTAAACATACATTTTACACTGGGGACCAAGGAGGTCAGACCCATTTCTTTTAAAATGAATGAGTGCAACTCTAAATGGCCCTCAGAGAACTTTAAAATGCAAAGAGCCTGAAACACATTTCCAACTTCGAAGTTTCTCTGCTGCAAGGGCAGAGAAACTGACAAGCAAACAAATGGGACAGGCCGGGTCATGACTCTGCTCTGTCAGTACCTGACCTCTGTCCATCGCGGTCTCTCCTGTGAGTTTCGGATAGAACAGCATATTTTTGTGGTTATCTGAAGCAATTGGCGGCCATATAAAAAGGGTGCCTAGAAGCCCACAGTGCTATAAGGAACTGATTTGGGTAATATGTCTCTTTTTAGATTGCTAAAATGTTCTGCCTTGAAAAAGCAATCAGGGCTCAAGTATGAATTTATTTGTGCTAAATGGCCACAAGAAGAGCTAGACCAGTGTTTCTCAAACTTGGCAACTTTAAGATGTGTGGACTTCAGCTCCCAGAATGCTGGCTGGGGAATTCTGGGAGTTGAAGTCCATACATGCTGGCTGGGGAATTCTGGGAGTTGAAGTCCATTCATGCTGGCTGGGGAATTCTGGGAGTTGAAGTCCATACATGCTGGCTGGGGAATTCTGGGAGTTGAAGTCCATACATGCTGGCTGGGGAATTCTGGGAGTTGAAGTCCATACATGCTGGCTGGGGAATTCTGGGAGTTGAAGTCCATTCATGCTGGCTGCGGAATTCTGGGAGTTGAAGTCCATTCATGCTGGCTGGGGAATTCTGGGAGTTGAAGTCCATACATGCTGGCTGGGGAATTCTGGGAGTTGAAGTCCGCACATTTTAAAGTTGCCAAGTTTGAGAAACACTGAGCTAGACACACTGCACTGCTACAGGTGGCTGGGGGTGGTATTGCAACTTCCAGCCCAAGATAACCCAGGTCACTCCAGAAGACAATAGAATTGCATCTGGCTGTATCAAGTTGAGGGCTGGCTTGATTCCTTAAAGAGAGTACGCTGGAGACAGTATGTGGTGTGCGTGTGAGTGAGTGAGAATATGTGTGTAACCATTGGCATTACGACCTCATGCAGGTCAACATTTATCTCTGCACCTTGGGTGTGAGCCAAACCATCCACTGATCAGTTAAGCATCCTTGGCAGGGCTGTCAAGTGTTTTTTTTTCTCTAGAAAGTGATGTTTGTTGTTCTTGGATGTAATTCTCCTCTGGGTTCGGATTCAGGTCTCTCAGACGTTTGTGTCCAGGGCCCACATTAAGAGCAGCAACAAGGGTGTCCTGATATCTGAGACTTGAGTATAAAATGTAAAGCATTCTGCAGGGAAGAGCTACGCCATTAATCTTTCAGCACCTGCTGATGCAACCAGAGTTTAAATCTGTCAGCGTTTCCATTGCAAGGCCTCATTTTTCAAGAACGTAACAAATCAGCTGGAAAAATTCCACTCTGGATTGAAACATTTCTTGCAAAAGGACCGAGTTTCCAATTATTTCTGAAAAGAGCATGAATCCAAAATCCAGAATAATTCATCATTGTGCCAAAGTCCAGATGAAGTTAAGGATGATGACAACGATGATGATGATGATTTGCAAATTGTAAAAACAAAACAAAAGCACTCTACCTTCCCAACCACCCAAAGTTAGAAAGTGTTAAAAATTCTACCCCTTCTTTCTTTTAGTACTGTTATTGTCCTGACTTCGAGTGAAGGAACATGCTGAGACTTGGTGTAAAGGCTCTAGTGTTTTATTGTTCTACTTTGCTAGACAGAATCCAGCTAAACTAAAATGAACTAGTGATGCTCAGAGAAAAGGCCCAAGAAACTAGGGCGGGGCCTTCTTTAGCCTCTTGGGAGGAAAGCAAAGCGATTCAGTACTGCGCATGCGTTTATCCCCCTGGAGGGAGCCCCCTCCTTCTCCACCAGTTATCTCCCTCACACCTATTGCATCATCATCATCATCATCATCATCATCACCCAAGGGTTGTAACTTAGTTTGCCTTTCTGCCTCTGAGGCATCTAGGTTCCCCACCCTAACCTAAGAGCACCTTGGATGGTGCTCTTTCACATGTTCTCTAGCTCTCTTTTTTTTAAGCATTATTTTAGGGAAATAGAAAAAGCAAATCAGGCCAAGCCTATATAGTCATGCATCTGGTGATCAGGCCTTGGCGGCCACCCATGAATTTGCTTACAGAGCAAAAACCACAGATGTAAAATGGGCTTTCCTTATGGGGAGGAAAAGAACACATCAGCTATGAACAAAGCCGATTTGATGACAACCTCAGCCCCAAAGAGACCAATACTTCCTACTCTTTGCAGTTTGTGATAGCATCACCATTAAGTACTGTGGGATGCATTCTCGGAGGAACACTGCTGCGCGAGCTGCATTGGGTCCCAGTGTGCTTCCGGGTCCAATTCAAGGTGTTGGTTATCACCTTTAAAGCCCTACATGGCATGGGACCAGGTTACCTGAGGGACCATCTCATCCCCGGAACTTCGACCCGCTCCACTCGGTCATGCAGAGAGGGCGTGCTACGGATCCCATCAGCAAAAGAATTTCATCTAGCGGGATCCAGGAGGTGTGCCTTCTCTGCAGTAGCACCCGCCCTTTGGAATACCTTGCCCCTGGAGCTGAGGCAGGTTTCCTCGCTCCCGACCTTCCGGAAAGATCTGAAGACCTGGTTCTGCCGCCTTGCTTGGGACGGGAATGCCAATAGTTCCTCTTGGGAGTGGCTGGTGCCATGAAACTCCCCTTATTATTAACATCTTTTTATTTGGATTTTATATGTAAATTATTGTTGTTCTAATTTTTAGATTTTTAACTTCTTGTTGTAAACCGCCCAGAGTTCCCTGGTGCAGAGGAGATGGGCGGTGCTACAAATTTAAGTAATAAATAAATAAATAATAAACATGTCCGTGCCCATGTGTGTACGCGCACCCGAAGGACCACAAATCCCTGTTTTGTCTCACCTTGCAATGCTCACACCTGACTTGCAGAATTGCTCTGCAAGCAGTGGATCGGTGATGGGCTGTAGAATTTGCATGCAGGAGATTGAAGGCTTAATCTCCAGGCAGGGGGAAAAAATCTCAATCTCCTTTTTTCCACGTTTAAATTCTTTTAAAAAAAACCCCCCACTATCCTTCTTTTCGACACCATACATGATTGTATAGGCCAGTGTTTGTCAACCCGGGCAACTTTAAGATGCGTGGACTTCAACTCCCAGAATTCCCCAGCCAGAATTCCCCAGCCAGAATGCATCCCCAGCACTGGCTGGGGAATTCTGGGAGTTGAAGTCCACGCATCTTAAAGTTGCCCAGGTTGACAAACACTGGCATATACCTCTGCTAGGTCTCCCACTCCCACTGTCCTAAGTTAAAAGTCTCAGCTACTGTGGTCTTTTCTCATGAGGTATTGCTTTATCCGTTGACCACGTTGGCTGCCTTTTTTCACAATCTGTCTATTTTTATTACATAAAGTCGAAATATTTAACCAAAGGATTCCCGAGAACAAAACAAACCTTGACGTTGGCTGTAGGAGTATTTGGGGATATGTCACATCTTGGCTTACAGCAGCCTTTCCCAGTCTGCTTCCTACCAGTTGGATTACAACTCCAAGAATTGCCCAGGTGGTATGGACTCCTGAGAGCTGTAGCTAATACATCCAGAAGGCACCAGGTTGGGAGAGCTGGCTAAAGCAGCTGAAATTCTGCCTTGATGCAGATCAGATGCTGCCTCCTCCTGAGTCAGAACGCTTGGCCCATGTAGCTAAGACTGGTTTCTGCACGTCTGGCCAAAGCTCAGGGCAATTTCAGACCAGAGTCTTTCCCAGTCCTACACGGAGGTGCTGCAGACGGAGTCGGCTGTTGCCTAATTTCAAATAGGGTCCTGCTTCCAATGGTGCACAGATGATACAAAGGTGGGCTTGGAACACAGTGCGGATCGGATTAAAGGAAGCGCCCCCATCCATCCCTTTCTCTGGGAGCGCTCCAGAGCTTGCTCCGTCACCTCTCTGGCTGTCTTTCTTCTCTGTCTCGTGCTGGAAGAAAAGCAGCAGGCCTCATGTTTTAGAAAAAAAAAACTTGTATGACTCTTGTGGCGCACTGTAAGGTGCTCCATCCGATGCCTGAGTTCCCCCTGCTCTCGAGTAAACCACAGATGCGCGGTTTCTTAGAAGCAGAAAGGTTTATTACAGAACATGAAGGGTAACAGGAACAAAGACTTGAATGAATCAGCAAAGCATGCAAGTCATATTTAAGCATTCCCCTTCCCGAAGTCCTTTGATGTTGACACGTGTAGCTCCTGGCTCCAGGGTGCTCAGACATCCGTTTGCATAGATGTGTACTGGCGCTGCCTCTTTAGGTGTGAATCGCCTATTTCAAAGGCAGGCGCCTCTTCCGTGTCTGTTGCACGCCACCCTGGCTATGCATACTTATCTAAGATATTGGCAGAGGTCTGCAGAGCTCTGACACGCACCCAGGCCTGGAACTCTTCAGCTGCTGATGTAACAAAGCATCTCTGGATCCATGAATGACTGCTCACTTTCATGTGTACACTTTTTGGAATGTTTTGTCGTGTGTGTGTGTGTGTGTGTGTGTGTGTGTGTGTGAGAGAGAGAGAGAGAGAGAGAGAGAGAGAGAGATTGTTTCTTTTATCTCTGCTTGCCTTTTTGGTACCTCTGCAGATTATTCTCTTTGTGCAGAGCTTTCCAAACTTTTCATGTTGGTGACACACTCTTACAGCAGGGCACAAGACAGGCACTAGGACCGGCGCGGAATCCTGGCAGGTTTGGAGGCAGCCAGGCACAAGGCAGGCACTAGGACCTGTGAGGAATCACAGCAGGTTTGGAGGCAGCAAGGCACAAGGCAGGCACTAGGACCTGCATGGAATCCTGGCAGAATTCAGAGGAAGCAGCAGCTGCGACACACCCAGACACTGCAGCCGACACATTAATGTGTCCCGACACACAGTTTGGAAAGCTCTGTCTTTGTGGATGCTTGTCTTTTGGCTTCAAAACCGTCCACACACCATGCTCGAGTCCAGCGTTAGAGGGAGAAATCTCTCATCTGCCTAAATGTCTGTCTGTCTGTCTGTCTTTGGAAGAGCCATGTGGGATCAAACTGCTTCTATGCTATCCAACCAGTTGCCAGTTAATTCCCATAGTGTCAAGCTAGGAGTCTAGCAGCACCTTTTTCAACAAGCACATTTTATTTAAAGGCTTTTCAGAAAAGGTGGCAAAAGACTCCTTCTGGTCTTTTTGCTGCCATAGATTAACGCAACTCTTCTCTTATAGAGTTATTCTAGAACCCTAAAATAGGAAGCAGCAGCTATTCTGTGTATTTTCACCCTATACAGACACTAATATCTGGATCCGAGTCACTCCCATTTTTAAAAAGTAAAATTTAACATTACAGTAATTACAGCTGCTGCTTCCCACTCTCATCCATCTCATCATGGACAGAAAAAAACACACAGCGTCCTCCCCTTCCTTTCTTCTTTCTGATGCCTTGGAAGAAAGATACTGCTGATAACTCAACCATAGAAAAAGGCTCTGCGGGATTTAATGTCAAAACCAAGATCTATACTAAACTTCAATAGTTACCGGTGGTGACAATTCCCTGATTACATTTAATCTGATTGGCCAATGGGAGATTTCTGTACCATTTTATAGGGTGCGATCCAGCAATTGGCTTTTGCAAAAAAAAAAAAAAAAGGTTTCCCTCCCCACTTTTCCAAGCTGAACTAGAATTGTAACAGCAGAAGGCAGCAATTGTGAATAAACCATATGGTATAGTAAATAAGATGACAGGAAACATTGCAGAAAAATACAAGAAGAAGGAAAGTAATCCCTAGAGATTAAGGTGGGTAGTAATACATGTAGAAGATAGGGAGTGAGTAGAGAAAGAAATTCTGTTGTTGCTTTAAGAAAAGGGAGTTACATGCCAAGGCACCGGATTATTGATGGAAGAAGAAGCATTAAGGGTGTTACATTCCAGCTCAATGGATAGAATTGTAGGGGGGGGATGGGCTATAGATAATCTTACAGAAATCCATTTCCAAGGGTGTGACTGATACAGATTTCCATCACCCCAAAATTTCAGAAGAACTCTGTAGCAGAACTTTCACTGGCCTGGTATCCTTCATTGGGAGTTCAGCTCCATGTTAGAATAATGAAGAGCAGATGACAACACGGTTTAGTGAGATGTCTGAACCAAGCCTAGGTGTGCATGGGAGAGTGAAAGATGAGGGGTTAGCTTCTTAATATTTTCTCCAAGTATAACTATCTCTCATGGCAACGTGCTGATTAGATAAGAAAATTGGTAGGTAGGCTACCCAGAATCTTGGTTAGCTTAGTCAACAATCCTTGACTGTTGGTCATGCTAGCTGGCACTGTTAGAAATGGCAGCCAAAGACACTGAAGGTAGTTTGCCCTTATCCTACAGAATGCCACACCTCTGCCCAGATGTGTGACGTTCCCATATATACCCAGGACAATGTGTATATGATCATTGGGAAACTGGTCTCATACAGTGCCCATGTGAAGAGGAGCCTTGCCCGCAGCAAAGGATGGCCACACTTCTTGAGCCAGAAGTAGAGATGCCAAAGAATTCCACTATGGATCTTGTTGGAAGCAGTTTCGGACGCTTTGCTGTTAATGGATCCATTTGTTGTTTATTCGTTCAGTCGCTTCCGACTCTTCGTGACTTCATGGACCAGCCCACGCCAGAGCTTCCTGTCGGCCGTCACCATCCCCAGCTCCCCCATGGTTGAGTCTGTCACCTCCAGAATATCATCCATCCATCTTGCCCTTGGTCGGCCCCTCTTCCTTTTGCCTTCCACTTTCCCTAGCATCAGCTTCTTCTCCAGGGTATCCTGTCTTCTCATTATGTGGCCAAAGTACTTCAGTTTTGCCTTTAATATCATTCCCTCAAGTGAGCAGTCTGGCTTTATTTCCTGGAGTATGGACTGGTTTGATCTTCTTGCAGTCCAAGGCACTCTCAGAATTTTCCTCCAACACCACAGTTCAAAAGCATCTATCTTCCTTCGCTCAGCCTTCCTTATGGTCCAGCTCTCACAGCCATAGGTTACTACAGGGAATACCATTGCTTTAACTATGCGGATCTTTGTTGTCAGTGTGATGTCTCTGCTCTTAACTATTTTATCAAGATTTGCCATTGAAATATTTTGGAAATACATAAGATGGCGGAGGGTCATGATATTCCTTCCCAGGAATACTTTGCAGATGCTTAAGGCATCCATTTCACTCCTGAAAACCTCTGAAGGCCCCCTCCCAAAACAGACCCCTGGCCCCAGCTTTGTTTGGACTATGGTCTTCAGAGTGTTCCCCAAAGCCTGTTGGTGTCCTCAATCAAAGGAGTTGGGTAGCCCTACTATAGACGTTGCTAATCAGGTTTTGTAGATCTTCATTGACTAAGTGCTGGGTTAGATGACTCTTGAGGCTCCTTTTAACTGCAACCATTTAATAATAACATGGCATTAAAAAAGAAAAGGTTAAAGTTCTTCCTTTCACTCAGCTGTCCGACCTATTAGCCATGTAGACGTCTTTTCAGTTAATGGTACTCTTTTTGCCATTGCAGACCAACACAAATCAAAGCAGATTGCTTGGCAGTCGACACCCTGGAAGAAGCTTCTGGGTGAGATCAACTTTCAAGTGCATTGGTTGGTCTGAATTCCTAGCAGAAGGCTTGGGCTTCTCCTTTCAGATCCCAACTGAATGCTCCCTAATAATTTAAGACTCGTGTTTATTTGAGCTCCAGGTCCTTCTTAAGAGAATGTTTTTCTTTGGAACAGGTCACATGTTCTTGCTCATATCTTTTCTGCAAACCTTCACCTAGCAATTCTGCTTATGATAGAAGAGGTTTATGCGTCTATGTGTGAGTGTGTCTCCTTTCCCCCTCTCGCCAGCCTCTACCCATGGGAATATATTAGGAATGCTAGAACCACCCACTGGAGGAGGGAATGGCAAACCACTCCAGTATCCTTGCTACCATGATACCATGGACAGTATCAAAAGGCTAAAAGATATGACGCCAGAAGATGAGCCCCTCAGGTCGGAAGGTGTCCAAAATGCTACTGGGGAAGAGCGGAGGGCAATTCCGAGTAGCTCCAGAAAGTGTGAAACGGCTGGGCCAAAGCCGAAAGGACGCTCAGTTGTGGATGTGTCTGGAAGTGGAAGGAAAGTCCGATGCTGTAAAGAACAATATTGCATAGGAACCTGGAATGTAAGATCTATGAATCAAGGTAAGCTGGATGTGGTCAAACATGAGATGACAAGATTGAACATCGACATCTTGGGAATCAGCGAACTAAAATGGACAGGAATGGGCGAATTTAATTCAGGAGACCATTATTTATACTACTGTGGGCAAGAATCCCTTAGAAGAAATGGAGTAGCTCTCATAGTCAATAAAAGAGTGGGAAAGGCAGTACTGGGGTACAACCTCAAAAACGACAGAATGCTTTCAGTTCGAATCCAAGGCAAACCATTCAACATCACAGTGATCCAAGTCTATGCCCCAACCACTGATGCCAAAGAAGCTGAAGTTGACCGGTTCTATGAAGATCTACAACACCTTCTAGAACTAACACCAAAAAAAGATGTCCTTTTCATCATAGGGGACTGGAATGCTAAGGTAGGAAGTCAAAAAATAACCGGAATAACGGGCAAGTTCGGCCTCGGAGTACAAAATGAAGCAGGGCAAAGGCTAATAGAGTTTTGTCAAGAGAACACGCTGGTCATAACAAACACTCTTTTCCAACAACACAAGAGACGACTCTACACATGGACATCACCAGATGGTCAATACCGAAATCAGATTGATTATATACTTTGCAGCCAAAGATGGAGAAGCTCTATACAATCAGCAAAAACAAGACCTGGAGCTGACTGTGGCTCAGATCATGAGCTTCTTATCGCAAAATTTAGGCTTAAATTGAAGAACGTAGAGAAAACCACTAGACCAATCAGGTATGACCTAAATCATATCCCTTATGAATATACAGTGGAGGTGAGGAATAGATTTAAAGGATTAGATCTGGTAGACAGAGTGCCTGAAGAACTATGGATGGAGGTTCGTAACATTGTACAGGAGGCAGCAACTAAAACCATCCCAAAGAAAAAGAAATGCAAGAAAGCAAAGTGGCTGACTGATGAGGCTTTACAAATAGCTGAGGAAAGAAGGGAAGCAAAAGGCAAGGGAGAAAGGGAAAGATATAAACAACTGAATGCAGAATTCCAGAGAATAGCAAGGAGAGATAAGAAGGCCTTCTTAAATGAACAATGCAAAGAAATCGAGGAAAACAATAGAATGGGGAAGACTAGAGATCTCTTCAAGAAAATCGGAGATATCAAGGGAACGTTTTGTGCAAAGATGGGCATGATAAAGGACAAAAAAGGCAGGGACCTAACAGAAGCAGAAGAGATTAAGAAGAGGTGGCAAGAATACACAGAAGAACTATACAAGAAAGATCTTAATATCCCTGATAAATATGATGGTGTGGTCACTGACCTTGAGCCGGACATCCTAGAGAGTGAAGTCAAGTGGGCCTTAGGAAGCATTACTAACAACAAAGCTAGCGGAGAAGACAGTATCCCAGCTGAGCTATTTAAAATCCTAAAAGATGATGCTGTTAAAGTGCTGCACTCAATATGCCAACAAATTTGGAAAACTCAACAGTGGCCACAGGATTGGAAAAGGTCAGTTTACGTTCCAATTCCAAAGAAAGGCAATGCCAAAGAATGTTCAAACTACCGTACAATTGCGCTCATTTCACATGCCAGCAAGGTTATGCTCAAAATCCTACAAGCTAGGCTTCAGCAGCATGTGAACCGAGAACTACCAGAAGTGCAAGCTGGGTTTCGAAGAGGCAGAGGAACTAGAGATCAGATTGCCAACATTCGCTGGATCATGGAAAAAGCAAGAGAGTTCCAGAAAAACATCTACTTCTGCTTCATTGACTACGCTAAAGCCTTTGATTGTGTGGATCACAACAAACTGTGGCAAATTCTTAAAGAGATGGGAGTACCAGACCACCTTACCTGTCTCCTGAGAAACCTGTATGTGGGTCAAGAAGCAACAGTTAGAACCGGACATGGAACAACCGACTGGTTCAAAATTGGGAAAGGAGTACGACAAGGCTGTATATTATCACCGTGCTTATTTAACTTATATGCAGAGTACATCATGAGAAATGCCGGGCTGGATGAATCACAAGCCGGAGTTAAGATTGCCGGGAAAAATATCAACAACCTCAGATATGCAGACGATACCACCCTAATGGCAGAAAGTGAAGAGGAACTAAAGAGCCTCTTGATGAGGGTGAAAGAGGAGAGTGCAAAAGCTGGCTTGAAACTCAACATTAAAAAAACCCAGATCATGGCATCTGGTCCCATCACTTCCTGGCAAATAGAAGGGGAAGAAATGGAAGCAGTGACAGATTTTATTTTCTTGGGCTCCAAGATCACCGCAGACGGTGACTGCAGCCATGAAATTAAAAGACGCTTGCTCCTTGGGAGGAAAGCTATGGCAAACCTAGACAGCACATTAAAAAGCAGAGACATCACCATGCCGACAAAGGTCCGTATAGTTAAAGCTATGGTTTTTCCAGTAGCAATGTATGGCTGTGAGAGTTGGACCATAAGGAAGGCTGAGCGCCGAAGAATTGATGCTTTCGAACTGTGGTGCTGGAGAAGACTCTTGAGAGTCCCTTGGACTGCAAGGAGGTCAAACCAGTCAATCCTAAAGGAAATCAACCCTGACTGCTCATTGGAAGGACAGATGCTGAAGCTGAAGCTCAAATACTTTGGCCACCTAATGCGAAGAGAGGACTCACTGGAAAAGACCCTGATGCTGGGAAAGACTGAGGGCAAAAGGAGAAGGGGACGGCAGAGGATGAGATGGTTAGATAGCATCACCGATGTAATGAACATGAATTTGAGTAAACTCCGAGAGACAGTGGAGGACAGGAAGGCCTGGCGTACTATGGTCCATGAGGTCACGAAGAGTCGGACACGACTAAACGACTGAACAACAAAGAACCACCCATGGTTTTATTCTTTTTCTTTGCCCTGTGTCTACAAACCCATTCCTTTCCTTGACCTCAACCATTCCAGGTATCGCCCAGTAAAATGAGACTATAATGAAAACAAATGTAAAGCATCAACTCCCTTCTTGAAGAGCACTAACTGGGTAGCTTTTTATTGTTATTATTCACAAGGTGAAAGGCTGTTGTAATAAAGCTAGCAACAGCCATTCAACAAATATACCATTAAAAACATCCATCAGCTCCCAGATGAAAAGGGAATGGAATAGCATAGACGGGGTGAGGGAGAAATTCATTCATTTTATCAGGCATCTCTTGATGAGGTACAGTAAGAAAACAGATGGGTGTCAAGACTGGGAAGTCTGCACATTCACATGTTTGTATTTCAACCTTCCTCCAAAAACTAATGGGAGAATTCACATAGAAATCCTATTTTTCTCCCTTGTAACAGTCCTGTGAAGTAGGCTAGGTTGAAAGAGAATCCTCTGAGGTCCCCCAACTTCCAAGGACTGCATGGGGCATGATGTTGATGAAGTCATTAGAGAGGGTGTGGCAGAATTTGTCTGATTCCTCCCCTCCCAAAAAAAATTGGAATGATTTGATTTAAGGAGCAAATTAAGTGTGCAAAGAGGGAAATATGATCCTCTTCTGATATTTCCGTGGGGTATAGATTTGATGTTATGATGGCTATTCTTTGAGTGGATCTGGTAACTGTGTCTTTAATGATGTCCTTACTTTGTTTTAGGGGGCGTGGTGGCTCAGCGGATAAGATGCCAGGCTTGTCGATCAGAAGATCGCAAGTTCGGAGGTTCAAATCCCTAGCCCTGCGTGCGGAGTGAGCTCCCGCACTAGCTCCAGCTCTTGCCAACCTAGCAATTCGAAAGCATGCAAATGCAAGTAGATGAATAGGTACCACTTCGGTGGGTAGGTAACAGCGTTCCACGCGTGTCATGCAGCCACATGACCGTGGAAGCGTCTTCGGACAACGCTGGCTCTTCGGCTAACAAACGGAGATGAGCACCGGCCCCTAGAGTCGGACACGACTGCACAAATGTGCGGGGGGAACCTTTACCTTTACCTATGATCTACTCATTCTGTGTTGTTGATGTTAGCTTTTATTACATGCTGCCCAGCAGCATATAAGTATGGTGAAACAAACAAACAAACAAACAAAAAAACCCCAAACAAATACTGTCTAATTCTAATAATGGCCCTTCCATCCACCCATCCCCAGTGCCCACATCTCCTTCTTCTCAATTGGACCATGCAAGTTCTAGGTAGTTGGTCCTTTGGGCAAGCCATGTTCAGAAGTTGGCTACTATTTTTAGAATGTGTGCAGCTGTGTATTGCGCCGTACTAATCCTTTGCTAACGCAGCTTCTCCCTCCAGGCAAGTACATGCAATGTTTCACTAATCGGATAGTACGTTTTCTCAATCCTACTCTTACCTAATTGTATCTAATGAGAGGAATTCAGCATTTTTAGGTTCCTTGTGCCAGGGAGCAATTTAAATAGAATCTGCCCTGGGCAGTGGTGAAAAAAATATGAACTAAATAATGCAAGATCATTAACCGATTTGTTTGTCAAAAAGTGCCATTCAGTGACACCACCTGCTTATGTTAAAAACTCTCTCATGAACTTATTCTTGCCCAGACTTTCCAAACTACGTGACCTTTGGTTCTGTAATCAAGAAAATTCATAATCATTTGAGTAAGTTAATTATTAACAAGTATTCCAGGTGCACGGATTATAGAGATACCGAATGAGAATATGGAAAATGGTGCTCTGAAAGAGCTACTTGTAATGTGTTGGCTTAAGGTTTGCAGAGGACATCTTCTGTCTTAAGATGGTGGCATGAATATATTTTCCATTCTTGCCTTTGAATTCACACCCCACAATGCAATCTGATATGGAGGGCTTTCCTGCGCTTCTCCCCACCTCTTGTTAATCAAACCTTCTAAAAAAGTAGACTCCCAGGGAAAAATCATCTGTTGTTGCAGTGTAGTGCTCCATTCAGGAAGAATTAGTATCTAACACTGGCAAATTTCTCTCTGGGGGTCCCCTTTGTAGGTTTGGAACCACCCAGCATGTCAGTCTAACTCCAATCCCCTTTCGCAGGGAAGCCAATTAAAGTGACAAAAAGAGGGATTTATTTATTTATTTATTTATTTATTTATTTATTTATTTATCGTATTTATACCCCACCTATCCCCTCCCTATCGGAGGACTCTAGGCGGCTTACAACATTTGCAATTCATATTTTTATACAATCATATATTAACAGCATTTATTACCGCGCGTTCAGGGAAGGGGTAAGGGAACTGACTCTTGTAGTATTGGACTACATGTCCCAGAATACCTTGCTTCAGAGTCGGCTGCTGACGTCCTGGCATGATGGGAAAAACTCAGCCCTCATTAAGGCATCTGCCAGTCTTCGTCGTCTTGTCTTAGAGGGATGCACCCCCCACCCCTGCCTGATCAAACTCGAAATCTGACAGATTGGATTGCAACATTCCTGTGTGTAAATACTCGATGCGAACATTGTGGCAACTAGCTGTGAGCTGTTTTCTCTTGGTAGTTGCTTAGTCTTGTGAAATGGGGACATTTGACCCAGTTTCCCATTCTGCATTTTGAATTTTCCTTGGATCTGGTATCGGAGACTCAATGGATTTGTTCACACAACATACTAACCTGGGTTACTGAATTACCCCTTCTTCTGGGTTCATAAAATACATTGAAACCTGCAGTAATCGAATGGTCTGGATTCATGCAAAATACTAACTGAGCTCCCCCCAACCCCCTAGTAAGGTTAATATTGACCAAGGTTAGTGTGGTTATATAAACATGTCTTCCCTAACCTGGTGAAGTATGTTGTGTGAAGGGCCTTTCAGTCCAGCCATTGGCTCAACACAACTATAGAGTTGGGTAGGGCTGTTTAGGGTACAGTTGTTAGGGGGCAACCAGCTTTAAATCCCCACTCAACCATGAAGTCCACTGGGGTCCCTCCGTCATCATAGAGTAATGTACTGAGTAATTGAAAGCAGACAGACAGAAAGGCAACACTTTGCTTTGTTCTTTTTACTGAATGTATTTTTATTGGTCAAGGACCGAAATAAAGTTTCTGTCTGTCTGTCTGAGTAACTGAAAGCTTTCCGGTTAAGCTAAGCCACAGAATTATTGTGGGGAATAGGAGAGAGAGATGGAGAGAGGTTTATATGGTACCTCCAGCTCCTAGAGCAAAGGTGGGGTACAGAGGCAATACATAAGAAAACTAAAATTTGAATTACCATTAACAAAAATTACTCATGGAAAATTAAAATGAGAAAAAAAAGCCCTATTGCAATGGGTCTGGATCTTTGGATAAGCCTATTTTAGTGCACGGTTCATCTGGGGAGAAGGGTTCACTTGCTTTTTAATAGCATGCCAGGAGCTACATTTTTTTAAAAAAAAATCAAATGTGATTAGGTTTAGATATAAAGAAATCATGGAGGACAGGTCAAAAACTAAATTTAGTTTTATTTAATTGACTATAATTAAATCTTACTGAAATCTTATTAAAATGAAACCTGAATAAATCTTAAAATAAATTTGTTTAATGCAGTTAATGTGTTTTCTCTCCATGTTTTTGTTAATTTTCACCTTCCGCCGTATTCTGGAGAGGCAAATTATTTTTCAAATTCTTGTCTTGGTTCAAATAAAGATGGGGTCAAGCATATCATTCACTGTTATTTGATTTAACTTGGAAAACATTAAGCAGGTCACTGCAATGGGGCCAACTCATTCTTGAATGCTCCTTGATTTTTTTGTACTTAGTCAACTGTTTCTAATTTCAATGGTTGTTATTAACTGTCAGGTTGCTTTTTCAAGTGGTGGACATGCTCCATCCATGTTTTCATGCTCCATGTTAAAAGACAAAGGCAATTAACACATTCATTCATATGATTAATTGTGTTAACTAAGTTTTAACCAGTGCAACCTTTTGTTATTTCTCTGCAGAAACTCAACATATTGCATGAAAGTATCAATGTCCTTGACTGTTGCTGAAAACGAATTTGGGCTTTGTTACAATAGCACAATTCGCTACTTAGAAAAATCAGAAATCACTAGGACCAAGGTAATCTCCTGCCCAGATACAGAGGATTACAAAACGGGCAAGCAAGAACCAGACATCGTATGGTACAAGGTGAGGCAGTTATAAATATTGTCTTTTCTTAATGTATGATATGGATGGTAGCAACATTCCACAACATTTATTTATTTATTTATTTATTTATTTATTTATTTATTTATTTATTTATTTATTATTTAAATTTGTATTACTGCCCATCTCCTCCAACCAGGGAACTCTGGGCGGTTCACAATAAAACAAGTTAAAAATATAAAATTACATGATGAAGTTGAGTTGGTACTGAGGGATTCAGGACATTTGCTTAATATCAGACGATGAATTTCTATTAATAATTCAGTTTGGAATCATGCACCTTCTTTATTAATACAAATATGATGTTTGATGGGTTAGGGTTGGGAAAAGGTTGATGTTCCCAGTGTGAGAAAACATCTGCTATGCTGAACGATGGCGTTTTCTGCGGCTGCACCCATCCTATGGAACCTCATTCCCCCTGAGGTCCAGCTGTCCCCGACCTTGATGGTCTTCTGGAAGGGCCTAAAGACCTGGCTTTGCCATCTGGCCGGGGGAACAGAGAGTGGCGTGAAGCCCATAAAATGGCTGTACAGTTCTTGAATTACTGTGCTCTCCTGGTGATTGTATTGTATGGTTTTTACAGGTAGTTCTCATTTAATGACTACAGTTGGGACCGGCAACTCAGTCATTAAGCAAAGCGGTTGCTAAGTGAAACCACGACTGGGCTTACAATCTGACTTCAGCTTTCCTTTGCTTTAAAGACCCGCGAAGGTTATAAATGCGAGGACTGGTCACAATGTTACTTTTTCATCACCAATGTAACTGCAAACGGTCGCTGTCCCAGGCAGTCGCTAAATGAGGACTACCTGTAATTGTTTTAATTGTTTTAACATTTTGTATTGTTTGTATGGTTGGTTTTTTGCGGGAGGGGCGTTGGCATTGTTTTTGTTTTAATTGGAAGCCACCCAGAATCATGAATGTGAGATGGGCAGCAATATAAATTGAATGAATGAATGAATGAATGAATGAATGAATGAATGAATGAATGAAATGGAAATTCAGGAAAAAAAATTAATCACAAGAGTTGGTTTTTAAAATGAATTTATACCCTGCTTTATCTGGCAATCCAAGGCAGCTAACAGGAGCAACTCATTAAAAATATGCAAATGGCATGACAAGAAAATAAAGATCAGAAAATAAAGCCAGGCTCAAAACAGGGATGGCCCCGGAAGCTGTTTCTTGGAAGCCAGGGACCCAAAACTGCAAACAGGAAAAGTAGTTTCAAAGCCTTCAGACTCTTCAGGTTTTCCTAAAGAAAAGAAAGGAAAAGCTTCAGCAGGTGGCCTCAGACTGGTAAAGAAATAGCTGGCTGAGCATCTTTTGAGTTTGAGCTTCATAACAGGGGTAAAATTCTGGAAAAGGACACTTTTAGTTGACAGAAATCCATGCAGTTCCTTTGCTTTCTTTCTTTTATATATGGATGGCTTTTTGTTCTAGGAGAGCCTACAACTTTATTCCTTGGCTGACCTCCTGTAGACTTTTTAAAAGTCCTTTTCTGTTATTTCATTTGGGATTCCTTCCTTCCTTCCTTCCTTCCTTCCTTCCTTCCTTCCTTCCTTCCTTCCTTCCTTCCTTCCTTCCCTTACAACACTTACACTTGTAAACAATGTAAAGAAATATGCATTTGCCCATATTTTTTTAAGAAAAAGGGGAGCAAAAGAATCTCAAATACATAAACAATTCTCAGACTTGAGAATTGCCATCAGCCTGTCTTTGTCTCTTGCTGCCAAAGCAGAATGAGGCACTTGAAACTTCAACTCATCAGCTTTGCTTGCAATCAGCATGTTTGCAAATAATTTATCTGGGACCAGGATGACATGCAGGGAATCACAATATGTCGGAAGGGAGGACAGGCCCTCTGATTCCTGGTCATATGTCAGTGAGGGCTGACAACGTATGCGCTGTGAGGAGAGATTAGCAGAAATGAAGGTGGTTCGTGTGGGATGGTTGTTGTTGTTGTTGTCAGGTTTGTTTGGGGGCAGCTTTGCCCCCAGTATGACAAAATATTTATAGCAAAGGAGGAAATCAAAGGATGTAGCTCTCAAGGAGAGGAAGATTCTGATTAGAAGACAACAGTGGTGGCAACCTTCAGCCCCAGGGATATAAGCAGATGTTGTCCTAATCTCATGAGGTCATTATCCGGCTTATGAAAACTGTCACCCAGAAAGCAGTTGAGCAAAGGCCATCTCTACCTTCCCTGCTGCCTGCTTTGTGTGTGGGTGGGGTGGGGTGGAGAAGTCAAAAAGAGAATGAGAGACAGAGAAAAGGGGATGGTTAGAAAAATGAAAAGGGAGAAAGACGAGGTGTTCTTATCCAGGTGGAGCTCTGCCTCAACCCACTTCTTACTTTTGGACAGAGCTTTCCAAACTGTGTGTCGGGACATGTTAGTGTGTCGGCTGCAGTGTCTGGGTGTGTCGTGGCTGCTGCTGCCTCCGAGCCCTGCCAGGATTCTGCGCAGGTCCTAGTGCTTGCCTTGTGCCTGGCTGCCTCCAAACCTGCTGTGATTCTGCGCAGGTCCTAGTGCCTGCCTTGTGCCTGGCTGCCTCCAAACCTGCCCTGCCAGGATTCCGCACAGGTCCTAGTGCCTGCCTTGTGCCCTGCTGTAAGAGTGTGTCGCGAAATGATGCATGTCTAAAAAGTGTGTCACCAACATGAAAAGTTTGGAAAGCTCTGCTTTAGGACGTGGCCTTTAAAGGATTATTCCTGGGAGAATGGAGCCCTCAAGAGGGGTGAAAAAGTTGTTCTCCACAATTGGGACAACTGAAAGATTTCAACAATGTAAAGGACTGTCTTGGGAAGGAAGGGATGATCCATTATAGGAAGAGAAATGGTCACTCACTTCTGGGAAGGTGGAAAGCATGAGAATGAAACTCAGCATAGCCCTGCCTCGATTCTGTTTGGTATAAGACGGGGCAAAGAGAAACGTCAAGAGTCTGTTATGATACCCTATGACAAGAAAGTAGCTGTGGCTATTCCTTGACCTGGCCTACCTACCAAAAATTTGACCCTGTTGGTTGAGAATTTTGGGAGTCACACCTCCAACACATGTGGATCTCTCTCTCTCATTCTCTCTTTCTATATATGCATCCATGTGACACACGCATTCACATACACATACATATGTACTCTACCCATATTCCACTTAGAGGGGGCAATAGGTATTTCTGCTTGTCTAAGGCCAACTGAGTTTACAGCAGAAGCAGCATTTCAACACACGCGATGCCAGATCCTTTGCCTTGTTATTATCTGAGTGCCACCCATAAGTTGCACCACATCTGCCTGATGGGTGACAACTAACGATTAAGCTGTCACCCTGATTAAATTGAGCAGAATGGAGATTGCCCATTGAAAGAAGCAACGTAGCAATGACAGGATTGCAAGTCAGAGTTTGAAAATGATTGCCATGTAGGTAAGGGAAGAGAGCTTGTTGCAATAGCTTCTTCGGGGTCAGGTTTTCCACTTTTGGGATTACAGCCCCCAGAATGCCCAGCCAACATGGGAAATGAAAAACAGGGAGATGGAATCCCCAATACAAAAGGCAACAACCAGATCTGGCTGCTCTTGAAAAGCTAAGTAGGGTTGGACCCGTTTAGTCCTTGGTCGGGAGACCACTGGGACGTCTCAGCGGTGTAGAAGCTGAAAAAACAACCAGGGGCCACTTCCATATTGCTGCCAGGAAAACTACGGAGTTCAGGTCGCAGCAGCTACTGATTCTGGCTAATCTGGGAGTTGCCTGATGGGAGAACATCAAAGAACCATAGAGTTGGAAGGGACCAAAGAGCTCATCAAGGCCAACCTCTTGCACACTGCAGGATTCAGTCCACCATCCCCAAGAGATGACGATCCAGCCTCTGTTTAAAAACCTCCAGTGAAGGGGAAGGAACCAATCCATGTGATAACCTATTCCACTGATGGACAGCTCTTGCTGTCAAGAAAACTCCAATGTTGTGGGCGAGAAGAAACACCTGAAATAAGTAGAAACAAACGTCTGAAATTCGATAGTAGCAACCCACTTCTGCATTGTTGCCAAGAAAACTCCAGAGACCCCAATCTAGCATCACATCTTTTCTACCTGTGACTCTTCTAATCAGCTCCCAGATCTCTTCCTCTGAGAAGTGGCAAATCCTCTCTTCTCAGGAATTCACAAGGTTTACCTGGGATTGCCAAGATTCACCTTCTTGGGTACCCTACAGAGATTTAGTAAATAAATAAAACAAATCATGCATAATTTAAGACCCAGTCAGGTTGCATTAGTGGATGGTGCAATCCAGTTGGATTGAAGCACTGATCTTTTTGTTTTTCGCTTCCTTTCCTTCCCAGGAGTGCAAGCCCAAAATGTGGAGAAGTGTAGTCGTTCAGAAAGAGAACACGCTTTTAATACAAGACGTCCAAGAGGAAGATGGCGGAAATTACACTTGCGAGCTCAAGTTTGAAGGAAAGCTAATTAGACGCACAACTGAACTCAAAGTTACAGGTAAGGAACCTTCTGGCATGAAATCTAAAGGCAATGCATAAAATGGGGATTGCCTAAAAAAAAATTATGGTGTATCTTGTTCCTCCCTGATTTAGCCTATGCCCAAACCAGCAGCTTTGTGAGGTCAATGAATCTGAGAAAGGAAGACTTGCCCAAAGTCATGGCATGAACTCTATCCCTGAGTCTCCCTAGTCCCAGTCCCACACGGATATCAACAAGACAGTTTGTCACGTAAAATAAAAGACCTCTACGGAAGGAGAGCGAAAAATTAATTTTCCCATAAGAGCCTTTCCACGCCACCCCATTCTGCTTGCAAGTATATCATCTTGCAAGTTCCCCCCATGACATCATGGATTCTCCAACCTGTTTCTCCAAGCTAGGTCAAGCACCGGGCTGTGAACAGACGTGATTTCTGCCTGCCCCACTGCTTGTTTGCAAATACTTGGAGACGGGCAGAGTTTGTTTCACCACGGGGAGGCTGGCTGTGTATTCCGGCAACAGGGGTTGGGGGTCGCTACCCCATGTACAGTAAAGATGGCCCCGATTTTAGAGTTCATATGAATTTGTCAAGATGTCAGGCAGGCGGGAGTGTGGGGTTCTCACATAGCTTCCAAGCTTTGCCTGGGGACTAATCGTTGTCAACCCTCGCTCTCTGTGCTTTGCGGCCAGGCGTCAAAACTCTTCTTCTAAGCCAGGCCTGTCAGATGGAGTGAGGGTGATTTGAGCTGTTGTTCCTCTAACGGGGTTTTAACCGTTTTGTATTATTTTGTATTGGGAGCGGGGATCTGTCAGCTCTGCAGGCCCTAGGGATGGAAATAATAAACCCCAAAATTAACTGTGGGAAGCAGGAAAATGAAATGCGCGTTAGTTGTGGTACAGGTAGTCCTCGACTTATGAACACAATTGGGACCGGAATGTCCATTGCTAAGCAAGGCAGTCGATGAGTGAGTCACACCCATTCATTTAACAACTGTGCAAAGTTACGAAGGTGCTGAAAAAAGTGACTTACGACCAGTCCTCGCACTTATGACTGTCGCAGTGATCAAAATTTGGGCACTTAGCAACCGGCATGTATTTACAATGGTTGCAGCATCCCAGGGTCACATGATCACCATTTGTGACCTTCCTAGGAGGCTTCCGACAAGCAAAGTCAATGGGGGAAGCTGGATTCACTTAACAACCCGGTGATTCGCTTAACAATCGCGGCAAAAAAGGTCATAAAATTGGGCATGACTCACTTAATGACCGCATCGCTTAGTGACAGAAATTCTGGTCCCAATTGTGGTTGTAAGTTGAGGACTACTTGTATAGAGGTGTCTGCAAGATCCAATGCTTTCTTCAGAATCACAGAAGTGTTGCATTGGTGTTCTTCAAGCTCCATCCCTGTGTTATACATGCACATGACATCACTACGCATGGTTCAAAGGAGTGGAACTTGTGCCACAGCAGCACAAGGCTGTCTACTTCATTTCACACACACACACACACACACACACACACACACACACACACACACACACAGAGGGACCTCTGACCCCATGGGCTGTTAAAAGATTTGGGGCTTCCCTGTGTTTGCTGAGGCAGTGAAAACAATGGAGAAAAAGTGATGCTGATGTAAGATACAGTGAGAAGAATGGGTGGGACAGGTGACCTCAAATTAATATTTCACACTGGATGTTATGGCCCACCCTGGTTCCATGATTTAAAGGCATGACGTACTGTTTCCCATGTGTCTTCAGAAAACTACTGATGAATAATTGCTGTCCTAAGCTTTTCTGGCCACATCACAATGACTATTCTGGGAGGGAAATGATTCCCTGGTTCCTATTTTGGTTCCAGATTAGCTAAAACTGCACACCCCAGCCCTCTGGCTGCTTCTCCCTGGCCCTCTCTTGCAGACCATTTCAAAGCTGTTGAAATGTTTCCAAAAGTGATACATGGCACCATCGTGTGCCTATGACAAATTATTCCATTCAGTCCCATCAGTGGAAGATTTCTGCCTGAATCCCTGTTTGCTTAATCCCTCTTAAATCCAATTCATTCCTAATTTTCAAATTGCACCTGCTGTCTTTGTTAAGTCGTTTGCTGGGAGGGGCGTGTTCCATACTGGCCACCCTAGTTGGTTGGAACAATCTGCCTAAGATTCATTTTGACCACTTTCAGGTTGTGCAGCAGCATCACTTTGGTGATAAACTAAAAAGGCCATCATTTCTAGCATGTTAATGCAGTATTCTTTATGCAATTTATACAGGTGCACTTTGAATAGTATATTAGAGTGTGCAGTCTTCAAAGTGAGAAGCCAAGAGAAAGAAAAACTCATTTGCTTGAATTAAAGTGCAATGAAATAAAATCAAAGTTGAGATGATGTGATTTTTTTTATCATGTGTCACATTAAAAAAGGAAGGAAGGAAGGAAGGAAGGAAGGAAGGAAGGAAGGAAGGAAGGAAGGAAGGAAGGAAGGAAGGAAGGAAGGAAGGAAGGAAGATAATTTGGGGAATTCCCTCCATATATTCTCTACCATTTGCTCTACATAACAATGTGAAAGGACTCTGAGGATGCCTTTAAAGCCAGTCCTTGGAACAAAGAAAGATCTCTTCGTGCCATGGCCAGTGATGAGCCCCATCTGCAAGAAATTGTTAGAGCATGTCTCTGGGCCCTGTAGAAATTCAATGAAATGGTTTCCTTGGCTCAAATAAAGTGGAAAATTTGAGGAGGCCATTTCAGCATGGCAGCACTTAGCCAACCTTGGATGTTCTTGAAAAAAGGACTAAGCAAGATTGGACTTGGTTAGGACTGGATCAAGAAATGTTAGGGCTGGAAGACAGACTGAGAAATAATCATTTTTAAAAAATCTCAGAAGAGGCCAGGGCAAATCCACTTCCGTTTTGTTGCCAAGAAAATAACCTGGGTGTGTCCAGGAAACCATTTCACTGAATTTCTACAGGGCCCAGAGACATGCTCTAACAATTTCTTGCAAATGGGGCTCACCGCTAGCCATGGCATGAAGAGATCTTTCTTTGTTCCAAGAATTCAACATTGACTTAAGGGAATCTTTCCCATTAGTTCTGTGCATAGCTTGCAAGAAATAAAACAATGGGCAGTGGAGCCAAAATTGCCCATCACCATTAACGTTCCCCAAGATAAATCCGCAAATGAACAATGTGAACAATTGGGTTGGTTGTAGCTGAAGGTGGACACCTTAAAGACAAAAGCCAGGAGACCCAACCTTGATGTAGCAAATGCTTCTTGCCAAGAAAGGAGGGTCACTTTTCTGATGGATTCCATTAAAAGCTTCTCTTGAATTTTCGGTATCCAAGTCAATAAGGAGGTTGGCCACAGGGCAAACTGATCCTAGGCTCATTGAGGTGGGAATTCTGCAAGAGAAATGGAGAAAGAGGCTTCCTTAAGAAGGCCTGTAAAGACGCAGTGAGAAAAGAAGCAATATGCTGCAGTCTATGAATTATATATAATCCCAGTTCTCTATGTGCTTTGCTTTACAGCCTCCCAAGTAGACTGTATAACATGCACAATAATTAGAATGGCAAATAATGTTCCCTTTTATCATTTTGTGATGTATTCTTCCATTGATTTTCCCCAGAGTCAACCCCTTTACCTTTCTCCAGTCTTAAATCAGTAGATTACTTAGTTGGCGCATGAGAGAAATGTGGTCTCTAATTTTCTTTCTCTGTAAACCCGTTTTGCATTGATGCACCTATCTCAGAACTGAGATGCACCGTTGGGTGCGCAGGGACGCATTGCTTTTGTTTCGTTATTTTCCCTCTTGTCAACAGTGCTGTTGCCCCCAAATTTAGTGAATTCTAGTTTCACTAGCAGAATTCGAAAATGAATTCCAAAATTGGGAGAATGGGTGCCTTTTGTGACATATTTTAGTCTCTTCTATGCCTTGGGGCAGTGTTCCTCAACCTCAGCATCTTTAAGATCTGTGGACTTCAACTCCCAGAACTCCCTAGCCAGCATGCTGGCTGGGGAATTCTGGGAATTGAAGTCCACAGATCTTAGTTGCTGAGGTTGAGAAACACTGCCTTGGGGAATATCAGAGTGAAAGGCAAGATGAAAAACCTTCTCTTTGACATGCTTGTTTTTTATATGCAGGGACTTTCTCTTTCATTCTCCTCCCCCTCCCTTGCCACATGCCCTTTCTTTAGTATGGTGGAACATTCACTCTTATCATCATAGAATCAATCATAGAATCATAGGGTTGGAAGGGACCTTGGAGGTCTTCTAGTCCAACTCCCTGCCCAAGGCAGGAGTCCTCATACCATCTCGGACAAATGGTTGTCCAATCTTTTCTTGAAAACGTCCAGCAATGGAGCACCCACAACTCTGGGGGGCAATCTGTTCCACTGCTTAAGAGTTCTCACTGTCAGGAAATTCCTCCTTGTTTCCAGGTTGGATCTACCTCTGATGAGCTTCCACCCATTGCTCGTTGTCCTACCCTCAGGTCCTATGGAGAATAGATTGGCGCCCTCTTCCCTGTGTCAGCCCTTCAAGTATTGGAAGACTACTATCATTTCTCCCCTTAGTCTTCTCTTCGTTTAGCTAAACATACTGAGTTCCTTTAACCATTCTTCATAGGATTTGGACTCCAGACCCCCTATCATCTTTGTTGCTCTTCTCTGCACTCTTTCTAGGGTCTCAGCATCTTTTTTGTATTGTGGTGACCAGAAATGTACACAGTATTCCAATTGTGGCCTCACCAGTGCGGTATAGAGCGGTACTATCACTTCTCATGATCATGATCTCTGTTGATGCAGCCCAGGATTGCGTTGGCTTTTTTGGCAGCTGCAGGACACTGCTGACTCATTCTTAAGCAGTGGTCCACCAGGACACCTAGATCCCTCTCATAGGCACTACTGTTGAGCCAGGTACTTGATAGTCTTCTTGTGTAATCAGAATTACAGCATTGGAGAGCGTGCAAATTTTGCTGCAGTTGTTAAGCCCTTGTATGAAGCATATCAAAGATGAAAGCTAGGGATCAAGCCTTGTCCTTGAGAGTTTTGTTTTCCATGTGCAGGGGGCAGTTTTGTTTTCCTGCATTGCCCTGCCTTGCTTTGATCTTTGTGAGATGCTCCTAAGATGGTTTGTTCAGCCCTGACATGTGTTTAGCACTTCAATGAAACTTGGTGCACCCCAACCTGATTCCAGTGTTGAAGTTGTACAGTGTGACAGGAGTATCACACAAAAGGGTTGATCTGCTGTGATCATCTGCTTCATTCACTTTGGGTTTCTGCATTTCCCAATGGAACCCTTTGCTGTTGACAGGATCTTTTATGTCATATGGTTTTCTATAGATTAGCAAGAACCTTGAATGGTGCTTTTGATGTACTAGTGGTTTTTTATTGCTGCTTTTTATTACTGATATTGGGTTTTAATGCATTGTTTTTGGAGTTTGTTGTACCCCACCCAGAATCTGTTGGTGGGCTATCAGTATTGTAAAATAAAATAAATGATACACATCTTGCCAAAATATGAGTGGAGGCATATTTGTAGGTATCACCAAAGCATTGTTCCCCTCCCCAATGATGGATGTGTTAGATCTACATTTTGAGATGATAGATATAGAGATGTAGAGATGTAGAGATATAGAGATATAGAGATATATCTATCTCAAGACCTTGGAAGTCCAGGATGCTAAGATACACTAAGATATTTTTTTCCTTCTAATCTGTTTTTTCCTCTGGACAGGAGAAGGTGTCCATTATATAGAGCACATTAAAAAAAATGTATATGTGTGCTCCAATGTGAAAAAGCATCAAGCTAGAGAAAAGGAAGGGTCAAGATAGAGTCCAGATGCATGTGAGAGGAGCTTCTGATTATGAGAGTAGTTTGAGAGTGAAACCAATTTTTCAGAGGGGTGGTGGGCTTCTCTTCATTGGAAGCACTGTCCAAGCAGAGTGTGGACACCCATCTATTAGGGATAATGCATTGAGGAAGGGGTTGGATTTGGTGGTCCTCAATGGTCCTTTCTAACTCTAAGATTCTAGGATTCGCTGATTCTACTTAGTCCCTTGAAGCTAAGGACCCCACAACTTGTTTTATATGTGCTACCTTTTGGACCAGAGATGAATAAGGGCTGAGTCTAACATAGAATTATGTTTCACATGTATTTTCAGCCATGTGGAAATGTGCCCTTCCTTTGGCTGAATTTAAAAAGTGGATTAAAAGAAGTTGGACAGGCATGGTGAGGATAACTGATGAGTTAATAGACTAAGATGATTCACGATTGGCTCCGTCCTGTTTGGCTTTGTTGGTACTTTATGATGTCATCACACAGCCAAGTTGGATCGGCTGCATCCTATCGTGATGTCATCGCCTTCCTTCTGCGTTCCCGCATTCGTTGAGATAAGAGGAATAAGTTATAACTCGGCAAAATGCTGCCCAAGGAGCAGAAAGGGGAGCATCAACAAACAGATCGTTTCAATAAAAGAAAATATTTCACCTTTGTAATATTTCTTTCATTTTTATTTCCTAAATATTGGTGGGTCAACATTTAGTATAGCGTTAGGGAGAAGAAAATCTTCCTTCTGACTGAGCTGATCAGCCTGTGCAGATCTCTCAACTGGCTGCTGCGGTTTTAAAATTTCCATCCGCTCAGGATTGGCCACTTAATGATTGAATAGCTCGATTTCCTTTCCTTGCTTGCCCTCTGCCCCGACCGCTACAGATGTGGCTGTCACATCTAATAAAGAATGTTTATGCGGCTTAAATATTATACACTGCCATAGCCTGTGTCTTTCTCTGACAGCATGTTTGGGGGATAAGGAAAAGGATTGCTTTGCTGATTAGGATGAGACGTTTCTACCTTTATTCCCACTGGCATATTTCATCTCAAGGAGGATGTTTAAAAAACCACAACAGTTTGTCCATGGCTCCCACCCAATGCTATGTTGAAATCTGCTTTGCAGTTTCTCATGGAAGATAGTTGGTTTGTTTCTTTGTTTTAATCTTAGCTTGGGGGTATTTTGAATGCCAGTTTTTCTTGATGGTGTTTTTGAGCTGCCTTGATGGTTGAAGGTGGTCAGCATGGCAGAAGATGCTGCTACCGTGGTGGCTGCTGGATAGATGTTCCTCCTCTTTACATCCTTCTGAAGCCTCCCCGGCTGCCCATTGTGCCCAGTATAAAAACTACAGGAAGTGTTCCCTTCTGATGTTTTCCCTGAGTGGAAATGTGGGAAGCCAAGGAGACTGTAGACTACTGGAGAGCTGTCAGGGAGACACTACAGAGCAGAGAAGACTATAGATAAGAAGCGAGCTCGTAGCTCAGAGAGCCTAGCCTATTTTCCCAAACGTCAGAAGAAAGCTCCGCCCTAGGGTGAGCTGATATTCTGGGGAATCTTCAGGCACTGTTAGTTTAGCAGGATTTTGCTTGTAGGTATGAAATAAACACTAGAGACTAGGTTCCTGGCCTCGGCGTGTTATTTCTGCATCTACACACGACAGGAGCGGAGTGTACCATAAAAACAAGGGCACTCACATGCATGCTTTAGTCATCTTTTCACACCATCCAGAAGTTCATCCAAACCTCCTTTGAATGAAATGGAGAAAGCAAATACTTTCTCATCAAAGATGTTTCCTCCGCATGGCCCTATTTGCAGACTAATTTTGTCAAGAGGCGAAGAAACTGCATGATACAGTAATGCCACAGGCTAGGGTTAGCAAGCCATGTCCTGCCAGATGTTGTTGGCTGGGGCTGTTGGTAGGTATAACTCAACAACTGGAGGACTACAGATTCCTCTTTGATGTAGATGCCTTCCCAACCAGTCTGGATATTCCAGGAGAGCAGAGCAATGAAAAATCTAGAAATTGCAGCCCTCACCTTATGCTTGTGATGGGATGTATGCTGGCTTAAAGGGAAAAAACCCGAGGCTTGAGAATAAACAGACAAGAATGCAGCTTGTTAGGGCTAACAGTGTTTACTGGTAGCATAAGGCAATAAATGCAGATATAGTACATTATCGCAAAAAAGGTAAAACAAAAACAAACTTATAAGCAGAGATACGTGTATTGATTCCAGGGCCAGAGCTCACGCCATGCATAGCCTCCCATAGCTATGCACTGCTCAGTCCTCAAAAGTAGAATACACATAAACTACATGGCTAAAAGACACTAAAAGACACTAGAAATCAAGAAGTATAGAACACCATTTTGCATGGTTGTATATTCAGTTCTTTCAGCATTCTGATAGGCTGACAGTTAGGTGTGACACACACCAGGCCTCAAAGCACACAGCATTGGGTGGCAGTGGCTTGCATCTCAGCAAGCACGTGAGTTCCCCCCCTCCTTGCTCAGGGGGCCTGGGCAAGGCTTCCCACAGAAGGAAATCAGGAGGATTTGTTCTCATGGGAAGATTTCCATTGCTAGCCATAACATGGTACCTTCTTGCTCCCTATCTCATGAAGATGTAAACAACGCCATTCAAAATTATGGGAATGCTTGTTATCTAGCCACCTGGCGTTCACGTCATCATGAGAACGCTTTGCTGGTAAAGGATGCAATTTGCCAAAACACTTCTCATATGGGTAATCTGACAGCTTGCAGATATAGCGTTACTGTTAATAATCATTTGTGTCTTTTAAAAACATTAATGATTTGCACCCATAATGTCCATTGACTATGAGCTATTTATGGGGATTGTCAAGTTGAAGTATTTATGTCAGTGTAATTAATCAACTCTGTGGATAATTAACTGGAAGAGATTCAAAGGTGAAAGGATTGTTAGTGATCAATATTTGGAAGTCACCATGAAGGAAATTCTTCACAACTGTATTGGGACTGGTATAAAATTTTGCAATGAAGCTTGAAGTAGTATAGAATTTAGAGATTTAGAATTTAGAATCTTAGAGCCACCTCAAATATTTTAAATAAGTTTTGCTTCATTGTTTGAACCACCTACCACTTGGTTTTTATTATATTTATTGTATTTATTTTTATTGTATTTTTATTGTATTTTAATGATGTTGTAGCTGTGAACCACCCAGAGTCCCTCCTTGAGGGGGAGATGGGCGGTCATAGAAATTTAACAAATAGATAAATAAATAAAATTTGGCACAGGTGTGTTCTTCTCAACCTCTATTGTGTCCTCATTTCCACTCCATATCAGCTATTTTGAGGAAGTGTCTTGCTTCGCTAATAATTCAGCCAAGTTCTGCTGGTGGTGTCCATTAGACTGGTTCAATGTATCAGACTGGACTGCAGAATTGAGCTTTTACCACATCCTAGAATCTCGCAATTGATGGAATTCAAGGGTAAGATTGACCCTTAATATAAATAGTAATAAATAAATGACTAATGCTTTGAAAAGTAGCATAGCATTCCAGCGGAGTAATGTTTCAAAAATCCAGTTATGTAAAGAGGTGAATTCTGATAAGAAAAGGCCTGAGAAAAACAATATTTTAAAGGAAAATAAATAAAAAGCTAGCTACAAACTTCTGTGTTTTTTTTTACAAGAACAGCAACAGTATAGTAACTCTTGTTTGGAAAACATGTTTAATGGGGTAGGGGTGCTAAAACGCATTATACAAAGTTCCAATAGAAGAGAATATTTGTAGCTCTGGGTTGAACTGGGGAATACTTGGTGCTCTCTGAGCTTGGTGGTTTGCTTGCAGACATTTCATTACCCAACTAGGTAACATCATCAGTGCGAGTCATACTGATCAAGGCGAGTGACATGCACTGATGACGTTACCTAGTTGGGTAATGAAACATCTCCAAGCAAACAACCAAGCTCAGAGAGCACCAAGAACCTCCCAATTGTACAAAGTTCACAACTGTGAATTAACTGGTCTAGTCAATTAAAAAGATATTCAGCTTCAGACTCACTGTTGTCCCTGAGAAGTCTTATCTCAGATCTGTTCTAAGGTCCACCTGCATTCCTGCAAATGTTATTGGGAATTCCACATACAGTTGCAAAGGTAATAACAGCTTCTGTTGTCTGTTTTGATAAGTAAAAACAACACCAACACAGTTTTCTATACTGCCCCCCCCCCTTCCTCTTTCACTAATGGTGTTTCTCTATGAATTTGCTGGATTGTTCCTGACAGATGGCTGGATAAATGTTTGCTTATATGAATGGGAAAGTGCCAGGTAGCAATGACAGATTTCATTTTTTATCACTGTTCCAGGAGAAAGATAGCCACCCATTTTTATTAGAGAAGTTTACTTGAAATTGTAGACCTGTTGTTTCCATAATTGGAACACACGTGGCTCCTACTGAAGATGTAATTACTTTTCAGACTTACAAGTTCAGGAAGGGAAAAAAAAGTTTTAACACGAGACTCATAATCATCTGTTCAAAACAATTATGCCAAATTCCAATTGATCTAGCTTAACGTCTGCTGGCTTTTCAACATATAATTAGTATGTGCAACTTACTGCCTTGCCTTGTGGATGGAGGACCCATTTTCTGCTCTAGCATTTTTAGCTTTTGTTACATCTTCACTAGGGGGCGCGATGGCTCAGTGGTTAAGACGCCAGGCTTGTCGATCAGAAGGTTGGCGGTTCGAGACCTGAGCGCCGCGTGACGGAGTGAGCTACCGCACTTGCCCCAGCTCTTGCCAACCTAGCAATTTGAAAGAATGCAAATGCAAGTAGACCAACAGGTACCACTTCGGTGGGATGGTAACAGTGTTCCGTGCGTGTCATGCCAGCCACATGACCGCGGAAGCGTCTTTGGACAGTGCTGGCTCTTCGGCTAAGAAACAGAGATGAGCACTGCCCCCTAGAGTCAGACACGACTGTGCAGGGGAAACCCTTTACCTTTTTACATCTTCACTACAAACAACACGGAAAGTCAGGATGGGTTAGTTTAAACAGAACTGGAGTACATTTGAAGACAGAAAATTGGGGGAAGGGGGAGGATAAATAAGGCAAAAGGATAAAAGATGGAAAGTTCTGTTTTTACTTGTCTGTGCTATCTAAAATTCTGTTGATCTTATATGAGATGTAATAGAATGTGGTACTGACATACAGTACACTGTATACCCATTACACTGGTGTTTCTCAACCTTGGCAACTTTAAGATGTGTGGACTTCGACTCCCAGAATTCCCCAGCCAGCATGGCTGTTTGGGGAATTCTGGGAGTTGAAGTCCACACATCTTAAAGGTGCCAAGGTTGAAAAACACTGCATTACACTACAGTATTCCCCTTTTTATCAGCAACATTATGCAAAATGTAAGAAAGGAATAAGAAGTAGGAAAGGAAAGGCAGAGACAAGAGAAAGGAAAGGAAATAAAATCAAATAAACTCTTGATTTAACAATTCCCATTTAACAGACTAAAGATGCAGTGGATCAAATTTCTGTTTGGACACCCCCCACCCCCCCGAATAACAGGCAAATTGTTGCATTCAAAGTATTCCAGATAAGGCACTTACGTTTACATTGAATTAGATTATATTTACATTATTTGTATCAATTTATGTCATCTGCATCATGAGATCATGATGCAAATGATGTACATTGACAGTAAGTGATGTAATTTATGTCCTGATGCAAATGATGTGAACTGCCACGAATGATGCCCTTTTGGATGTAATGGACATTTGGGAGTAACACAAATGCTTCCCCCCATATGGTTGATTAATAAAGCATTTACTGTATAGCTAGGTCCAGTTTACACCAATACCATTCCCTATTCTTCTCGACATCTTTCTATATTTTGCAAACTGTCCGAGCTTCCACCACAGTCATATAGTCCAGTGTTTTTCAAACTTGGCAACTTTAAGATGTGTGGACTTCAACTCCCAGAATTCTGGGAGTTGAAGTCCACACATCTTAAAGTTGCCAAGTTTGAAAAACACTGATATAGTGTTTCATTTATTGTTTTTTGTTCTTGAAACTTCTCACCTCTCTCTTTTGAGGCTCCGCCCACAACTTCCTCCATCTTTACCTTCCTTTCGAACCCTCACTCTTCCTACCTTTATTGGTTTTGGAATTAGTTCCTCATTGTCCATATGAGCAAATGTATTTATTTCAGTGTGTTTAGCATTCAGTCCACATTCATCCACTGCATTCAGCTTCTCCTCTTGACATAGCAACTCTCACTTCCATATAACAAAGAGGCCAGAAGCATGCTTTTACATACAGCCATGTTTGCTTCTTTCAACAGACATCATTCCTCACAAGACAAAATCCTACTGCTGCCTTTCTACCAACATTTGTGCCTCTCAAAATTTCTCTGTCCATTTCCCCGTCTTTACAAAATATTCTACTAAAATATACAAATTCTTCTGCTTGCTATTTTTTTTTGCCACCATTTTTTTTATAATTTGCAATTGTTTGCTTTCTTTTGCCTGCTAAACAGAATTACCTTGACCTTTGATAGATCAATATTCCTTGTTGCATCATACAGTCTATCTAACATTTGCTGCAAATCATAGACGTTCTCAGCCAACCACTCTGCACTATCTACATACAAAAGTACATGCTGCTGCCTCAGTGATAGAATATGGAATATTTCAGCCTTCCTAATCTGGTGTATTCTAGATATGTTGGTTGACAATCCCCATAGCCAACTAAAAGGCACGAGGATGGGGGTGGCTGAGTCGCCTGAGTTATGGAGGGCCCTTGGATTCTCAACTATTTCTAGCTTTTGCAAAGTTTTAATTCTTTTATGACTTATTCTTTTCAGACAACAATGAAGAGCGATCTGCAGAAGCTTTTAAGGGAAAGTTGACTTGGTATTTGGAAAGCTTCCTTGCATAGCGCATTAAAAAGAATACCTCAAATACAGTTTCCAGGGCACATCACAAAGGAGAGATTGCTAACAGCAGCAACTGACAGATAGCAGATAAGCGGGGGAGAGTAAAAACTTACACGAAGATCAAAACTGTTTCAAGACACAGTCTGTGTCTCCACTTTAAAATTCAAAAAGCTCTGATCTCACTTCCAATGATTAATTCACCACGAGGAATTCTTAAAACAATGATTCATTGTTTTAACTAGTCTATTAATGCTGCAAATGCAACAACTTGTTTTGAATCAGGTGGGATCTCATAGAAGGTATTGCATGAAAACGTTTCCTTTCAGTCTTTCTCGTCAAAGCAATGCTGAGATAATGTGAGTTTTCCTTTCTTATATTTTCTCAGACACAGCTTGCCAAATAGCCAGGCATGGTTGTTGGAGAGAAAGAGAGAGATTAATGAAAGTTAAACTGCCTACAAGTAGAGTGGATGATGTGTTTTCTAGCTTTACCTTTTTTGGGGGAAAAAATCCATTGGCATTTTTATACGCTGGTGAATCCAAAAAGCTGCAAAGTAAATTTGATAAGCGGGTGGAGAAAAGTGACAATAAAAGTTCCTAGTGCTTTTTAAAAGCTTTCTTCTACCATTTCTATTCCTTTACTATCCCATGAGTTTATTCTGCCTTGTATTCATTTCCTGAGTTTCAGATGAACTCTGGAAATTTCTAAAACTTTATTCTAAAACTGCAGCCCGGGGGCAAATATAAATATCTATTGAGTTTCATATTAATTTAATTACATTAAGTATAAACTGTTAGAAGACTTGAAAGACCAGGTATGGGACAGATTGTCGTGGAGAATATCTATGTGGTCACTAAGACTTGATGGCACATATTCAATTAAGTAAATTAAGTACATAATTAAATATAAACTTAGTTAAATATATATAATTTAAACGAATATTTAAGAACTCGATCTGTGCAGATTATCCATCATATTTCTATACAGGTAGTCCTCGTTTAACAACCATTTGTTTAGTGATGGTTTGGACTTATTACGATGCTGGAAAAACTGACTTGCAACCGGTCCTCACACTTATGGCCATTGCAGTGTCCCCACAGTCACATGATTGTGATTTGGGCACTTGGCAACCAGTTTGCATTTATGACTGAAGTAGTGTCCCATGGTCACATGATTGCCATTTTCGACCTTCCCGGTTGGTTTCTGGCAAGCAAAATCAATGGGGGGACCGCATGATTCGCTTAATGACCACGTGGTCCGGTTAACACCCAGGATGATTTGCTTAACGACTGCCACAAAAAAGGTTGTAAAATCGGGTCGGATTCGCTTAATGGCCACTTCGCTTAGCAACCGAAATTCTGGTCCCAATTGTGGATGTTAAGTGAGGACTTCCTGTACTGCCATATTTCACAAGGACTCCAAGCTGTTATATTTGCACTGTACGCTCAGATTGAGTGGCAGAGAAACAAATCAACAAAGCGATAGTTTCGCTGTATCCGAATCATGTCAGCTCTCCAAGAGTTGGAGCAAAATTGCTCAGGAATGAAGCCGGACCATTCGGTATGCAAAGGATGTGAAGGAGCAAAGCATCAAGATGATGCTTTAGCCTGGCTGGTCCCCAGCACCCAACATCATTCAGAGCTTCTGCATTTGACAGCTGCAGTATATCTTAATCTGGGTTATTGTAGTTTGGCGCTCAGGAGAGAGCAATGGGGAAATTGAATGTTCATTGTTGCTGATCTAAAATAAAATCTCCAGGACCAGAGGCAAATTCCTATCTGTGACAAGCAGGGAGGGAAATACTCTTTGGAGCAAGCTAGCAAGAAAAAGAAGAAGAAGAAACAAAAAGCTCAGGCGAACAGTAACTATGGGTGAGATACTAAGGATGGCTTTTTTTCTTCTTCTGATTTATAGTCCAGACTTTTTGCTTTTGCTACAGGAAGGAAAAAAAAACCCACTCATGGCTGCAGGCATAGCTAAGCTAAGATAGAAATCTGCCCTTGCTAAAGAAGGAAAAATACTACCAGCTTTATAATTTGTTTGATTGTTACTAGCATTGCGATATCAGAGGAAAACAGATCTTTGCTTTACTTCGAGGAATGTGCTAAGGGCCCGTGTCTCAAATAATGTTCTGTTTTGTTTTTTTAATCATGAGTTTAGAGTACTTTACCAAGGCGTCGGCTCAGACAATGCTATCGCTTGGATTTGAGATCTGGATTTGCAGATGATTTCATTATGTATTTGTTTAAGTTGTGTGATGGCCAATCAACCTTATGAGGTGTATCTCACAGCCTGCTTGAACCTTGAAGTTTTCCAAGTTGCCAAGATGAGAGGCTGACTTCTGAATACTTATTGCTGGAATCTGGAACAAGGACCAGCACAAGTCTAGCTGGGGCAGAGAGGAATGGATAATGAAATTCGGAAATCGCTATTTATTCGTCCATTAGCTTTCTAGACTGCTACAAGAAGTACCACACATGCACATGATAACCAGCTGTTAAGTAGGCCAAGCACCTTTTTCTTTACCATGAAGAAGCTGTTTCTGGATAGATCTGATACGTTGCAGCTATTTGAAATATGAAGTCTGTGCAAGATCCCCAAAGTCATTCTGCAGATTGATTGATTGATTGATTGATTGACTCATTGATTCATTGATTCATTCATTCATTCATTCATTCACATTTATAAATGACAGTCTTTTTCAACCTTGGCAACTTTAAGATGGGTGGACTTCAAGTCCCAGAATTCCCCAGCCAGCATGGCTTAAAGTTGCCAAGGTTGAAAAAGACTGCTTTAAGACATAATGATGCTCTTTCTATAATAGACATTTCCTTGACTACAGCAAATTCTTTGACATTTTTAATTAATTAATTAATTTTATTTATTTATTTTTCAATTTCTATTACCGCCCCATCATCCCCGAAGGGAACTCTGGGCGGTTTACAAGATATAACAGTTAAAATAAATATAAAACCATGCAAATATACAATCATCATAAAATACTAATAAATTCAATATAAAATCCAGGAGGCAAGAAGATGGTATTTTAAAAGGGCTCTATGGCACCAGCCATCCCCAGGAGGAGCTGTTCCCATTCCCATCCCAGGCGAGGTGGCAGAACCAGGTCTTTAAGTTCTTCCGGAAGGACAGGAGCGACGGAGCCTTCCTCACCTCCGGGGGCAGAATGTTCCAAAGGGCGGGTGCCACTGCCGAGAAGGCCCGCCTTCTGGACCCCGCCAAGTGAAACTCCCTTAACGACGGGGTCCGCAGCATGCCCTCTCTGCATAAAATTAATCCTGCTCTACTGGTTCTGAAGGCTGTTCCAGAATGTAAAGTGATTCTTTAATTAGGGGGAGATGCTTCATTTACTTGTACCAATGTGATGGGTATAGAATTTGGGGAGGGTTTTTTTTTTTTTTTTGCTTAGAACAGCTCTGTCTCTTTTCCTCTTCCAGCTCCTCTTTGCTATTTTGTTGTCTTTAATATCTCTTGATTACATCTTGTTATCATCTTGTCCTCATCTGCTTTGTAGCTTGTTGCATAAAACAGGCGCTAATCTCTCGGCAATTAGTTTCTTATTAAAGTCAATTGAGATTTCTAGCAGAGAATGGGAGTTTTTGATTTGTGATTAAAGATCCCGGGCGGCAGGAGGGCCAACTCGCTCCCCCTTCTGCCTCCTCTCCCAAATTGCCTTGTGCTGTTGTGAGATAAATGATGAAACCTGAACGTTTCAGAGGCTTTCTTTGTGTTCACCGCACGGTATTTTGCCCCAACCTCTATCCTTTGGATCTTGTCAGGGAGATAACTGGCGAAGAAGGAGCGGGCTCTCTCCAGGGGGAGAAACATGCATGCGTAGTACTGAATCGCTTTGCTTTCCTCCCAAGAGGCTGAAGAAGGCCCCGCCCTGATTTCTTGGGCCCTTTCTCTGAGCATCACTAGTTCATTTTAGTTTAGCTGGATTCTGTCTAGTAGAGTAGGACAATAAAGCATTAGAGCCTCAACTCCAAGTCTCAGCGTGTTTTCCTTCACTCGAAGTCAGGACAGATCTGGATCTGGATCTTTTCTTTTAATCGGTTCAATCGTGTCCGATTCTCGGAGACTACCTGGACAAGTCCCTGCAGTTTTCTTGGCAGTTTTTTTCAGAATTGGTTTGCCACTGCCTCTGTTCAACCATTAGCTAGGTTGGAACGTCAGTCGAAACCAGAAAAAACTCACCAACATTGAAGCTAACCAAGCATTGCATAGGTGGGTGGGTGGGGTGGGCATGCAAACAGTAAATCTGTAACTAGCCTAGTTAAGCAAGTCTTGTGAATTCAGCCTGCATGGTCTTGGAGGAAAGGTAGCATATAAGTGCAACAGAGAAGTCAAAACTTTAGAAACAGTGGTTGCATTGCAAATTTGAGTGTACATGTTGGTTGTTGAGGACACTGAAGATGCCAGCAGAAATAGACTTCTCAGTGAATACTGCGTACCTAAAAAGAAAAAAAGTGACAAACCAAGAAGCTGAGGCAGTAAACTAGGTGGAAATCAGCCACTTATTTCATATTTGCTTTCACACTGTGATCAAGTTACCCCTTTTTAAACGATTATCTGTATATTAACTCAGCCTCTGAAGCGGCAATCCTATTCTTGAAATATGATTTAGCAATTTTGTCTGTGCACAATAGCCGTAGAATGTGAATGGCAGAGGTATTCTTAAGGGAGCTATGAAATTACTATTATTATAGCTGGAACATTCTGGGTTTAAGCAGCAAACTATTTGAGCAATCTAGAAAAATTATGCCCATCAATTTAGGCACATATGTGTAAGCTATTTGAATATGTGGAAGGAATGTATCAGTCTTAATCATGGAGATCAAATTATGTTCTCCGAGGCTGCATAGGGTAGAATCTATCACATTACATCCCGCTTTATCTAGTTAACTATCTATTTCCTTAATCTGCATATTGCATTGCAGTTCTAATGGGTTGGAACTGTAGCAGTTTTCAAAGTTATTCTGTGTATTAACTGTTTCATGCCAACAACTGGCCAACAATTAAAACACACACGACTGACTCATTTCTGTCTCCTGAAAAGATTGAGTTTGTAGCTCAATTAAAGGTGGGCAAAGCCTGATCTGCAGGTCAACCCCATTTTTACAACCACCAGAAAGCCCCCCACCCCCAATTTTGCCACAAAGATTCAGTGGCACACATTTAGTTTTTAAATAGTGTAACATAGCTGGGGTTAGCCTCTGCTATTTTTCCATATTATAATTTGCCTCCCCATCGGATGACGCCATATCATATGTTGCTGTCAGCCCCCAGAGGGTGAAAAAACGGGGGGGGGGGGAAATCAGACACCCCATTTTGGGTGTTGGGTCCAATTCTGGGCACTGCAGTTCAAAAAAGAACCAGGGCAAATTGGAAGATGTTCAGAGGAAGGCGATCAAGATGGTTAGGTGTCAAGGGTCTGGAAACTAAGTCCCAAGAGGAATGGCTCCAGATATATGTACCGAAAAGACAGCTAAGGAGAGATACTAGAGCAATCTTCAAATATCCAAATGGCTGTCACACAAAAGAAGGAATGGGTTTATTCTCTATCCAGAGGACAGGACCAGAACCAATGGTTTAAAATTATAAAGAAGGAGGTTCAGGCTAGACTTCAGAAGGAACTTCCTGACTGAGCTGTCAGCTAGTAGAACAGGATGTCCTTGTATGAGATGACTTCTCCTTTCCTAGAGGTCTTTAGAGGCTGGATGGTCCTTGTCAGAGATGAAGTAGAAGATCCTGCACCAAGCAAGAGCTTAGAACAGATGAATTTTGTGCTCTCCTCCAACTCTATGTGTCTATCTGAAAGAATGTGTCTTCCTGTCCAGACCCTAAGGTCATCTTTGGAGGCCCTGCTCTAGATTTCTTTCTGACTCTGGAGTATCCTCCCCAGTGGAGCATGGGCTCCGTTTATTATTGTTTCAGTGTCAGGTGTGTTTACTTTGCACCCTAGCCTGGAAATGTTAACACTCTCTTACGCTTCTTAATCATCCAGATTTCTGTGGTTCTGCAGTTTTTGCTATGTTTAGAGTGTGCAAGGTGCAAGAAAAAAATATTGCAAGGTGCCCTGAAAAACATTTTTAAAAAAAACTGTGTTACTTTGAACTTGAGAAGATAGAAGCATACATTAAAAGTGTGAAAGCATTCCACGTCTCACGTGACAGAGGAATAACCAGATCTGTATAATTGAGAAGAAATATAGATAATCATTTTTTAAAAACCCAAAATATTTTAGCCTCAGTTTGTTGATGCAGTTTTAAGGAACTGACAAGGTAGCTTGATGGTGAAATATTTTTAAAAGTATAAATTACACAGTACTGTGTTATGAGCCTTATCCTCCGTAGTTGAGATAATGCCTTTATTCCCATTAGCAAAACAGCATCCATAAATCAGTGCTGGCAAGTAGTGATAATCTCCAACTCATCCATTTGATGCCTGTAGGGCAGTTTGGAATGCCCTGCTACATATCCTGTTGACCCAACAGTTCGAAAGCTTAGCAAGTAGATAAATTGGGTACCACCTTAAGTGGGAGAATTTGCTGGCGTCCTGTCGGGGGTCGGCCACTGAATGGAAGATCTCTTGAATGGCGGTGGCTACGACGGATCCTGAAGCAGCAACATCTACAAGGACGTCAGCAGCCGACTCCGACGCAAGGCATTGTGGGACATGTAGTCTAGTAGCCTCGGAAGAGTCGGTTCCCTTACCCCTTCCCTTAGCGCGTGGATTAAATGTATGAAATGTATAAAATGAAATGTATACGATGTATGTAAGCCGCCTAGAGTCCTCTGTTAGGGAGGGGATAGGCGGGGTATAAATATAAATATAAATATAAATATAAATATAAATATAAATATAAATATAAATATAAATATAAATAAATATAAATATAAATATAAATATAAATATAAATATAAATATAAATATAAATATAAATATAAATATAAATATAAATATAAATATAAATATAAATAAATATTGGCTGCTCATGTGCATTTTTAATATCATAAGAATTTGGAGAGTTGCAAATGCCACTGTAATTTGAAGGTTAGAACTCTGAAATGTTCTTGTGTGGCCACAATAAAACCTTCTTTCCACATGGTGGTATAACTCACACACATGGGTCAACCACAAAAACTGTTCTGATTTCAGTAACAAAGGGGTTGAAAATATTGATGGGTTAATACAATGTGCTAAACCAAACCCAAGCCAACCCAACCACATTACGGCATAACCCAACATGGGGGCCCAACCATTGTGGTTTGTTAAAAGGATTTATAGCTTAGTGGGTTGCCAGAACCTAGCCAAGTATGGTTGTATGAATCTAGTGAATGGGTAAACTTTGCTAGATTGAATGTTAAGGCTGATTCATACATGGTAGTAAATTCTGGAGCGTGGCCATTCTCATGTTTTGTCTTGTCTTGTACAAGGATAATGGTGGGTCTTGAGTTTTCCCAAACAACTGATGTCTAGATACAATGGACTACAATTCAAGAATTCTCAGCCAGCTTAACCAACACATCTGGCAGGCACCATAGAGGAAATGCTGGCAAACAAATTGGTTGGAGGTGATCAGCATTATGACAATGAGGGGACAAAGAGCATTATGACTGCACCAAATTTCCCTCCCTAAAAAAATATCTCACCCTTGCTTTCCTCTTTCAATTCCTTTTTTTCCAAGAATTGGTAGTTTCTCTCATTTACAGCTTCAGATTCTTTTACAGATAAACAAGGACTGTCTCCAGAAATTATCTTGTCTAATCTATGATAATGTAGGTAAGGCAGGGGTATGATAATGTTAAATCCTGCAGCCAATTAGTTCTGGTTACATAATGACTCTACAAGCCGAAATCAGAATTAAAACAATTAATAACATTCACCCAGGATCAAAACCAATCATGTTCAATAGAGCAAGGCTTTTAATACATTTTTTTCCTCTTAACCCTGAAGATAAGATTAAGAATGATCAGTGATGTTTTAAAACTGTTTTCTAAACATATCATCTTTTTTCTGAGCGTGTATGTGTATATATACTTATTCCCACCAGAACAGCTGGTGTTTATAATATCTAAAAATAATTAATATAATGTATTATCTCTGTACCAAGAAATTAGATAGAGACCTTAGTTACAGAATCTGTTGAGCTTGGTGATTTTGTCTCACTTTCTCTGTTTCTGCAGAATTTATTCCAGCACATGTTTCTCCCACACTATATCTTCATTAATGGATTTGGAGTACATTATGGTCACATATTAAATCAACTTATGATGTGCTTATATAAAATATATAGGCTAATAAAGAATATGCGGTGTGCTTACCCCTATCCAGGAAATAAATGGATTCAGCTGCTTTAACATCCCTCTTGAATTCTCTATCATTTAAGGTAGTTTGCCAACTCCGTGGGATAATATTTCTAGCTGAGCTTTACTTATTTCTTGGCCGTTTTGATATATTCTTTTTCTCTGCATGGAGATTTCATTCAGGCAGGAAAAGCTTCCCTCAAATTGTAAGCAAAACCAATGAAAAGATATGGTCTGGTTTTCATATAGTGCTAAGCAGTGTTTAACCATGATTTATTGAATAAGCCAGCATTGGTTGGGCTCACCTAACATGTTGAATAAAAATTAAAGAAGTCATGATGAGGCTGATGAGTAATCTTAGTCTTAATCCCTGCTTCTGGCCTTGTGTTGCTGACTTAATCCTGTTGGATGAGACACTGGACTTAATTTCTGGATTCTGAATTTCTGGATTCCTGCTCAGCGTTGTCCTCTCATCTGTGAGTCATGGCTTTGTCCATTCCAATCTTGAAGATAGCTTGCTTATTCAGCAATCAAACTATGTCTTCTTCTGGACATACAAATCTCAAATATTTTGACCATTTATGCACATTTCAATCACACTGTTGTGGACTTGACTTTTTGACTATATCCTGTGGACACCCCTGATTTTGACTGAAGCATACTTTTCACCCCATAGCTTCTTTACACAAGCAGGCCATATTAAGAATGAGAAGAACTGCCTATAATATTTTCCTTGCTAACCAGAAAAATTTGTTGTTTATTCGTTCAGTCGTTTCCGACTCTTCGTGACTTCATGGACCAGCCCACGCCAGAGCTTCCTGTCGGCCGTCGCCATCCCCAGCTCCCCCACAGTCGAGTCCGTCACCTCCAGAATATCATCCATCCATCTTGCCCTCGGTCGGCCCCTCTTCCTTTTGCCTTCCACTTTCCCCAGCATCAGCATCTTCTCCAGGGTATCCTGTCTTCTCATTATGTGGCCAAAGTACTTCAGTTTTGCCTTTAATATCATTCCCTCAAGTGAGCAGTCTGGCTTTATTTCCTGGAGTATGGACTGGTTTGATCTTCTTGCAGTCCAAGGCACTCTCAGAATTTTCCTCCAACACCACAGTTCAAAAGCATCTAAATAACCCCTCCTGAATAACAGTATTTCCATGCTCTTCTTATCAAAGGGATTCAACAATATAGTTTTCCTTGCTTGCATTTCCTCTAAGCAAGCGAATGACATTTTGAGCTATTACACTTCAGAAACATATGCTTTCTCTCCTTCCCAGCTCTAGTTTCCATTAAAATTAGTAACTTATCTTTTACGTTATCTGTATCCTGATTCCAGATTCAGTGAGAAACTTGTTTTATGAAGTTTGTGTTGATACACTGTTCTTATGGATGAGCTTGATTTATAGAAAAGTTCATGGAAGTGGATGGTTTATGCAAAGATTTGGAACGTACACTGAAAATATGAGTGTCCCACTCAAGATGGCTGAGCCATTAATCATCTCTTTTTTTGCCTGTGGATCTGATGTTTAGTTATTACATTTTAGGGCAGTCTCAGGGGGAGCTTGCTTGCCCTGAATTATACGCAGAAAAAGTGTGTTGGTAAGTTTGTCTTTGTTACATGCATTCTCTCGCTAAGTGAGGCTGGTTTAGGCTGCACATAATTACATTGTGGAATTAATGGCTTCGAAATACGGTGCTGGCTATCAGCTCTGGTCATGTTAGATAGAAACACATTCATAGAAGTAAAGATGAATAACCACAATAGGTGCAAGCCGCAAGCTTGTTAGAATGAATTACTGGAGTAGATGGGTAGGAGAGTACTGTTCTGCTCATCCTTAATGCACTCTAAAGGCTCGTGGGAACACAAAATTGAAGTAGATGGGCTTTAGTTTGATTCAGGAAGACTCTTCTTAGGAACACAGAATGGGGAGGTGGAAATCCAGATTGTAGCCAGTTAAAGCTTTGTTTTGGATGATTCCCTATGTGGAAAATTCCTGTATGTAGTAAACTAGAAAGCCAGAGAGAAGACTCTGCGAAACCTGTATCAATGGCATGCTTTTTTTCTCCATAGTGCTATTTTTTAAAGAATATAGGCTAGCTTCCAAGAAAGAAGCTTCCCGGCCGGCTTCTGGCAAGCAAAATCAATGGGGAACCGCGTGATTCACTTAACAACCACGTGGTTCGCTAAACGTCTGCAGTGATTCACTTAAAAGCCGCCACAAAAAAGGTCGTATAATTGAGTCGGATTTGCTTAATGACCACTTTGCTTAGCAACTGAAATTCTGGTCCCAGTTGTGGTCGTTAAGCAAGGACTGCCTGTGTCATGCTCCTGACATGTGTCTGCATAAACAGAGGGAGAACACATATGATTTAGGCAGATATGAAGTATAATTGCTAAGTCTCCTAGTTTTTGTATACTCGTTTTCCCTTTTGGCATGGTTCCTTACTCTTCACCTACAGTACTTCATGTTCTTATCTGTTTTCTACCACTCTTCATTCTCCCTAGCATGCAGATACATTCGAGTGGATCAGCTGAATCAAATTCTTACAAAGACACCCATTGCAGCTTATACAATGTTTGCTCAGCTCAAGTTTTAGTTCTTTTCTTGCTGAGATTTGGGGACATAATTGATTATTGTGTTGCTGGCAAGCCCTTGGTTTGAAAAATCTGTGGTTGCCTGGGCTTTGAACAATATTTTTTGAGATTTTTGCCTGCCTTCCTCTGAGCTGAGATGCTATTTTATACAGGATAAGGATGAAAGAATATAATTTGCAGAGTAGAAGGAATTTCAGAGGGTCTTGATGTTTCACTAGCTTGGGACTGTATTTAAGGCTCTCAATTTGTTGAGTAAATCAGGATAAACTTGCATATCTCTGGCTCTTTCGGTTAGTATACCAAGTGAACCTCCTGGTGACTGATTTTGTGTGATACACTGAGCTTGTTGTCGCATTAACCGTGGTCAGGAATGTCCTTGCTGATCCAAGATAACCTAGCAATGGTCCACATAACATTTGCTGCTGAAGCTAGATATCCCAGCCACCTTTACGTCTTTTTACAGTCTCTACATGACTCCAATAAACCCTACCCCTCCCCCACCAAAAAATCAATAGTATATATATAAAAAAAGCAGGATAAAAATAGCATCATCTGTCTGAAAAAGTGAGCAGGGCCAGGTCAAAACTAAATTTGTTCTAGCTGGAAGTTTGATTTAATTCAAATGTAAATCCAAATTAATCACGATTCATATATCCCCTGTGTGTTGGGTGAACCCCATCCATGTGGGAAGCTCAGATACCATCAGACTCAGAAAATTGGCTCTGTTGACCAAACGTACAAGGGGCATGCAAGTACCTCTCTGTGCTTGACCTCTTGACCACAGTCCAAAGCTTTCGGAAGACTTACCAGTCCTAAGTGTTAGTAACTTGTGCATCCTGCAGACTTAGAATTAAGGACAACCCTTTAAAATAAAACACTTGTTTTAGTAAATGGTGATTAAAGCTACTCTAGTTTTTAAGTGTATTGAATTGTTATGTTCCTATACAGCATGCAATAGAATAATGTAATAGGCAATAAATTTCATTGGTTATGCCAACAAGCACTGTCAGCTGCTCCAGGCAATGACTTTATTACTCCCAAAATATTACACAATAATTTGGAATGGTGGACCCCAGTTCTTGCTTCTCTGTTTTCTTATATTGATCACACTGTGCAAATCCCAGAGGACTGGGGCCTAGCCATCATAGTGCCCATTTATAAAAAGGGGACCTGAGACCTGCCTGCTAATTATAGGCCTATTAGCCACTTAAGTATAATAAATAAGCTCTATGCCAGACACTTATACAACAAATTAGTTGACCGGATCGACCTAGAGCATATATTGGCAGATGAGCAAGTGGGCTTCAGGACTAGACATTCTATCTCTGGACATGCCGTTATACTTCAACACTTGACCGAAAAATACACATCTAAAACAGGCTCAATATTATATACTGCATTTATTGATTTTAGGTCTGCATTCAATCTAGTTCCCAGAGCAAGGCTATGGACTAAGCTTATGAATACTACCATTGATAGACGGTTACTCTTGCGTATGCATAATCTTTATAAGACTTCCAGAATCAAAGTTCGATGCAGTATGCAGGGCCACCACACTAATGAGATTCCAATTTACAGAGGAGTGAGGGAGGGATGAGTTTTATCTCCCCTGCTGTTTAATCTGTACATAAATCCACTGGTGGCCAGAATAAATCAATTAGAACATCACACACACACCCCAAAACTAGCAAACAGACATACTGCAACTTTGTTGTATGCAGATGACATAGTACGTCTATTGCAAATGTTAATTGGAAGAGCACTAACCTTAGCATGCTTTAATGCTCTCCCCACAGCAGTTTTGGAAGGTCAATACAAAAAAGTCCCCTATGAGCTGAGACTGTGTCCCTGTGGACCAGGGGCTGTTGAAACTACAGCTCCGGTCCTGCTATACTGTTCCCTCTATAAGGACTCAAGGACCCACCTTGTAACTCCTTACCTGGTAAAACACCCAGGAAATTCTGGTCTTTTTTATGTACAGTTGTTATCAGATCAGTATGACTCAGTCTCCTTGAACGTAGCTAAATTTTGTTATACTGCCTGTAAAATTAGGCAGACTTTGATTATCCACTGATGAACCCACCCGCAACTGAAATATTTTATCTTGTTTTGTTTTTACTTTATTTTTTATTTTTAATGTGTTTTTGTTTGCAATTCTGGTCAGTGACTGTAATAAAAATATTCATTCATTCACTGTCACCTGATGGGAGCTGGCAAAATGTGCTACAGATGTTATTATTCCTTTCTGGACAAGAACTTTACAAAGTTGAAACTGGAGCATTGAAGCAGGAGCATACCCAGGCAGAAGAGAATGGTTGAATCAGTGAATGAAATCTTTTAAATGGAACAAAACATATATTTTCCTATCAACAAATTGAATTTTTCTTTCTGCCACCTGTTATAACCAGCCTTTTCACTCAGGATTAAATTCTTCTTACCGTAGATGCTTGTCGAAGAGGATTTGGCCAAGGAGAAAAAACTTGCCCTCAGATGTCTAATTCTGATAAACAATTTGTTTTGGAGATCATATGTCAGATCTTGCAAATAGGCTTTTTTTCATATTGGACAAAAAGCTAAAGATGTTATCCAATCTGGAGGAAGAAAAAGCCTGTTACAATCACTCCTTTCATTTGTTTTCTAGATGTCACATTGGAAGAAGTATTCAAAGCCATCCCAAATACGGTTGAAAAAAATATAGCACATTTCTTGGAATGCACCAAAGCATGCTTTTAATGCATGTTAACTTGTACAGCTACATATAGTACCTACTTATTTATTTATCGAATTTTGCCACCGCCATCTCCCCCCAAAAGAGGGACTCTGGGCGGTTATAGATGGGTATATAGACATCTACATATAGATGGGTAGAGGCTACCATGTTGAATTTAGGGACCCATGTGCTTTCATATAATGGCTCCAACAGTGAACATGGCTGAAGCTGCCACCTTGATATCTCTAAAGGGCCTTTAGGAAAAAGGGAGAAGGATGAGATCTCCACTGATCAACTTTAAAACAAGCAAATAAACACCAAGATGTGAAGGCCATTGAAATGGGAGGGTCAGGGGTAAGGGGGAGGACTTTTTGAACTACAGCGTCTCTGGATCCAACAAGCCATAATAAGACAAGTCATAATAATATAGGCTAGTAGCACAGGCTAAAGAAAGAGGCAACGATTTTCCATAAACAGAGTGGAAAGAACTTGAGATGTTAAAAGAAAATGATAATAAAGAGAAATTGAAGGCGGATGAATGTAAAAGGAAAGATCTATCTATGGAGTCCTTGGTGCTCTCTGAGCCTTGTTTTCTCGCAGAAGTTTCATTGCCAGACTAGGCAACATCTTCCGTGGCACTGAAGATGTTGCCTAGTTTGGCAATGAAATGTCTGCAAGAAAACAACAAGGCTCAGAGAGCACCAAGGACTCCACAGTGCAACCCTGAGCTACAAATACTCTCTTTGATTGCTAGATCTATCTATCTCTGCTCTTGCAGTGAATCAGGGCTAAGGAAAAACATCTACTTAATGAGACCAACTTTGTACCCTGTGCTTCACACCTCACCCTCATCCACTTTTTTTTAAACTTGGTTACTTGGTAGCTGTAGTTGTTTTTTCAACAAGCATACCACTTGTATTTTAAGTCCAAAACAAGCAGAAAGTATGTGGAAGCAGATCAGACAGACACCTCCCTAGTTCACATGGGTATAAGAAGGGGAGGAGGTGCAGCACAATCAGACCTGCAAGATTCTGTTATGATAGCCTATCTCAATCAAAGTAGTTTTAGCCTTCTGTTGGAGGTGGTTCCTGGTCTGGTCTACCTGGTAGGGCTGACAGGTTGTATCTGGAGCAGATGTTCTGAAGTTCTCCTTAGGTAGGGAAATATTCCCTTGAGTCAAAACTGAGTCCTGGCGATTTCATGAACTATATCCCTGTAGTTTTCTTGGCCACAGTCCAGAAGTAGTTCCCATTGACTTTCTTCTTTTCCAACTTCCCAGTCTAGCCTAGAACCCCTGGCATTTCCCAGTGGTCCCCCATCCAAAGACAAACCAGTTCCATCTCTGCTTAGTTTTTCTTTCCAAGATCAGTAAAGTTCGCCGAGCAAAGTGCAGAAACGAAGCGAGGCTGTGTCAGCAGTCCTTGCCATAGAGTGGCATTTCTTTTGTTTTTCTTCAGATTTACAGTGGTGACCAAAAGAGGTTAATTGCATTTGGAACTGGCATCCATCCTCAATAATAGGCCCCAATGGTTGCCAAGAATGGACAATGTGCTTTTTCTTATCTCTCATGAGGGTTGTGAAATTGATGAAGGCAAGAGAGAAATGCTGTTTTGCTCTATTTCCACCAAGCTGTCCTGATGTCTGCTGGGACCTGGGTTTTTCTTTTTCTTTTTTGGAGGTGTGTGTGTGTTGCATCCCTTATGTGCCTTAGGATTGTCAAGTGGACTCAGTGGCCATTTCAATGGGATTGAAATATTTTCTCCAAAACACTCTCAATCACGACTATTTTGTCGCCTCCCAAGTAGACCAGACAGGAAATATGACAAGATGAACTAATCCTACTTTATTGTAAGGCTACGTAAACAGAATCTTGCAAGTCTGAAAGTACAAATCTCCTGCCGTCCCTTTTTACTGCCTACCGAGGTAAGGCGGATCCTTTCTAAGTTTCTTTCTCCGCCCGTTACTCAGTTGTGGGCTCCTCCCCCCTTTATCTGATCATTCTCTAGGCAGCACCTCTCCCTCCCATCTTCCAAGGTCATTCTCATGTTCCATTATGTTTTTCTAAAAAAATCATGCTTGTTTCTATTTTGTCTGTTACTGCTCTTGCTTGATATCGGCCTCCTCCTCCTCCTCCTTTTCTGAGACAATCACAAGGTTAGCCTACTCAATCAGGGATCCTGTACAAAAGGCCAAGGCATGAGTGTCAACACTGCCACTTACCTACTTGCATCAGTTGTTGAGGTGCAAGTACATGATCACAGAATTTACCCAATGGTGTCATTGCATGGGTGGTGGTGTTTTGGCATCATCGTGGTTTGTTGCAGAAGCCACCAGGCATTGGATCATGGCAATGCATCACCAAACAGATCTAGCTAGATGACCACATTCCTTGAAAACCCAGGAAATGGAATTGAGGTTGAAAACAAATCAGAATAATGGGAATGGTCATATTTTCTCCAGAAGTGTTAAAAATCCTCTTTACCCTCCTCTGCTGCCAATAAAATTCATAAATATTCATAAATAGGTCATACATATTAATATTGTCTCGGGCCCAAGATATACTTGGACTGTAGAAACACGTGTAGCTGGACATGAACATTTGAGACAATCCAGTGGAATTGATGACCAATTAATTAATTACATTGATAATCTGCCTTTTGGCCAAAGAGCTGAATGTAATCTGCACCAAAATCTGACAAGGTTTCCCAACCACCACAAGAACCATTCTTGTAGCTAAATCTGTTTCGCTGCACCCTGATAGGACATCACCTCACTCGAATGTCAACTTCATAAGAGCTATCTTGTCTTTATTATGGAAAATGGCTTGCATATCTCTGGCAAACTGTGCATGTGAAGAAAATATGTATGTAAGGAGAGAACTGCATGAAAATGATAGGAATTTTCATGAAGTTTCTCTAAAAACACACATACATACACAAACTTATGCAGAAATGAAGATTATAAAAATGAGAACCAAAATGGACTGTTTCTGTACACACAGGTACATGGCCTTTCATAGATCATGACTGATTGGTTGATTATGTGCCATCTAGTCATTTTCAACTCCTAGCACCCACATATTATATACAGATTATCTTCATGATGATCTGCCCCTAACCTGGTTATTCAGATTTTCCAATGGTGCACCTATCACTGCTACAACTGAGTCCCTCCACCTTGCTGCTGGTCATCCTCTCTTCTCTTTCTTTCCACCTTTCCCAGCATTACAGCCTTCTCCAGAGAGCTGGGTTCTTCACATAAAGTGTTCGAAGTAGGATATCTGAGATCATGACTTGACTAAAAAAAAAAAAGGCATAACACAGTTTTTAGAAAAGGAGGGAGAGAAGAATAGACTTTCCAAGCCAGCCAGCTAGCTTTCAAATTGATGTCTCTGATGACTCTCTACCTTCAACTAATCCTGAAGTCAGCAATTATGAATATGTTTGCTGTACTAAAGAGGCAGATGTACATTCTGGGAACTTTTCCAAATCTATGCTTCCTATTACCTTTTAAAAAAGGAGGAGGAGGAGTTGTTGTTTCCCAGGGGGTGAAAAAATGTGTTTTCTTCTCTGAAGCTTACCTGGCCACCAGAAACCATGGATGAGGTTTCAGTGGTGAGTGTGTTATGCTCAAGAATAAATAACGAGAAAAAGACTCAGATCAAAAACTGTAACCTAGGTTTTTTTTCCATATTCACCAAATGATCTTTGTTATTTCCAGTTTTCCCTAGCAACTTCATACAATCCGTTCTACCTACCCACTGAACCTAATGTTTTCTTCTTGAAAGAGAGGTTGACCAAAACTCCTATGGAAACTGAAGTTAGTACTTCTCTGATGGTGTTTGTGTGACAGGTTTACCCATGGGGCCTTTGAGAACTCCAGGGGGTGTGGCATGTGAGGTCATGACATCACCAGATAGGGTGGGGCCAACTTTTACAGCCATTTGGGTTGGGTTGTGATTTAAGGCTTAGGACATCTGTTGTGATTTTCTAGCCAAGCTGAAAAGTTCTGGCCCTCTTGTGCTCTGGGGTTGCAAAGGGAGTGGCCCACGTGCAGTATGCTTAAACGTGGTTCAGTTAACCATGTTTCAACATATCCTACAAACCTATCCACTGTTTCAGTCATGATTGCAAGCATGCAGTATTCTTTAACATTTACTGTATAGTGTCTAAAATATTAGGCACATTATACAGTAAGTCCAATCAGAGGGAGATGAATATATTGAATCTCCTTTTAGTTTTCATTCTCCACCCACCCAGTTCATGGCCACGTTGTTGCCAAACTGCTGATGAGATTCAGAAACTCAGAGGGTAGCTTACAGCCTCAAGTGCATCTTATACGATGTCAGGGTTGAGAGATTCAGCACTTCCCATTGCTAAAGAACAGATTCTGCTTAGGGTGGGGGTTGAAGAGAGAAACAACTTCTTTTAAAATGTGCAGACAAAGTTTGCAGTCTGGTTATAATTAATTTCTTCAATGTCTATCCAGGCAAAGACAATTGTGTTTCATGCTTCAAGGCCCAAGCTGTTTGACTGTGAACACTGGGGCAGGGAGGTGGGGGAAAATGTTTCCCCTATCTCTCCTTGTTGATCCAGGTATGGAGATGTGATGTTAGAAACAGTTGTTGGTAGGCTTTCTCTCTCTCTTTCTCCTTTTTTTTTTAACCATCTGGTGCAGTTTGGGGATTGGACACTTCTTGCCCTCCAACATGCATCAATGAACTTGTACTTGGCAAATTCAGCACTGCTTAACAAACCTGTGGCTTTGCTGCTCCATCCCTGACTTTGCTAAATGAGGCTCTTTTAATCTAACCACTGGGAGCAAAATAATCTGGCCTCTTTCACTGGAAGATGAAGTAAACAGAAATCCCCTTGCCAAGTCATTTATCCCAACATGTGAAGCTAGTGGAGGTCTTGATGCAGTTTGATGGGCTGACATTCAGAGAGATTGCAGATGGTGGAAGACAGAAAGTCAGAAGGTGAAATAAGTTTCCTGTTTTTAAAATGCATTCATTCAAACAGAAAATGGTTAGGGTCATAGCTCAGTGGCCAAATAGAGCATGTCTCTCTTTTCACTCACATTTAATCCAATCAGTCCCTAACCTTGTTAGGTGACATCACTGGTAGTTGTGGCATAATACAATCCTGCTAACTGGGTTAAAAATCACCAGTTTGGGGCTTGGAGTTATGAAGTCGCCCATGTTTTCTCCAGGAAGTGTGTAATATCCCATGTGCCCTTATATCAGGAGAGTACTGATGAAGCTTCTTTACATCCTTTACTGCTTCTCCATGCAAGGAACAGTAAATATGACCTGGGTACTGTAGCAAATCAGTTTTAACAGAGTGTTCTGTGCTGCCAACCTCTATCATAGGGAGGTTGCTCTTTCTCTCCAGCTCTTTTTCATGGAGGACTAGGTAGGGATAGTGTGGCAGTTGACTGGGTTTAGATGTTCCCTCATGACTGACCTGATGGAGGTAGTTTAATCCTGTGCCTGTGTGAGGTTACATTTAATTAATTGGATAAGTGTAAGCTCTAAAGAGTTTACATAGCAAACTAAGTCATGATTGGTTTGGGATGTTGTAGGAACAGAGATAAGTGATTTTTTAACAAACCATATTTAAACTAATTGTGGCTTAGTGAGTTATGTGAATCAAGCTGCTGAAGCAGAGTTAGGTCATATGTCTAGTTTACTCAGTATAATAGCTAAAGTAATGGAGGAGTCAAAAGTCTGGGTGAAGGATTTGTGTCCAAGGTTCATCAACCAGAGAAAATTTCACCCTTTTCAGCAGAGATTGCGTAATGGATGGTTGTATTCATAGGGGTCCTAGCTGCTTGGGGTGTGGGTGTGAGTGTGGGTGTGTGAATTCCACAGTGTACACTGCCATTACTCTTGTTTGGCTTCATGCTATGCCTCCTACTTTTACTTGACAGCCTCATGGATTAAGCCATAGCTTTCCAAATGGTGTGTTGCAACACAGTACTGTGTCGCCTGCGGGGCCCAGATGTGTCGCGAAAAAACCCAGAAGCACTGATGGCACGCTGCTGCTGTCGTGTGTGGTAGCACGCACAGTGGTGGGCCATCAGCGCTTCCAGGTTTTACCGCGACACACCAGGACACCGCCGCCGCCGTGGTGCACGAAAACCCGGAAGCGTCGCCGCCGCTGTCGTGCTTCCAGGTTTTCGCGCACCACCACCACGGCACTTCCGGGTTCTTGCGCACCGCCGTTGGTGTGTCGCCAACGGGAAAAGTTTGGAAAACCCTGGATTAAGCAAAAATGAGAAGCGGTAAACCTGCACACTAATCTAGAGTAAAGGAATGATTTTTGAATGAACTTTCCTTGCGTTTCCAACATTCACACAGCTTGGGGAAGAACAATGCCAGTGAGGTGAAAGTGGGAAGAAATTCAGTTACGAATCACGCGTATCAGAGACCTTGAAAACCTTGTGTTCTTGCGCCTGTTGACAAATAGAGACATTTGATGCAATGACAAGTGATATAGTGAACCATATTTCTATTCCTATTCTGTTTAAATTGTATATTTAGTGAATTTAGTTTTGATTGATGATAGCTTTGGAGCTACTCACTGTGGGGGAAAAATGCAGATGGCATATTTTAACTATATTAATGGTTCGAGACTTAAACTCAGCACTACTGTATATATTTTTGCAATCCTTCAGGAGCAAAGCTGCAATTTATACAAATAGACTCTGTCTGTCTGGAGCTCAAGCAAGACTGACAAAAAGATGCCAGTGGAAGGAATGTACTGTAGATCATCATTTCTGGGCACAGAACCTCGAGGCTAAGCAACTTTGATATGGAGTTGCTTTTTATTTCTAGCTCATCATCATCATCGCCATCATCATATCTTGTTGAAAATCATCATCCTATAAGTATGTGGTAGGGGAAGATCTTTTTTTCCCCTCCTGATTAAAAAAATAATCTAATGTATCAGTTTGCCTAAAGCATGTGTTATGCCAATTAGAGGCTAAGGCCGAGGGACGTGGTGGCTCAGTGGGTAAGACGCCAGGCTTGTCGATCGGAAGGTCGCAAGTTCGGAGGTTCGAATCCCTAGCCCTGCGTGCGGAGTGAGCTCCCGCACTAGTCCCAGCTCTGGCCAACCTAGCAATTCGAAAGCATGCAAATGCGAGTAGATGAATAGGTACCACTTTGGTGGGATGGTAACAGTGTTCCGCGCGTGTCATGCAGCCACATGACCGTGGAAGCGTCTTCGGACAACGCTGGCTCTTCGCCTAAGAAACGGAGATGAGCACCGGCCCCTAGAGTCAGACACGATTGCACAACTCTGCGGGGGGAACCTTTACCTTTAATGGAGCAAAGGGTCTTCCCCCCCCCCCGCAAAAAAGGCTCTAAAGTCTAAACCTGGACATTTGAAACATGACCACCCCCATCCAAGAGGAAACTGGTTGTAGTGCTTAGCTGTATGGCATGTTAGTTCAGTTCCCTTTATGGCCCTTTGGTAATGAGCTGTGAAAACTCCATCAAGAAGTGCTGCAGGAAGACTCAAAGTCCCATTTTTGGAGGGGTTATGGCAAAATCATTCCCATCCGCTCCATTATACATGTTCCATTCAGGGGTCTCTGCACAGAAGAGCTGATGTGGATCCTGAGCAGAGCAACCTGCTTTAGACATGACTACAGATACCCAAAGGCTGCTTGCCTTGCTAGTTTAACTGGGGTTGAGAAGACTGGAGCTCTGGTTCATAGATTGCACTAAGTCAGTCTTGTGGTTTACTCGATTGGAGCTTAGCAAGATGTAGCAACTCAGCCAGTGTGGTTTAAAAAGCATGATGGGTGGATTGGCATAGCCTGCCCTAACATGGAGGTCCTCTAGATCAGTGTTTCTCAACCTCAGCAACTTTAAGATGTGTGGACTTCAACTCCCAGAATTCCCCAGCCAGTATGCTGGCTGGGGAATTCTGGGAGTTGAAGTCCACACATCTTAAAGTTGCTGAAGTTGAGAAACACTGATCTAGATGCCTGGACTTTGACTCCCAGAATTCTTGGCAATAGTCATGCTGGCTTGGGAATTCTGGGAGCTGACAACATCCACACATCTGACAATTGCCCAGTTTGGGAACGACTGACTTAGCATGTCCTTGTGAACCCAGCCAGTTGTGGTTTCTTGAACAAACATGGTTAAGCCTACTGTGGCTTGGCATGATGTGTGAATCCAGCTTAGATTTTATTGATCAAGGTGGAAATGATTTCAAAGAATGTTTCAAAGATTCAAAGATAGTTGATCTTTATTCATCATCCCAACAGCTGTAGGAAAAGGCCATAGATAGGACATATAATTTGCAAGTGAAACCCAAGTTTTTCCACCTCAATAGGCCAGGTAGCAGATGAAGGAGCCAAGACTTGCCTCTCTGTCTTTCAGACTCTAGAGCAGAACCAAATTCTGAATCAGCTCCTCGTAGGCTGGATGGTGACATTTTTGAGAGGGAAGGCCCAGTTCTTCATCCAGATAGAAATTCCAAGACAGGTTAATGTTGCATTTACAAAAAATGTCCAGTGATTGTCTTTATACTACAAGGAACATCACATGTACTGCGAGAATGCAATTAGTGTGATTTTTTTTGTCGGGAGGGAGTGTAATCTAAATAGCAGTCTTATGACCATGGGGTGGTGAAGAAGTTAAATTATTTCTCTCCCTTCCATGGTCCAAAATCTCCTCCTCCGACTGGACTTGCTTGTTGCATTTCAAAAGAAGATGCTGATGGAGATACAATTTGTAGTTATGGAGACCTGGTGTTGCTGGGCCCCTGGCCAGAAAAGCAACTTTGCTTTTCTGCCAGTTGCTATTTCCAAAATGAAGGTATTTATTAACTGCATCTACAGTATGTAATTAAGGTCACCACTAGTTTGGTCCTTAAACTGGTTAAACAGGGTTCGCAGTGCAAATTGTACTTCTCTTTATGGTATGGTTTTATATTACCAGACCTCAGTACCTAGAAATATTCCCAGAGGGAAAGCAAAGATATTAACCAGACATAAAACTGATTAAAAGTTTGCAGTGTAGTTAGACCTTCGGAAACTCCACCTCTATTTACATCAAGATATGCTGTTGGGCTTTTCATTGTCAGTTGATTTTATTACATTCAAAAGCGGAAATTCCTAAGCTATCTTTGATCATCCATGAGATGTTATGATAGCTTGTTACCATTATTTTAAACACCCTCCAGATTCTTACTGCTGGTGGGAAGGGGTGGTGTAAGAATTTAACATGGTTAGGAGGTCAGAATTATCAGATGCTTATTGAGATGCAGATGAGAGAGAAACCTGGGTAGGGTGTCACATCTTGCAGAAGACAACTCGGCCTGGAAGCACATTTTGTTTGAATTCGAAAGCAGAAGCCGTGCGTGTGCTTTGATTACAGTCGCTTTGACACTATGAGAAATTATGACATACAGGAGGGAGCGTGCTGGAATACCCACTGTGGTGATCTCAGCAGACTTTTGCCCCGAGGTGAAATGGAAGTGGCAATTCATATGATTTGCTTCCTGCTCTCGGATTTCTGGAGGAGCAAGTCACAACTCCTCCGAAGTCCGTAGGGATGAAGAGTATGTTTGTTCACATCTGAATGCAAATTCTTTTCACTTTGCATTTTCAAGTCACTAGGAGAGCCAGAAAATAGATGTTTCAAAGTTTGCATGTCTCCAAATGTTTGTAGTGTAGTTTGTCTGTCTGTCTGTCTCACTCTTTCTCTTCTCTATCATTGGCAAACTGTACTGCAAAATTTGGAGGCATGTGTATTAAGAGGAACTTGTATGTACATGCTGCCTGTTAGAGAGAATTATTTGCAAAAAAAGGGGGAAATTGTAAAGAAAAATACCAATGTTTTAGAGTTGCATGGGGTTGGAGATTCAATTCAAAGGCAATTTGATTGACTCTGAGTCAAATCACAGTTTTCAAAGTCAGATTGATGGTTCAGATCAAATTGTCAATCAAATTGGATGCCTCTGAATGCTTTTTATTTTCAAATCAATTTCATATCTAATTGGATTGAACTAATGATCCAGACTGAATCAATGGTTTGAATCAGATGGAGGGGCAATCCTTATATCCCTAATATCCTGGGGGAAATGTAAACTAACATGCCTACACATTTTAGTGCAAGCATTTTTTTTAAAAAAAATATCCAAGTTCCACAAACCAAATGTGACATAACCACAAGAAGAAAAATTGAACTTGACAGATTCACCATCCCTGTTCCTTAACGTGGCATCAAGATGGGTAAATCTGAGAAGCATATTTCACTCTGAGATTTCCCCCTTCTTTCTTAACCCTATCCTGGCTTGGTTGCATTTCTGCAATTGTTTTAAAATCCTCCACTTTCGTTTGATAATGTTGTGGTGTGTGTTGCCCCTGATGTGTTGTGACCACTTTTGTGTGCATGTTTCCTAACAGATACATTAACGGTGCTCACAACGGACATCAAGTATTGTCTGGTGGCTTTTATTGTTATTTACATTTATATATCAAATTTATTCACCGCCCATCTTACTCAGAGAGTGACTCCGGGTGGTTTACATAAAATAGGATTAAAACAGTTGTTAAAATACAATAAAACAATACAATAAAAACAATCTTCTTAATAAACGATATGTTCCAAGAGGTAGATGGTTAAAAGTTCTTAATTTCTTTTCCAAATCACAGGTGGAGCAGTGATTTTCTAGGGTAGAGGAGAAATCCCCCATCTTGTGAATCACATTCCATACTACCCTGCATCTGAAGATGGTATTATTGGAGTATATAAAACCAGCAACAGATATGTGAAACGATGCTGGCCATAAGTTCGAGTTAAAATCTGAAGAAAAATAAAACTCTGCATTGTACATTGGCACTGTACAATATCACTCCAGTTCTCAACACCCTCTCTGGCTCCTGACACTTCCATTAAATCTAAAGAGAAAGTCTCGGGTGGAAACTTTCCATAGTGTTTTTTTAGCTGAAGACAACCAGAGATCTTTAGAGTGAAATCCAGAATAAATTTTTAAGCACCCTGAGAATAAAACAGAAGCCTCTTTCACAACAGAAGGAATTTTTTTTTGAGAAATGACAACCTAGATTTTGGCACAGCATTGATCCAGATCTTGCTCCACCATGATCCCAGCAGTGCCAACCGGCATGTTCAAAACTAAGGGATGCTGGGAGTTGTGGTTCAGCAACATCCGGGTGGGCTACAGGTTTCCCATCTAAAATCTAGAAGATCTAGAAGAAAATGCATCACTGGTTCATATTTGTCATTTTGATGGACCAATTCATCCTTCCATTATTTCTGGCTGAATTTTGCAATGTACGAAACTACAGTGCAGAAGCAAGTCCATTTTCATTCCTGTCTATACATTACACTCTCCAAAGGGTTAATCTACCAGTGCATAAGAAGCTTGTTTAATTTTTAGGTGCCAGTCTGTAGGAAAGGGGAGGATTTCCTTGCTTTGCTGCAAATCAATGTTTTCCTTCTTTCCTTCCTATGGTTTGAAGGGTACAAAGCATTACTCTGAAGTCTTAAGCCTGGTGAGGCATCTGTTAAAGTGCCAGTGGGAGTGATTAATCTGACTTCTGTATGGGATTTAGAAAGTGGGCTTCATGCTGTGTTGGTTAAGCTGAGCAGATAACAGGCAAATACAGTATACAAGCGATATAACTTATCAGGTGCCCAGGTTGCAACTTTGTGCTTCTCTTCCAAACCTCCTAATTTTGTTGTTTTTCTGTTGTTCACTACCCTTCCTTTATGGCACAGGTCCCCAACCTGTGGGCCGTGGCCCACTAGTGGGCCGCGGCCTGTTAGGAAGTGGGCTGCGGGGTTCCTGCCTGCAAATCCTGCTCCCCGGTGCACGCGATTACCCTGCCCCCGTCCACGTGATTGGCTCCCGTCTGTGAACCCCGCCCCTGGTGCACGTGATTGGCTCCTGTCTGCAAACCCCGCCCCCCAGTGCACGTGATTGGCTCCCGTCTGCAAACCCCGTCCCCCGGTGCGCGTGATTGGCTCCTGTCTGCAAACCCTGTCCCCCGGTGCGCGTGATTGGCTCCCGTCTGCAAACCCTGTCCCCTGGTGCGCGTGATTGGTTCCCACCTGCAAACCCCGCCCCCCTGGTCCGTGGAAAAATTTTCTTCCACAACCAGTCCCTGGTGCCAAAAAGGTTGGGGACCGCTGCTTTACGGAATAAGGGGAAGCGGCAGCAAATCTGCACAATGTCTTGTCCTTCAGGATCTACAGCTAGATATGAAATGGTTTTGTAGAGAACCAGAGGGATGACCTTGAAGCCAGGGAAGGGAAGAGAACGTTAAAGTGGGGTGGGGTGGGGTCCAAATATTAAATTTGGACCCCACCCCTCCAGTGATCTGGGGCAGCAAATTCGGTGCCATGCTGTGCATATCGCTTGCATTTTAGAAAAGGCTGAAAAACTGTCACATTCATCCTGTTTCCTTGGAGTGGATGGAATGAAAAATGGTCTCATCAGCTCAGAACAGAATTTATGAATGGATGGGAACCTCTGCGTGGATGCGGCCTCTGACCAAAGATTGATGATAAATGGAAAGGGCTGGAGCAGCCAACAATGGCAGGGTCAACATCTATTGCAAGTTGTGTATCCAATTCTTTGGTTTCCATGGTGATTCAACAGGGGGCTAGACGAGGCATCAATGGGATTGGATTGGATTATTTGTGGTTCAGTGTGTTGTCGAAGCCTGCCTTTGTCTTAGCAGCCCGTCGTGTTAAGCCATCCCATAGGTGATTGATTTGGGCATAGGGTGTTGTGTGAACATATTTTTTACTTTTGCAAATCCATCTTTAGGGCTTAACAGATACCCCACATTGGGAGAGGTGTGCACAAAACTGGTTAAAACATTCACACACATAAATATTTTTAATGATTCTAAAAGATACCCAGATGTAATGGTATGTGGGAATGACCTTGGGAGATGGGGAAGAGCCGCAGACTGGGCAACGGTCAGATAAGAGGCAGCTGAGCCCACAGAAGGAATGGGGCCGTGGCAAACATCTCAGAAGGGACCCTCCCTAGTTTCTTGGGCTGTAAAGTCGAGGGGGAGAAATGTACTTTCAGACTTGCAAGATTCTGCTAATGTAACCTTACATTAAAGTAGAATTAGTCCATCGGGTTGTGCTTCTTGCCTGGACTACCTCGCTAGGCTGACACCAAGAGAACATGTTGCACTAGAGACCCACATACCTTAGCCCTGCTAATTGGCACTGTTGCATTTATACGGCTATACCTAGAGCAAGGTGTTGTGTCTGGTACGAAGACTGGGGTTCTGCTGCAGTGAAATTTATTTGCTTGCTTGTTCAGAAAGTTGGCTCCAGCCGGCTGCCACCCAGGAGAAGGAGCAGCACCTGGAAGTTTAATGCCAAGTTAGCAAGATGTACTGGAGCAGCGAATCGAATGCCGAGAATCATTACGTTCTCTAGCTGTTGCAGACAAGTGATGGATTTCCTCCTTGAATAAATAATTTCAAATGGAGGAGAACTTTGTCACAGGATAATGATGCCTCCCTTGCTCCCCGCTGAATGCTGAGGCATTTTATGGAAAATGAGTGTGAGATGTTTATTTTCAAAGCTGAACATATTTATCCTCTGACAGGACTGTGTTACAGTGACTTTATTTTGGCTATATCAAATGTCAGATGCCGGCGTAATCATTCTGTCAGGTTGATATTGCTGTGCTGGTATAGCAAAGGCAGCTCAATCTCCAGAATGCCAAATTGCTATCAAATCACTCAAATATGCAACAATGCTACAATATACACATATTTATTTCTCATTCCCGAATGTACCACTTTAGGCTGACTAACTCACTGTCAGTTTTTAAACTGAGTTCTTCTAGTTGGTTTATATTTTCAGTACTGTTCCTCTCTCTGTAGCATTTTGTTGTCAGAGTATCCAATGCAATAGTGACTGCAGGAAATGCCATCACTCGCTGCAAACGTGAGAAAGAACGTGGCTAAAGAATAATGAGCCGAGTCTGTATAAACATTGGCTGTTGTGGGTCTTCCGGGCTGTGTGGCCGTGTTCTGGAAGTTGTGGTTCCTAACGTTTCGCCAGCATCTGGCGGATAAAAGAACACGAAAGACACTGCAGACTACAGCAACCGGAAAAATCTTCAGTAGCTGAACATGCTCTCAAGCAAACGGGACACAAAATCCTATTTGAAAACACAGAAATACTGGACAACACCAAAAGCCACTACACCAGATTATACAGAGAAGCCATTGAAATTCACAAACACCAGCACAGTTACAATAAAAAAGAAGAAAGTCTAAAAATTAGCAAAACCTGGCTACCAGTCTTGAAAACACAGCCTGCAAAAGGTCAACGAACTCAGTCCAACCACCAGGACATGGGAATACTTCTCACAATGAACATGCTAATCACGCTCATCAGCCACTCGTTAACATTTCAACACAACAAAAAACCCCACCTAATCTCCTATAACTTAGCTCTATAAATAGAAAACAAACAAAACATTGCCACTCTACCTGGGCACAGAGATTTTGCTTCTGTCTGTGCTCCTGCCCTCTGAAGATGCTGGCCACAGATGCTGGCGAAACGTTAGGAACCACAACTTCCAGAACACGGCCACACAGCCCGGAAGACCCACAACAGCCATCGAACTCCGGCCGTGAAAGCCTTCGACAATACTCTGTATAAACATGTTTAACCAGATTGGTTAAAGATGGAGCAGCTACATTAATAAAACATGCTCAGCCTGGATAGTTTTAATCTTGGTTAGTTTTTTGTGGCTTAGTGTAATGGTTTGTGGGAGTGACCTTGGGAGACAGGAGGAAGAGCCGCAGACTGGACAACCATCACATAAAAGGTATCTCAGCCCACAGAAGGAAAAGGGGCGTGGGAAAATTTCAGATAGGATCTGTCCTAGTTTTCTGGAGAAAAGAAAAGGAAACAAGGGGAGAAATACTTTCAGTCTTGCAAGATTCTGTTAATGTAACCTTACAATAAAGATAGAGGTAGTACTCCTGGTTGTACTTCTTTCTGGACTACCTTGCAAGGCTAACACTTGGCCAAATATTGAAACTGGGTATATTGATGGTTAGTTGGTGGTTCAGTGGATTGTGCAAATCCAGAAAATGGGTTACTTCAGTAACAGTTAAACTAATTTTGTGAAAATAGTTCATATGTCGTAAGCTTCTGTGGACTAGAACCTAGTGAGCTGTAGCCCAAGACCGTTCCGATCTTCCGATCGACAAGCCTGGTGTCTTACCCACTGAGCCACCACGCCCCTTATATAAATATAAATATATATAAATAAGATATACCGTACATAAAAAAATACAAATATGATGTATAAATACCAGATGGCAAATCGAGATCTTACTGTTGGCACTATCATGGAGCCAACCACCTCCATGCATGGCTATCGCCCCTCCCACCCCAAGCCAGGTGGCATAGCCAGGTTTTAACCCCCTTCCTGAAGGCCAGGAGAGTGATCACTGTCTTACCTCCAGGGGTAACTTATTCCAAAGGGCGGGTGCGATGGCAGAGAAGGCCCTCCTCCTGGACCCTGCCAATCGGCAATCCCTCATGGACAGGGTCCGTAGCATGCCCTCTCTTCCTGACCGGGTGGGACGGGTCAATGTCACAGGGGTGAGGCGGTCCCTCAGGTACCCTGGACCCATGCCATGTAGGGCTTTAAAGGTGATAACCAACACCTTGAATTGGACCCGGAAGCAAACTGGCACCCAATGCAGCTCACGCAGCCTCCAGGCACCGAGAGAGGATGGTCACAGCATCACTTATGTCACCCGGGATGGAGATGTATAGTTGAGTATCATCAGCATATTGATGATACCTCACCCTGTGGCAACGGATGATCTCACCCAGTGGTTTCATGTAGATGTTAAAAAGGCGCAGGGAGAGTACCGATCCCTGCGGCACCCCACAAAGGAGGGGCCACGGGCTGGATCTCTCACTCCCTATCAACACTGATTGGGACCGGCCCTGGAGGAAGGAGGTGAACCAGTGCAAAACCATGCCACCCACCCCCAACCCCCTGAGCTGACCCAAAAGGATACCATGGTCGATGGTATCGAAAGCCGCTGAGAGGTCAAGAAGAGCCAGGATGGATGCACTGCCCCCATCCCGCTCCCGCCAGAGTTGATTTAATGCTAAACAACCAAGGATATTTATGGCTAAAATTAAACCCTTGCTGGCTGTGTTGGGCAGTTTTCATAACCTGATAACGATATTTCTTTCCATGACCCACTTGTTGGGTTTACTGGGAGATTTTAAGCCAGTCATTCTCTCTCAGCACAATCTACTCTACAGTGTTATTGCTATGAGGACAAAATTAGTGGAGGCTCCCTTGTAAGCTTCCTTGAGCTGTTGGATAAAAAGTTGGGATCATCATCATTATCACCATCATCATGGCAAGGTGGTGCATTGCTCCTGAGATCTGAAGGTGGCTTATTATGAAAAAAGGTCCATGGTCTTTTCCATGTGTTTTAATGTGCTGTAATTGCACGTGTTGATGGACTGCCCCTTCCCCTCTCTTATTGTTGACCTTTTGGGCTAGGGCTCATAAGAAGTGATGCTCACATGTTCTTCATCCCTGATCCGTTGCACAACTAAGGGCATAAAAAGTATCACTGACATACTTTTTTCCCACTACACCATAAATGCCACCAGTGGGAGCTTTTGTTATTGGCAATGGTGTTGGTTTTAATGTACTCTTTGGCCCAGCAAACATCTGTGCATTTCAATTTGTTGGAAACTTAGTTTGTGCAAGTCAAGGATAGAAGGGCCTATCTGAAAATGAGGTCCAGATGACTATCTGATGGAATTCTCGCCTATTGCCATGGGTTCTGATTACAGTGCATACACAGTTCCTGCCAGACACTTTCATGGATCATTTGGGCCCACTGCCAACCTGTTCAGCTGAGTGTGTGCTCATGCAGCACTTTTCAGAGAATGCACTTTTCGGGGAAAGTTAGTTGTGGCAAGCAAGCTGCCTTTCAGAGAAATGTGCCTTCCCAGACTGACCTTTCTGCTGAGGTAAGTTCCTCCAGAATGCAAAGGTTCTTTGGGTTACAAGCTGGAAAAAAATGCAACTTCAATTCAAGAAATTTTCTGGAGGGGTGGGGGGCTGGAATTGGGATCCATCATGGCCATCACTCAGGTTAATAGCAAACTTGGGGTGGAGTGGACGGGAGCCTGCCTGGGATGGGGATGGGTGGACACGTAGCTGCTTCCTCGGGTGAACCTCCACGTACAACACAATGTAAGCCACTGTGGTGCAGGAAAGAAACAGATGTGAAGTGCTTGAGAAGCTTTCACTGCAAATACATCCCTTTCAGCTGGATGTGAGCATATATTTTACTTCAGCCGTGAAATAATTTCTGGGAATAGTTTTGGCATGTCATGACTGGGCCTCAGTGGACGCTATTCAAAGCTACCAGATCTACAGTCCAAAAGCGTCTGAGCACTTGAATCGTGAGAAGAGAACCCTTCTGTTGATTAACAGGGAGGCATTATGGGAGATGTTGCTTACAGGAAGGAAACTGGCGTTTCTTTGGAACCACGATGGAACGAAGTGGAATATTTTCTCCTGCTTTCCTCTCCTCTCTACCCGAGATCTGCTATCTATCCTCATAATTTGTCCGATCTTCATTCCGTATTCTTTCCATGGCACCCAGCTTTCAATAGCAAAATGGCCACTGATGAGCAATAACAATAGATTTATCTCTTATTTATTAAATGTTACATTCTCACTGATTATCATCATGCAAATAGTAATAGAAATTGAATTTCATTTTCTTTCCCTTGCCTGCAAAAATGAAAAAAAGGGGGTTGGGGTTGGGGGGGGGGGTTCCAATTGAGTGAATCTCTTAATTTTGGTTCCTCTTAGTTTCCTGTTTTGGCACATTTGCCTATTTCAGTTTCTCCTGTTTTGTAAATCTATCCAGTTTGGATGCTCTTGGCTTCCCACTTTTTCTACTCATAAGTTCATTTTTTATGCCATTTCTGCCCATGGTTGAGTTTTTCCTAAAACTGTTATGTACTCATCCAAATACACTTTTTTAAAAAGCAAATGTGAGTAGCAGACACAGTTTCTGCAAACAATTCTCCCCTAATGCAATTTTGTACATCATTTTCATCAATATAAGTATTTTTCTCCATTTTTTTCCCTATTGCACTTTCATTTCTTTTCTTCATTGGCCACCTGTAGAGTGATTAAAATGAGAATTTCAAAGGATCCCTGTTTCACTGCCTGCTTCCAATTCCTGTGCATTCTGCCATATTTGAATTAGAATTAGAGAGTTGGGAGGGAGAAGCTGTTACTGGTTCCAGGAATGGCATTGATTCTGAACTCCACGGGAGAATTACAGCTCGGTTGCAGGCAGCAACATTTATTTATTTATTTATTTCAGTTTATATAGCCACCCACTCGCCAAGCAACTCTGGGTGGTTAACAAGTTAAACACATCAAAACATACTTCCACCATTTTAAAAAAGAACGACAAATAGGCCCATCGAGCACTAGGAACAATAGCTCATATAACACAACTAAGAAATACTGACATAACATCCTGGCTAGTGATCAAGGGAAGAGCCAGGTTTTCAGGGCCTTTCTAAAGGCCAACACAGTCAGAGCCATCCAAATCTTGGGGAAGAAAGGATGCTTTCAGCAACAGAGAATTATAGCTTGGTTGCAGGTTTCAACAATTATTCATTTTTGGTTCTTATGTGTACTACAAAAGTGTACTGTTTAATAGACAGCGCATGCCAACCTTCTCCGAGAGAGAGAACCAGAGAAATACAGTCCCTCATCTATTAATTGTACCTTGCAACTATTATAACTTAAAAATATTACAGAACGCTGCCTAGCATCACCAGAGTAAAAAAAAGGTAAAAGGTAAAGGTTCCCCCCGCACATTTGTGCAGTCGTGTCCGACTCTAGGGGCCAGTGCTCATCTCCGTTTGTTAACCAAAGAGCCAGCATTGTCCAAAGACGCTTCCATGGTCATGTGGCCAGCATGACGCACGCGGAATGCTGTTACCCTCCCACCGAAGTGGTACCTATTCATCTACTTGCATTTGCATGCTTTCGAATTGCTAGGTTGGCAAGAGCTGGGGCGAGTGCGGGAGCTCACTCTGTCACGCAGGGCTAGGGATTCGAACCTCTGAACTTGCTATCTTCCAATCAACAAGCCTGGCGTCTTACCCGCTGAGCCACCATGCCCCTTATCAGAGTAGATGACATCAAAAACAATTCTGGGGAATGGGAAATCCAGTTCTCCCATTACTGGCCAGCATGTTGGAAATTCCTCAGTGGAAAGCTGTTTCTTCAAGCTATTATTTCAGCCTTGGGTTATTTATTTCACATCTCAATGTGGTTGACCGCCTGAATCCTGAAAATGTTTTGTATCATTCATGAAAACTATAATTTAAAGTCCTGTAAGAGATCAAGATAAATATAAGGGAAGACATGTAGCAAGGAGATTTTCCTCAAATCCTGAGTCTACAACGTTATGTAATATGTACTCTCAGGGCTGTGTTCTTCTTTTCCTCATATTTATATTTACCTGTCAGGCTGTTTTATATCTCTCTCCAGTCAACTGAGAAAGTTTCACTATTGCAAGCGGGAAGGCAAACATGTATTATGAATCTGCTCATTTTGAATGTCTGAAATGCACTTGAATGCCCTGATAACTGCATATGAATTTTGCTGCTGGGAAAAATACATGCATTATTTTCTTCTCATTTTCTTATTAAGGAAATAAGTGAAAGCAAAATGAAAATATCTTTTTTTCTGCTCGTCCTCATTCCATTGAATGGAAAAGAATCGGTTTCCAAATGTTCTTTCAAAGGAGAAGGGAATTATACTGTAGTAAAGTTCTCATAGGTAGAAGTTTTCTAGCACTTATTTAGCAATGAGATGCAAGGATATCTGGCTTTCATTGTACATGTCTTTCTCTGGTCTGTCTCTGGTCTCCTGGTTTCCCATTTTTCAAACAATTCCCAAAAGAGAGATGAGAAGGGAATTTCTCCCAGGAATTTCTCCAGGGCATCCTATGCTTGAGAGGTTTTTGAATTTCTCCTTGCCCTAGAGAACACTGGAGAAATCAATTGTCCATGCAATTTCTTCGGTTGACAAGTTTGGTGGAGAATTTCAAAAGGCTATTTTTGTCCAGCTCCAGCATACACTATAATATGACTTTTTACCATAGTCTGGAGGAAGAGACCTTGATATTGGAATAAGGAATAACTGCTGCTCCGTTCCTGCAGAATATAATCCAAGGATGGAGAACATTCAGCCTTCTAGTGTAGCTGAAGCACAACATCTGCCAGCATGGCCCAAGCTGGGGAAGGTGGGATTTATAGGACAGCAACATCTGGAGGGCCAGCTGCCACCAATCCAGAGAGTAGAGAATCACCCTTCACACAAATCCTATTTCTTATCAGACGTTTGTCCTCACAATAAGATAGCCCCCACTGCAAATGTTTTGAGAAGGATAATAAATGGCATCCCTACCTTTGGTTGAAACTGGCCAGTAAGTGATTTCTCTAAGAGTTTGTTTTAAATAAAACGATTTATATTAGGCTGTACATCATTCTATATGCTTCTGGTTCAACAACTCTTGACTTGCATTCCCCCACCTCCCAGCTTGTTATTTATTGACATTTTTTTCATGAGAAGCAAGAGTGCAAGGGAAAGTGAAATTTGAACAAAATGTCAAATGGAATACACAGAGAGAGTGGAACTTTATCACTTCGATAGTAATGCAGCAAACTCCTTTTCCCATTTCTTCCCAATCTCCTATTTTTTCATTGTTACCTCTATATGTGTTTATTGTAGACCTGGTAGAACAAGAGGAATCTGTTGGGGACATTAGGGACATTACTGTAATTGCGCCCAATTTTTGTAAAGACCTGTATAAGTGACCTTTGGCCAACAGACAAATAATTTCCTATTCTAGCAGCTGTTAGGACTGAGTGTTTGTCAGCTTTCTCTTCTAGCCATGGTTCTCCGTTATTGTGGTGGCTTAAATTCACTAATTTTTTTCATTGCATTTTGAGGCCATTTTGTATTTCTATTGTTGGTGTCCAGCCACTCGTCACAGGAAGCTGGGAATACTCTGTATCATTTAACCCTTTTTTAAGGTCTGCAGTTGCTCAAATTTTGGGATGTTGAGATCATTTTGGGGTACTTTCACAAAATGGTTATTGTTGAAAAGGGGCTCATTTACAAAAAGTCCACCATGGGGAGGGCGCCCTGTTAAAGAAACTTTCATTGGCCAAAATGTAAATTGGTGGTGATGAAGGAAAAGTAATTTTGCCAAAGAAATCTCAACCAATCGATCAATCGATCAATGGCTTGACTTGATGGCCTAGTGCACAAATGAAAATAATGGTTGGGTTCCAAAAACAGGCCAAACTACAAATTACCCATACAAATTACTTGACCCCATTTTAGCCTGATCTAGAGGACTGAACGATCCCCATCATGGTGTTGATAATGATGGAACCATAGAAGAATTTCTTGCTCCTCAGTTGTACCTGGTTCTCCAGGAGGTTTCCATAGGACCTGGACTGGGCAGATCTGGCCTCTTTTGTACCCTCTGCAAACATTGAAAATACAGGTTTCAGCCAATGAGAACCTCTTCTGCTCTTCATTAGTTTTCTGCATGCCTTGAACTCTCTGTGTGGTCAAGGCTGATTTTAAATCACACAAACAAGTCCTTTGCAATTGATCTCTACACTTTCCATCATTGGTGTCTATTTAAGTGAATTAGACATTAAGACTTGTGTAAGAATCCATCCTGCCGCTTTTGAAAATTCTCAGTAGAGATAACACAATGATTGGCATGTCTCCCTTCTTCCTCTAATGGCATTCCAAGTGCATTAGTGAAAGGCATTGATTATTTTTTTCACCTGCCAGCAACTTTCTATTCTGAGCTAATCCAAAAGTAATTTAATTGCATCAGTGGCCCTGATGTTTCATTGGGGTCAGTTGTTACATCTGGGCTTGGAAGAGGTGTTTCATGCTGCCACATTCTTCTAAATAGAATTTCCCATATAGCTTGAATAAAATGGTGTATATAACAATAAGAGTCTTAGAAGATACCGACAAGATGCAGTGGGGAAAATCTCTCTCTCTCTCTATGTCTATGAAGGTTCTCAGTCATCCAGGTGGAATTGTCTGTAGCTTGAATCATGTCAACTGGATTTCTATTTTCTCAGTGGAAACGTTTCGCTCCTTATCCAAGGAGCTTCTTCAGTCTGAGCAAAGTTAGTAAGGGAATCCTTAAATATGTTTCTAGGTGGCTCTCTCTCTCTCTCTCTCTCTCTCTCTCTCTCTCTCTCTCTCTCTCTCTCTCTCATTCTCTCTCACATACAGACATACAGACATACATACAGAGAAGCATTGGTGCATATATGTATCAGAAACTGTAAAAAAATTTTTTTGCATCAACCCTGACCCTTCTGACAAATATTTATGGCCTGATTGCCAAAATTAACAGCATGATTGCCTGCCATGTTGTGGTGGAAACCACAAAAAAGCTGTCCCATGGACCTTAAGGGCAAAATACATTTTGGAGAAAGAACTATATCATTTTTTTCCAGTTAAGAATAATTATCCATGCATTTTATATTAGTGCTTCTATATTTTCTTAGAAGTAACACTTAGTGATTTGGATAGAGTGAACTTTTTAAAAACTCTTATGTTCTGGATTACAGCTTTCTTTTGATTTCTGGCTTACAGTTTGATTAAACCAGGTGTGAGCTCCCTGTTGTTTTCATTGCTTAAGGCAGTGTTTCTCAACCTCAGCGACTTTAAGACGTGTGGACTCCAACTCCCAGAATTCCCCAGCCAGCATGGCTGGCTGGGGAATTCTGGGAGTTGGAGTCCACACGTCTTAAAGTCGCTGAGGTTGAGAAACACTGGGTTAAGGGAAGAAGCCTTTCCTTCATGGGCTCCATTGGTCCAACAATAGGGATGAATGGGGGTGCTTACTCCGCCTGACCTCTCTAATTGTCAGCCCCACAAGTAGACCAGACCAAGAAATCAACTCCAAAGGAAGACTAAAACTATTTTTATTGAGATTGGCTCTAATAACAGAATCTTGCAAATCTAATTGTGCCACACTTCCTCCTCTTCCTTATACTCCAGTGAATTAGGGAGGTCTCTATCTGAGCTGCTTCTGAATGTGATCTCATTGTTAGACTTACTCTGTCCAGGTCGTCTTCTTTACTCTCTGCATTAATTCTGCCTCTGCCAAGGGAGCCCAAATAAATTGTGTTAGGGACAAAATTGGCCCTTGATTTGCCAGTTGCTCTGTCCCTTTTCTAAAGACTGGAATGTAGCTCAAGGAAGGTTCTTTCAGCCTCCACGTTTTTTGCCTCTCGAAGACAAGAGGTTCTTGTTCACCAGGCCTTTAATTACTAATGGTAAAATTAAATCATGGGTCCTTTTAAACGTTTCATTTGATCTGATGTGTTTAATTATTGTGAGGCATGTTGAGGAGCCACTTGAATAAAATAGCATTATATGATTCTTACTGTTGTTGCCATCATCAGAATAGCTCCAAAGCTAGCAGAATGCTACTGATTGTTATAAAAAATGGGTGTGTGCTATCCATGTACCCAAATCCATCCATCCATCCATCCATTCATTTATTTTATATTACCACCCATCTTCCCCCAAAGGGGGAAAGAGTTCACAGTAAAACCGGAATTAAAATACAAAACAAATCACAATAAAAGTGAAATAATATATAATATCATTATAATTATTAAAAGATATAAATAAAATAAAATGGAATCCAGATGGCTACAGTTCTTCCTCAATCCTGAGCGCAAAAGCCGTTCTCAATCCATTCTAGGGCGCTAGCCATCCCCAAGAATGACTATTTCCCCTCCCGTCCCAGGCTTGGTGGCAAAACCAGGTTTTCAGTTTTTTCCTGAAGTCCAGGAGAGAGGGGGCCTGTCTCACCCCTGGGGGAAGGATGTTCCAGAGGGCGGGCGCTACTGCAGAGAAGGCACGCTTCCGAGACCCCGCTAGGTGGAATTCTTTTAAAGATGGGGTCCGTAACATGCCCTCTCTGCATGACCGGGTGGGACGGGTCGATTCAATAGGGACGAGACGGTCCCTCAGATAACCTGGTCCCATGCCATGTAGGGCTTTAAAGGTGATTATTTGCACAACGCTCAATATCTCCATATCCTGATATATTTTTTAAAAATTTCCCCATTCCTCTTTTCTCTCTCTCTTTTCCTTCTAGCTTTAGTCACAAACAGACCACCTCAGCCGTTGTATCCTGCAGAGAATCAGACAAGTCTTATAGAAGTCCAGCTGGGTAAGTTCTTTCTGAGACTAACAAACTGGTGTGACTGGAATGAAGCAAGAGTAGAGTATTGCTGATGTTACTATAAGTAAATCAATTGGTGACTTTCTCATTTGCAATAGTGTGTGTGTGTGTGGGGGGGGTTATTCCAACAACAGTTTAAAGGAGGAAATTTGCATAGCGTTGGAGAATGGGGCTAATTCTCCAACGCCACAGCCATTCAATGTGGAAAGGCCGCGGTTCATCAGAGGAGATGATGGATGGATCAAGGGATCAGTGCATAAACTCTTGAAATGGTGCATGAAACAACCGGTTTTCACTCTGCATGGGAGAAAGATGTGGATAAATTTGCTGTAATAAGGTGGGGTGGGGAGATTAGGACTGGTATTTATAAAGTTATGCATGGTATGTACAGTAGGAAACAGAAATATTCTCCCCCTTTCTATAATAGAAACCGAGTCATTCCATGATACTGTTTGGGGGGAATTTGTGTTTCTTTACATACCACTTAAGGAATGCGTTGCCGCAAGATGTGATGATTGTAACCTCCTAACGTTTTTATTTCTCAGTTTCTCATTTTTGCAAATGTCATCTATGGTTCATCTGACGGCACATTGTTCCAAAGGATAATACTTTTTCGTTTTCAGTTTTGCTTACATGCCATTTTTGTAAACAAATAGCACTAAGAACACATTTTTATTATTGTTTTCATTTGCATTCAGGCTTTTCCCTAATATGCTTTTTCAAAAATTGGCAGACTGGTTTTTTTTTTAAGTGTGAACTCCAAGTGATAACGAATTTTCAGTTCATGTAGCACAGATACGTGAAACTAGATAAGAACAATTTTCTCTCCAATCCCTGATAGATCCTTGATTAAATGGTTTTAAGAGCAGATTAAACAAATTAATGTGGGAGAGTGCTCTTTCATTACTTCTTGACCATGAGACCAAGTTGAGCCTTCTCCATTGGAGAATTATGACTCTTACGTCCTTTTGTTGTTTATTCGTTCAGTCGCTTCCGACTCTTCGTGACTTCATGGACCAGCCCACGCCAGAGCTTCCTGTCGGCCATCACCATCCTCAGCTCCCCCACAGTTGAGTCTGTCACCGCCAGAATATCATCCATCCATCTTGCCCTTGGTCGGCCCCTCTTCCTTTTGCCTTCCACTTTCCCCAGCATCAGCATCTTCTCCAGGGTATCCTGTCTTCTCATTATGTGGCCAAAGTACTTCAGTTTTGCCTTTAATATCATTCCCTCAAGTGAGCAGTCTGGCTTTATTTCCTGGAGTATGGACTGGTTTGATCTTCTTGCAGTCCAAGGCACTCTCAGAATTTTCCTCCAACACCACAGTTCAAAAGCATCTATCTTCCTTCGCTCAGCCTTCCTTATGGTCCAGCTCTCGCAGCCATAGGTTACTACAGGGAATACCATTGCTTTAACTATGCGGACCTTTGTTGTCAGTGTGATGTCTCTGCTTACGTCCTACTTTCTGGAGGCATTTAGATAGGAGAAGGTTTGGAGATAACCATGCAGAGCTCTTCACCAATACTTTCAACTTGTGTTTAACTGTATTTCAAGAAATAAGTCCCATTTTGCTGTGAAAATGTCAGTATCTATAGATCCCCACTGAATTGCATAGTGATATACACGTAGAATAAATATACAACTAAACTCTTCTATAAATCCAAACACAATATATGACCTAATCTCAGGCTTCAAGCTTGGATGATATCTTAAGAAGCACTATCTCCTTTTCTTTTACAAGATGACAACGATCAAAACAATCCCATCAGACAAAGACAAGAGCTTAAAAACTGGACGTATTTTCCCCCTTGTTTTTGCTTTTGGTTGTTTAGCAGGGCTAGAATTGTGTGAATGAGATTGCAGGAGGTAGCTCTGCTAAATGTTATCAATTTCCTAGTGCCATGATAAGATTGCAAATAATATAATCCTGAGAAGATAAAGAATAATAAAGAGGTTTCAGCCCCACACAAACGTAGTGTGCAATCTGGATTAGCAGATTGAATCTTTGTCGAATCCAGACTCAACCTATGACATATTGCTGTTGAAAAATATGTTTTTCTCTCCTGCTAGTTTTGCTATTGTGGTTTCAAGTACTGTTTGGATTTGTGATTCTATGAAAATCTCAGCCCCTGTCTGTGATTATAAGCAAGACAATATGTCTACGCCTTTGGGAACTATCAGCAACTGTTGACAGTTAATCTAATTATGGTGGGTGTGGAAGGAAAAATTAGGGTGAAAAAGTTTCTCCCTGAACAGCGCCACAGATTTTCCATTTTCCATTACTGAATGCATTTGAACGGTTAGCAATTCAGTCTCCCAAACACAAAATAGGAGATGATATTAGTTGGGAAGCCGTTTCATGCTTTAGGTTACATTTTGAGAACTTGCCAGTTCTGAATTTTGATAGGATTTATTTGATACATGGCTGGAAAAACAGCTTTGCATTTATGTACCAGAGGGAGAAATCGAAATTAAAAGCAGAGTAAATTGGCAGTCCTTTCTCATCCTTCATTTGAAAAAAAAATGAAAGGAAAAAATAAAATCAAGCTTTTGAAATGGATTCACACTGTGACTTTTATGTTCTGTTCGCTAGGCTTGTCGCGCAAATGAGTTATTAGAATATGAACAGCTCATAGAAGCTGTAAATTACAGGATAGTAACATTCTGCTATTTTGACCTTTTCAACATTCTGCAATTTGCTAGACAATGCCATTCAGTTTCCTTCTTACCACTCTTGTTTACAGCTTTGCTAAATGGGTGAGGATGGCAAAATGGGCAGCCAATCCAAATAGACAGGATTGGTAAAGGTCAGAGTCGTGCATCATTCTTCTTCTTCCCCACAGTTGACTATCAAAGATGAGAGCATCCAGATTAGGATAATAGGTTTTTTTTTTTAATGAGAAGAGGAAGAGGAGGGGAAAAAAGCATTCTGCCAATGATAAGACCGAGGATCCCTCCAAAGAATAGTGTGACCATGGCTGGAAGGATGGGATCAAAACCAAGAGATTGAATGTGTGAGCAGGTTGCCCTGCCAAGTGATAAAGAGGATTTTTTTTTTGTGGGGGGGGGGTTTCTTTGCTATATTTCTAATCTGCCCAATAAGCAGTGTTTTCTGGTGGGATTACTGTCGGCCTTGCGAGGTAGTCCAGACAAGAAGCACACCAAGGAGTACTAACTCTAGGTTGCATTAACAGAATCTTGCAAGTCTGAAAGTACACCTCTCCCCCCCGTCACCTTTACAGCCCAAGAAACTAGGGAGGGTCCCTTCTGAGATGTTTGCCATGTCCACATTCGTCCTATGGGCTCAGCTGCCTCTTATCTGACTGTTGCCTGGTCTGCGGCTCTTCCTCCTGTCTCCCAAGGTCATTCCCACAGCCCATTACAATTACGAAGTTGTTCCAAACATTAAATACAATGGAACAGTGAAATACAATGATGAAGAAGATGTCTGATTTGAGGTGTACCCATGCATACCGCTAGGGCAGCAGTTCTTAAACTATTTGACCCAATTACCCTTTCTCCCAGTCTCAAATAAAGTCCCCTATAGGAGCGGTCCCCAACCTTTTTGGCACCAGGGACCGGTCGTGGAAGACAATTTTTCCACGGACTGGGGGGGGGGCAGGGTTTGCAGGCGGGAGCCAATCGTGCACACCGGGGGGTGGGGTTTGCAGGTGGGAGCCCCGCGGCCCACTTCCTAACAGGCCGCGGCCCACAGGTTGGGGACCCCTGTCCTATAGGAACAAAGTGTCCGACTTCATAATCACATGCCCAGGCCAGAAAGGCTTAAGCAAGCAATTCTCAGAATCGAAATTAGGTGGGGTGGCCATTCTTTCTTACACGCTCCTTTTTTACTTTCTCTCTTTCTTAATTTTTCTCTCTCTTTCTCATTCCCTCTTTCACCATCTCTCTCTCTCCGATCCCTTGGAAGAGGTACCAGAATTAGACTGAGGGCCACATGTGGGCTCGAGTTAGCTCGCTCCTGCGCTATCTATGTACAATGAGAATTGTCCACCCGGAATTAGCATCGGGTAGGGGATTAAACCAATAGGCTCCCCATTTTTCCAAATATACTGGAAGGTATTGTGTTTCAAAAGATAGCTCTTTGCTCTGAATTTACAGCTCTGAATGTATACACAATCATTTGCAGACTGTTGGCAAATCTGTATCTTCTTTTTGTGCATGTGATACATTTCCTCTCCTTTGTTGTAAGTGGTTTTTGTGGTTCACCCTCTCAGGGATCTCCAGAAAACATGGCCCCTCTGTTTGCTGCCTCCTCCCATTGTAATAACTGGCATTCTGATGGGTGGTGTGCAAATAAATATCAATTTAACTTTCGTGGCACTCCAAGCTAATAGTTTACTGCAAGGGACTCCAATTATGTCGTTCACAAATCGAACTGCATGCTTTACTGCTCAAGCTTCCTGTGATTCTCCGCTAATTCAAAGCATTTTCCATCCTTCATTGCCCAAGCTGAATAGTTTATGGTTACAGAATTTACATATATTATAGCCATCCATGATTAAGCTACAAATTATAGTTCAGTGATCCAGAGACAACGACTGGAGCTGGGTGAATAATTAATTAACAACAGGTAATTTATTCAATGAATTTCAACCTCCCTTCTCTTTGCAAATTGGACTTGTACAGAGAGAATGGTGGTTTTCTCGGATGCATCTCAGTGATTTTGGTAAATAACTCTTTGTCTATCTCACTCATGGCTTGAATACCTATTTCTTTTGGACTGATATTTAATCCAGAAAGTAGATGTTTTGATAGGACCTTTCAGCCTTACATAAAGGCCCGCTTCTCTTTTGTGACTGATGAGATTAGCTTTTCTGACAGTTAATTTTGAATGTTAATGGCCTGCGTTACGCCAGGGTAATTGTTCCGATGCTTTAGCCTTTCTGTGCTAGTTAACGGTTCTGTTTTTGATGTTGTTTAGAATGTCTTCACATTTTAAAGAAAGATGCCCTCAGATAGACTCAGCTCCTGGTATTACATGAAAACATCATGATTTCCAAGATTTTTTATTATTATTATTTAGTACTAATCAGTACAGTACTGGCTGTGCTTAGCTTCTGATCCCAAAGAAGGAACACCTTTTTAAGTTTATCTGTTTATGAAGATACAAGGTTTTATGAAAGCTGATCTCCTTTTTTGAGAATGGGAAAGTAGCATCGTCTCTGACCGGGGGATTTATATGGTTAGGGTGGGAAGATTGCTTTCATGTTTGCAGAATATTTCTGTGCCATGCTGGAGGGTTGAGTCAGGGTTACATTAATCTCTCAGCGTTTCTCTCACTCTCTCTCTCTCTCACACACACACTTCAATCACTATTCAGGAGTGCTAATTCCAAGCTGGCAGGACCAATGGAGATCCTTGTATTACTCTGCATGTGCCAGATTGTCTGGGCCATGGTGAAAAATAAGTGGGCCTCCCCAGGATTCCTAGGGCCATATGGAAAATAGCCACGGTTGCAGATGTCCTACAGGTAGTAGAACATCTGTCCTAAGTTTGATACAAGTAGGGCTAGAAGCATCCCCATCTGTCAGCCCTTCAATGTAGTCCAGATAAGAAACCAATACCATGAGTACTAACATTACCTTTATTGTAAGGTTAAGTAACAGAATCTTGCAAATCTGAAAGCACATCTCTCCCCTCTTGCCTTTACTTTCCAGGGGATTAGGGAGGGAGCACCTTCTGAGATGCTTTCCAGACCCCCATTCCTTCTGTGGGCTGAGATGTCTCTTATCTGACTGCCAGGCTTCCCAGATAGACCAGACAGGAAACAGAAACAGGACCAGATGAGTTAATTCTACTTTATTGTTAGGCTAACAGAATCTTGCAAGTCTGAATGTACAAATCTCCCACTGTCTCTTTTTACAGCCTGGTAAGTTGGGGAGGTTCCTTTCTGAGTTTCTTTCTCTGTCCCTTATGCAGCTGTGGGCTATGCCCTCTCTTATCTGATTGTTCCCTAGGCAGTATCTCTTCCCCCCCACCCCGTCTCCCAAGGTCATTCCCACATACTATTACACTGACTGTTGCCCTGTCTGTGGCTCTTCCTCCTCCCGTCTCTCAAGGATATTCCCACCGACCATTACACCATCTTCCCCACGGAATGCTACTGGCCGTTGGCACAGATGAATGGAATGGGCCTCATATCTGACTCTGCGGCTGTGTTCACACATGTTTAACCTGGTTGTTAAATTATTCCATTTTCTGAGTGTGCATGATAAACTGAACCATAAGTTGACCCAACATACTACCCCACCCCCATACCACAATAACCAAGATTATGTTGGTTATTATGGTGGGCAGATGCAGCCACTGGATTGTTAACTGATCTTGTTAAATTTGTTGGGTGAATAAGGCCACTATAGAATAACTGCCTCAGAGACTGTCTTTCCCTCTGTGATACAGTCTAAAGTTAGGTTAAAGTTTCCACCCTTTAATTGATTAGCTGTCTGGGGGTTTAAGACAGACTCCTGTTTTCACGTAATGACCATGTTTGCTCAGAGAAAGATAGAAGAGAGATCTGTTGACTGTCTCCTGGACAGAAAGTGTTCGGTTTACCTGATGAGACCCTCAAGAAGTGCTGGCGATGCCTCAGATAGAAATCAAGACTTACCCCTGGCTACACAGCCTGGCTTTTGTTGTTGCGTAATTACTTGAAGTGATAAAGAGGAAAGGGTGTCTGATCATTGATCAACTAATAGGTTATAAATAGCAGCATCGCTTGTAGCTTGAATCATGTCAACTGGATTTCTATTTTCTCAGTGGAAACATTTCGCTCCTTATCCAAAGAGCTTCTTCAGTCTCCTTGGATAAGCTCCTTGGATAAGGAGCGAAACGTTTCCACTGAGAAAATAGAAATCCAGTTGACATGATTCAAGCTACAGACAATTCCACCTGGATGACTGAGAACCTTCATAGACAGCAGCATCGCTTGTTCAGGATTATCAAACGGAAACAGCGTGGGGTCTTCCGATTAGCTTTACATACAGGACGCTTCACCAGGACTAATGCATGAACTAGACAGCTCGCAGCCAGAGAGCAGAGACCCAGTCTGATAAGATACTTTCCTTGCAAATACTGGAAAAGCCCTTAATAACTCAGAAAAACCAGCTGCTACGCGCTCAAGTCCTACATATAGCAGTCCCAAGGTTCGGATCCTGCCTTTCTTTCTGCCTTCAAGGGTGAACAGCTATGACAGCTATGTGATAAAGGGAGCTGCTGCTCACGACAGTTGATGCCTTTTAATAAAATTGGTTAGTTGGAAAAGGTGCTACCAGACTCCTCCTGATGTGTTGCCACTATAGACCAGCCTTTCTCAACCTTTTCACCCTGGAGGAACCCTTGAAATATTTTCCAGGCCTTGGGGAACCCCTGCACATACAGGCCAGAAGTTACAAAATAATTATATTTGTTTCATGGGTAGGCCTGTATATATGCATTAACGGTGTTCTTAAACTGAAAATAAAGAATGAAACTTACCTCTTTATTTTTTTATTATTATTTATTTAATTTTTATCCCGCCTTTATTATTTTTATAAATCACTCAAGGCGGGGAACATACCTATTACTCCTTCCTCCTCCTCTTTTCCCCACAACAACATCCCTGTGTTGGGCTGAGAGAGAGTGACTGGCCCAAGGTCACCCAGCTGGCTTTCATGCCTGAGGTGTGAAATTTAATGTGAAGTTGGCCGAATTTGAAATAAATTTTTAAATACATTGTGATCTCCCAGGGAACCCCTAGTGACCTCTCACAGAACCCCAGGGTGCCAAGGAACCCTGGCTGAGAAACCCTGCTATAGACTAACTTGACTCTCCTCTTACAATATCATTTCTCAGAGTGAGAACTGATTGGCAACTGTGCATTTTTCTTCTAACGGATTCATCCAGCCTTTGGCCTTGACGCCCTTTGCCCTCACAAAACTCCAGCCTGTCTGTTCTATTATTCTATTTTATGTATTATATTCCAATATTGTACTTTATTATTTTGTTATGAAATATAGGTGCTGTATAAATAAAACAATATGAGCAACAGGAATATGAATATTAATTAGAGACAAACACATCTGCCCATTTGGGTTTTTCTCAATTTCTCTTATTTCCTCATCTTGGATTCACTTTGTCCTATTTCCATATCGATTGAAAAACGACAAAAGATCTGCATAAAAATTGGTATGCAGCATTTGAACATAATTTCCCTAACATATAAAAATGTTGCACACGTTTCCTCAGTGTAATTTTTTCTCTCTCTTTCTCTTTTTTGCAACCGTATGCACTTTTGTATGCACATTTTCATAATACATGTAAATGTTGGCATTTTTTGTTTGTTTGTTTGGCTAACTGCTTTGAAAAATTCTGAAAAATCCATCCCAAGTCATTTGTTTGTTTGGAAAAGGCAGATGAACAAAGCTTTTAATGAAGCTTAAATTCCCTTTGGTCTTGATCCTGTCCCCTTTGGGGAATTTAACCCCCAGTCTATCACTCAAAGGTCCAACTATTTTATCTACTGCCTAGAAGATTTCAACTGGCAGTGATGATGTTTGGAATATAAGAAATCCTATTTTTGCCTCAGAACAAATGCATCTTGCCTATGCTATTTGAAGCCACGTGAGTGAATTTCTTTATTCCTAAGTTGTGAAAAAGTGTTGTTCTGAAATCCTGATCTAGACACCTTATCCTCATTGCATGATTTTGTTTAAAACAGGTTGAGTTTGCCTGATACTCACAAATCACATTTGAACCTAGTTTGTTGCTGTGATGCTCTAGCTGGACTATGTGGTTATTTTATGGTTCAGTAAGCCATATGAATGGAGAGTCAGTTTGGGGCAGTGGTTAAGGTGCTGGGCTAGAAACCAGGAGACTGAAAGTTCTAGGCCTGCCTTAGGCACGAAGCCAGCTGGGTGACCTTGAGCCAGCCCCTCACTCTCAGCCATAGGAAGGAGGCAATGGCAAACCAGGAGACTGAGAGTTCTAGTTCTGCCTTAGGCATGAAAGCCAGCTGGGTGAATTTGGGCCAGTCCCTGTCTCTCAGCCCTAGGAAGGAGCCAGTGGCAAACCAGGAGACTGAGAGTTCTAGTCCCACCTTAGGCACGAAGCCAGCTGGGTGACCTTGAGCCAGCCCCTCACTCTCAGCCCTAGGAAGGAGGCAATGGCAAACCACTTCAGAAATCTTGCCAAGAAAACTGCAGGGAGTTGTCTAGGCAGTCGCCAGGAGTCAACACTGACTCAAAGGCACCACTACCACCACCAACAAAAAAAAAAGCCATATGAACCTGGAAAATTGGGTTAATTGAGTAAATCAGGGTTCATTTAACTGGAGGTAAGCATGCCATGCAAATGCAGCTATTTTGAAAAATTTATTTTAAAACATAAATTAAAGGCATCTGACATTTTAGCAGACAATAATGGAAGATGATGAGATTAAAAATGAAGAAACGAAACAGCTGACTCTGTCTTTCTTTTTTTATTTCTTCCCACCACTAGCTTGATTGAAATCACTAGTTTTGCCCCACTCATGTTGATTATGTGGAACCTAATTTAGATCCTGAGTCGAACCAGAATGTGACCCAAGGACAGCTGGAAATGGATGTCCCCTTCCACTCAAGCAGCTGAGCTGAAAGACAGATCTCTGCTGTCAGAAACACGATTCACACAACTGAGCTATTTGGAGACTTTCACTGCTTAATTTGTTGTTGTTGTTCAGTCGTTTAGTCATGTCCGACTCTTCGTGACCTCATGGACCATAGCACGCCAGGCCTTCCTGTCCTCCACTGTCTCTCGGAGTTTACTCAAATTCATGTTCATTACATCGGTGATGCTATCTAACCATCTCATCCTCTGCCGTCCCCTTCTCCTTTTGCCTTCAGTCTTTCCCAGCATCAGGGTCTTTTCCAGTGAGTCCTCTCTTCGCATTAGGTGGCCAAAGTATTTGAGCTTCAGCTTCAGCATCTGTCCTTCCAATGAGCAGTCAGGGTTGATTTCCTTTAGGATTGACTGGTTTGGTCTCCTTGCAGTCCAAAGGACTCTCAAGAGTCTTCTGCAGCACCACAATTCGAAAGCATCAATTCTTCGGCGCTCAGCCTTAATTAGAATGTTTCAAATTAAACGAAACCATTTTTGCCATGCTTCTCAATCCTTCTAATACCAGCTCTCCAATGAAACACATTTTCACCTATTGCATTTATTTTTCCCTGATAGGAAACTAAAGCTAATTCACACCTATAGAGTTGTTTTTTTTAAAGTACAGATTCTGCTGGGAGTGAATTCCATCATCTTGGTCCAACAGATTCAAGTAGCCCCTGTCTTGAATGAAGTTCAGCTAGTGTGTGTGTGTGTGTGTTGGTGTGTGTCTTCAAATCAGTCTTGACTCCTGCCTGGACTGGTCGCTCCAGTTTTCTTGGCAAGATTTCCGAAGTGGTTTGCCATTGCCTCCTTCCTAGGGCTGAGAGTGAGGGGCTGGCCCAAGGTCACCCAGCCGGCTTTTGTGCCTAAGGCGGGACTAGAACTCTCAGTCTCCTGGTTTGCCATTGGCTCCTTCCTAGGGCTGAGAGACAGGGACTGGCCAAAGGTCACCCAGCTGGCTTTCATGCCTAAGGCGGGACTAGAACTCTCAGTCTCCTGGTTTCTAGCCCAGCACCTTAACCACTAGACCGAACTGGCTCTCTATTCATGTGGTTTAAAAAGGTAAAGGTTCCCCCCGCACATTTGTGCAGTCGTGTCCGACTCTAGGGGCCGGTGCTCATCTCCGTTTGTTAGCCGAAGAGCCAGCGTTGTCCGAAGATTCTTCCACGGTCATGTGGCCGCATGACACGCGCGGAACGCTGTTACCTACCCACCAAAGTGGTACCTATTCATCTACTTGTATTTGCATGCTTTCAAATTGCTAGGTTGGCAAGAGCTGGGGCTAGTGCGGGAGCTCACTCCGTTACGCGGGGCTAGGGATTCGAACCTCCGAACTTGCGATCTTCTGATCGACAAGCCTGGCGTCTTACCCGCTGAGCCACCCCGCCCCTTATGCAGCTCTCATGTGGCTTACTGAACCATAAAGTAACCACATAATCCAGTTAGAGCATCACAGCAACAAACTCGGTTCAAATGTGATTTGTGAGTGTCATGCAGACTCAGCCTCTCTTCGTTTTTCTTCTGCTTCTTAGTAACATAGTGCACTGTGGAGACATCTTCTGGGATTGGACATCTGATCATGCAGTTTATAAAGTTACTTCCATCTGGCTCTGGGTCCAAACTTTGTTATTAATCCAAATAAGTATTTGCTGGATCAGAAATCTATGTTCCCACACAAACTTACATGAAGCAGACATAGTATGTCCACTAATGCTTAGTTCCTCCTTTGATGTAAATACTGGATGAGTCTTAACCATATGGACAGATAATCTACACTGAAAAATTAGAGTCACCATGGAGTGACCTAGAGGTTTCTGCTTCTGGTGTTGGATCTTGTAGGAGAGTTCTGAGGTGTATCTTAATATTTAGCAGTTATGTATTAATGTATAGAGTGTATAGAATACTTGGTATTAATAAATATATAGCAATATCCTACAAGCTCTGATGGCTATTTAGACATGCATGTTTTAGCCTGGCCCATGATCCTGATTAGAGATGATCTGAAAGCAAAGGACCACACTTTCCAGGGGTCTGCAGGGTATAGTCAAAAAAGCCAAGATGGTGGTCAGGATAGTGCGATGGAAGCTCCGTCTACTTTTTATGTGTGATGCACCATCATGACTACCATCCTGACTTTTTTGACCATGCCCTGCAGATACCCCTGACACCTTCCTTGGCTACAATTTGAGTTTTGCTTTGCTAAAGCATTGAATAAGTCAGGCCACAAATATAGTGAGTAGTGGAGAAGGCATACAAATAAACATTTGTTCAGACATTTCAGAGGGGGAAGGCGAGCATTAGAATGTTCCATTTTTATTTTTGAAAAATTGGAGCTGTTTTTTTTCCCCTCCTCTCCCCAGGATATATCTCACACCAAGACACACATCAAGTGTCTAGATAATAAGTGACATAGCACAGAAGGGATTTGGCGAGTACCGTTTCAACTCTGTGCACACTGAGCAAGGATTTTTCATTTCATCCATCATTCACAGCTCACTGCAGTGCTTCCAAAAGTCACTTAAACTCATCCTGTCTAGCAAACGATGGGGATGGAAAAAGGCCAAAAAAATCAGTACCATATCCCCTCTTATTGTGGTACCTCTATGCTTGAATGATACAAGTCAGCAAGGAGTCATGATTGTTAGCAAGATTGAGATATATATTGGAGGACATCTCTGGGGTTCCAAGTCCAGGGCATTCTTTTGCCTGATTCTGCAGTAGCTTGTGTGTCTGTTTTGCCTCTGCAGTCGTTAGACCAGCATCTTCTGAAAAGATCCTTCTGAAATACTGACAAGGCAATCCTTTGCCCATTGCAGCATCCTGCATCTATGCTGCCCCTCCCCCTCCCCAAAAGGGCTAGTTGGCCAAGGACCGCTGGCCCCTCCCCCTCCCCTTTCCCTTTTATCCTATAAAATGGGTGCTGTAAACAAGGATGGCCTTGGGAGAACTTTGGGAGAGTTGCTTTTTTAAACGGTAACATGTCTAATTTTGGACTTAGGCTGGAGATTTTATTCAGTTCCCACCTCAAAATGGCAGGCAAAACAGTGATTCTTGGGAATGGCTTCTGGAGGTTTCTGGAGTTGTATGTTATGTTATTTGTAGCTTTTATTGATTGAGAACCTGCCTAAAGTCTGGTGACCAAGAATGGGGTAGAAATACGGCGGTGAAATAAATAAATAAACAAACAAACAAACAAACAAACAAACAAATAAATAAAGTGGCTCATTCTTTTTCCACAGCCATGGACAGAGGGAGCTTGGAGATCTGCAAGAAAGGGTCGTGGGGGCCACTGGCATCCCAGAATTAGATAGGAAAATTAAGGATTTAATTGAATGGAGGAGGGCAACTTTTTTGAAAATGGAAGCTGCATTTTCTCCCTCCTTTTTAAAAATTTTTAGAGCAGGGAAATATTGCAGAAGGAAGGGGCAAGTATTGTAATGGCATTACTAGAGGAGAAGGATTCAGGACTTTGGAACTTTTCTCATCTTAGATAACTTGTGTTAAATTATAATCAATGCACAAAGCCCATAGAAGCGTAGCATTCCTATTTTCCTTAGTTTCCTCCCCAGATTGGCAGGACAACGGCATGTATACTGCAGTTTCCTGTCCAATTTGGCAGCATGATCTCAGGAGATGGGGAGCCCCAGGGATTTCAGAAAGTCAGCATGACAGCCAGAGGTCCTATATTGCCAACCCTTGAATTAAATTTAGGAAATTTCAGATCATCCTGTTACACAGCTAAGGTAACTTAGCTACCCATGTGAGCAGATAAGAGACACAAAGTTGTGGCCATCAGTAGGACACAAACACAACTGACCTAGAAAACAATGGAGCAAGAGATTGTGGTTTTGGGTAGGAAAACCCACCCAGAATGGCTGATGGTAGCTTACTCTCAAAAGAATGAGCAGAGTTGAGCTTCTCACCTACTGGAGGGTAGAAGGAGGTGTGTGTGTGTGTGTGTGTGTGTGAGAGAGAGAGAGAGAGAGAGAGAGAGAGAGAGAGAGAGTCAGTCAGTCAGTCAGTCAGTCAGTCAGTCAGTCTCAGGATACATAAAGGTAAAGGTTCCCCCCGCACATTTGTGCAGTCGTGTCTGACTCTAGGGGCCGGTGCTCATCTCCGTTTGTTAGCCGAAGAGCCAGCGCTGTCCGAAGACGCTTCCGCGGTCATGTGGCTGCATGACGCGTGCGGAACGCTGTTACCTACCCACCGAAGTGGCACCTATTCATCTACTTGCATTTGCATGCTTTCGAATTGCTAGGTTGGCAAGAGCTGGAGCAAGTGCGGGAGCTCACTCCGTCACGCGGGGCTAGGGATTCGAACCTCTGAACCTGTGACCTTCCGATCGACAAGCCTGGCGTCTTACCCGCTGAGCCACCACCCCCCTCTCAGGATGCATAGCTAGTATTAAGAGTTGTATTAGTCCCTAACTACCAGGCGCAGCGTGGTGGTGGCTCAGCGGGTAAGACGCCAGGCTTGTCAATTGGAAGATTGCAAGTTCGGAGTGAGCTCCCGCACTCGCCCCAGCTCTTGCCAACCTAGCAATTCGAAAGCATGCAAATGCAAATAGATTAATAGGCACCACTTCGGTGGGATGGTAACAGCATTCCGCACACATCATGCCAGCCACATGACCGCAGAAGAGTCTTCGGACAGCGCTGGCTCTTCGGATAACAAATAGAGATGAGCACCGCCCCCTAGAGTCAGACACCGACTGCACAAATGTGCTGGGGGGGGGGGAACCTTTACCTTTACCTTACCAGGCTCAGCAGGACACATCTTCAGCCTGGGCATCAGGTGTGGATTATGGAAATGTAAACACGTTTCACAGGAGCAAATAAACGAAGGTTCTTGGTGCTTATACCTCATTCAGGAAATTCACCTCCCTCCCTTGGCATGCTTTGGCCCCCATCTCTGCCATCTAAACAAGATCCGGAGCTGTTTTGGAGCTTCCTCATAATCCACATGAACTTGATATCTGTGCTTTTCTCCGATGGTTTGCCTTAGGAATTCTGAGGTTCTCTGGGAAAGCATCCTAACTACCTCTATGAAAAAAACAAAGGGGTGCAAAATTGCATGTTACTGTAGAAACTGAAGAGGGGTATTGTCATTTCAGTCACAAGATTCTGCTTCCAGTACTGTTTCCCCTCTCTGCATAAACAGCTTCCCCCTTGCCTATGAGTTCTTTGACAGAGGTGAATTCCATTATTTCCTCTGAGTCTCTAGATGCATCTGACATCTGCTCTCAAGTTTCAGTAGTTTACTCCAGCAGTAAAATATTCATCCCGAGTGCTAGCTGTAGGTCAACCTCTATTATCAAGGGCATCCAGGGCAACCAGCATTGGACTCCATGGAATAAACTACAATGCAGGCGAGCCTAATATCTTCATAGAGTGGCATTCTTCAACATGGCTATATGGTTAGTTGGGGTATACGTACCAGAATGAGTCCCAAAAGTTTGCCAGGGCGGGGTGTGTGTGTGTGTGTGTGTGCGTGTGTGTGTGCAGGATGCTAGCTTGGGATCTGCTCAGGATGGTCCAAGGTTTCAAGTTCTAAAGTTCTAAACCCTAGCCAAGCTTCCCGTTGATTTTCTCAGCAGAAAGGATTATGTCAGCTTCCTGCTGAGGCTGAGACTTTCCTTGGAGCAAGATAGCATTTTCTGGCTCTTGGTTATTGTGGTGACTACTGTTTCTCCTCCCCCTCCCCCTCCTAGTACTCATATCCCCACCAGCCCTGACAGACTGTGGGCAGACACACACCCACACACTGGTATAAATAAGATCAAAACACACACCTAAGCATAATAGCAATAGACAGCTAGAAAGAGGTGGAAGATTTGGTGGTAATCCAGGAGGTTTGGGGAATCAGGATGGATTTCCTAACCTGGGGGGAGGTGGTGGAGGCGGTGGGTTGGGTAACAACCAGGGCAGTAATATGGGAGGTGAGATGAACTTTGGGCCTTTAGCATCAATCCAGCCATGATGGCAGCTGCTTAATCCCCCCGCCATAAGAATTTTTCTCTCGTTTTTTAAAGTTTGTAATAATAAATGTTTTTATACAGTATATTTATTGGTTTTATAATTAAGTGTTGTACGCTGCCCAGAGTTACTTTTCTGTGAGATGGGTGGCTTTATGAATTTGATAAAATAAACAAACAACAAACAAACAAATAAATAAATAAGGCACCAAAGAATTACTAAGAACTGAAAGCACGTTCAAACCAAGTGCTTTTAACTTGTTTACAAAAAGGGAGGAATACTGTCCTCTGGCAGGGAAACTATTACAAAGATTGGGGGTCACCACTGAGAAGACCTGTCATTTTGTCCATGTTCCATGAACCTCAGGAAGAGGGGGACTGTCAACAGGCCCTCTCTAAATATCTGGACCAGTTTTGCAGCTTCTGTCCTGGCAGTACGTTGTCTGATGTATCCTGGTGCTGCACTATACTGGGTTTTAAATAGCCCTTTGAATCGGGCCTAAAATCATACTGGTAGCCAATGCAGTGAGTTTGCTCATACTCCATGCTAGCAGGATACTCCCACTAATAATCTGACCACGGCATTCTGCACCGCTCTGTGGCTTCCAGGTTGGTTCTCAAAGCAGCTCTACATTACATATTGTCATGCATTAGTGCATTAAAAAAAGGTAAAGGTTTTCCCCTGCACAGTTGTGTCCAACTCTAGGGGGCGGTGCTCATCTCCGTTTCTTAGCCAAAGAGCCAGCGCTGTCTGAAGACACTTCTGCGGTCATGTGGCCGGCATGACGCGTGCGGAACGCTGTTACCATCCCACCAAAGTGGTACCTATTTATCTACTTGCATTTGCATGCTTTCAAATTTATTTATTTATTTTATTTTTCCAACTTATTGCTAGGTTGGCAAGAGCTGGGGCGAGTGCGGGAGCTCACTCCATCACGCGGCGCTCGGGTCTCGAACTGCCAACCTTCCGATCGACAAGCCAGCCGTCTTAACCACTGAGCCATCGCGCCCCACTATTATTATATTATTATTATTATTATTATTATTATTATTATTATTATATTAGTGTATTACAATAGACCATATCTGTAATGGTCTGTGGGAATGACCTTGGGAGACAGGAGGAAGAGCCACCAACTGGATAACCGGCATGTAAAAGGTATCTCAGTCCACAGAAGGAGAGAGGGCATGGGAAGCATTTCAGAATGGACCCTCCCTAGTTTTCCAGAGAGTAAATGGAAAGGAGGGGAGAAATACTTTCAAGATTCAACCTTCCAATAGAGATAGAGTTAGTACTCGTAGTTGTCCTTCTTGTCTGGACTACCTTGAAGGGCTAACAAACTTTGATGCTAAACCAACTTCCCCCTATCAATGAACTTTTCCTGGGTCAAGCCAACTAATTATCATGGGGCTACCTGCATGGGGGTCAAGGGTCGTAGAGAAACACAGCAACATTCAGGCTACTCATCTCTATAGTTGCTTTGGCTTTCGTACCAGAAGGGGCGACCCCTGCATAGTTCATAGTCCTGCCAACCTGGGTTTTTAGCAGCTTTTTGGATTGTATTTCCCCAGGTGGAGCAGGGAGAAATACAATGGCAAAAAGTGGGGAAGGGAATAATAGCCTTTCCGCCTTCTTTGCATGAGTTGCGGGTATCTGAAAGGAATGGATGCTGTATGGGCAAGCCAGCCATTATGGGCTGGGATGGGGAGTGTTTTGACTACAGGAAAGGTTGGTTGGTTGGTTGGTTGGTTGGTTGGTTGGTTGGTTGGTTGGTTGGTTGGTTGGTTGGCTTCTGTTGTACGAACAGAAATGTGTGACAGCTTTGTGGTTATTTCTAAGTAAGAAGGGTTGGGTTTGAATCACCGCCACAGCTCCATGGGGAATGGAGGCATTGATGGGACTGGAACATAAGGCTCTTCCTGTGTTTGCGTGGCATGGTTATCCATGGTTAACTCAACCCAATGTTTTCGGTTTGCATGGCATGTTGGGCTAAAACGTCTGCCATTCAGTGGTGAACCTGGGAATGCAGTCACAACCGCCAAGACACCCCATCCATTCCAGCCTGCAACATGCCCAGTTGGGAATTATCCCATTCCTTCATGCAAGTTTCCTCACGTAGGTGCTTTATTTGATGCATTTGTGAGTCCTGTTGTTCTAAAAGGCTAACGCAGCACACCTACTCTTCTTTCAACGTTTCTAGAACAACAGCCCCGATGAATTAAACTAAGAGGGGATTATTGCAGTTCCACAGCAGAGGATGAATGTCAACCACAACTCCATTGCTCAGAATTGGAGTTGGTTCGATCCCATCCTCTACCTCTAAGATGAAGGTTTCAGCAATCTCAAACCCAGATGGTCTGATGGAACCTCCAGGAAGTCGCAGGAATAAAACCCAGCATCTCCCAGTGATGAAGATTAGACCAGAATCATAAAAAGGGGATTAAGACTTTTCCAGAGGACCACGCAGAGGACATGCTGTTCCTGCCTTTCTGTGGATTCAGAATCCATGGGTTCTTTCCGACATAACCTTAGAAAGAAAATCTAAGCAGACAGTGAATGATCAATTCCGCCCTGGGTGATTTTAGCAGCCAGTCTTTGGACAAGAATCACATTATAGTCCTGTGACAGCTGAGAGAGTAGCTTTATCAGTTGATGGAGAAGGTTTATTCCCACATCCCATCGCAGAGAGTGATGCAACTTTGTCCTGTTTCAAAGGCAAAACCCGTTGTCTTTGATAGCCTAGATAAATGCTTCAATAGTTACTTTTTAATTGCTTTATTGCCAGAAGTTTTCAATGAAGCCATAAAAATAGCGAAGGGGAGGGAGAGCATTCTAATTGCCTCAAGATGGATATGTAACGCATAAATTTCTTGTTTAATGGAACTGGTAATACACCACCTGTTTCGGTTGCCTTTTTCCATTCAGTGCATGAATTAATAGTTTTCTCATCTATGCACTGAGTGAAATCACAATTGCACACTTGAAGATTCAATGGACTCCCCCCCCCTTTTTTTAAAAAAAATACTTCATCTAGGGACATTCAATCTTATTTTGCAGATGATTCCGAACTCATTACATTTGCCGTAGGGAGAAAAAAATCAATTCATGCATGGTGCTTATACCATTTCCGTAGTCAGCCAGCTTGCATCCTCTTGGCCTTGTTTTTAGACTTGGACAAAATTATGGACATGGGTGGTCGATAATTGGCAATGTGAATTAGCAGACAAATAGTTGCAAGGATAAACACTGGTTGTTTCTGTCGATAGATGTCCATTGACTTTGGAGAGAAGGGGAGAATTGGAGTTAATGCTCCAAGCTAAGGGAGCTTTCATCCAAATGCCTCAACCACAATCTGAGGAGCTTCTCAGGTTGCACAACTTGATGAAGGAAATGGGGAAGGGGATGGATGGAAGGGCTTAGATGTTGGGAATATCAAGTTTCAACTGTGCATTGTCTCACAAACATAAGGGGAGGGACTCTTCTACTGAAACTTGACTTTTATTATGAAGTGTGTCTCTGCCGTGTTCGTGGAAGGTGCCTGTCACCTGACTTCCTGTTTCCTCTTTCTCTTTGGGCCCCTCGTGGCCAATCTCTATCTTCCTCCCTTCCTAAGCACACATGCCACTCAGCAGGCCCACATGGCGATGTGGGTCTGGTCAGAAAATATGTTGCATGCACGCACTGGAGCTTTTATACAATGAAACTGCTTGTAACCAAGATCTGCTGAATAAAATGTAAGCTATCTTTATTTTGTTTTTTCACTAACATGTGTGAAGACTACTTTATTTTTCCTGAACGTAATTAAGCCTCATGTGCAAGCCTTTCTGGGACGCTTTCACTCTGCTAAAAATTGCTAAGCGCTGCCTGGAGTTCTGTTACTACATTCCAGACTCCAACATTAGGCATGTTCTGTTATCTTACAGCTGAATGAAAAGGCCTCACTTTTCGTTCTCCAATTTACAGGCTGTCATAATGGAGGCTGTTTTCAGAGGGGGAAAGAAATTTCACTGATGGTGGAGACCTGAATCTCTCCATTGTTCCTGCTATTTTACTCCTGGCTGTGGGAAGCCATTTTACTTTCCCAGAAGGACCCTTGGAATTGTCAGTGGCCCTGTTTGCACAATACAAATAATCCAGATCTTCCTTCTCCCCATTAATGGACTTCTTGTGTGCAGGCTGGCCAGCTGACAGTGCATCGTACAGGAGGGCTGGGTCAGCCACGTGGTAGCCATTTGTTAGTCCTTCCAGATGCAATAAAAAGAGACTGGTTTTGAGAACCGGTCTCCCTGAGCAAAATCTAACCCACACTTAGCACTTTCCCCAAGGCCCAGTGAAGATTATCTCATTAACAGGGCCGCTGGGCCAACAGCATAAGTCTTTTTAGGTGAGAAAAAGAGATACCGAGGCTGTGATATTGTTGTAGTTATTGTGATCTCAAGTTATATGTAAGAGAGCTGCGTTCTGAGAACCCAACCCTTTACAGGGTCAATGTATTCCCTTCTGTGTGTCAGACACGGATGTGCTTGGATGACTGAGGGACTTAGCCCTCAGACAGTTTGTTTGGCCTCCCAAACATGGAGGATCTGACTTCCTTTCTCAATTCTTATTTCCATCTCCCTCCTGTACTAAAAAAAAAAAGGGGGGGAGTTAAAAAAATGTATCACTATTGCCAGCAGTTGTTTAGGATGAAACCTGATCCCTTTGGGTTCGTTAGCTGAGTTATTTGATTCAGTTTTATGTTCACACAACACACTAAACTCCCACAGGCTGCGACTCGGTTATGTGGGTCTTGGGAACAGGATTAGAGCACGCATATCAAAACACACAACCCCCTTGAGAGAATATGCTGCCTTTTTTGAAGCTTCATTTGCAAATATCCAATAAGCACAAGACCAAAAGGATTGTTCCACTGGGTTGGATCTCTTTACGATATTCTGCAGGGGTACACATAAAAACAGGCAGAGTTTCGATCATACCGTTGCGGCTCCATCTTGACTTTTTTTACCATACCCTGCAGACACCCTGATACTGTGAATTGTGGGTCTCTCTAGTAATAATGTACTAGAAATTGTATAAATCGGTGTGCGTTGCTTAAAATGACTAAATATCCATCTTCAGCCCAAGTGTGTAGAAGGAATGTGCATATGCTTCTACATAGAAATATAGGCACCCCTTAAATGATGCAATGAAATCTTTGGCCTGGTTTGGTTTTGTTATATTTTTTTTGCATTAGATTATATGATTATTATTACCTTTTCTAACAATTGCCAATAATCTCCTGATCTTTCAGCTTCGCCAGGTGCAATGTTATAACTGATTTTCATCTACCAAGTTGAGCATATGGTCCTAAAAGAGTTCTAAATGACTATTTTTGTATTTTTGATTTTTATGATGATCTATTTGATACTTAGAAGCCAGACGTGTGTGGGTCTTCATTCTCCTTCACAGTCCCTTGTGTGCAGTATTAAAACAATTCAAAGCAATGCATATTTCCGCAGTCCCTTAAGGATGAATTTGTTGTTGGGAGCTTCCTCACAGGGAGGAGGAGGTTTTCAATCAGCTTTTTGCCCCAAATGGGTTGCTCCATCTGTGAGTTGGAATTTTGAAATGATGTTTGTACTTAGATGGTTAAGACGATGAGAGCTTTAGCTATAACTCACACACCATTTGCTCAATCCCAAAATGCATCTTTAATTATGAGATCAGTAACTATTTAGTGGAAAGCCAGCTTGGTGTAGTGGTTAAGGTACCAGGCTAGAGACCGGGAGGCCGTGAGTTCTAGTCCTGCCTTAGGCTTGAAGCCAACTGAGGGACCTTGGGCCAGTCCCTCTCTCTCAGAAATTGGAAGAAGAAGGCAATGGCGAACCACTTCTGAAATCTTGCCAACAAAACTGCAGGGACTTGTCCAGGCAGTTGCCAGGAGTCAACACTGACTTGAAGGGGGTGCCCCAAAAAACAACAATTTAACCACCCAGGGTCCCTCCTTGTGAGGGGGATGGGCGGGATATAAATGTGATAAATAAATAAATAAATAAATAAATAAATAATAGTGGGGAGTAAATTCCTGGCAAAAAGTGGGTCTGATGGGATGGGGGAATACTCAATATCCATCCATCCATCCATCCCATTTCTCTCTTGCAATCTTTCAAGGATGGAGCATGCATGTTGACTTTTAATGGATTTTTAGAGTCATAAATGGCTGCAGAAACAGGGAGGGGAGGAATCAGGACCTTTTTAAAGAAGGGGCAGTTATCCCAGGCTGCCTACAGGGGGAGTGGTGTCCAATTTTTGAAATGATCCTTTTCCTTCAAGATGAATCAGTGCAAGTAAGATCCCAAGGATTATTTTAGCATGGTGGGTTTGTCCATAGGCTCATCTGTATTGGGCCATTGACATCAAGGGTTGTGGGGGGGGGGGAGGAGGCAAGAACTACAGTTGCCTTGGTTCATGCAGAGGAACAACACAAGACTGAATGCGTGAGTAGAATACGTATCATGGACATTGCCCAGAATCCTTAGCGACTCTCAGTGGTCTCTGTGGCCTTCAGTCGGAGCAGTCCTTGATTAACATGGATCGATTTGGAAACAGATCACTGAAGCTTCAGGGTCTGAAAACTTCAGTGGAAGGATGGCAAATAGCATTTAAAGACCTCTCTCAACTCTTTTGCCAATTCAACCATAATGAGTTTATGACAACTCAATTAAGCAGAAAGCTTTGTTCCCTTCGGCATCACTTTTTCTAATAGGGAAAAAAAGAAGAAGAAGAAGAAGAAGAAAGGAAACCTTTTTGCACAAAACTGATAGATAACTCACAGCGTTCAGGTCTCCTTGGAGATCTGGATTTCAGGACGCAAGAGCTGCAGACGGGTTTGGCATTAATCTAGATTTGTTTTGAACAGTTTGTGACACAGGTATAAATAGTTGTCAGATTTTTCAAAGAAAATTGCTGCTCTGTGTTTCATGATGTACTGAACTTCTAATACACAACACCGTATCTATATCTATATATCCAAATACACGTCTACATCAACATCTTTGAAAGCCAGTGTGGTATGATGGTTAGTGTGTTGGACCAGGAGTAGGGAGGCCCAGGTTCTGGTCCTCCCTTAGGCATGGAAACTCCATTAGAAACTTTGGCCTAGTCCCTTTCTTTCAGCCATAGAATAGGAAGTAAGGTAAGGTAAAGGTTCCCCCTGCACATTTGTGCAGTCGTGTCCGACTCTAGGGGCCGGTGCTCATCTCCATTTCTTAGCCGAAGAGCCAGCGTTGTCCGAAGACGCTTCCACAGTCATGTGGCCGGCATGACGCACATGGAATGCTGTTACCTTCCCACCGAAGTGGCACCTATTCATCTACTTGCATTTGCATGCTTTCGAATTGCTAGGTTGGCAAGAGCTGGGGCTAGTGTGGGAGCTCACTCCGTCACGCGGGACTGGGGATTCGAACCTCCGAACTTGCGATATTCTGATCGACAAGCCTGGCGTCTTACCTGCTGAGCCACCACGCCCCTATAGAATAGGAAGTCCCCCCAAAAAAAAATCTATCTACCAGCCCACACCAAGTCAGTGTGGTAGATTCCAGTCCATAAGGAACTGGAATGAATGACTTTAAATGAAGAGGCCTTTGTCCTGCAGTAGATGAACCACCTTGAGGAAGGACATAGCATGTCATATCTGCAATGCTCTTCTGTGCTACTGAATGGGATTTTGAAATCAAGCTGATTCTTACTACTCAGAGGAAATGTTACATTTAAAGCTTCTTATATCTCTTGCTGTAAAGGTTAGGTTTGTTTTGAGTTGAGCTTGATTTTAAGTTACTTTATGGACCACCTGGTTTTCTTGCTTATGTAGTTTTCATGGAAGCATATAGAAATGATTTGCCCTTGCATTTTTCCAGGATGTTTCTTCAATAGCACAGGGGTTTATGGATGGTCTCCTATCCGAGTATTAGCCAGTTCCAATCCTGCTTAGCTCAGCCCCAGCTAGACCGCTCCTTTGGTTTCAGTTGGACTTACTTTTGAGTCAATACGTATAGAAATGTGCTGAAGTATTGAATAGGGCTTGCAATGGCAGAATGAATTGAACGGCTCATTAAAGCAACTGCATCTACTTCCATAGGCCCTGCATTTGGGTTCCAAAGTATCTCTTTAAACTGAATCCAAGGTTTTGCCTGCCCCGATACTGAGGAATTCCACAAGAGAAAATTCCTAGGGCAGGGATCAGCCACTTTATCAAGTACTATCACCCAATCTCATGTGATAGCTTATTTTTAATGTTTTTTTTAAAAAAATAAACAAAACATCATCATATTTCAGCAATCTCACCCCCTTGGATCTTGCCAGATCTTGCCAATCTTGTGACAGGTCCAGCCATTAATTATTGTTTTAGCATAATGTTTGTTTAATTGGTTGTTCTGTAGATGACATCAGAGGGATTTGCTGACAGTTTAGAACCTGGAGACATTGAGTTGATAACTCCTGTTCTGAGGTAACCTACAGTATATCCAACCTCTCCTATTCGGTCGAAGGCTTTCACGGCCGGAGTTCGATGGCTGTTGTGGGTCTTCCGGGCTGTGTGGCCGTGTTCTGGAAGTTGTGATTCCTAACGTTTCGCCAGCATCTGTGGCCGGCATCTTCAGAGGGCAGGAGCATAGACAGAAGCGATCTCTCTATGCCCAGGTGGAGTGGCAATGTTTGTTTTCTATTTATAGAGCTAAGTTATAGGAGATTAGGTGGGGGTTTTTGTTGTGTTGAAATGTTAACGAGTGGCTGCTGAGCGTGATTAGCATGTTCATTGTGAGAAGTATTCCCATGTCCTGGTGGTTGGACTGAGTTCGTTGACCTTTTGCAGGCTGTGTTTTTCAGGACTGGTAGCCAGGTTTTGCTAATTTTTAGACTTTCTTCTTTTTTATTGTAACTGTGCTGGTGTTTGTGAATTTCAATGGCTTCTCTGTATAATCTGGGCACAGAGATTTCGCTTCTGTCTGTGCTCCTGCCCTCTGAAGATGCCGGCCACAGATGCTGGCGAAACGTTAGGAACCACAACTTCCAGAACACGGCCACACAGCCCGGAAGACCCACAACAGCCATCTCTCCTATTAGCATCACAATTCTCGGGGAGGCTTATGCACAGATAAGCGAGCATAAGGGAACACCACGAGGACAATACCTGGAGACTGTCCTATCCCATTAAAGAAGGTTAACATTAACAAGATGAATATAAGATTATTTCAATCAATACTTGGGAGCTTAAGCCAGGAAAGACATTTTAAAAAGCAAGAGAAAAAAGTTACCAGGAATACTTAATCAACACAAGTAGCCTTACTGGAAAACTCTGCATGACATTTTAAGATGCCTTCAAGCCCTAAAATACTATGATTGAATTCATTATCTCTCCGAAACACGCTTGTACCATTTTTTTCCTAATTCTTTTTATTAACGGGAGCTTAACATAAAATATTCTACCATTCTGAAATATAGTATTATGGGAAAGGTTCAGTCGTTTTTTACTAACGCATAGTATTCTACTGCGCTCTTAATGATATGCAGGTGAATTAATCAAACACAGTCAAGCAAGAGTTAACTTCAGGTTCTTTCTTTCTTACTTTCTCTAGACTGGTTTGCATTTTGATAAAACCAGCAAAAAGCCATCCTCATGCAGAATATCTTTAAGATTCTTTCTGTGCATAGATAGTTTTTAGTGATTGCTTTCTTTCAATGTTTCATCAATGCATACATATATACCAGTGCATTTCGAAGCAGAGAAGTACATTAAAATAGTTCCCATATCCAAAGATGCCAGGAAAACAGCCATAACTACATACTGATAACAATGTATTGTGGGAATTTAAGCATGGGTATATACTGTATTTACTACAGCAGTGTTTCTCAATCTTGGCAGCTTGATGTGTGGACTTCAACTCTCAGAATTCTCCAGCCAGCCTTGCTGGCTGGGGAATTCTGGGAGTTAGAGTCCACACATCTTCAAGTTGCCACAGTTGAGAAACACTGCACTACAGCATTTCTATAGCTCCTAACTTCTCATGACTCCAGGCAGTTTGCATCAAAAAATAAAGCAAATCCATACAGTGAAATTACTAATGCAACCCAGGTTCACTGTCTGCACCAATGAAAGCCCATAGACACAAGATGGTTTTCACTGCTTTGCAAAAGGGAAGCAACGTAGGAACTCCTCTTATCTCTGGGAACAAGTGTTTCCATAGCATGCCAGCAGCCACAACTGAGAGGTTGTATCTCTGGCTTCTCAGCCCCTTCACCTCATTCAGGGTGAGGGCTCAGAGGAGCCTCTCTGAGGATGAATTCCCAACATGCATTCATTTCTATTGAGGGGCACAATTCCCCAAGTACATAGGTGCCAAGTGATGTAGGGCTTTCAAGATTGAAACCAGCACCCTGAACTGGAAGCCGATTGGTGACTAATGCAGAGATTGCAATATAGGTGACACACTGCTGAATCTACCTCTTCCTATCAATGGTTGCATGCTACAGTTTGATCCAGTTGCAGCTTCAGAGTCAACCCCCTTGTAAAATACGTTGTAGTACTCTATCTGCAAAGTGATGAGGGTGTTAGTCACTGTTGTAAGAGTGTCTTGTTCCAAGAAGGCCAGCAACTAGCGCACCAGCTGAAGATGGGCTAAGGCCCTCCTGGCCATGGCATCCACCTGCTGCTCAAGAAGTAGCTCTACTGTAGGTCCTGGATGGTCCCCAAGTCACAGACCTGCTCTTTGGGGGAGAGCATTGTTATATATTTTATGATTTTGAAAGAATCTGGAAAGTTCTGTTTTAAAAAGTCAGGCTGAGAAGGTTTTTTTTCTGTTGGAGTCAGGAGGGCTCATGTTTAACTCCCTCCTCAGGAATGTTAATTATTGGTGCCTAAAGGTCTGGCTTGAACTGACCAGTCAGAAGGTTACCTGATGTTTCTTTTCCAAATAAGTAACTAGGTGAGCTGAGTCAGGCTGGTCACATGTTAAACGTTGTCCACTCAGGTAATGCCAAGTTCTTCTTGTAAAGGCTTTATATTGTAAATCTTCCTTTTGTGTTCAGCTGCAGCTATGTAGTATTGATATGTAAATAACCATGTGTTTTTCTCGGCTGAGAAAAAGGTAATGGGTTAACTTTAAGTTTCTGTTCTTTGTTTTAAAAACAAAAGCAGCATTTTTTCTACTGCAAATGTTTAGTTTATTGACTCTCAATATTTCTATAACTCTGATCTCAAAATTATTAAAAACAATAAAAAGCATGAGGGTGAAGACCCAACACCTTTAGGAATCAGATTACTAGTCCTCAAGGGTTTGGCCAAACAAAGGGTAGTCTGTTGAAAAATGGACCATAGGTCATTGCATTACATGCTAAGAACCTCCCAGGCCCTCAAATCTCCAATTAACAGAATCACAGTTATGCTAGCCTAGCCTGAGCCTTGGCATTTCTCTCTCAGAATCTCACTTTACAACCGTCCAAAGTTCTAGCACTAGGAAAATCCATTCACAGTCAAGGCATCGGGCAGGAGTCACAAAGTAAGTTTTGGGTATTCCAGGACTAATTAGTTATCTTCTTGTTGTTATGGTCCTTTGAGTCAATCTTGACTCCTGGTGACTACAGTTTTCTTGGCAACGTTTTGGGTAGTGGTTTGCCAGTGCCCTCTTCCTAGGGCTGAGTGAGAGGGACTGGCCCAAAGTCACCCAGTTGCCTTCATGAGTTTGGAAGGGAAGACTAAAACTTAGGAGAAGACCAGAACATAGGGTCCCCTGCTCCTAGTCCAGTGTCTTTTATCACTACATCAAACTAGCTCTCAACTAGTCTTATAAGGAGAAGCTTCCATTCACAAAGCTGCCATAGTGAGCCAACATTGCTCTATCAAGGTGAAAGAGCAAGGCTACTGTGGGGAACAGTCAACTCAGAAGCACAGCATCCTCCCCATGGAGCCATGCCATGTCAGGTGTACCTCCATCTCTCTGCCTTTTGTGGCTCTGCCTAATGCCATGATGCTTCCCATCCAATCCGTGGGAGAAGAAAATACATTCCAACCCCGCCACCTTGGCTTGAAGGAGGCTATGAGTGGGTCCTAGGATGAGGATACATCCAGACAAGCCTTGATAAGCAATTAATAGATGGGAAAGACCTTTCTCTGCCTGAGGCCCTGGGAATTGCTGCCATTTGCAATAGACAGTCCTGAATTGGATGGGCAGCCAAAGTGACCTAGAATCAAATAGCTTCCTATAGTTCTAATGTTTCATCCTTCCCCAAAGGCTTATTATTTAAGAGCTCACCTGGTCCAGAGTCACTTCTCTACATTCCACTCTCCACTTCACAGGCGTTGTTGTAGTCAGTTTCTAATAGTCCCAGTTATTAACATTTAATAACATTTTCCAGGCTCATCTGCTAGACGATGACAGCTTCATTAGAGCTTTCCTTTTATCATCTTAATCCATTAAATAATGGAATTTAATTAACTGAATCATAAGAACTCTTATCTTAGTGGATTGCATGCCCTAAAGGCTGGGACTGGGGTTGCATCTCAGAATCTTAACTCCCTCAAGAGGTCCTTGAGCTGGAGGTCAAACAGAGTAGGGCTACCAGATCTGAGCTACAAAAGTCTTGATAGCAGCAAACACTTTGCATCTTTGGTATCTCTTTGCTGCAATTTTGTGGTCCTTAGGAGGTTATAGCCTAAAAGTGGTAACCCTAAAGCAGGGATGGGGAACCTTTTTTCTGCCAAGGGCCATTTGGATATTTATAACTGGGGACCGGGGGGGTGGGGGGCAGGGTTTCTGGGATTTCCGTGGACCGGGGGCCGGAGTTTGCGGGCGGGAGCCAATCAGAAGCACTGGGGGGCGGGGTTTGCAGGTGGGAACCAATCGCGTGGAAGGGGCGGGGTTTGCGGGCGGGAGCCCCGTGGGCCTTATATGGCCCGCCGGCCTGACGTTGCTCACCCCTGCCCTAAAGATAGGGAAATGAACCTCAAGCGTTTTTTTAAAATAATGCATTCATTTTACAAGATGAGATTGAAGTGATGAGTGCCAGAAGACTTTATCCAAAAGGGTAGGGATGCACAAAACTCACCAGTCTAAGGATGGAAAGTTCAACATTGAATGGATGAACAGTTCATTTGTCTTATAGAACATGCCAATTTATTCCAGGCATACTTCCTCGGTATTTTGGAAGGAAATCATCTAGAACAGAAGTGATTCACAGTGTTCTGGAAAACAAAAGAAAGCCACTGACGATCTAAGAGGGAGGTATGAGCGTGCTTAGTAAAAACCAGAAGCTTTTAGAAGTACAATTTCCTTTTACGATGCTCCGGGTTGAACCTAGAACTTTCTGCATGCCAACAATGTGCATTATCACAGGCCTCTAGATAGGGCTACCGCATCTGATCTGGAGATTGATTGCAGGCCCAATATATCTGGAGCTCGATGGCTGTTGTGGGTCTTCCGGGCTGTGTGGCCGTGTTCTGGAAGTTGTGGTTCCTAACGTTTCGCCAGCATCTGTGGCCGGCATCTTCAGAGGGCAGGAGCACAGACAGAAGTGATCTCTCTGTGCCCAGGTGGAGTGGCAATGTTTGTTTTCTATTTATAGAGCTAAGTTATAGGAGATTAGGTGGGCTTTTTTGGTTTGTTGAAATGTTAATGAGTGGCTGCTGAGCGTGATTAGCATGTTCATTGTGAAAAGTATTCCCATGTCCTGGTGGTTGGACTGAGTTCGTTGACCTTTTGCAGGCTGTGTTTTTCAGGACTGGTAGCCAGGTTTTGCTAATTTTTAGACTTTCTTCTTTTTTATTGTAACTGTGCTGGTGTTTGTGAATTTCAATGGCTTCTCTGTATAATCTGGGCACAGAGAGATCGCTTCTGTCTGTGCACCTGCCCTCTGAAGATGCCGGCCACAGATGCTGGTGAAACGTTAGGAACCACAACTTCCAGAACACGGCCACACAGCCTGGAAGACCCACAACAGCCATCGAACTCCGGCCGTGAAAGCCTTCGACAATACATATCTGGAGCTACTAGACAGGGCAGGGTAGACAGGGGGCTTCCCGGAAACACTGGCTTCAGCCCCCTAAACCTGCAGAAGCATTTTTGCATAACTCCATGAGTGTCTTCCCTATTTCCACTCTTGCAATGCTCTGTAATCCCTGTGAGCTGGCCAGCACTCCCACCAGCTCACTAGCAGGAGAGAGCAAAAATCGCATTCCATCCAGCACCACAACCTTCCTGCCGCCCCCCGCCCCCCCGCCGCATCTGTTTTTGCTGCAAAGAATCAAAGGCCATTTGTTTTGGGGGAAAAAATACAAGGAAAAGGTGGCAAAATGCTGCTGACTTCAGGAACGGGGATAGGGGAGGAGGTGGGACTAGGCAAGAATTCTGGCCAATGGGAGGTCATGTCTCTTGCAGTTCTAGTGTGAACACCACTGTGCTGTTATTGCAGCACGTCCTCCACAGCAAAGCCAGAAGTTAATCAGCTCAGCTCAAAAGAGCTATGAAACCCAACGATGTTGCAGGGGCATAAGCAGGATACTGCTGGTCTGAATCAGTGCAAATGTCACATGTGTAAGGTAAAGGTAAAGGTTCCCCCCGCACATTTGTGCAGTCGTGTCCGACTCTAGGGGCCGGTGCTCATCTCCGTTTGTTAGCTGAAGAGCCAGCATTGTCCGAAGACGCTTCCGCGGTCATGTGGCTGGCATGACACACGCGGAACGCTGTTACCTACCCACCAAAGTGGTACCTATTTATCTACTTGCATTTGCATGCTTTCGAATTGCTAGGTTGGCAAGAGCTGGGGCTAGTGCGGGAGCTCACTCCATCACTCGGGGCTAGGGATTCGAACCTCCGAACTCGCGACCTTCCAATCAACAAGCCTGGCGCCTTACCCGCTGAGCCACCACACCCCTTGTCACATGTGTAGGAGGCCCCCAAAGTTTCAGCTGGGATGGGATACCCTTCTCTGATTAGTGTGAGCAAAAGTGTAGATGTGATGGTGATGATGATGATGATGATATCTCACCTCCACTACTACAATATCCAGGAGAAAGGCAGGTGAATTGGTGACCTGTAATCTACCAGCCATTTTTCACAACATAAAAACGAGTGTTTGAAAAGTGAAATATTTTATTTATTTATTTAATTTATTATTTAAATTTATATCACCGCCCATCTCCCCCAACGGGGAACTCTGGGAACTCAAATATTACTATTTATTATTATTATTATTATTATTATTATTTATTATTATTATTTATTTAAATTTATATGACCGCCCATCTCCCCCAACGGGGGACTCTGGGCGGTTTACAATAAAATATACTTGTATTTTTGTATTTGTATCGTATATATACAAATATACCCTAATTTAGTTTTTTCTCTCACTTCCCTTCCCTCTTTCATCTTTTTTTTTTTTTTTGATGCTCAGGATGTAGAACCCTTTATCAGCAGCAGCAGAAAATAGTATTTGTTGTTTAATTTCCTGCTTTACAGAGTTGTCTGCATTTCCGATAATGTGCGTTGAGGAGAAGATAGGGATGAAGAATAAAACGGCTATTAATCCGTCTGGATTGTGAATTTCATCTGCACGCAGATAAGAACTGGGGACCCTTTTGTAATGACTCTTCTCCCTCCCCATTTTTTTTTTTTTTTTGGCTGCAAAAATGAATGAGTCACTTTCCCAATAATGGAAATGCTGCAGACTTGAAAATTCAGAGTCCAATGCAATGACAAAAAAACTATTTTTAATGTGAGTTTTTACATTTTGGTCTCATCATCATCATTGGCGATCACTCGTAGCCGAGTAAGATTGTCTTCCAAAGGTAAAATTTTAACGGTGGATCCGTAAGTGGCTGTAAAGGCCAATTCTGGATCCGCACAACCTCCCACAATGAGGGCATAGGTTTCCGGGTGGGAGACGGTCATGATGAGGGTTTGCCTGACGTGCCTTCCTTTTAGCTCTTTTCTCCTTTTTGCCCTGTACTCGTGCTTCTTCAAAGTCCATAGCGCCATTAATAAAAGATACTCTCAAAGCTAATTTAAAAAAATGTAATATCAGCATTGAGAACTGGGAAGCCCTAACTCATGAGCGTTTCAATTTTGGTCTAATATTCAGTGATGCTCTTATACTCCGAGGGATCCTTGGAGAGATCTCTTTTCCCTTTCTTTCCATTCTCTTCCCATTTTTAAACTAATTTATCACTCAACCGAAGCAGACACATATCTAGGATTTTTCGTCAAAGCAATAGATGCTTATACCTAAAATATTTGGCCACAAAAACCTGGATTGCTTCACTTTGGCAGGTGTTAAATCAGGGCTGGCTTGTATGTTGAGACACCTTCTCTTCGATTGGTTGAGACACCTATCAAGAACCAATCAATATCAGTGGGCAGGGCTTTCCCTGTTGCCCAAGCCCCCATCTCCCCAAATCTTGACCCTGAGGATCAGTTATCTAATGATGAAAGGGTCTGGGTCAGGTCTTCCATCACTGAATTGCCTTCTGCCTCTTGGTGTGTAAGATCAGAATAGTGCAGCCAGTGCAGATGCTCTATGGAAGTGAAAGTTGGACTTTGAAGAAGCAGGATAGAAAGAGTATTGATGCTTCTGAAATTTGGTGTTGGAGAAAACTCCTGGGATTACCATGGACAGCCAAAAGACCCCAAACAAATGGATCATTGAGCAAGTCAACCCAGAGTTCTCACTCGAGGTACGAATGACCAGGCTCAAATTATCCAACTCTGGACACATTATGCAAAGATCTTAGTCTCTGGAGAAGGATCCAATGCTGGGAAAGGTGGAAGGAAGGAGAAGAAGAGGATGACCAGCAGCAAGGTGGATAGACTCAGTTACAGTGGTGATGGGTGCACCATTAGAAGACTTGAAGGAGCAGGTTAGGGACAGCTTGTCCTGGAAGAAACCTATTTATGAGATTGCAAAGGGTTGACACCGACTTGATGGAAAATAATGAATCAATCAATCTCTGTGTGTAGATAAATGGAGGAAAGAGCTGAGCTCAAGGACAGAACCTGAAATCTTATGCGTGCCATGTGATTAATACTTCCCAACATAAAAAGAGCCAACATAATGGGATTGGCAGCACAGGGAAGATTTCAAAAGAGGGAGTCTCTATGCTTATCACTCTTATTCCCTGGGGCACACCAGGTCATCAAAAGCTCTGACCTGATCACAGATGATGCCAGATACTGTGAGAAGGAGCAAATGCCAAGGAAAGGATTTGAAGTTGTTTTTTTAATTGAGCTTGAATGGAATCAATGAGGCCTTTCATTGTGTAGCTGATCCGAGTGATGTTAAAACCTCTGTCCTCCCCCCAGAAAATAGCTTGTTTACCGGCAGGCCTGGTAAATCTGGCTTTGAGACTTCTTGGAGGACAAGATGACAGATCAAAGAATAACAGATCTTTAAGTTATCTGGCAACACTTCTGCAGCTTGAAGGGCATCTAAGCATCTTTGGGAAGCCCTGTTTGTTGTCAGCATACAAGAAAATAAAGAAATCTGGTAAAGGTGGGGGGGGTGAGGTGTCAATGAGGCACTGGATGACTTGAATTTGCTAATTCTACTCACCTGTCGTTTGGATATTTATTATATTTCTTTATTTCTTTATTTCTTTATTTCTTTCTTTATTATTTATTTGTTGTATTTATATCCTGCCCATCTCCCCCACAAGGAGGGACCCTGGGTGGTTCACAACAAGAGTTTAAAATCAGTAAAAACTATAAATAACAATAATAAACAATTATTATATTGTGAGGTCTGTGTGTATTTGAAAAGTCATTAAAATAGATATACAGGAAGAAAGAACCTGTTCAATAGATGTGTAGGAATCTGACGTAGTTATGTGCAGTGGACGGAAGGTTAAGTGGTTATCTGCCTGCAGTAGCAAAAAGGTGTGTGTGTGTGTGTGTGTGTGTGTGTGTGTGTGTAAGAGAGAGAAAAATGTTTTAAAAGTCAGTAAGATAGATATGCAAAAAACCCTTAGCAGTTAAACACGTTTGTAGAAATCTCAGGTATTGTGTGTCATGGATGAAAGTGGATCTGCTTGCAGTGGCAGAAAAGGGGTGGGCACTTCCTGTTCAACCAAACCCAGGCCAACCATATGATGGTTGAGGGTGTGTTTTGTCTTCCTGCAACGTAATCGGATGAGCAGTTCAATGGAAGCAGCCACCACATCAGCACCCTTCATCAGGGCTTCCTTACCAGAACCTTTTCTTGCCTAGAATTTCTCATGCAGAGTCTGCTGGATATATGCCTGTATGAACCCATTTCCAATAGAGTAAATTCGGAGTTTGTACTTGCTTGTAATCTGCTTTGGAGCATTTGGTTATTAAATAGCAATGGGTAGAGGGGATAGGGAATGGCCTTGAAGGACAGGAGGAAGAGACGCTACCAAGGCAATGGTCAGGCCTGAGCCCAGGCCAAGAAAATGACTTGAGCAAATGTCTAGAGAAGCCCTTCCCCAGTTCACATGGAGATAAAGGCAGGGAGGGGGAAGCGCCTGCAAGATTCTGTAGTCCTGACCTATATATCATTGGCGATCACTCGTAGCCAAGTAAGATTGTCTTCCAAAGGTAAAATTTTAACAGTGGATCCGTAAGTGGCTATAAAGGCCAATTCTGGATCCGCACAACCTCCCACAATGAGGGCATAGGTTTCCAGGTGGGAGACGGTCATGATGAGGGTTTGCCTGACGTGCCTTCCTTTTAGCTCTTTTCTCCCTTTCGCCCTGTACTCGTGCTTCTTCAAAGTCCATAGCGCCATTAATAAAGGATGACCTCCAATTGAAACGCTCATGAGTTGGGGCTTCCCAGTTCTCAATGCTGACATTACATTTTTTTAAATTAGCTTTGAGAGTGTCTTTGAATCTCTTTTGCTGTCCACCAATATTCCGTTTTCCATTCTTAAGTTGGGAGTAAAGTAGCTGCTTTGGAAGACAATGGTCACGCATTCGAACAACATGACCGGTCCAGCGAAATATTGGTTTCTTAGTCTGGTCTGCTTTGTGGGGCAGACCCAATGGGACCTGCAACAAAATATAGTTCTGGAATGTCCTGAGAATCAGAGACCTCTAGAAAATAAAACTTCTTCTGGGATGTTCCATTCCTCTTCCTCTTCTTCCTTTGAAAATCCAACAGCTATATTCCCCACATTCTTTGTGGGGACTTTGGGGAAGGGGGTGCTTTTATCCCTTAGCTTTTTTTTTTTTTACCCTTAAAGGTATTTTGGATTTCTGCAAACATTGGGCTTCCTTCAAGCACAGCAATGCCTCCTTCCTGTTTCTGGGTGACCTAATTTGGGGCTGCAGTATAAACAATTGAGCTTCTTGTACTAATCCCTTCATTCAGGCATGTCTTTGGGGTAGCCTAAAATGGAATACTTAATACAATCTTGGGTTTCAAGTTCCTGGTAGCAGAGAAGGATTGTTTTTGTGTTGTGTTTGCAGTTTGCATAAGTTAATTTTTGAAATAATATGGCAGCTCCGGCAGATCTCAGAGGAGAATCTGCGCTTCCTCCTTCTTTGAACAGAGCTACTAGGTTATCTGCCAATTTCAACTTCACATCATGACTGGCGGCAGTTTCCTCAACTCTGAGCCTTGCCAAGGACTGCCAGCTGTGTGGCGCTACAGCCATTTGCACTCGCAGACAGATGGAGTTGTGTCTGGGGCCAGGAAGTCACCATTGATGTGTGCCAGGACTAAGGCAGTTGCGACCAAACATCAGAAGGAGCATCGCAGAGCCAAAGAGTGTGTACATAATGTGTGTGAGTGTGTAAAGGGGGGGATAAAAAGGATACTGAATGCCCATGGATGTTTATGACCTTTCTGAACCAAAGAGCTGTAAAATTATTCGCCATTACTCAGGGGCACATCATGTGGCCCACCTTGCTTTATGATGTCCTTCAGCAACCCTGTAAGAAGTCCCAGGGACGGGCAGAAAAAGTATCTCACATTTTTTCCCCTCGGCCGCTTCTCTTCTTGTTTGATGAAAGGGAATTCGCTTCTGAAATTTCCTTGGGAAGAGAAAAGAATCTTGGTGAAATTCTCCTGGGGGAACATGTGGTGCTCTGCCATTTGTTTGGTGCAATGGTAAGCAGCACTGAGCATGTCAAAAGCCACACGTTGGCCTCCTAACTTTCTAGAGATCTGCAGGAGCTCCTCTGGGGTCATCATGACATCACTGGAAAGGGAGGTCTTATTTTTTTCCCAGCTTGTTTATTTGTTGTTGGGGAGATAGATTATGAATGAGAGTGGGAGGCCTCTGAAGGCAAGCAGCTTTCATCTCCATCCTTAAACTCCTCATCACCACCGTAATATAGGTAGTCCTTGCTTAACAACCATTCATTTAGGGATGGTTCGGACTTACAACGGTCCTGAAAAAACATACTTACGACCGGTCCTCACACTTACGGCCCCCACAGTCACATGATCACAATTTGGGCGCATGGCAACCGGTTCACATTTATGACCTTTACAGTGTCTCATGGTCACGTGATCACCATTTTCGACCTTCCCAGCCAGTTTCTGGCAAGCAAAAGCAATGGGGAACCGCGTGATTTGCTGAATGACCATGTGGTTTGCTTAATGCCCATGGTGATTCACTCAATGACCACTGGAAAAATGGTCATAAAATAGGGTTGGATTTGCTTAATGACCACTGTGCTTAGCAACTGAAATTTCAGTCTCAATTGTGGTTGTTAAGCAAGGACTACCTGTATGATCCAGAAGCCTGCCATCAAATTCCAAATCTGTGATCGGTTCTAGGGATGATGCTTATAAGCCACAGGTTGTAGATTGCCCAACCCAGATTTATTAAAAGGGTATATGTTAGATACTGTGTTTTAATCACTAATTGTCCTCTCTCCAGGATTCAAGTAAAACTCAAAGTAAGATCTCAGAAATGAATTTCTCCTTGGGGTTTCTCAGACTAAGGATAGGTTGCCAGATTTGGGGCAATAGAAAGATGTGGAACCAAAAACAATTCCACCACCTCCAGTAATGAAATCAGCTCTGAAACGCCTTCAAGATAAATTCAAAAGAAACTCTCAAGCACCCCAAAATAACACAGAACAATGAAGCCTGTTTTGCAGGGAAGAAACTTTTGAGAAATTGCTGGATTGAATAAACGTGAACTGGAGCGTTGGTCTTCCATGGGCTGGAAAAAGTCCTTGACCACAGAAACAAAGCAAAAAGAAGAAATTCAGTCTAGTCTTTCCTCAACTTAGTTCTTTTCTCGTGTAAAGGAATGGTTGATGTTAGAAGTTTTTCCCCCTCCTTCAAGGAAGTCTTCATATATGAAACCCCTCTTGGCTCTTCATTATGATGGCCTAAAGTAGTTGGATCCAGGAAAATGATTACCACTTTTGCTTCTGGTGATACGACCTCCTTACTTTTAATTTCCAAGTCAAAACCAGAGATTTTACTTCTGTAACGTATTGATCTGTTTGTTTTCTACATTGCTCAGAGTGATACTCCTTATTCCCCAAAGAATCCTTTGCAGGGGTGTAGAAATAGAGGATCCAAAGGATTTCTGGGATATGTCCTCTGAAGACCCTCTCAAAATGAATGCCTAATTGCAAATTGTAATGTGATTGAAGTTGTTAATGATTAATGCAGCTGAAATGAAATTGTTAAATATGTAGCAAGTATGCCTACTAATTAAATTAATTTAATTTAATTTTAACTAAGCTTACATTTTAATTTAAATTAATCACCTTAATTTTGTTCCTGTCTTGCATCCACTTATTGAAGAACAGCTGTTTCTTTGTCCCTTATTGGCAAAACATGATCCTTGACCTCCAGATTAGTCAGGGCCTTGCGATGGACAGTGAGAGCCGTTCCCTTCCCAACTCTCTGTTCATGAGGAAAATCTTTATGCAGGATGACACAATGAAAGGGATAGGACATTTCAAGGGGGATAACTGACCCACCCTACTCACAAAGGGGTCTAGTATCATGTTTACCTGAGAAAGAAGATAACCCTGAATTTAAAATGCCTACAAAGGAAATATTGTATGATGGTCTCCTCCTTTTATGGTGTTCTTAATGAATCAAAGGCTTCCCATTTTTTAAAGATTAGTTATTGGGAGAAATAAATAGTCATCTGTTGAGTAAATATAATATTTGAAAAGATCAGAGGGATTGCTAATTTTTAATCAAAGCAATTAAACTAAACCAGCATGACATGATCCTGGATGTTAATTTTGGCTTCCCCCACACATGTCCATGGACTTCAATGGATGAAAAACAATGGCAGGAAGAATTACAATGACAGGATGCAGCGGACTAAAATAAATTAAATATAAATAAATAAATCAGTCAATCAATCAAAAGTGTGAGGCTCAGATGGGCATCAGAGGCTGCATCCTTGTTTCTGGACTTCATGGCTATTGCTGATTAGAACCCAGGGTTCTGTAAAAAGGTAAAGGTTCCCCCCGCACATTTGTGCAATCGTGTCTGACTCTAGGGGCCGGTGCTCATCTCCGTTTGTTAGCCGAAGAGCCAGCGTTGTCCGAAGACGCTTCCACGGTCACGTGGCTGCATGATGCATGTGGAACGCTGTTACCATCCCACCGAAGTGGTACCTATTCATCTACTTGCATTTGCATGCTTTCGAATTGCTAGGTTGGCAAGAGCTGGGATGAGTGCGGGAGCTCACTCCATCACGCGGGGCTAGGGATTCGAACCTCCGAACTTGTGATCTTCCGATCGACAAGCCTGGCGTCTTATCCGCTGAGCCACCACGCCCCTTCTGTAGCCATGCACAAATTCTCTTACATGAGGAAGTTCAAATATAAAGGAATACACCATTGGACAGTGAGAGCTTTTCGACGATGTTGGCTTTACATCTGGTCCAGGAGCTTGGGAGCTTATTAAGAACAAGCATTTGTAACTCTAACAAAGTCAACAGTGTCCCCCATATTCAGCATCCTGATGGAACTCAGGAACTTCTCTAAGACAGAAAACATCCACAAGACAGGTGCCCCTCACATTATCCCTACCCTTGCATTAAAACGGGCTCTGTTTTAGTGCCTGTTTTGTGCTCCTCTGAGCAAGTGTGGAAAGAGAGTGATTGTCCATTAAACTGACTTTGGGGAAAAAATGGCTTGCACTAAAAAAAAAAGAACCCGAAGTTCAAGAAGGTAACAAGCCAAATTAAAAATGTACAGCACTAGGCTAACTTCCCCGCTATTGTCCAGAGGTGAATTGTTCCCCTTTGATGTGTGTAATTTAGAAGTGTTGTGTGTTGCACTGAGGCAACTGTTGCTAGAAATGACTGCCTTTTAATCATACAATTTTCTCAGTTGTTTTTCAGAGCTTGCTCATAATTCATTGCAATTTGTGCTTGGCACTGTGCTCTGGAACTGTGTTCCTAAATTGGAAAGAGCTTTAAACTCACCCCCAGCCTATTTGTCTATTTGATTTACATCATTAGATTTGTTTGTGTTAACATTTGTGCTAAATTCTCCCCTCTGATCAATGCATGCTTGTCTCAGATGTTTTCAGTTGCGGTGTGTGTGTGTGTGTGTGTGTGTGTATCAACACTCTGAAAATTTTGGGTGTTTTTTTTAAAACCCCACAGGAATGACACAGAGATTTCCATACACACTGTTCACAAGCCATAGCAGACTTTTAAAGAGGAAGGTATATATATATATATTTAATAGACAGTTTTAAATTCTTTCTGAGAAGGGACTGCTTTGTTGTCTCTTGAAATCTGGTGGAATAACCACTTCAGATGATACATTTTCCAACTCATGTTCCCCAAAAATACGTGGATGAAAACCACTAGGAACAAAGAGCTCAGCAGTTATTTCTGGTTCATATGAACCTGGCCTGTTCTTCGTTTAACGATCAGAGCAGCAAATGATGCCATACATAGTGTAAAAGACAGCTCAGATGCTTCAGATTCTGAGTTGCCCTTCTCATTTTATTTTTAAATTCCCTTTCGGAGGTGAGGACTTTCATCCTCTGAAAGAGGTTTTGAAGATGGCAAAGAAGAAGGAGCTCTTTCTCTGATCTTGGAGCAGAAAAACAGGGAATCCTGTGACACCTGGAATGCTCTCCTGTAGATCAGAGGATAGAATTCTTGGCTAGTAAGGGCAGCCAACTTTCTTCCAAATATAGGAGATGGGAAATGTAGTCCACCTTTGATATTGGGTAGACTGAAGCCAAGGAATGTACTGTACAACTCTTGGTTTGGGTAACATCTTTTGCTCAGTTGGGAGATGGGCAGTATTTCGTATCTCGAATTTGTATTCCTATGCAAAGGGGGCTGCCCTTAATAACTTTATTTCCCTATATAGTTTGGAAACTAGATTGTTTCCATGACCTTGTTATAATTAGCTTGTTAATGAGCTATTTCCAGCTAATCCATATAATTCTTCTGACAGGTTGACAACTCTAGAGATTAACACAGTTTGACCAATATCTCAAATTCACTGGCATAGCTCTTATTTCCCTTTCTTCTGACAGTAGTGTAAAGATACCCATCTTTGATTAATGCACTCTATTCTGTCTGTGAGCTCAGATGTAGCTCTGAAATACAGTCCCATCATTCACAATAGTTTTAGAAACTGGTGAATTAACTGCTAGCTTTGGCTGTGGTTTCGTACTGGTAATTTCAGCTTACATTCCAAAGTCACAAATATTTATTCCAAACTATTGCTGGAAGTTCCCTTGAGCAAGCTCAGATCCATCAGTTACAGAGTTGGAATAATGCATGGAGGTCAGCTTGTCCAACCTGCTAGTTAAATGAAGAATATGCAGGGCAATGGTCCCTGGGAGATGACCTGTATTAAAATACATCCAGGCTCCATGTCAGTCCATTGCACTGTCCAATAGCTGTTATCATTAGGAAGTGTGTGCACCAGCCATTACGACAGTTGTAAGTGCGAGGACCGGTTGCAAGTCACTTTTTTCAGCACCGTCGTAAGTTTAAACGGTTGCTAAACGAATGGTGGTATGTCGAGGACTACCTGTAGCTGCTGTCTGATGCAGAAAGAGTAGGAGGATGGTGTATCTTTTCTGAAAGCCGTTTGTCTTCACCCTTTCAGATGTTGACGATTTGAAATGACATGCAGATTTCTTTGAATGCTAAGGAACGAATGGCCTTCTGGGGCTGGAGAATAGCAAGGGCAACCAAGTCAAATTCTCTAATAGCATCCAGTAGGTAAAGACCATTTTCCTAATGCAATTACACTATCATACTCTGGCATGGGATAAATGGACTTTTCTCTCCGTGGCGGGGACAGCTTGATAAATGGAAGGTCCACACCAGATCGCCGCTGGAATCCAAAGTGCACTTCTTGGATAAATATGCCATTAATCTTCCTGCAAACCACTTCCCGGCTGGAAATATCAGTAACAGAGAAGCTACAAAACTCAGAATCGAGAGAAATTCAGGAGATGACACGCTTAAGTTAGGCTGGCTTCTCTCACTTCCTCTCCTTGGCTCAGTCCCGCACACTGAACCGGATCTGATAAAGAGCTAGCAGCTCGGTTAACCTCGGTTAAGCTTTTGGGGAGCCAAGCATGTTGTGTAGCCAAAGTTGGTTTGGTTAGTTTATAGCTTAATTTATCACACCGCCTTCAAGCCAACGAGAGTCGCCCAGCCTGGTGCAGTACGATGGGCACGTCAGATATAATTGCTGATTTTTATTTTCATGGAACATTGCTCAGTGATTAGCTGGAAGTAGCAGTAGGGATTTTTTTTTAAAGTTTCAAAATATCCTCAACTACTTTTAAACTTGGTTGCCTTCAGCTGCACTGCTAATGCTTTGGGGTCATTCTACTTGAAAAGTGGGGAATTTTAAGTTGTTGGATTTTTTAATGTGATTTCTCAAGGGTTGAGCTGTTCAGATGTTGCTGCAGATCTTGGTAAGAGACACACTGGAAAGTGCGTTTTGCCCAAAATCTTGTGGAAACGAGAAAAGACTTTTAGAAGGCATTCGTAAGTTCTGGTTGGTGGTGTGTTTCAGGCTTGTTTGGTGTAGTGGTTTGATGTGGTGTAGTGTTTCTCAACCTTGGCAATTTTAAGATATGTGGACTTCAACTCCCAGAATTCCCCAGCCAGCATGGCTGGCTGGGGAATTCTAGGAGTTGAAATCCACACATTTTAAAATTGCCAAGGTTGAGAAACACTGGTGTGGTGGTTAAGGCATCAGGCTAGAAACCGGGAGACCATGACTTCTACCCACCTTAGGCACAGAGACAGCTGGGTGACCTTGGGCCAGTCATTCTCTCTCAGCCCCAGGAAGGAGTCAATGGCAAACCACTTCTGAAAAACCTCGCCAAGAAAACTGCAGGGACTTGTCCAGACAGTCTCCAAGAATCGGCCATGATTGAACGGGGGCAGGGGGGGAGGCCAGGAGCATCTGCGGGGGGGTCGTAAAAATCAAGATGGCAGCCACGGCTGTGTCAGCTCAATCAAAGCCCCACCTGTTTATGTGCGTCACAGATGGCGCTGTTGAAGGCATTCTCTTCATCAGGAATTACTGCCAATGCCTTGTGCGCTGATGGTCCCCATCATACTTTCCTGAACTGGGGCACTGTACACGATCACACAGTTGTAGCTAATACAAGGAAAGCTGGGGGGACTCCCTTTTATGCGAGCCCGTCTTTATGAAGATGAAAAGTTTGATGCTGTTTTTATGACCACCAATCGCTTTTTGTAATAGGCACCCACTGTCGTTAAATATAAAATATTCATTACTTTTCATTATTTATAGCTTAGCTTCACACATTGCTCTAGGCCAATGTGTGACTTTCTTTGGTTTTGACAATGTATGCTGTGTGAATCCAGCCAGCTGGAGTTTATTCAGCTAAACTGCACTGCAGCTAGATTGATAGTCATTTAGTCAATGCTAAACAAAGGTCATTACTGTTTCTCTAACATGCTTAACCCAGTCAGCTCCTAACCCCATCAAATCTCCTTTCCTGTAGTTAAGGTTCATACACAATCACACGAACTGGGTCAAAAATTACCCATTTAGGAATACAGAGTCCCAACCCACTTATTCTGAGAAGCACCTAATGTCTGAAGAGACGTTTTGTTGGGACATCTTCATGACACTGTCCCAGGGACCAAAAAGGCAGCATTGGGTGTGAGAGATTGTGCAGAGGCTGGGAAAGCAATGGAAGGAAGAGTAGACATGAACAATCAAGAGAGAAAAGGGGAGTCAATTGGCAGCTTAGCTCATAAACAGCAACTTAGCCCAGGTGGCAAGATGCCTAGGTAGAACTGTTTCAAAGCATCCAAAGAGATGCCGCCTTAATGAACTCACCATTCATGAGGGTAGAAATCTCACTCTTTCCAAGATTCTTGATTTACCCAGACTAGCAGTAAAGATACCTTACTGAAATCTGTGTAGGTCTTGCTTCCTTGAACTTGCCCAGTTGCGCGAAGTTCATATATTGCCCTAATCAGCATTTGGGAAGTCTGTTTGGTGCGGCTGGCCTTGACAGTAAGTTCTGTAAGATGCTCTTTTGGCTACATTTTTATGGAGGGATAGCCATGAAGTATGGCTCCTTGGCTGAACACAGGTGTTCCCATGGCATGGCTAATTGGGTGGATGTAATAGTACTGACTGGGTTTGTCTCAAGCCCCCAGGAATTAGTGGGTTGGGTCTATAAATCCCTCTGTGGTGTTCCCACAACACACTAACCCTCCATTGACCCAGTTAAAATGTGTGATGGGAACAGGGCCAAAGAGTAAAGAAAGGATTTGTTTTGGAGCAGCTTCCTCTCCTGTTGAGTGCAGCAAGTACTTTGCCATGTAAACCCCCAGCTTTTGGATTGTCTCCTCTGGTCTGGACAGAAAAATCTGCCTGAAGAAGAGCAATTTTGAAGGATGAGCTTGCCAAGAGTAACTCATTTCCCACACCTGCTGTCTGTGGCTTGGCACCAAAAGAAATCTGCACGCAACTTTCTGAAATGTAATCACTGTGTCACATCATTGAGTGCTTAATCTCTGGGAAAGTTAACTTTCCCCGTGCAGGCTGGAGCGCATCAGCAGGATTCCTCCCCAGTTTATCCCCCAGGTGCTCATTATACCTTCTGTTCCTATTCCTAAACAGAACCAAAGAGGTGGGGAAAATGCCACTCTCCCGGGAATCCTTTTGATGCCGGGTGATGTTGCTTTTTCCAAGCCGATCAGAAGTGGAAAGACACAGTTTGCTCAGCATTGCTGAACAAAATCACTGGTGGGCTTCAGACAAAGAACTTTCCAGTATAAACAGCAGAATGCATAGATTCCTTTATTTGAACTTTTGGGCTTTGGAAAATTGAGCACAAGAGCAGAGAATTTCAGAGACATTCTCACAAGTAGCATGTGCTGTCCCTCCACTTATTTAGTGATGGAGTGGCCAAGAGGGGTACATGACCAGCTTATCTTTCTTTCTACCATCCTCTCTCCAGCTGTCTGTAGCCTCCTTGTTTCCCCTTCCTTCCACTAAATTCAAGCGAAGGCATCAAGAAGAAAGTCTGCCTTTAGGGCTTTTTAGCTAATGGTGCTCCTGATCTTCTGAGACTGTTGGGAAATTTTTCCTGCTGGGGAAATTCAAAGAAATCATTCACCACATTTCTCTGGCCGCAAATTGGGTAGGGAGTATCAAAACACCATTTATATCCTGGTTAAAATGAATTCTTCAATATGAAAAAATGGCAAGAATCACTCTTTAGTGCCATCCTTGCCTTTTATTGATTATTAATTTATGAAGGAAGTATCTTGTGGCACCATAAAGACTAATCTGTTTAGAGTATCATATAACCTTTTGTGGAGCCCAATTCATCATATATGTCATAGGAAATGGCTCACCGTCCACCAAAACCTATGCAATAATAAAGACACTATGAAATGTTTTATTATTTGCATTGCAACAACAATAAATTCTACTTGGCACACTTAGTGGCTTATGTTGGTGTTTGCACATTGAAAGGCTCACCTATCTTTTCAAAATATGAAGAAAATGTAGCAGGAAAAAATGAATGGTAAGGATATAATAATTCAGAAAAGAGCACAGAGAATCAGAGAAGGCAGCTTTCTTCAATGTCAACCTGTCCCATTGTTAAGAGAGTCTACTGGGTTTCTGTTTGGTCTGCAAGCTTGCTGAGGGTTAGCTAAAGAAATGTATGGCTCCTGGATTGTAAGGAAGAGCTGTGGTGCTCTGTTTATGATTTTTTAAAATTGAGAATCCCCTCAGGATATGTATTAAAAAAACAAATCTTTTTAAAAAGTAGTATAAAAACAAAGTCTAAATCTTGCCTAAAGGTAAAAGTCTTCACCTATGTCTCACAAAAGCACACAGTGTCTACCTCATACAGGTCCCCATCAGAGGAAAAAAGTTCTAAAAAAAAGTTCTAAAAAATTCTAGAGTTTGTCTTGCATATGGAGAAGATTCTTGCCCAGGGATCAGCCAATATTTGCAGCTCCAAATCCTACTGCATGATATAAGAGAGAGGGAGGGAGGGAGAGAGACAGAGAGAGAAGATGAAACCTCATGGAAGACCACCAAATTCTCATGAGATCTTCCATGACCCTTTATGCTTGAGATTTCAGAGTAAGCTCTTTTGAGATATTGATGATTGGGAGAAGAAAGAATGGCCACTCATATGTCTTGCTCAGCCTGATTTGTGTTGACTTGAGGCACCACACCAGGAATTTAAACCACTAAGGTTTTGAAACTCTGAAAACCCTTTTAGAAAGGGTTAATTTAAGCCCTTAGCTCCACTATTTAAAGTGTCCTAACGCAGCTGTGGATTCTAACTATAAATGAAACTTGGCAGAAAAGGTGGCGCTCATTCCTACAAAGATCTGCTACTTCCAGGTCTCAGGCAGATGGAAGGGAATTGTAAGTGGAAGTAAGACTGTTTACTCCAACGTTTCTCAACCTTGACAACTTTAAGATATGTGGACTTCAACTCCCAGAATTCCCCAGCCAGCATAGCTGGCTGGGGAATTCTGGGAGTTGAAGTCCACATATCTTAAAGTTGCCAAGGTTGAGAAACACTGGTCTACTCCACATCACATCTTACCAAGAGCCACTGGACTGTGTGGAGAATAATCTTCCTGTACCTTCAGTGCAAACTGTTTCAAGGACTTCTCTATCCCAGTGTTATTTACTGCAAGGTATGTCAAATAAGAGAGCCAGTTTGGTGTAGTGGTTAAGGCATCAGGCTAGAAACCGGGAGACCGTGAGTTCTAGGCATAGAAGCCGGCTGGTGACCTTGGGCCAGTCACTCTCTCTCAGCCCTAGGAAGGAGTCAATGGCAAACCACTTCTGAAAAACCTTGCCAAGAAAACTGCAGGGGCTTGTCTAGGCAGTCTCCAAGAATCAGACAGGATTGAACAGAAAAAAAAAATCTAGAGGAAGTTCTTTCTTATATTCTACATACTTCTCTTCTGTTTAGTTCTCATTCCTCTTGAGAAGATTGACTTCCGGTTGCGTTCACTCTTTGGAAGTTGATCTGGTGAATGTCATACTTTGTTATTTATTTATTTTTACAAGCTCTGTCCCTGGACTTTAAAAGGACCAATGCAGAATAAAGCCAGCCTGTAGACTTCAATTGTTTTTGTTGTTTGCTACCAAAGGCTCTAATGACATGTTCTGCTACCTGTCCTGATCAAGAAAGAGCAGTACCACACTATCACCATGACATCTGAAATAGGCAGGGCCTGTCATCCATAAGGGTGAATATTATGGGAGATTTTTCTCAATAAAAAAGCCTGATAATATGAATCATAATGGACCTGGCACCAAAAATCAACCATGACTGAAGATCTACTTTGGTGAAGGTGTTCACAGAGTAGTCTTTTCTACTGAATCATTTTTTTTCAAACCTAGCTGAGATTCAAACTGTGAGGTCCTTCCCAATGTTAGAGGTCATTCCTTCTTTGAGTTCTATCCCCAATGGGACCGTCTTATCCCCATGTTATCGACCCGCCCCACCCGGTCATCCAGAGAGGCCCTGCTACGTACCCCATCAATTAGAGAATGTCATCGGATGGGGTCTAGGAGGCGGGCCTTCTCTGTGGTAGCGCCCACACTGTGGAACATCTTGCCCCCAGAGTTGAGACAGATCTCCTCCCTCCCGACCTTTAGGAAGGAGCTGAAGACCTGGTTCTGCCGCCTGGCATGGGAAGAAGGAAGGGATAGTTTCTCATGGAGATGGCTAATCCCTTAATTGGATGTCCTTCTTTTAACGAACATCTTATCCATCTGGATTTATAATTTATCTTTATATTGTTGTAATTTTATATATATTATATATTATTCTGTAATATATTATTCTGTAAACCGCCCAGAGTCCCTTGTTTGGGAGATGGGTGGGGATAAATTTGATAGATAGATAGATAGATAGATAGATAGATAGATAGATAGATAGATATAGATAGAGTGACCTCAATCATGACAATGATTGTACCAATATTTCTCAGGAAAGGGTCCAGAGATGTCAAAGTACTACTTCTTCCATCACCAACCAATGCTCTACTCTACATAGCTTTATTTATGTATTTTATTTATTACATTTGTGTATAAAATTATATATTATGGAAGCAACTGAGGGGTTTCTTGATGTTGGCCAACAGCAGCTATCGGAACAGCGAGAGGTAGAGATTTTTCTTAAATCCTGCTTGTTTGTGCTGACCACCTGTGAAATGAAACCTGAAATCATTGCTTGCTGGAAAGTTACACACTGAGTGAGCATTTCATTTCTGTACATCTGACACCAAAACCCACTGATGTGTGGCATGGATGGACGGGTGCCTTCCGCTCAATCTTGATCATGATTTTTACTGTGCCAGAACAACAGAGTTGCTTGTCCAAGTTCCTTAAACCCCTTTCCAACTGTATCTTTCCTGGCACTGAGACCGTGATCAAATGCAGAGTTTCAAGCCGCCAGCTGTTCGGACAATGAGGAGAACACATCTAAAAGAGCTGTGGTCGCTCTTGATGGAGAGAATGATCACCGTATGGAACACCTGGTACATTGACTCAAATAAGCAATCCTACTGTGTCCTGTTGCTGTTGCCTCCAAAAGGACGGCCTATTTTTTCCCAAGGAGAACAGGGAAGCCCGCTTGTCATTTGTGAATAAACAACAGCCTAGAAGTGTTCTTGCGGTGCGAAGGAATTGTATATCACCTACAATTTCTGGGAGACGTTCCAAAAGGCTTTTGTTAGCATGCAGATGTCTCTGCGGATCCTCTACTGTGACTCCTATAGTTTCTGATTCAGAAAGTAATAGAAATAAGCAGGGCAAGAGAAAGGCTTCTGCAATCTGGCCTTAACCTTGAGCCAGGGAAGGAATTGCAGATGCTTGCTAGCTCTACAGGGCTGGCCATTAGTACAGTAATATCTGAAATTACCTGGCATTTTCCAACCGGGGGCTGCGGTGCATGGGGGAAGCTGGATGATGGTTAGTCTGTAAGAGAGTCGTGCTTGCTCTTCTAGAGAGATTTCGTGGTGGAGAGACGAAGGTCAGCTCCATCAGACTGGCACAACCTCTCCTCTGCCATCCCATTTTGCAGTTTTAATCATGCGCATTTGTGAGACTACAAATCTCCCCAATCAAATAGGATGCATAACCCTGGCCCCATCTTTAAAAATACATGGTGTACATGTTCATTTAATAGGAAAGGAGATGTCTTTGTTTTTTAAACAAGCTGTCAGTAAAAGCAGCTACTGGAGCTGGAGTGCGATCAGCTGCTGCTTCCAAATTCGTAACACTAACTATGAAGACAAATACTGAGATAATATTGATAATATTGAATTAGGAAAGAAACATCCTCGAAGAGGGTCTACAATGCAATTCATCACCCTGAGCCAAAGGAGGCTAATCAAGTTCAAAACAATCCTTGATATGAGGCCAATCATTTTTTTTGTTTCATGTAATATGTTAATTTAATTATTTTTGCCATGTCTCATACTTTCCAGCGCCATTCATCCATCAAGAAAATCAATGAACTTCACCACTGTCAGGCAATAATTAATTTTTGCTGTATGAATTAAATTCATCAGTAGTATTGTGTAGCAATAAGAACTCCACAGTGAGAATACATGTGCTTAGTTATAACATTATCTATAAATACAGATAATGCTCCCAATTCCGTTCCTGGGATTCTGGAGAATCATTATTAGCCAGACTAGAAAACATTGGTTTAGGACTTCAATTGAAGTAAGAAAACTATAATCTCCTAGCTGCTTCTTTGAAGCCCTGGAGCCCTTCAAAATTGTGCTGCCAACATTTAGTGAATTGCCAAATTGTAGCAGCACAATTTCCCATTTATTTTCATTATTTTATAATGAAATAATAAAAAATGGTGTGAGCTTCCCATAAGCTTAAAGTCCAAAGGTGGCTTGCTCTTGCTCTTGGTCTTGTGTGTGTGTGTGTGTGCGTGCATGCATGTGTATGCCTTCAATTCAGTGTTGACTCCTGGAGATTGCCTGGACTAGTCCCTGCAGTTTTCTCGGCAAGATTTTTGGAAGTGGTTTGCCATTGCCTCCTTCCTAGGGCTGAGAGAGAGGGACTGGCCCAAGGTCACCCAGTTGGCTTCGTGCCTAAGGCAGGACTAGAACTCTCAGTCTCCTGGTTTGCCATTGGCTCCTTCCTAGGGCTGAGAGAGTGACTAGCCCAAAGTCACCCAGCTGGCTTCATTTCTAAGGCAAGACTAGAACTCACAGTCTCCCAGTTTCTAGCCTGGAGCCTTCACCACCACACCAAACTGGCTCTAGTCTAGGTGGATTGGCAGATCAGTTGCTTCCATGCATAAATTCCCAAGTTCAATCCTGAACAATTCCAGACTGGTGTGAGAAAGCCCTAAATGAAACTGCGGAGAGCTATTGCCTGAGCATTTTGTTAAGTTTTGTGAGAGAGACACACTCCTTTTATATTCCCACAGAATTAAGTAGACCTGGATCATGTGAAAGAAGGCAATTCATTATAATCAGATCCCTGTACAGATGCAGCAGTTTTCAAGGAGAAAAGGCTGATAATATGGTATAAGGGCTCAAAACTTTCTTTCAGCATCTGAGCTTCCGAAAAAAAGATTGAGTGTTTCTTTAAATCCTGGGGCTAGTGACAAAACAATTCAAAGGTAAGGTTACTTTATTCCTCAGTTTTACCAAGGCCATCTGGCTCCCCTTTTCTACTCTCAGTTACCTAGCCTCATCTCTCTCTTTTAAAAAATGCAAGCTTCTAACCCTTATAAAACTAGAGTTACAACAGAAGAAAAAATATACGTTGGTATTTTCTGACTTGTTTGGGGAGAGTAAGCCCTCCCTTCCTCCTCCTCTTCCTCCTCCCTCCCTCCCTCTCTTCTTTTGTGGGTTTTAAGCCATCAGTTTTACAGGAAAGTGGTTATAAAAGTGTATCTTAGCTTTTTGGCCAAGCATCTGAACATTAGAAAGGTAGCTAGCAACTAATCTTTCAGCAGACAGCAGAAGAGCAAAGTAGGATGGCGTCTGTGTACATTTAAATAATTCCCAGACTGGGGGTGTAATGCTTTACAGAGGCAACCCAAAAGGTATCCATGCAGTGCAAAAACAAAACTCTATCTATTTACCAATAAAATAAGGAGAGGACGTGATGGATTGAAGATGGTCAAAAGATGACAGATGAAGATGCACATCTTGCTGATGAATCTTTGATGCGTCTCCAAAACAACCCTTGTCTTTGAGCCAAGAAGTAGCATTCAAAGCAAGAGGAGAAAATGGGCTTAACAGCAGTGAAAATGACTCAATTTTCCATTTGAATCATATTGACCAATGGGGGGGCTATATCCTGTGGTGTAGTTACCTGTGGCTTTATGCATTTCTAAGACCTCTTGTTCCAAAATTGGCTTTCGGATTGACTCCAGCATGCATTTAATCCTTTTCTGAAGTATACCATTTTGATAACCCTACCCTAAATATGGGAGAGGGAAATGAGCCTGTTTCTCCCCCCCCCCTTGAATGTTGGGGCCCATCACCCTTGTTTATCAGGCCAGCAGCGTCCAGTGTAACCTCTCTGGAATATAGAAATGCAACATCCTCCACATTTGCCACCTATGGAAAATAGATGCAAGTAAAAATTGGATATTCTTCCTGCAGAAAAACACAACAGTCCAAACAAGGTGAACTCCATGGATTCTTTGCGCACATCAAGACGTTTTGTGGGTTGATTTTAAAATTGGTGTACTGGCTTATGTACAATTTAGCCATCTGATTTTAAACCTGTTAAGAAAATACCTTCCAATGTTTTTCCCATCTCTGTATCTTCTGCAGATCAGAGAAGAAGCTTAAGGTAGGGAAATTTGTTTTCCTTCCATTTCTCATTTCTCCCGTCCCAGCTAGTTCCACCCAACCAAGTAATGCGGTCATATAAATTTAATAAATAAAATAAAATAAAAATAATGGGAGTACCTTAAATCCAGGCAACTGACTTGGTTTGCGCACCTAATCTTCCTTTCCACCAATAAGGAGATGTGACTGGATCAGGAACTGATTGGATGAAGGAGAGGACCACAGTACTGTCCAGGATCCCTCTTTCATCCTCAGGAATATGACATCAAGGTTCAGATCAAAAACCTCTAAAGTGGACTAGGACTCCTGAATATCTCAAGACAACAGAACATAAATCATAAGGAGCAGAGAGAAGAGGGTTTATTCAGAGAAAAGAGAACATGAACTCAGGCAGGAACATATAAAATCTCCAAAAACTATTGGCTTAGTAAGTGATGGGAAGATGCTGTACTGTTGAAAATGTTTGTGCCCTGCTGTAGGTAAACATCTGAAACATACTCTTTCCTGGACACATAAAGCTTTCTAATAAATGCCATAATGCACATGGCAAGTATTTAGTAGCACAGTAGACTAATACAGGTAGTCCTCGACTTATGACCATTCGTTTAGCTCTCTGAACAGAAAGGAGCCTTTCCATCTCTCTCTCTCTCTCTCTTTAATGTTGTCATATTGCATAAGCTTAAGAGTACAAAAGGTACAAAAATGAAATGAAAAATAAAGGTACCAAAGGCAGAATGAAAAACAGAACATCAATGAAAGCCTGGTGAAGGAGAATTTGGTGGCACGTTCTCCCCGTCCCAACCAGTAAGCCCTAGGAGCGTTTGCTTCTTGAGTGATGGTCGGATTTCGGAAAGCAAGGCTTTTCTTTTTCTACACATCTTTAAAGGAGATAAATCATCCAGATTTTTTTTTTCTTTTTAAAATAAGAAAGGCTGAAGCCTTGTAATTCTTGGGAAGGCCAAAGGATTTTTTTCATTCTCTCTGATGATAGAAAGATAGCTGTGATTGTGGAGGGGAAAAGTGGAAATTGGAAATGTAGGGGTCAGGCATATCCTTTGTATGTGGAAAATTGTGGTTTCAACACATTCCCCATCCCCAAGATCTCTAGCTAGGGCTGTGGGTGGGTGGGGGATTCTTGCCTTATACAAAGTGAAGTCATACTGAAGTGCTTGGTTAATGATCTGACTCAGTATCAATCATTTTTTTAAATCTTACATTCTTATCAGACATCATTCACCTCAGTAGTTGAGACCCTAGAACGCTACTCTGTTTTGTTTGTCCACCTGAATAAGTCAGCTTTCTAATAACCATTTCTATTTGTGATGTTTCATAACATAGAGAGGCTTTGTATGCCTATTTCCCTACTTTATATTGACTGTTAATATAAATTACCCAAGAACGTCTTTTTCCCAGTGCAAATGATCCTACATTCAATTATTTGGCATGTAAATTTCAGTGATGGAGGGCTTTTCCAGGCGTATTTCCCCACTTCGAGATCCGCTTTCAAATGTAGCTACCGTTGTTTGTATGGAACTTTTAGTAGCGGACCTTTTTTATAGGACTGTTTTTGCATTTTTAATCAGGGGTAGATGAATACGTGGTGGCTCAGCGGGTAAGACACCAGGCTTGTTGACTGGAAGATTGCAAGTTCGGAGGTTCGAATCCCTAGCCCCGCGTGATGGAGTGAGCTCCCGCATTCGCCCCAGCTCTTGCCAACCTAGCAATTCGAAAGCATGCAAATGCAAGTAGATGAATAGGTACCACTTTGGTGGGTAGGTAACAGCGTTCCGCGCGTGTCATGCCGGCCACATGACTGCGGAAGCGTCTTCGGACAACGCTGGCTCTTTGGCTAACAAGCGGAGATGAGCATCGGCCCCTAGAGTCGGACACGACTGCACAAATGTGCGGGGGAAACCTTTACCTTTACCTTAGATGAATACTAGCAGGCACCTGCATTCATTTTATTACATAGCCGAATGGAATGGAATGCCCAAATGTGCTCAGGGGGGATTTTAAAAAAAATAAAAATCCCTAGAGCACATACTTGGCATGCAGAAAATTTTAATATCCAAAATCTCCTGGTAAAGCTGAAAAAGTCCTAGCACCAGCCAGTGTACAAATATTTAATGAATAATGACTTGGTTTTTTTTTCTCTGTTCTTGCTTGCATTGTCTCCTTTAGTTTGTTATTTGTTTTTTTTGAGAGGCAGGTTTGTTCTTGCTTTCATCCCTTAATATTTCCAAACAATCTCTGCAGCCAAAGCAAATATTTCACACCAGCCAGAGAGCCATCAGTGCAATGTATATTAATAGGTCCCACTTAGATGCAATGTATGTGTGAATGTTTTGCCTTGTGCAATATATGTTTTACCTATTATTTTCCTTTAGAAAGAATCTATTCTTTGCAATCAACATTCAGTACACCCACACACAGGCACACACCGCTTATTAATATATGATAGCAAGTGTTCTGCTTGCAAGACATGGCCCATTGCCTTAGTCAAAGTCATCCAGTGGTGGCTATATGAAGAGGTGAGATGGGTTTCAGAAATGGAGGCAATGGTTCTTCTAAAGTTCTCTGCAACAGGAAGTAAAAAAATATACAGTAATTTATTTATGCTTTACTTTGTGGTCCTTGGTTTCCTTCCTACTGTTACCTCTTTTCTGCTGAAAGGAGAGCTTCGGGCATTGAAGACCAAGCTTCGGAAAATTTAAATATACAAGTCCAGTTGGCCTAACCTTTGTCAGCAAGCTTTTGAAACCCAGCAAGGGGTTGATGTGGGATAAGGTTTGGAAAATGATTTGTTTGGGTTCATTCGCAAAAGAAAGCCATTACTGAATAAATAGGGTGTGTATCCAGCCGTTTAGCAGAAGGTACAATTGTGCTCAATCCAACACAGGGAAAGGTCTCCTTCCAACCCAGGGTTCAGCCATAGAAATGCTCAGAGTGACATTTTCCCATTTAAGGCAGCAAAACTAATCCATTAAGGCAATACACCATCTCTTGAGGCAACAAGGCATGTTTAGAATTGGGTGGGCACACTATGCTCGCCAAATGGCTCCTAGGGGACACTTGCCTGTTCACAAAATGCCTAGCACACAAGGCATTTTTGCCATTTGCCTGAAGGTAAGAATTCCAATCAACCCTGACTGCTCATTGGAAGGACAGATGCTGAAGCTGAAGCTCAAATAGTTTGGCCACCTAATGCGAAGAGAGGACTCCCTGGAAAAGACCCTGATGCTGGGAAAGACTGAAGGCAAAAGGAGAAGGGGACGGCAGAGGATGAGATGGTTAGATAGCATCACCGATGTAAAGAACATGAATTTGAGCAAACTCTGGGAGACAGTGGAGGACAGGAAGGCCTGGCGTGCTATGGTCCATGGGGTCACGAAGAGTCGGACATGACTAAATGACAGGAGGAGGAGGAGGAGGAGGAGGAGGAGGAGGAGGAGGAGGAGGAGGAGGAGGAGGAGGAGGAGGAGGAGGAGAAGAAGAAGAAGAAGAAGAAGAAGAAGAAGAAGAAGAAGAAGAAGAAGAAGAAGAAGAAGAAGAAGAAGAAGAAGTATTCCACACACCCCGGATACTCTCACCATTGCCTGTGGTTCTTTGTGAAGCTGAATGACATGTGAATAACCAGGAATTTGCTACCTTGCACCAGACCAGATTTTTTTAAATTAGTAAAACAACCTAATTAGTAGGAGAGGGAGCCTGGTGGGTAACAAAGGAGGTGTTTGGGTATGTATGAAAATAGGCGTCAAAATACTTCCCCAAGAGTTATTTCAACATTCCCATACCCACAGAGATTTCTTGAGCCACTGGCTTCCACGGAGAACGTCGGATGCAGTGAAAGGAAAGATTGATCCCTCTGGGAACCAACCATTACTGTTCTCAGAGTGAGTGCAGACTAGGTGAAGTATAAGCTGCATCTCGGTTGCGCTTGGTCCCTTCTGTTTTGGGGTTCTTTGCGAGGAGAAGCAGAACAGGAATACTTGGAATAAATTCCAGACAAGATTCTTTCCCAGCTGTACCAGAAGATGAAATTGGGACCCTCAACAGTAGAGAGACTCCATCTCCGAGCTGCAGCGTCGTGACTAGGCATGGAAGGTTGCTGAGGCTTGACACCGATTTATTTCCCTCCCTCCCCACCACCCCAAATTATCCACTATGACTCTGCTGCAACGGATGCTCCTGCATTGATTATTCTCCCTTTCAGCCAATTCAAGTGTGGATCCGTCTCTGCTGTGACCTCCTGAGTCTGCTGTGGTACTGGGCCATCTCGACAACTTAATTAAAGTGAAAGGCTGCTTGAAATACAACTTTTTATTCATGCTTTTTTGAGGCCTGGGGTGTGCTTGGAATGATTCTTTTGGAATCTAAGAGAAAGAAAGGAAGAATGGCATTTATGAAAGCTAGGAAGCTCACAGCAAATAATTTCCCAGTCAAATTTCCAGGATTCCTCGCTGTCTCAAAAGCTTCTGTCCAAAGCAAAAACAATTGAATCAGTCCAGATACAGACATGCAGATCTCTATAAAGGCTCATCAGCTGTGGGGCAGCAAATGGAAGCATTAGGTAGGCTGCATTATTATTGCTTCTGCTCAGACAGATCAAAGCTTGAGGAAAATGCTTTCCTTTCTCACCATTGTGGTGAGAAGTTGGTTATTGCTTACAAAGTTAGCAGAGCCTTCCACACTTCAAGAAGTTCTCATAAATATTTCCCGTTTGATCTGGGTGTTGGTCTTTGTCAAACCAAACTGATTTCTAAGAACATTTCTGAGAAATTGTTTTTCACCCACCTTCTTGAAAGTGAGAGCAGTAAACACACACATACACTTTTTGAAAATAGTGTTTGGGAATGCTTACAACAGGAAGGAAGGAAGGAAGGAAGGAAGGAAGGAAGGAAGGAAGGAAGGAAGGAAGGAAGGAAGGGGCCTTTCTGGACCATTTCCCCTACTTCAAGTAAAAGTTGTTTGGTTGTTTGTTGTATTTCTCAATCACCTTATTATCACAATTTTTAGGGAGGCATAAAGGTAGTCCTCTGCAAATTGATTTTCAGCAATGTTGTGTTCCAGGCCACCTGCAATATAAACAGTGAAGTCAATTGACATAACTTGATTCCCAGAAAAAAATATTAAAAATCCAAGCAGAGGGCAGCAAAAATTAAAAATGGCACTTTAATTATTCACTGCTGCTGGCAAACAACACGTTAGGAGCGGCAGGCTGCAGCCAGTCTGCTTTTGGCTGGTGATTGCAGTTACTGGCAGAAAACAAGTCACCTGTCTGGCCTGTTTTTTGCCAGCAAGCAAAGAACAAGATGTGCTTTTATGGTATCTGGGCATGTGCAATAATGTCACTGCACATCTCCCAACCTGCAGTGATGTCATGACACTGGCATACAAAGGATGGGCTTGTGCACTGATTTTGTTGTAGGTTGGGGCTTGCCATAACTTTCCCTGCTTTGCTGCAGACCAGGTTTTTTAAAGCAAAACAGGAAAGAAAATGCAGAAAGCTCCTTTTGAGCTTTATTGGGAAAATGTGAAGGTGTTACCAAATGGTGCAGGTTAAAAGAGGACAAGCTAACCCTAGTTATTCTGCATTTACTTTCCCTTGCTGAATGCTTGTGCACACATCCTTTTCTTACCATTAAAAAAACAACTGCTTTGTGGGGAACGATAATAATATGCAAGCAAATGTGCAGCTTGGTAAATTAAGCCCCTTTATATACCGACAGGTTCGCCTTTGTCATTTTAGCAGCCAAAAGCTCAGTTTCCAGTGTGCTGGCTCATTTGGTGTTTGAAATGCAAACTCATTTTTAGTGGCTGCTTTGCAACAATAGCGTGGCTGAGCAGAAATAAGAGCCGTTGAGTAGAAATATTCTGAAGTGCAGTTAAACTGATTTAATAAGGCCGGAAGGCAGAGGGATAAGTCCCTTTCATATTAAGCTGGCTTTATTAGCACAGTCGGCATTGCTGGGCGAATCTGGCCTCTTTGTTTCATTAATATGCATTTTGAAATACAGTATTTTCAGTTGAATATTCCATGGCAGAGAATATTTGCTGGGGCATTTGTTGTCCCCCACTAACACCGAACTCCGTTATATGGTTTCTGACAAGACATCAGGCATATTCTGGATTTTTTAAACGGGTGCAAATGTTACGAACAAGAAGAAAGGGGTGGGCAAGAACTGTCCTTGTCCTCATCAACTTGCATGCCTAGAAGATGACTCTGAGCAGCAGAGAGCTGCTTTCTCCTATGGAGGCTTTCCCCTGGTTTTCCAGGGTTCTATCCCGTGGAGGTAGACTTCGTAAATAAAATGGATTCTGGATGTAGGAGTCCACCCGGAATAAAGCAGGAAATGAAAGTAGCATCTCTCAGAGCCAGAAGCAAACACCTAGAACCCAGATGAAAAAAAGAGGGAGGGGGACCCCATCCCTCCTTCCCAAAAAAGAGGGGCTTCAAGCCCACTGCATTGCGCAGGCAGGAAAAAAAAGGTGCATTGATTTTCTTATAAATAGGGCTTGCATTTGAGACCTAGCAGTTGCTAAAATTCTTCCATAATGGCTTCCCTGCAATAAACCCACTTCTCAGAGATTTGCATCTTTGAAGGCCTGTTTGCTCTTGGGTCCAATTTTAGTGTTGTCGAGAGAACTTTAGAAGAACTGTTGCCTCCATTTCTGAAACCCATGATAGCAATACTAGCATGTTTGTCTCACTCTTTTCCCTCATGTAAAGGGTACCCACATTAAGAATGTCTGGCTTTGGGCCACATCTCCACCCCAAACTGGATCTACTAGGCTACCATGCAGGTTTGTTGTAAAAAGAATTTTGAGAAAGTCAGGGAAGCATTGTGAAAATTTCAGATAGAGCGTGCATTATTATTAGGCTGCCCATACGTCCCATTTTGAATGGGACAGTCCCGGTTTTTTAGCATTTTTCAACCGTCCCGTCGATTTGATAAAAATCTCAATTTTGTCTCATTTTTTAAACCCGGCGGGAATGGCGCGGAAGGAGGTTCCGAGCCGGAGATGCCGATTGGAGGCAGCCCGGAAGAGGAAGCCCTCCTGCCTATCAGCGCGCAGCAAAGGAGGGACCGGGGGGGCGGGGTTTGCAGGCGGGAGCCAATTGTGTGGACTGGGGGGCAGGGTTTGCAGGTGGGAGCCAATCGCGCAGACTGGGGGCGGGGTTTACAGGCGGGAGCCAATCGTGCGGACCGGGGGCGGGGTTTGCAGGCAGGAGCCAATCACATGGACCAGGGGCGGAGACCCCTGTCTTTTTCATGAATATGGAATATTACATAAGACCCTGTCCAGTTTTGCCATCCCAATGTCCCGTTTTTGTCTCAAGGAAATATGGTCAGCCTAATTATTATTTTCTTCTGCCTTTTGCATACATGGAGTACACTCTGGATTATTTACACCCAGACTGCTGGCATCTCTCCAGAATTTCAGAATATCCCCAGCCTTACAAGTGAACTAGAGACCTTTCGAGACATGTGTCTTATCTTCCAGACTTCAATAATCAGAGCTGCAAAATTTGACTGATTGATCGGTTAGATTAATCAATGGGGAGAAAAGTTTGCTTGATTAACAGGTGCCATCCACTTAATTGGGTGGCAAGTTAAACACATTATTTTTAATGCAGCTATTAAAAAACATGGGAAGCTGCTGGCATTATCTCAGAAGATATTTTGCTTGCAGCAATGGATATTACATAAGCCATCTGCAGTCATTTTTGTGTGTGTGCACCTCATCAAGGGGAACCAGAAGCAAATTGCAAGCCCAGTCCCACCTGCCTCTCTATGTCAGTGTTCGCATGATATGCCAACCCATGGGTTGTTTAATCATCTGTCTTGAATAAACCGTCATTGGCTGATTGGCATGACACAGTGTCTCAAACAAGCAAACTAGAGTCTGGCTTAATGGGTCGTGTGAACCTGGTCAACATGCAGATTGTGGTCACCCATCTCCATAGACAGACCCAGGAAGCTCACCAACCCCGCCTTCCCCTTTCTGCCCCCCACCCCATGTACAGTAGCTTCAGTGGGGAAGAAAACCACTGAGAAGATGGAGACAGGAATTCCTAGAGATGTCAGGAAGGAGGAGAGTCAGCGGACTCACCAGTGGCCCCATTCTGTCAGCCCTTCAAGGTAGGCCAGGTCAAAAAACTGCCAAGGCAGAGATTTCAGGAATGCTGTTTATTCTAGCAAGAATAATTTACTAGAATAACAGAATCTCGAAAGCCTGTCAACGTTTCTTTCTGTCCCATCTTATACTAAACAAAATCAAGGGTGATTTTGAGTTTCTTTCTCAATATCCCTCTTTCTTAGGACTGCATAATCTCTTGTTCAAGTCCCCCCTTAATAGCTTGCTCATCCCTTCCTTATCCCCAAGTTGGGGTCTACTTTCCTTTATACATTCACACATGTTTAATAAGGCTATTTGAAAGCTCTAGGGGCTATATTCAAACAACACACTAAGTTTGGCTGGTGTTAATGTTGGCTAATCTGTGGTGGCCTCATGAGTATGGTGATTTATTTATAAATCACATATATAAGCTGCCCAACTCAGAACAACTTTGTGTGGCATACAGTTAAGCTGTGGTGAACCCACCCTGTTCCTCAGCCTTGTACAAACCCAGATAAGGGATCCAAGTATATGTGAACTTAGCCAATAAATAGACACGGGTGGAAGTAGGGTTAGTAGACTGGGGAAGTTGCTTCAATTCCAAATAAGACAGGGCTAAGTAAGTGGGTAAGTAAGTGAGCATGGTGGCTCAGCGGGTAAGACGCCAGGCTTGTTGATCGGAAGATCGCAAGTTCGGCGGTTCGAATCCCTAGCCCCGCGTGACGGAGTGAGCTCCTGCACTCGCCCCAGCTCTTGCCAACCTAGCAATTCAAAAGCATGCAAATGCAAGTAGATTAATAGGTACCACTTTGGTGGGTAGGTAACAGCGTGTGTCATGCCGGCCACATGACCGTGGAAGCATCTTCTTCGGACAACGCTGGCTCTTCGGCTAAGAAACGGAGATGAGCACCGGCCCCTAGAGTCGGACACGACTGCACAAATGTGCGGGGGGAACCTTTACCTTTAAGTAAGTGGGTCGTTTGTGTAGATTTGAGAATTTGCACCGCATGCTTCCCCCCAAGACACACAAAACTACCATCATGGCTTAGTCTCAGTCTTTAATGAACAGTTAGCTCTTGCATTCAGCTCTGAAGTCACTGAGTAGAGATGCAATCCATGGGAACAGACTTTGTTTTCGCCCTTTGGACTAAAAAGGTTTGTTCTCAGATTGCAAGGGCACCCTCTGGTGTTAAGTATCTGCCCCTGCTTTATACGTTGAGGGGATCTTGTTTAGCAGAGGGCGTGAAAGCAAAAGCAACAGCAACATGCAGCCGTGGGAAACAGTGAGAAGAAGACCAGTTCTAGTTCCTGGATTTAGGCAGGAAATGGAGAAAGGGAAGGAAGAAGAAGAAGCAAAAGCGGAAAATTAGAAGTGAAAAGCAAGTGAAGTATTTGAAGGACTTGGTTTCAGTGAAGGATTGGAACTAAGGGATTACCTGGTGCAGAGGAGAAAGAAAGATGAGGTGAATGATGCCTTCTGAATTGCAATCTTTTTCTTAAAAGATCACCTTTTCCTCTAATTTGATGATGAGAATCCCGGTTTGTTTGGGCTTGCTTGCCCACTTGCTGGATTTTGTGGTTGCATTCTGAAGTCTTCCTTTCTATAGAAGGCACCCGTCAACTTGTGCAGAGTTACTTTTAACATCATTTCATGGGTACCTAAAAGGAGTTGCTGACAAGAGAACCCAAAAATTAACAGGAGAGTGATCCCGGTACTTCAGCCAAATTAAAGAGTCACATTCTCCACCTCTTGGTGGAGAAAATCTAGGGTTCCACAACACCACAGAAGTAGCAACCCAAGTGTTGCAAAGCAGATGTAGCTCAAGGGGAAAAAAATCGCACCTCCATTCAAATCAAAGCATTTCTCCTAGAGAATGATAACAAGTTAAGGCAAGAGTGTGTGTGTGTGTGTGTGTCCCTTTGCTGCTGCAGGACCTTCATTGGCTGTACACTCCAAAAAACAGCACTTTCTTGGATCCATGAGGCTGGAGCAGTGCTTCGGGTTCAAATGACAGGTGACGATACCTTCAGGTTGGTAGGAACAGCACCTGGATGTGCGGGTGTGCTTTAAAGCATCGCTGGCCAGCCAGGAGGGAGGAAAAGAAATGAGAATTTAATTAAAGCTGCTTAAAATTCCATTCAACCAGCTCCAGGTAAACTTCAGTGCCCAATGCACAAAAATGCTAGAGGGCTGGGAACACAGTAAGCAGGTCTGATGCCCCACCACATTTTAACCTTCATGCATGTGGTATAAACACTTGCAGAGGGTTTTTCTCAAGGCCAGATGCAACGTTAACTGGCACCTCTTGTTCAAAGTGACTGTGGTAGCCACAAATAGTCACATCTGTAGGTATGGTCCATCTTCTAGTACAGAGCTTTCCAAATTGTGTGTCGGGACACGTTAGTGTGTCGGCTGCAGTGTCTGGGTGTGTCGCGGCTGCTGCTGCCTCCTGGCTTCCACGCAGGTCCTAGTGCCTGCCTTGTGCCTTGCTGCCTCCAAACCAGCTGTGATTCCGCACAGGTCCTAGTGCCTGCCTTGTGCCCTGCTGTAAGAGTGTGTCGCGAAATGATGCATGTCTAAAAAGTATGTCACCAACATGAAAAGTTTGGAAAGCTCTGTTCTAGTAACACACTTTATTTCTTGTTGTTACTGTCCTTTAGCCATAACCGAGCTACAGATCATTTCAAACAGGGCCTCCAGCCTTTGCTAAGATGCCAATGGAAACTAGGAGCGATTTTGCTTCATCTAGAATTTTTGGGAGGGGGGGACTGGATGCCATTTGAATGCTGCCTCCTTTTTTCCACTTGTCCTGCAAGGCGTGTTGACCCACAGCACTGCAAAAGTGGCTCCAAGTCACCTCTGAAGCCCACATAATACAGGCGAGTAATCAGTAGTCGTTTCAGCTAGTCTGTGGGCAAGTTGTGATTTTGTCAGGGGGAAAATGTGCAATAAACAGCTCTGATCGACAGAATGGAAGCAAGGGGTGGGCGGGTGGGCTGAAGAAGTCATGTCCCAAGGTGATCCCATTTTTAAAGTGGAGAATTAATGATATCCCAACATTCAGTTCAGCCCTCCTTTCCTTTTTACTCCTTGAAGTATCTTACAAATGTTAATTCACTGGACCAGTGTAGCTTCTTTCTTGATCCTCCTCAAAGGCTATTGGGCTAAACTTGCAAGGGCCAAAGAAGATGTTGATCTGCGATGGACATCCCACAGGCCTTTGATGCTTAATTAGATAAACCAAGAGAGGGAGAAGCGATCGAAAGAAAAGTAATTAAAAGCTAGAATGCTGGAGGATTTTTCCCTAATACACACTGCAATTAAACTGCATCAGAAACCTTGGACAGCTTGACACCCCAAGAGCCTGGATGGAGAACCTTTGGAGAAGTGGCATTTTCAGTTTTCAAACAGTCCTGATGGCATCCACTGTGGAACAAGGGTGTGTTATGTATGTGTTTGACTTTTTCTTCATCTTGGTTGGATACTAAGTAAAATGACTGTTCTAGGAAGTCCTCTTCCTTCCATGCTTGAATGGCCAAAAGCATATCCGACCCATCTCACCCTAAGCCTAAGGCATTCTGCAATGGATGGGAAGGTCATTGACATCCATGTCATCCATCTGAAGCAATGGAATGGATGACAATGACCTTCCCATCCATTGCAGAAATAGGCACGGCAATGGGAGGCAGCTAGTAACATTGGGGTTTCCTGTTTTAGAACCTGTTCTCTTTCACGTAATCCTCTGTTGGAATAACCCCACTGGAACAGGTTTCAGCAGGTGGCAGCCTTGACTGGATTCAGAAGCTAAACAGGATTGAACCTGTTAGAACTTAGATGGGAGATCACTAGAAAATTCCAGGCTAGGCTGAGAAGTTGAAAAAAACACCCCAAAGAAAGGCCGTTGCAGACCACATCTGTATTGCTGCCCAGACTGCATGGATCTGTCTGTGTGATCAATGGGTGTCAAGCTTGACTTGGGAGTGTCTGTACCCTACAGGAGCAAGATCACTTTTTCATACAACCAACGAGAAATCCACTTCCTTTTTTCATACTGCTGCATGGAAATTTAGGATAGGTGTGATGTGGCTCCCCAGATTTGGTTCGGCAGAGGAAAATTAACTATCAAGCATGCCAAAATATTGAAAACAGTAACTAAGAATCTGCAATTGACGAACTGACCTTGTTTGGAGTCCTTGAGAACAAGAGCTCGCTTAGAATATATTGCCATTTTCATTCTCAGTCCTTTAATTTATCCTGAAATAAATACGTTTCTTCCATTTTGGTTGTGCCTTCAAATTTGCACATTGAGAGACTTGGGAAGATTATTTGGTTTCTGCAGTAGGAATAAGATTTATTCAAAGACCAGTTGCTCATCGCTACCCATCCACAAAGCATGTCTTCTCCAAAGCATAGGGGTAGAGAAATATTGGGGGTATGATCATGGACATCTTCTGTCTGGTCATACCTACCATGGCTGTCTGTAGCTTGAATCATGTCAACTGGATTTCTATTTTCTTAGTGGAAACGTTTCGCTCCTTATCCAAGGAGCTTCTTCAGTCTGAGCAAAGTTGGTAAGGGAATCCTAAATATGTTCCTAGGTAGCTGTGTGACCTTACACCTGGGGCTAGGTCATGGTTATATTGAGATGTAATTTTTAAGTCCTTTTATTATCTAATGGAGGGTCGTTAAAATCACCATGCTGCTGTTGAGCTTCTGAAATGGTCTTAATCTTCCTAGGCACAGAAGACAAAACGGGGAGGAAGATGTGGGAGAGTTTGTGCCTGAGGCCCCCACCTCTATTCAAGGAAGGATTTTCCAAGTTGGCATAAATGGATTCCTTGACCCCTCTCTCAAACCACCTATCTTCTCTGTCTAAAATGTGAACATTAATGTCTTCAAATGAGTGTCCTTTTTCTTTTAGGTGAAGATAAACTGCTGACTCTGGTCTTGTGGTGTTATTTCTCCTGTGTTGGGCCATCCTCCTGTACATAGGTTGTTTGGTTTCTCCAATGTAGAGTTCAGAGCACTCCTCACTGCACTGGATTGCATAAACTACATTGCTTTTCTTATGTTTTGGAGTTTGATCTTTGGGGTGTACAAGCCTCTGTCTCAGTGTGTTGGTGGGTTTGAAATATACAGGTATGTGGTGTTTGCCAAATATCTAGAGAAGCATCTTCTCAGAACATCTCATGGCCAGGTTTACTCAGAAGTAAGTCCATTTAAAATCCGCAGGGCTTACTTACCAATGAATAAATATGGATAGGATGAGATATTTGACAAATATTTAGGTATGTGGATGACACCTGGGTCAAAATCAAGGCCCAGGAAGTACAGGCCTTCACGGACCATATAAACACTATAGATGCCAACATTAGCTTCACCAGAGAAGACACCAAGGACAACAGACTGGCATTCCTAGACTGTGAAGTCCTCATTGGGACCGGTGGCAAGCTAGAAATAGGGATCTACAGGAAACCCACACACACAGATCAATATCTGATGTTTGACTCCCACCATCCACTGCAGCACAAACTAGGAGTCATCAGGACATTGTCACACAGAGCAGAAACCATCCCCACCTCCATGGATTCCAAAAAGAATGAAAATCAGCACCTGAGAACAGCCCTGAAGGCCTGTGGATATCCAAATTGGGCCTTCACCAAATCTAAATCTACCAGACCTAAAACAGCGACAGATAGGGCTGAGACTCAGAGTAAACGAAAGAACCTGGTCATTCCCTACATGGCTGGCGTGTCTGAAAAGATAAAACGGATATTTGGCAAACACCACATACCTGTATATTTCAAACCCACCAACACACTGAGACAGAGGCTTGTACACCCCAAAGATCAAACTCCAAAACATAAGAAAAGCAATGTAGTTTATGCAATCCAGTGCAGTGAGGAGTGCTCTGAACTCTACATTGGAGAAACCAAACAACCTATGTACAGGAGGATGGCCCAACACAGGAGAAATAACACCACAGGACCAGAGTCAGCAGTTTATCTTCACCTAAAAGAAAAAGGACACTCATTTGAAGACATTAATGTTCACATTTTAGACAGAGAAGATAGGTGGTTTGAGAGAGGGGTCAAGGAATCCATTTATGCCAACTTGGAAAATCCTTCCTTGAATAGAGGTGGGGGCCTCAGGCACAAACTCTCCCACATCTTCCTCCCCGTTTTGTCTTCTGTGCCTAGGAAGATTAAGACCATTTCAGAAGCTCAACAGCAGCATGGTGATTTTAACGACCCTCCATTAGATAATAAAAGGACTTAAAAATTACATCTCAATATAACCATGACCTAGCCCCAGGTGTAAGGTCACACAGCTACCTAGGAACATATTTAGGATTCCCTTACCAACTTTGCTCAGACTGAAGAAGCTCCTTGGATAAGGAGCGAAACGTTTCCACTAAGAAAATAGAAATCCAGTTGACATGATTCAAGCTACAGACAATTCCACCTGGATGACTGAGAACCTTCATAGACATACTACCATGGGTGTCGTTCTGGGAATGGACAAATTGTCCCGTTGTGGTAGGCATTTCATCAGGGTTTCAAAATTCCAAATATATCATTGGCCCAAGGAGAAAAGTAACCTTGGCTCCGAGAATCCAAAAAGTAAGCTTTTTCCTCTCTCCCCCCCCCCCCCGCCGCTTCAAAATTATGCCTTATACAAGTATCATAGGCATCAATCAGGAGATGGCATCTTCTCAGAACATCTCATGGCCAGGTTTACTCAGAAGTAAGTCCATTTAAAATCCGCAGGGCTTACTTACCAATGAATAAATATGGATAGGATGAGACTACTTTCCTCTTAAATTCAGCTTCTAATAACAGTTTTTTAAGGAAGGGAATTTGAGCTCCATGGTGCAAGTTTGTCTTCTTAATGTACAGACGGACGTATGCCTAGAGTACTTTGGTTTTTTGCTTTGTTATTTTATTGATGCAATGTCTCCGTATCTCTCTTTCGGTTTGTTATTTCTTCTAACCATGTGAATCTCTTCAGGAAATTTGCTTAGCATTTATAGAAATTAGATGTCTCTCTGGAGTATTTTTCATTTCCTCTCGGTTATTTATTTATCTAGTTTCAAAAAGAAATCTTGCTGGGTCACTGAATAGAAAACACACAGCCCCAGCTGTTCAACCAGTACTTACAGCACAGCAGGGCGGGCCACGTAAAGGGCAGATGCTGTTAGTTCTGATTGACCAAAACTCTTTAAATAAATTTTAAAACCCCTTTCTCCCATCGTGGTAAGTGCCTTTTCCCATTAAAGTCAAACAAAGTGTTTTCTGTTTATGTGCATACGCAGATCTTTATAGAAACATGGAATGTTCAAATCCATAAGGCAAATTTATTCCCATGTAAGTAGCCAAAGGATTGCAATTTTCAAAAAATATTCTTTGTAACTTAAAGGCAGATTGAGGAACAAGAACTGAAAGTCTTCCTAAAACAGCCTTTTCCCACATAGAGTTTTGCAACACTTTTTGGCTTTTAATGGGGTGCTGGAGACTGCAACAGGGGTGTGATGCATTGCAGGCATGCTAAAAAGGGGTGAGGTTTTGAACACATGGGCATAACTACCATCTTGACTTAATAAAGATCCCTTTCGATCACATTAAAAAATATAATTCTGCAGTGATTTTTAGTAAGGGTTTGGTAAGGATTTGAGAAATACTTGCAGCTTTGGGAGTTTCAGCTTTGTCTAGAACGACCCCAAGTGAGACTGAGCTATAGTCAGTATTTACTGGTAGTCCTCGTTTAACAACCATTTGTTGAGTGATGGTTCAGACTTACGACAGTGCTGAAAAAACTGACTTACGACCGGTCCTCACACTTACAACCGTCGCAGCATCCCCCTGGTCACGTGATCATGATTTGAGCGCTTAGCAACCGGTTCACATTTATGACCGTCGCGGCATCCCGTGGTCATGTGATCGCCATTTTCAACCTTCCCAGTCGGCTTCTGGAAAGTAAAATCAATAGTGAACTGCGTGATTCGCTTAATGACCACATGGTTTGCTTAACACCTTCAGTGATTTGCTTAACGACCGCTGCAGAAAAGGTTGTAAGATCAGGTCAGTTTTCCTTAATGACCGCTTTGCTTAGCAACTGAAATTCTGGTCTCAATTGTGGTCATTAGGCGAGGACTACCTGTATGGAATTGCATACAAGAGTTTGATCCTTTAAAAAAAAGTAGAGCCAAAATAAAAATCCTCAAATGAACATTATTCCTTGATGGAAACCTGGAGAATTAGGTTTGATTCAGTTCTCGTTCACAGCTTCCTGTCAGAACCTTCTTACACCCCCCTGGAAATAGAATTTCAGAATCACAGTTGTGATAACTCTTGGCATTACAAGCAGCATTAAAGCAAAAGAGATCCATACTAGTCGCAAGCACGTGTATGCATATGTATGCAGGCATTCCCATGTGCAGATTAATTCTGGGCCCCCAGATCAGGGCTGGGAGAAGCTTCTAGCCCAAACATTGAAGGTGTCTTCCTAGTCAAGGCTTGCCCAGTTGCACATCAAGGGACCAAGACCTGTTCAACTGGGATGTGTGTTTATATTTTCACATAACAAATCCATTTGCTACAGCTCACTCTGGTTATTCCCGATCCACTTGAGACAGTCCTTCAGGGCTCTCTCTTAGTGAAAAATAAATCCAAACTATAAATTTTAAGACGCAGACTGTCTGCTGCTATGCTCTCTTGCCACAAACCATCACCGTCACTTTCCTCTCTGTTGCTTTCCAGGTCAGCCACTCAACGTTGCCTGCAAAGCATTTTTTGGCTTTAGCGGTGAGTCAGGCCCCATGATCTACTGGACGCGAGGAGAGAAATTTATTGAAGAACTCGAAAATCACATTAAAGAAGGTGAAATCAGGTACATAACTATATTGCTTGTATCTTCCCCCCTCCCTTGTAATTTAGAAAAGGAAGGGGAAAAATCCACTCTATTTCTAAAAGGTGAACTTAGCAGGCTGTTTATTCTGAACTGCAAATTATTTCCTCGTTTGGAAGCTGGTTTGCTTCTAGTGTGCATTTGAACTGTTCACCCTTGTAGCTTTCGCAAAAAATGTACAGAGGCCAAACCTATTGGTGTTCCCAAATTATATTTATTTAACTAAAAGAGGAAAATATTTATTTACCCTCCAAAGAGGAAAGCTGGTTTTTAAAAAAAATCCTTGTCAATCTCTATATTCTTAGTGAACTCAATGCAACCCTTTTGTTTTAGAGTTTAATTATTTGGGGGAAAATCTAGTCTTTTCCGAATAACGGGAAGAGTCACTCTGCTGCTGCCAATCTCTGTCAGCCTTCTCACTGGAAGATTTTACGGACTTGTTTAGCATTTAGACCAAAACTACATTCAAATTGCACAAATCTGATATAATTCTTGGGAAACAAACTTGAATTTTGGCTATCATCATCCAAAATATGGATTGCTTCCTGGGAGAGAAATGAAACGTCTGTGACCTCTGAACTCCAGGGCATCATCTTCTTTAGCAATGGTGTCCCCAGGACAAGATGGCAAATTCTATCATGCTTGCTGTTTAGCTGGTGCCTGAGAATGCTCAGTGGTTTAATGGTGTGTGGGAGTGACCTTGGGAGACAGGAGGAAGAGCCGCAGACTGGACAACCGTCATGCAAAAGGTATCTCAGCCCACAAAAGGAAGGGGGCATGGGAAGCATCTCAGAAGGGACCCTCCCAAGTTTTCTAGAAACTAAAAGAAAAGGAGGGGAGAAATGCTTTCAGTCATGCAAGATTCTGTCACTGTAACCTTACAATTCGGGGCATGTTATTACTCATGGTTGATGCTTCTTTTCTGGACTACCTCGAAGATCTGACAACAGTCTTGCAAGTCTCAAAGTACTTCTCTCCAAGTACTTTTACCACATACCATTACAGTGGGTGATGAATGTCTTTCATTTGATAGGGATCGTTGTGAGCTCTTTTCTGCCATGGCCTGAGCATTTGTAGAACTCGTCTGATGTGGGCAGTGGGAGTGACAGTGGGAACTCATGGTGGCTGTAGAAATGGCCGTTTCCTTTGGGGTGCACCAGTGTTCCATGTATATAGATTTATTTTCGATTTTAAACATCTTAAACAACATTCTAAAATGAGCCCGGATAGCTTGCTGAGGGCGACCTCTTACAAATTCTGCTTCTGGGATGAAAACTCCCTGATGCCTTTTTTTTCCATCCACCCAAGAGCTTTTGGGTGGTGGTTGTTCAAGAGTGGAGGTTTAACAGAGGGTCCTTTTGATGTTGTCTCCCCATCACCGTTCGGAGGGCTCTGGCTGATCTGCTAAATGAAACATTCTTTCCAGGTGGGTTTTTAAGATTGGCAGTGAAAACATGGTATAAATTGATTTAGCTTTCTTAAACACACACACAAAATAAGAGTCTTTCATTCCGGCCAGAGGTCTATGAATTGTGTCTGCACTCTGCTGGCAAAAACAACCTGCAATGTATTATAATGCTGTAACTTGTTTGGATTCTACTCTGTCTAAATCACTCCATCATCTGCCAAGATTATAAAACAGTGTACAAGTCTGTCCAAAGGGCTGCCCATGCTATTAAGATTGCCATGCCCACTGCACAAATATACATACTCTCCACTTTTCTACAGACCCTGCTTTCTGTTTATTATTTTTAAGATGAAAAACTTGATTTGGATGAGGTGTGTTAAGGGTGAAAGTGGAGGCACTTTAAATTAAACCTGTTGTTTCCCCCCCCCCTCCCAGATTGATGGACCTCTTGGCACTCTAACTCACCCAAGTTAATTGGAGGTCCTTGAAGTCTCCAAAGGGTGTGAGGAATTACAGGAAGAAGCACGGGTACACATACATACCCACACACCAAAGCACTCATCACTTATGTTTTTGTTGTTGTTCAGTCGTTTAGTCGTGTCTGACTCTTCATGACCCCATGGACCATAGCACGCCAGGCCTTCCTGTCCTCCACTGTCTCTCGGAGTTTACTCAAATTCATGTTCATTACATCAGTGATGCTACCTAACCATCTCATCCTCTGCCGTCCCCTTCTCCTTTTGCCTTCAGTCTTTCCCAGCATCAGGGTCTTTTCCAGGGAGTCCTCTCTTCGCATTAGGTGGCCAAAGTATTTGAGCTTCAGCTTCAGCATCTGTCCTTCCAATGAGCAGTCAGGGTTGATTTCCTTTAGGATTGACTGATTTGACCTCCTTGCAGTCCAAGGGACTCTCAAGAGTCTTCTCCACTTATGTTAGCTGATATTTATTTATTTATTATTTATTTATTATTTAAATTTGTATCACCGCCCATCTCCCCTATACCAGGGAACTCTGGATATGTTAGAAACGGTGAGGCTTACAGTTGAAAGCCAAACAAGGCATACCAAAATCTCTGCCTGACTTAGAGAGGGACAGGTTGGTATCAGGGTTGACCTAAAAGTGGAAAGTTTGAAGTTGATTCTATCCTAATGCATTGTTGTTGCTAATTATATCTGGATGCAGATCTCATTATCTTTGTTTTGCTGTATGGGTGTCACTCCTTCAAGGTAGACCAGACTAGGAAACCAAAGTTATGAATGCTGGTACTACTTTTATGGTAAGGTTACATTAACAGAATCTTGCAAGTCTGAATATGCTTCCCCTTCCCTCCATTTATCTTCATGAGAACTAGAGCGGGTCAACTCTGAGACGCTTTCTCAAATTACATCTCTGCCCCGGACTCAGATTTCTCTTATCTGTCCCTTGCCTTGGTTGCGGCTCTTCCTCCTGTTCCTCAAGGTGGTTCCTTCTGCCCATTACACTCACCTATGAGGCTAAGTGCAGTTCAGCCATTACCTTGGGTACTGGATGCCCCAGAAGCCGCCTGCTCTTGGTTGCTTGCCCAGGACTCCAGATATGCCTGAAATATGGTGGGGCTTATGAAGGACCTTCCCAAGGTTGGTGGATCCAGTTTCACAAGTCAAGACACTGAAGGTAAAGGTGAGATCCTCCTGATGCTTCTGACTTTTACCCTTGAGAAGCTAGGAGCTGTTCTTGTCTCTGGCTGGTACAGGAGGGGCTTGGCAACTATCTCGGCAAACGTGACCTGTGCCCTTGGATGTGAGCACCCGAGATGTAACCAGTACTGCTCCAAAGATGTGAAAGCTGCAATCCCCTTCCCTCCATTTATCTTCATGAGAACTAGAGCGGGTCAACTCTGAGACGCTTTCTCAAATTACATTTCTGCCCTGGACTCAGATTTCTTTTATTTGATGGTTGACTTGGTTACGGCTCTTCCGCCTGTTCCTCAGGGTTATTCCTTCTGCCCATCACAATGGGTGGGGACCAAAGAAAGGGTTTAATGGCTGTGTTTCTCTCTCACACATGTCCATGCATAGTGGGTGGGTCCATATCTTCTGCTAAGCCACCATGTGGTTGATGTGGTCTTGGTAGAAACAGCGCTTGTGTTTTATAAACCATAATTTTTGGCTTCATATGTTGCTGAACAGAGAACCTTCTATCTGTAAAGCAGATGTCTTATCATTGAGTTATTGTCCACTTAAGCTCCTACTTTCCTTCTCCCACTACAAGCTAATAAAAAGAAATGTTTTTGCATTTGTCTTATAACCGATGGGGTCAAAGGGCAGAACCAGCACTGTCCTGGTGTGACACAAATTCCACCCCTTTCGTACAGGTCCCATGACGCCTCTCTCTCTCACACATACACACGAAAGGGGCAGAGTTTACAACCCAGCTGCTCTCACCATTCTGATGAAAGTGCTGGATCCTGTGGACTTCCTTTGTTTATAATGCAACCTTTTCCCAATTCGACGTTGCTAAATGGGATGACTGGAGCATCAGGTTGTGGAAAGAGACTAGTGAGTCTTTGTGAAGGGATCCCATCTATCTTCGGCCTCCCTACTCCTTACGCCTAACAAACCACCCAATATTTTTCTTTTTTCTTTTTCTTCCAGGCTCCTCAAAGAGCACCTTGGAGAAAAAATTGTGGAGTTAACATTAATCTTTGACATTGTGAAAGAAGCAGACCTAGCCAATTACACATGCCACGTCGAAAACAGAAATGGGAAGAAACAGGCAAGCATCATTCTGCGGAAGCGAGGTATTCTCTTTTTCCCCCCCTCCTCTCTATGTCAGTGCATCTGTGAGCTCAGAAGAAATGAAGGGGGTTATTTTTCCCATCCTGCAAATATATGTATTCTATTCCTTCCAGAATTGAACGGGCTAAGGAATGAAATGCAGTGAAATCACTCTTATATACCAGTGGGGTTTAGCTATTCTCCTGGCGTTCTCCACCCAATTTTCAAGAACTGGGGACTACAGTTCCTATCATCCCTGTTCATTTGCAATGGTGGTTGAGGGTACTGTAAGACATCTTTAAAGCAAGGTATGAAAATGGTGGCTGAGATTCCTCTGGAGGCCCATAAAGGGCTTGGGGCAAAAATGTGGACCCTTGTTTTTTCTATTTTTGGGGTTTGGGGGGAAAATGAAAGGGCAAAGTGGGCACCTGAAGTCTTAACATATACCTAAGGTACTCCTTAGGGGCGTGGTGGCTCAGCGGGTAAGACACCAGGCTTGTCGATCGGAAGATCGCAAGTTCGGAGGTTCGAATCCCTAGTCCCGCGTGACGGAGTGAGCTCCCGCACTCGCCCCAGCTCTTGCCAACCTAGCAATTCGAAAGCATGCAAATGCAAGTAGATGAATAGGTACCACTTTGGTGGGAAGGTAACAGCGTTCCACGCGCGTCATGCCAGCCACATGACCGTGGAAGCGTCTTCGGACAACGCTGGCTCTTCGGCTAAGAAACGGAGATGAGCACCGGCCCATGGAGTCGGACACGGCTGCACAAAACGGGGGAACCTTTACCTTTTTAAGGTACTCCTTGGTTAAGTCCTTAAAATACCTAAATCCCCACCCACTTCCACAAGCCATATCGACTCTGGTGCCACTGGTCAAGCCCACAGAAGCTGTGCACCCTTATTATAAGGAACAACCAGGAATATAGGCTTGCCTTAGTCTCCTCTTTCATTATTTCCAACTCCAATAAACTCCCCCAGCAGAATTTCCACATATTTCAATTAACAAAATCTAATGACAAAGGCTGGTTCTCTGCGAGATAAATCATGCTTTTCCTGTCAATTCTTTGAGGCTCAGACTAAAATCCAGCATACTGGATTGTATTGCTGATGCTGAGCTTTTGAAAATACCTTTTTTGCACAGCAGCATGGTTTTGCTGATGCTTAAAAATACTGACCTGGCTGCTCTCAGTTGCACTGCGTCATCTTGAAAGCTACACCGTGCGTCTGTTTTAAAATGGCTCGCCCATCCACACATGCATTTTGAAAAGATGGGGAGTTCTTTGAAGTTGATGGCATTGCTGGGTGAGATTGATCAGTGCTGAGTAGCTGATCCAAATAGTTGCTTCTTTGTTATCAGAAGCCTTCCTCAACAGGAGCTTTTTCATCCTTCTTTGCTACTCTAGTTCCAACCGAGTTCACACATTGCCCTAAGCCATAGCTTTCCAGACAGGTTGGTGTGTCGGCTGCAGTGTCTGGGTGTGTCACAGCTGCTGCTGCCTCCAAGCCCTGCCAGGATTCCGGGCAGGTCCTAGTGCCTGCCTTGTGCCCTGCTGCCTCCAAACCTGCCCTGCCAGGATTCCGCGCAGGTTCTAGTGCCTGCCTTGTGCCCTGCTGTAAGAGTGTGTCGCGAAATGATGCCTTGCTGTAAGAGTGCGTTGCGAAATGATGCATGTCTAAAAAGTGTGTCACCAACATGAAAAGTTTGGAAAGCTCTGCCCTAAGCCATAAGGTGGTTCGTTTGTTTTGGCATAATGGTTGGATGACTGAGCTTGTTGTTTGCCCTCAATCAATTAGGGTTTATTTTACAAGCTACAATTAAACAATGGCTCAGTGCAATATGCAAACCAGATCATTGAAGAAACATGGAGGTGGTCCCCTTGCTTCCAAATTCTTCCTTTATATTAAACCAAACGGTTGGATATGTTCCTTCCCACCATAGATTTTCTTCTTAGTATCTTTCACAGGCTTTTGTTATTGGGTTGGTTTTTTTTACTGGCCTGGTCAATTTATAAAAATGATTTCTCCTCCACTTCCATGCTGTCTGAACATGCTTTCTTTCACGGAGAACACGCTGAGTGCAAAATCACAGTGTTGTTAGGTTCTTAGTTTTTGTTCAATCCATACAAGGAAATTGGTTTGACTGTCGGTAGTCAAGAAAGAAAAAAGAGTGCTTGGAATTAACAACATGTTAGCATGCAAACACATGTCCTGGACTGAGCCCAGGAGTTGCATGAAAAGCAATTTATGAAGGGAAAATTTACAATGGAGAAGCTGTGGTAGAGTACAAAGGGATATTTAACTCTTTCCCTCGTCAACTCTTCTCCAAACTGCATTCTTTTTACTCTCCTGCACGTTTCCAACTCACATGTGATGTATAGCTAGCCTCTGAAGGACACTTTTCCTCTAATGCAGAAAAGAGAGAAAGAAAGAAAAAAGACAGTGTAACTAAAATCAACAGAGGAGTAATCAACAGAACATCTAAGAAGAAGAATTGTTTGTCACTCGGTTCACGAACAGAGCCGGCTTTGTGATTCCTGCTCCTGACCAACTGGATCTTGCAGCTTGAAAGGAAAGATGATATGAGGGACCCCTGAACACTTATGGTGGAGAATGTGTGTTTGCTTCATGGAAGACAGGTGGGGTGGGGGAGAGTGGGACTACCTCATGCATCCCAAACATTGGATGTTCAACACAATGCCTATTGTGTATTCTAAAATATTGAAAGTATTAGTGGCTTACAAATCTTGGTTGCCTACCCGTGCTATAGAAGCAGAGACATCAGTCATCTTCCAGGCTATCATTAGAGAGAACCAGTGGGCTGGACAAAGAGACACACATTCTGAATAAGTGGTCAATTTGTAACTAAAGATGTCTGATAAACCTCCAAAGACCAGGAGGTTACAGTTGTATCTGCTGGCAGCAAGTTCCATAGGTTAACCATGACTTGTCTGATATCATCCAGGGATCTAAAGAAGATTTAGGCCAGAAAATAGGCACCAGGTTGAATCTCTGGCTGTTCTTCCAAACACCACTTTTATTGACCTGAATGTACACCTTATTCCATGACATTTGGAAGGAAAGAAGCAAATGATTTCCAGCCATAAATTGCAGGAACCAAAAGGCTTTCAAGAAGAAAAGTTGACCCGTGAACTTCAACAGCTGCCTGCCTTTGTAAAGTTCGAAGTGATGTTGATGATATATAAACTCATCATGTCATCCAAGTTTGGGGAAGCATTATATTTCCTCTCCTTATTCTTGATAGTGTCTGAGTTTTATGCCTCTCACATTGCTTATTTATCATGGCAATAAATATCGGTGCTGAGATAGAGTGTAAATTAATACATCTTCTCAATGTCTCATAGTATTAGATTGGCTTCTTGTGGTTTTTAATGGGTGGATGAACTGGAAAGCAAGGTTAAGAGTCCCTGGTTATGATGCTGGGTCTCAGATGATATGTCAGCCTGTTAATGAGTGTCTCCCATTGGCACTGAGTTATGGTTATCATGAATCATATTGACTTTCAGCAGTTGGGTGCTGGCAACAAGAACTGAGCTAAATTGGGGGGATGGTGTTGAGAACATTTTCATAATCCCCCTTTCTGCTGGACTGGGGAGTTTTGAAAAGCATTTTATGACACTGTTCCCTGTGGTCCACCTCTACTATGTGTGATTTTTCAAAGAAACTCAAAAGTGTGTGAAAATGATCAAGGGGGGTGGGGGTGGGCTGGAGGGAGAGACTGCAGCTCCTTTGCTTCTGTAACTGGGCTGACACTATGTTTTGCTGCCCTGCATTGTGACCATGAGACCATACTGCAGCACGGGGAAGCTCATGGAATGCAATATGGCAGATAATGTAAGGAAGATACTATGCAAAATGAGGTTGTCTACAGAATTTAGGGTCACCTGGGTGGGGTTTGTGGATTGCACATTCCAGCACCCAACCTATGGCTTTCCATGGATCTTCCAGTGCAAGTGGTGTGCCCATCCAAGATGACCCTTGCATGTTCCCCACAGGGCCAGTGAAGTTGGGCCAATAAACTCCAGAGGTTCATCATCTCAGCTTTCAAGCAGACAAAATAGTATAAGAACAATTGCATGGGATTTCTGCTGTAGCTGCAGAACAAGACACAGATTCTCCTGAGCTTCTGCCTTGTTTGCCCTCCCCCCCCAACTCTAGGTTCTCCCACCATGGATTTGCCAAAGTTCAAACTTCAGCACTTTTCAGAAAAAGTGCTCTCTGGCTGGTGTTTGAAGCCAAGGCTAAATCAGGAAGAAATTCTGATTGAATATTATGTGATTGTACTTTCTTCTGGTGGAGGACTTTGGGACAGGAATCTATAAGTCAAATAAAACAAGACCCTCTGAGTTTCAAAGTAAAGCTTCCTTTCAGTCAAGGTTGATTCTTGGTAACTTTGTGGATACTGTATATCCATGGACCTCATGCTGGAGTAGTTGGCCATTGTCTTCTTCTAGGATTTTGCTTTCAGTTTCCCAGTCTATCCTAAAATCTTGGAATTCCCTGGTACTCTCATCCAAATATCAACCACACCTGATCCTAAGTTCTGAGCCCAGACAAGATTGGCTAAGTAATGATCTGCTACGTTACATTTTCTAACTTATTCTTGTCTTACTCTAGATCTGATATCCAGAATTGAACTTGCTGGAGGTTTGGGAGCTATATTTCTCTTACTGGTTATACTTGTGACTATCTATAAGTGCTACAATATAGAGCTGATGCTATGCTACAGACAGATGTTTGGAGGCGATGAAGCAATGGATGGTGAGTAGACTTCTAAATAGCTAGCATTATTTTATGTTTTATTTTATTTATTTTCTATCCCACTTTTATTATTTTTATAAATAACTCAAGGTGGTGAACATACCTAATACTCCTTCTTCCTCCTATTTTCCCCACAACAACAACCCTGTGAGGTGAGTTGGGCTGAGAGAGAGTGACTGACCAAAGGTCACCCAGCTGGCTTTCATGCCTAAGGTGGGACTAGAACTCTCAGTCTCCTGGTTTGCTATTGGTTCCTTCCTAGGGCTGAGAGAGAGTGATTGGCCCAAGGTCACCCAGCCAGCTTTCATGCCTAAGGCGGGACTAGAACTCTCAGGCTCCTGGTTTGCCATTGACTCCTTCCTAGGGCTGAGAGTGTGTGACTGGCCCAAGGTCACCTAGCTGGCTTTCATGCCTAAGGGGGGATTAGAACTGGTTTCTAGCCCAGCACCTTAACCACTAGACCAAACTGACCAAATGTTGCTGCAATCAAATGTCCATGATATTGAACAGCCACTGAAAGCATAATCTGAAATAAGGGAAACTGATGTAAACAGTATTAAGACATTGCTGGAGAAAATCTGTCACTTTTCAGATCTTGCTGAAATAAAATTCCCAGCAGCTGGAATGCTGGAGTTGTCGCTGAGCAATATTTGGAGGACCATTGTTTTTCTTACCCGTACAGACTTTGGAGAACCATAATACAAATCTGTCCACTGAGCTTTATGAGTCTCACTGAAATAAAGGGGAGCTGGGCTAGAAAGAAAAGGGATTAATAATAGCATTTTCCTAGGATAATATGCTTTTGGAAAATGTATTTCCTTGCATTTCTTTCCTCCTTCCCATCTCTTACCATGGCCAGAGCAGCAGTAAGCAGTAAAAGGAAGATGGGAGATGAAGATGAAGGACTTTTGGAGATCAACTGGTAAACAGGGATTTGGATAGGTCAGAGATAAGCAATTATATTTTTTTGGACTTAGATTCCCTCCCCAGGATAGCTATCTTGCAAGAACTCCCAAACCTGCAAGTTTGGTGTTTCTACCTTGAAATTTATTTATTTATTTATTTATTACATTTATATCCCGCCCATCTCCCCCACAAGGAGGGACCCTGGGCGGTAAGTAGTAAGAAGGCAGATTTTCACAAGATTTTGATAATCTCACAAGATCTCAGCCATTTAAAAACTATTGTTTATTATTGAATCTATTTTAATTTCAGTTGGGGGTGCCAGAAATTGCTCAGGCACCTACAAGCATGAATTGGTTGACTGACTGATTATTAAACGTTTATGCTCTCGGTTTCATTCCAATACAGTGTGTTGTCAATACCTAGAGGAGGCAATAGAAGTGAGATTTTATGGGTGGGTTGGAGGGCTTCTTGGCTTAAGCAAATACCAAAGTCAGAGAAGAATCATAAAGCCTACCAGATTTTGACATCTCTGATAAAATGCAGGAATTCAGGACTTTTATGGCTTCCATTGAATGGAAAGCAGCGGGATTGGGATTAACATCATCCACTGCAGAAGGTCCACCCCAAAATATTTTTGCTTTGATTTGGAATTTTTCTCATCTAGCTGCAGCCTATTGTCCATTGTCAGCCAGGAAGGTGAAGGACTTGGATGTTGGGGCGGGGGTGTTAAAAAGCCAAAATTCTTCTGCTAGCTAAACTATGAGGGACCCTGCCTTACCCCATTCATCACCCACCTATGCTCTCATATTGAAGTCCTAGAACCAGTAAGCCAATATGTGTGCAAATTTGGTCTTCAGAAGTGAAAGTCAGTTCTCCCAATGAAAAAAGAAATGTCTGCACCTTCCCCAGATCTCATCATTCACGGCCAGATGTCCTTCATGAAAATTAAGGAAATGGCCATAATTTGAAGAGCATGAAAGAACAAGCCAGATTCTGATTGACTATTTAGCCTTCCTTGAGTCGGAAAACAAGTGATGGTTTGAATTCATTTTCAATGGTTTCTTACACACACACAACTTTTGTTGTCTGTAGAAAATTGAGGCTTTATAAGCAGGCTGTTCTTTTGTCTTCACTACATTAGCAGTTTGATTTTTCATTTTCTGGAAGTCACAGGAGATTGAAAAATCATTCTGAGAGCCTTCAGTCATGACCTCTTCTTCCCCCAATAGACTTGCAGTTCTAGGAAATGATATAAAAGATGATGTCTATGCATTAAAATGGGCCGTGATAAATTAATACCTCAAATGTACATGTTAAGCATTCAGACTGAATATACCAGGTTATCCGTACCATTCATATGGATAATTAAGTGTTTTAGAGATATTGTTTAGTACCTTATATTTGCTGCTTTTTTTGTTTGTAATGAAAATCTTGTTTATAAGGGCTACTCAACCCTTTGTTGACGTTGTAGGAGGAGATCCGTGTTAGTCTATAGTAGCAAAACATCAGGAGGGATCTGGTAGCACCTTTTCCAATATATACAACTCACTTCTTCAGATGTGTCCTCAGAACTGCTCCATGCATCGGATGAAGTGACCTGCAGCTCATGGAAGCTGATGCTGTTTAATAAAATGTGTATGTTGAAAAAGGTTCTACCAGATCCCTCCTGATTTTTCAACCCTGTGTTGTCACCTTGATCCTCCAAAGCAAAGCAAAAAAAATTGGGAAGGGCTTTTTAATGTTCCTGTGAACTCTGCAGATAGAACTCTATTTGATCATTCCTTAATTTTATTTATATCCACATTTCTTCCATGATTAAGTTCAAGGATAGTGCGTTTTGGGATTCGGAGGTGGATTGCCAGCCAGTTACTAGAGTGCCAACCCTTTCTTCAGCAAGGCACCTGAATTATATACCCAGACTACTCATGTGTATCATTCTGCATCTCAGATACTTCTATATATCAGTGCTTAAGAAACACTGCTTGACCCAGCATATTGAACTACCAATTACAGTAGTTGGACAATGTAGCCTTTCAGGCACACACACATGAGTGCAAATTGCTTTAATCACTGGGGAGATCTTCTTTTCCTTCTCCTCACGAGATTTGTGGTTTTATTTGCAGACAACAAGGAATATGATGCCTATTTGTCTTACACAAAAGTCGATCCTGACACATTAGACTGTGACAACAGGGAGGAAGAACAATTTGCCCTTGAAATCTTACCAGATGTTCTGGAGAAGCAGTATGGATATAAGCTCTTCATTCCAGACCGGGACCTGATTCCTACTGGGAGTAAGTACTGATCCACTTGGGGTTTGAGACAACAGCTTCCTGATGCTGCTAAGAAAGTGCATCCTTCTTAAGTTTGTTTTTTTTCCCCATTTGTAGCAAGGTACTTCACAAAACCAATAAAGAACTGAGAACACTGAGGCAAGGCTATATCTACTCAGGGTCCGAGAAGAGCCATTTTGTAAAGAAGGATATTCAGGACAAGATGGTGATTGGGTTCACACAGCATCCTGAACACTATTCGTTTGGGGTTTAGCTGGAACTCAGTCACCGCAGAATGTCAATCATAATTTATGTCTCCTTTGGCCATTGGGCCAGTCGCTGTCTCTCAGGCCAATCCACTTCATGGGGTGGTTGTCGTGGGCAAAATAGGAGGTCTTGAGTAGTCCAAAATAAAGGTGGGATATAAATCAAATAAATAAGCAAATAAGAGTTGCTGTTTGTTATTTTTTCATTTACATATTTTTTAGTCTTCATTCCATGTTACAGGAGTGGGCAAAACTCTTGTTCTCAAGGGTCCCAATAAGCTGACACAAGAAAGTCACTTTCTCTAAGTCTTGAAAAGTACACATAAATACTATTTTGGGGTTGTTGTTTTTTTTTACTTCTGTAAAAATCGTATTATTGGTTCATCTCTCCTAGGAATGGTCACCCTGGCTGCAGATACTCAGATGCTCCAACAAATTTATATAAGGAAATTTTGAGAATATGGATAGTAGACTATCTCTGTTGCAAAGCATGGCCTTTTGGTTTTTCTGTTGCAAAAAAATAGGGTCTCAAATGACCTTGACTTCAGTGAAGTTTCCTCCTAGCATCTTGAGGATGCAAACACGTGACTTTAACAATAGCATAACTAGGCTTATGCTTTGCTTAAGTATGATGTATTAATTGGCTGGATTCACTCATTGAACCAACCCATAGACCAGATTTACAAGGCCTAGTAGGGCAAAATACTAAGCCAAAGCCAACAAATCACATTATGGCTTAGCCCAATGGGTGAAACACATTGTTTGATTGCAAACACGCAGGGCGAGATTCATCCATTAATATTTTCACTTGGCGTAGCAATGTAGTTCCACATAGTTGTCAACAAATCAAAATTAAAGCAAATAATCAGGTATAACTGTACACCATATACAGCTGTTAGGAGCTGTGTGGGGAGTTTTAATTTCATGCACAGCTGGTATTGCTCCGAGCTTGGTTTTTAAAGAAGAGAGCAGAATCAAAGACTTTTAAGTCAATACAGGGAGAGAGAAGAGAACAAATGCTTTAGATGAATCAGCTTCCTCACAGGTGCCTCAAAAGGCAGGATTGCATTTTCTTTTCTGTCCATCTGTCACTCAGACGCTCCAGCAAATCTTCATCATCATAATTTCAGAGAGTCATTAAGCACCATCAAAATAATATGCAATGCTACCTGGCACGTTGGCTTTTTTATTGCAGCATAGGATATGCCGTTCCCTTTCTTTCCTGTCTTGCAAACTGGAGTGATTCATATATTCTGAACAGATTTGATTCTTTCATGCAGAAGATTAAGGAATGCTTAATCACCCACTAATGATGATGGTGCAGAATATGAAGTGGAACTCAGACTGGTTCCGTTCAAAGTCATCTTGGGGTTTGCAGGCCCCAGAACCCCATGGATCTGGTACGGAAAGCAAACTTGGAATGCTTCTGGGATGCTCACTCAGTTGTTCACATTCAATGCATCTTTGATAGGCTTTAATCTGGAGCAATTAAACAAGACCTTATTCTCCGAGGAAATACATCTCTTATAGCCAGAGAATAAGGACAAATCATGGAATAGAGTTATCACCTTTTTGTTACACTTCAGGAAGTATAGTCTGACCCAGCTGGATTAAGCTTGGTCTTAGTGGCCCCAGGAGTTTTGTATCACCAGTGGAGAGGAGTGAAGAACTTATGAGCCTTTCTAGGGTAAGAGAATTAGGCTAGCATTTTGCATGCTTTACTGGCAAGGTGCTGTTTTTGGCTCACAGACTGACGGCAACATTTTCCCAAGGTCAAAGGGTAGACTATAGAGTTTTTTATTTCTTGAGATATCCTGGATGGCAGGTTTCTTGGAGGTTTCAGAACCAGTCAACACATTGGATGTCAGAACAACAAATGAAGAACCAGGGAAGACTGTGGTTGGGTGCCCACGTTAGGCTAAATTATGGTTTATTCATAATTGCTTGTTGAATAAGCTGCAGTGCTGGGTTTGCACGTTGCACCCAGCCACAAAACGTGCTTACGAATGACAGCATTTAATTCACCCATTCTGCTCAACCCCATTATGACATTATGTACAGTACAAACCTAGCCAACAATTTCTTGGGCAAAATCCTGGCCCAGATAAGAAACTTAGTCTAGCTCTTCCTATCAAGGAGATGCAATGGCCACCTAGACAAGACAAACCACTTGAGTATCTGGTTGGATACTTTATTGCCCAGAGGCACACTCTGTCTTCCATGGAAGCAAAACCATCCGGTTGTGTAATAGCAGCTCCTGGCATTAGACCAGAGCTTTCCAAACTTTTCATGTTGGTGACATAACTTTTTAGACATGCATCATTTCGCGACACAGTAATTCAGTTTTACTAGCAAACCGGAGGTTAAACTAACTAACTTATAAGAGATATGGACACATATATAAATTGTAATAGCGAAATGTATGGGGACGCAACATATCTCATGAAAACAGAGCTCCCCTTTACAGCAGGGCACAAGGCAGGCACTAGGACCTGCGCGGAATCACAGCAGGTTTGGATGCAGCAAGGCACAAGGCAGGCACTAGGACCTGCGTGGAATCCTAGCAGGGCTTGGAGGCAGCAGCAGCGAGGTACTTGAGGCTCTGAGTGTCTGACTCAGAGGTTTCTTGTTACTTTCACGCGACACACCTACAGACTGCAGCCAACACACTAATGCAGAGCTTTCCAAACTTTTCATGTTGGTGACACACTTTTTAGACATGCATCATTTCGTGACACACTCTTACAGCAGGGCACAAGGCAGGCAGTAGGACCTGCACGGAATCACAGCAGGTTTGGAGGCAGCAAGGCACAAGGCAGGCACTAGGACCTGCGCGGAATCCTGGCAGGGGCCGGAGGCAGCAGCAACCACGACACACCCAGACACTGCAGCCGACACACTAATGTGTCCCGACACACAGTTTGGAAAGCTTTGCACTAATGTGTCACGACACACAGTTTGGAAAGCTCTGCATTAAACACATCCACAAGAGGTATGCATGGTGTAAAATTTGCTGGAGTAGATTTTGGTTGCATGGTAAGAATGTTGGCTGCATTCTCATTTAGAGAGGTAGGGAAATGTAGGCTGTCTTCATCTATTGATGACATTGCCTGCAGAATGGCATGCAACTAGCTTCTCTTAGCAGAAGTTGGACATGCATTTATCAGGGATGTCTGAATTTGGATTCCTGTGCTGACCAGGGGATTGATCTCAGTGACTTAAATGGCCCTTTCCCATTTTACAAGTCTATGGTGCCCATTCTGCAGACCTCAAGGGCAAGATAGTCTATCTGGTACAATTTCAATGTTTTGGATGACAACTCCCACAACACCTGGCCATTGACCATGCTGATGGGAGTTACAGTCAAAAACATCTAGAGGGCACCAAATTGGTTTAGAGCAGTGTTTCTCATCCTTGGCAACTTTAAGATGTGTGGACTTCAACTCCCAGAATTCCCCAGCCAGCCATTCTGGCTGGGGAATTCTGGGAGTTGAAGTCCACACACCTTAAAGTTGCTAAGGTTGAGAAACACTGGTTTAGAGAGTTGTTACACTCTCTTTAAAAAATTATACCACTGTAACACAAAATTACACTAAAAGGTAAAACAGAATGACACTACCTGCCAGCTAGGTTACGCAGAGGACACTACTTATAAAAGGCAGTGGCCTTTTGTTGACAACTGTCTCTTGATTTCTTTGCTCAGAGAGGAAAGATTTGGTTTGACAGCTTCTGGCCATCAGGAAATGCCAAAGGGTTGTGCTCTCTTGGGAAAAAGCATGAATGCTCAGGTTGATGCCATACCTGGCAATGTATTTATGGCTTCATAGCTTGATAGTAGAGACTGCAGTCTGAGGATGCAGCAAGCAGAATCTTAAGAAGCACGTCTGTGGAGGACTCACTTTTTCTAGTGGTCTGAGTGATGTTGCAGAATCCGTTTTTGTCATGATAAGAAAAAGCAGAAGAGAACTAATAGTAAGAAAAGGCTTGCTAGATGAGACCAAATTTCCCTTACGTCCAGCATCCTGTTCCCGGTGATGGCCAACCAGATGGTCTAGGAAGTTTGTAAGGGACAAGAAGGAAATAGGGCATCTCCTCCAATGTATTAATTCCAGGCATCCGTGATTTACCACCTTGTCATGTGAAGGTGACTTTTAACTGTCAGAGAACATAAGCCATGATGGAGCAACGTGTATTTGCCTAATCCAGCCTTTCCCAACCTTACATCCTCATACTATACTATAGATGATGAGACTGATAAAATACTAGAAAAAGCCTAAGATCTTCAGAAGTTTAGAAGGTCTTTGCAAGCAAGTGCATTAGATGTTGATACTGCAAGTGATTCTAAAATGCCAACTGTGGAGTACACTTTGTGTCGGCTGGTCCATGATATTGTAAATCACATTCATTGTTCTTACAAGGAGTTACTCCTAGTGCATATCTGTAGTTCCATTTTCATATCTTAATTTGTGACATACTGTACTTCTGCCTCCATTTTTTATCCTCAATGCTTTGTTCAGAAACCTTTGAGGTATCATCCTTTCTAATCCACCCAAGATCGTTCCCATCACAAGAGAGCTTCCATCTGGGCTCACTTGGACTTGCTAGATCCCAAGTAGATTCAATTGTGGCGAATATCACTATACTAAGATTTTAGATGAATGAAACTACCATTTGCTCATTGTTAAGATTCATGCATTTGACACAGAATGCCTGTGCAAATGGACTTCTGTGTTCACTTTGATGGAGAAGCCAAGTCCACTGAAATTAACCACCAATCTTGTCACATGGTTGAGCACTTTAAGCATCAGCTGAAGTTCAGAATGCCACTAGTTTGGGGGCATAAGTACTTTCCTTTTTGCATTCTTTAATGTTTTGGCCAACAACTTGAGTAAGCTTGTATGGTCATAGAAGAGTCAGTTTTCTTAACTTTTATGGGCCTAGGATGGAAAATAGAACCGGATAGTTGGGGCTGCAGCCAGCTGTCTAATGAAATTTTAAATAACTGGAATTCAAGTCTGCAATCCTATACGCACTCATTTGGAAATTTCTCTCTGAATCCATGGGGAGACCTGTGTAAGGTTTCTCTGAAACTTTGTGACACCAATACTTGGGGTTATCATACACAAAGCCAAACCACACATTTGTACAAGTTTCCAACATCCCATCTATGTGATCTATTTCAGTTTCCCACCTCCTTATTTGGCTTTTTCTGTTTGCCTGCTCTCTTGGGAAACAGGTATGGGGATCAGTAACAACACATCCATACAATGTCTGCATTTGATCTCTTGTATCACAGAGCCCACCATAACAGCAGCAAACCTTCAGGGCCATGTTGGTTCTCTAGAAAGGAGCTGCAAGGCAATGCTTATCAACAGAAAGAGATCAGCTCAGCATTTTGCATGCAGTAATGTTTCTGCCCCTTTTATTCAAACTGGAATGCAAAAGAGACAGAAGCATTAATTCATGCATGCCAGTGCCAAATGTTAAGACTGCTTGCATGGCAAGCCCCGATTTGCTCCAGACTCAGTAGAATGGCTCTGACCTTGATGAGAACCTCACTGTTTTCCTTTCCTATCCTTCGTCCAATCACTTATATTTTATATACATTTGACCCTAGGGAACAAGATGTCTGTACACCAGTTAGGAGTCTTCTACATCTGTAATCTGCAAAACAGTACTGTGTGTCTTCTGTGTATGTGTGTGTGTGTCTATGTGTATGTCTATTTATCAAAGTTGCAAGTACTGGTCCATGAACTTTCTATTTTTTTTGGCCAACCCACACAACCAAGATGTACATGGGATGAGTTCCATCTGGAACGACCCCTACAATGTGCTCTTTCTTCTGCAGGCTCTTCTTCCAACTGGTGCCCCTATCTTCCAATGGAAGGAGAGTTGAAAGAAGTAAGTAGAGTAGGACTTTGGCTAGGTGGTCCAACCTGGCATTCCAAAGCACTCAGTTGTTGAGCAAAATCTGTGCCTCAAAATCATGTTGATATATGACTAAAGTGATGTGTATTCCTGGGATTAAAAGACAGTCAAATCAAAACTCTGCAGTAAAAAAAATACTAGAAACCAGGGTATATCTGCCATTTGCATAATGTATGTGGGGAGAGATGGTAATTTGGTAATATGTAGATCCCTAAACCAAGCCTTCCCCAAGTTGGTGGACCCCCAGATACATTGGACTGCAATTTCCAGCAGCTTCCATCAGTGGATAACATGGTTCACACAACACACTGAGCCAAAATCCATAATATGGCTGAGAATGGCATGTGAAGTTAAGTCAATGTCTTCTAGAGAGGGGGAGAATATATTAATTTTTGGAGGGATTAGGAAGGGGGAATATAATCAAGGGACAGTAGAGATGTCCAGACCTGATGTGGAAATATTTAGAGTCCTACCAGGTCAAGGAAGACTAATCTGCTGCCTAGGCAGATGTGGCATCACTTTGTGATTATGGAAAGTCCATGAGAGACCTGGTGTTTCTTCAGTCTCCAACTCTTAGCAGCTCATATCAAGAAGAAGCTTATCCAGAGCTCTCCACTTATAGGCTTGATGGCTCCTGAAATTAGAATCAGCTGTCAGAGCTCAGTTGAAGGAGTTATCAAGCACTGTGAAAACAAGGGAGCTAGAGTTATCTTGACCAGGATGTGGAGAAATACCCTAAATTGATATGAAATACTGTTGGCGGAACTGGTCAAGAAGGATTAATCCATTCCCCTCCCTGCCCCCATTTTGATTGCAAAGTTTTATTTTTATTTTTCTGTATGTACTTCTCTATTTTACTGTCTATCTTATGATTTGCAGCATATCTAGAAGATCTTGCAAGATGTATAGAACAAAGCCGCAGGCTCCTTATTGTCCTCACACCGGATTATGTACTCAGACGAGGGTGGAGTATTTTTGAGATGGAAAACAGACTCCATAACATGCTCATCAGTGGAGAAATCAAAGTGATTTTCATTGAATGTCCCGAATTAAAAGGTAAAGTCAATTACCAAGAAGTGGAATCTTTAAAGCACAGCATTAAACTGTTCTCAGTCATCAAGTGGAATGGACCGAAAAGTAGCAAGCTGAATTCTAAGTTTTGGAAACATTTGCTCTATGAGATGCCGGTAAAGAAAAAAGAAGTTTTAACGCGGCGCCAAGTTCTGGATTCTGCTGAACAGGGTCTCTTTGGTGATCTCCAAACAGTGCCTTCCATTGCCGTGACAGATACTTCTGCCACTTCAGTTTCATCTCAGGCAGACTTGGGAGATTATCAGCCAGCCAATACGGCACAGATGAGACATTACTGCAGAGGATATGAGTACAACATGCAGTCTGCGACATTGCCACTAGCTGCCATAAGCAGTAATCACCACGCTTACTGTAACATACCCCTGACGCTTCTCAATGGACAGCTACCTCTTAACAGCAGCGTGAAAGATGTTCAAGAATTCCACAGGAGCCCTCCTCTCCTCCCCTTGTCAACAAGGGAGCTCAGCTTCACCAGCGATATATGGTAGCAAAGATCTAAACTTTCTTAGACCGGCTTAACAATGGGCCAGAATTTCTTGAAAAACTTTGAACCCACGTCATCAGGTGCCAAAATATTTTGCCAAGTCACAAGTAACTCACTTTTATACTTGAACCTCTCTTTGTTTACATTTACAAAATTATTAACAAGGGGGAAGCCTACTTTTTTAGCTGACTTCTAAGTTTCCTGTATTTTCATGTACAGTTTTATTTGTTCTTTATCAAGAAGAGAAAGAGAGAGAGAGAGAATAAGGGATTGAATAGTATTTTGAAGTAGGGTTTAAAGTTTGACAATGAATTGACTTCCAATGCTATATACAATAGAATCAGACTCCATATTTATATATTAGTACTTCAGAAATTTAAATGGATTTTTTTTTAAATAGAAAGAACTTAGGAATCATACACTTCATACACGTGAAACACAAGCAGTAACAAAAATAAGTCTTGTCATTTCAAATTGTGCTAAAGGACCATTCCTATCAAAGATGCACTGTAGAAGACCAAGATTAACACCATGTTGTTTTGGAAGATGGACCAGATGAAGTCTACGTGGTAACCTCTGGTTTTCATTCTGCAATTCCTGTGGCTGGAAAATATATAATCAACTCAACATTATTTGTTGTTATGTTCTCAAACTAATTCTTAATTGTTCATGATGATTTCTGATGATTTGTGTTTTCTTAAACTCTTAGGAAGTTGACAGCCCTTTAATTTTCTGTAAATTTTTAAAACATGGATTTATTCTGGCTTTGCAGGTTTCTTAAGACTTTCTTCCTGTTACATTTGACACACTGAGGATCGCATTGTTGTTAACAATCTGCAGATCTGAACATTTCTTAAACTTCTCAACCTTACGAGATTGGTATTACTAGTAGTCATATAGAATCTGCACAGGGTTATTATTATTTTGTTTCATTTTTACAGGTTTAAAGGTGTTAACAGTTTACCATATTGACATTTGATACAGAATGTCAGCATAAAAAAGAGAAAAAGGAGGGGAAAAAACCACAGCAATACTCACAAACAAAAGTGATGAATTGTTTTGATTACCAGTCATAAAGACCTTTGCATTGATAATCATCTAAAACAGCAGTAAGCATTTACACTAATAAAAGGTTACTCATGAGTATGTCCCAATGTGTTGTTTACAACTGAACAGCTTCATTCAGTTCTTACATTTCTGAAAGATCATAACTGCTCTTCCATTATGATTCCAACCCACAATGCTTTTATTGTGTTAGAAAACAGGACCTTGAAAAACCACCTGGTTGTACTCGACATCTGTATTACTTCTGTAGTGTTAGAAATCAGAACAGTGTTTTTCAAACTCGGCAACTTTAAGATGTGTGGACTTCAACTCCCAGAATTCCCCAGCCAGCCTTGCTGGCTGGGGAATTCTGGGAGTTGAAGTCCACACATCTTAAAGTTGCCGAGTTTGAAAAACACTGAATTAGAGTGTGAATGGCCTCTGCAATGTGACTAGAAGACATTTTTCAGAATATATTTTACTGGGGATAGTTGTGAGTATCCCCAGTATTTGCCTTTTTTAAACCCCCCCCCCCAAAAAGGGCCCCTGTTGCAGGATTTTCTTTGAACATTCCTCTTAAATGGTTGGGGGTAAAGGAGGACAAACATGGCAGAGGGGAGAAAGAAACTGTAGTCATTCTCCTTCCTCAAATGGTTGGGGGATTATTCCCCCCTCCCCAGAGAAATCCTGGGAAATGGTTCCTCCTCCCACCCTGTTCGTCTGTCTGCAAGACCTGGTGGATTTTGAGGCATGATCTTCTCACATCTCTGGGTTTCTGTTAACCAGACTTCCCTTCCCTTCCTTTACTGTCCAGGCAATATGGCACGAGGAAATCACGCTGGCTTAGAGAATTGTCATTAATGTGAGAACTGAGGTGCTTCACGCATGTCATTTTCAGTTGCGGAATCTTGGAGTTAGTTATAGTTATCTTGGCTAATCCATCAGTGGAATTTGGGGTTGTTTTCACTGAGACTGAGAAAAGTTGTTTTTGCCAAGACAATATTCTTCTTTTCCAGAGAGCAGGATCTCGTTTTTTTCTGAAATTATACTGAACTCAAGAGCTGGCATGACTGTGGGGAGTGAGGGCCTGTACTTCTTCCCAGCCATAAACCTCACACACCTTGAAAACAACAAGGCTCAAAATTCTTTGAGTGTCTGTGCAGCTCTGAATAGCACCAGGGAGAGCTCCAGAAGGTCCCTCCATGTTTTGGAAGTCCACTTGGTGACTTGCATCTCCAGAAATAGAAGAAAAGGGCAGAAGCTTGTCTTGATCCTGTATTCTGGCCAGAGGAGAAGATGAACTTGCAAGGGACAAATTGGCACGTGTGTCGGGGATCCTCTCCAAGCCTTAGTGATGTCACTGCATTCTGAGCTTGTCAAAGTAGCAGGAGATAAATCCATGGGCCAGTAACGTTTTGCTCTGCTGATACAAGACCTGACCCTTACCAGAACTTGCACCCTGTAGGTTTAGCCTAACTGCTGTAGTCTTGATGGCATTTGTATATGTTATAATCCATTCCACAGGCCCTGGACATTCTTGGTTTCAACAGAAAATTGCCAGGATTTGCTCCAAAAACAAGCTCCTAGAAGGAGATGACCTCAACGTATCACTGTGAGCTCTTACATCAGTCCTGTGGCTCCTCCCATGCCATATCTGGTAGTGCTTGAAGGAAAACTGCGCTACTTGTGAAGTAAATACCCCATGGCTAAGTTTGATGTGACCTTTTCCTTGCCTACTTTATGACATTTTGCAGGCCTTTTTCTGCCCAGTCTTTACTGACTCTGTGGTAGCTTCCTCTGGATCCTGAATAAAGGGATTTTGTGTTCCCGACTGAAAGTTATACAGTACTGGGAAGAAGCCAGAGTAATGTCCTGGCATTGGGGGGGGGGGGCTCCTGAAGGGTTCGAAGTCTCCACTATACAAGCTCCAGTGTGTTCTAGCTCAACAATTATGCATAAATGTTGTACTCCTCTGTAGCAATGATTAGCTCTATAATCCTGATCTTTTTTTCCCAAATATTATTCCTTTCTTCTGTTGCTAGGGTTGTTTCTCCTTCCTGTATACTATACACTGATTTTAGACCATCACACAACCAGGAAAGTCCATAAATATTTTTAACATATTAGGGTTAGACCCATACTCTTTTAAAAGTCCCCAAACACATCTCTCTTGATACATTTTTCTACTGAGAGAGAAACAGATTTTATCTTCATCTATGTGTAAAATACAGATTACCCTGTATTTTAAAAGAGGAAGTACATTTATTTATTTATTTATTTATATCCCGCCTTAATTGTTTTTTATAAATGACTCAAGGCAGCGAACATACCTAATACTCCTTCCTCCTCCTATTTTCCCCACAACAACAACCCTGTGAGGTGAGTTGGGCTGAGAGTGAGTGACTGGCCCAAGGTCACCCAGCCGGCTTTCATGCAATGCTTTTTCTTAATTCTTAATTTTCTTAAGAACTGCATTTCTATTAGTACATACTGTTCCTTGAGAAGAAGTGTATCGAAAAGGAAAAAAAAAACCCTGCATGAACAGAGTTGTATATGGATAAGCGAACAGTTGTATTGTCCCATTTTTTCTTTTTATTTTCACACTGTTTTAAATACTAGTTCGTTCATGTTCAGCACTGGATAGAATTCTGTATCAAGCATAAAAACAGATGCAGAAACCTCTGCCACTACTAGTGCCATTTTTTCCCCTCTGCAACAATTGAAATGCACACATACATTTTAAGTGTTATTCATGATCACATGCTATGTTGATTTGCAAGAGCAATATATTTTGCCCCATTTTTGAGATCTCTTGAAAAGGAAAAGAAAAAAATATTGCCATTGTTCCATGGGTGGTGATTATTATTATTATTATTATTATTATTATTATTATTATTATTATTATTATTTTGTATCTTTTTATCTTTGTAGTGTATAGCTAGCTACATGTTAAAACCTGGATTTTATCCAAGACTTCAAAGTTGTGTATCACATACTTCAACGATATATGCATAACCAGGAATCTGGTATGAACCCCCTTCTCCTTTCAAAGTTGGGAAGAATTTAAAAATGGTTGAACCCCAATTATTTTATTCTCTTCCCCCAGCCCCGCAAATTCACTTGAAAAAGTCAGGGAGGGAGGGAAGGTGATTAAGCAATGTTCCTCTTTAAAAGCTTTTGTTCTGGCTGTACAGATCGAGGCAGATACAAAGCATGATCTGTAAAATTGACAGCTCTGCATTTAAGTGAAGAGTTTAGCAATCTGTGCCATTGAAAACCCCATTTCTGGCTCAGGGAACTTCCTCTGAAAATTGGCAGCATGTTCAGTTGAGAAAGATTCAAAAATGGCAGTGTAAATCCTAGCCCAGTTTGAGCATGGAATAAAAAGCAAAAATCATAACACCCACACCCACTATTGTCTCTCTCCCCCCCCCCCCTTAAATTACTGATTTCAGCTGGACTCAGGGATCTGTGGAGGTCCAGATGTTGTGGAACTACAAATCCCAGCATCCCTCACCATTTCCATTCTGTTTGGGAACTTAAGTTTAGCAACACTCAGAGAACCACAGATTCTCCATCTCAAAGACAAGACATCTCCCTCTGCTTTTGGGAATCTGTGTTTGCCGGTGTAGGCAAGGTTAGGACATCAACTGATTGGTTTCTACCAGGATGCATTCAATTTGTGAGTGTTGATGTTTCTTTTTAATTGGCTTTAACCTTCCTCCTCTTATATTTATTCCTGTTAATTATCCACCTACTATATTTTAATTTCCTGATGCCTCCAGGTATCAGAGAAATAGAGTGTGGAGTCCAAGATAAACCATAAATGGATGCATTTAGAAAAACTGATTGTGTGTTGGGGCAGATGCAGGCCCAAGAAAGAATTCAACTGACTTCAGAACTACCCCATCATCCCCATTACATCTATTCATTTACTAAACAATTATATCTACAAACACCTTGGAAATGTTATAGCTTCTACGGCTATTTAAAGAGCCCATTGCAAAGCCATATATGTTGTTCTCTTGCTGTTGGAAAAATAAATATTGAAAATATAGGGCTTCTGAATCTTTTAATTCAGAGAAATTAAAGAGAACGAGAAAATTATATAAAACACAGCGCACGAGTCAGAGACTGGAGCCGAAAGCCCCGTGGCACAATGAAGGAGAGGGCTGGCACGCGCCGGCTGAGGTGGGATCCCAAGGCCTCCGAGCGGAGGGCGCACCACGGGCCCATCTCGCCCGCCGCGTCGGGGAGGTGGAGCATGAGCGCGCGTGCTAGGACCCGAAAGATGGTATATAAAACACAGTTGGGTAAACAATGCGAAGATAGAGAAGTTGACTGTAAGTTGTTGCTTCCCCACCAGTGAATGAAGAATGTTGATTTCATTTTCCTGCCTACTGAGAAACTTGTGGCCGTCCTCCCTTTGAGTCTCTGGATAAATTGCCTACTAACCTAAAACTAACATTTGAGGGTTCATACGTATAGATGTGTGTATAGAACAGTTTCAATTAATGGGGCACTCAGTCTTCACCCCCGTTGCAAAGTAATGTAATTGACCCAGAAAGAAAAGGTTAAGTGTTCTTCCAGGTGAGCTCTTCCAAATGGGGGTGGGATGGTTTTCCGTTTGCTTCAAGCCATGTGTCTACAGATGGAGGAAACCTGGACAGGTGTGGCCACAGGTGTCTATGATCTACTTGCAAGGAACGGTCAGAAGGAAGGAAACTTTCCAGCTGCAAATCATGAAGCAAGAGAGGAACAGGAAAGGTGGGGCTTGAAATGATCATTGAGGTTCCTTAGTCTCCTTGGTCCCATTGTTGGTTCAACAGCACCTTTACTGGTTTGCTCCTTTTCTTAAGCACATTCCAGTGGGGGGATCGTTGATGCAGCTCCACAATTTTACTTGAGGTGCAAGGCTTCGTGCTATTAATGAGTCACAGAAGTGTTCTCGGTTCTTTTAAAATGCTGGGTAGGGTGATCCAGCAGAGTAGAAGAGGGGAAATTTGCAATGGACAGCCCACAATACCAGTTTGGGAATGGGGGCTGTATTCTGACACTCCTAGCCATTGTTTGTTTTCTTTTTCCCACTCTTGGGGAAGAAAACCACATTAGCTCTATGATTCATGGTGTTTTTCCCCTCGAGAGAGAATGAGAGCCTGGTAGATTCCTGAGGTTGGAAAGGCCTCTTTTGGTTCTTCTGGTGTACATAGAACATCTTCCCACAATGACCCAGAAGAGTCTTCTGGAATAGGCCTTCTTTATTCACACACACACACACACCAATTTTCCTGGAAGTTGCCTGATGCCTGATGCCCGCTAGATACTCTCCTGGGAACGTTGGTGCTATTGGGACAAGATTTTAAGGCAAAGAATTGGTCCCTCTTCTACCAACTAAGCAGGAGGGTACATGAAGTAGGGCTGGTTGGCTTGCCACATCTATGGGTCTGCAACATGAGGCCTTCTGGATGTTAAACTACATCTCCTTACATCCCTATGGCATGGCCATACTTTCTGGGACTACTGAGAGTTGCAAAGGGCTAGTCTGATACTCTGAGTCCCGTGTCTATCATTAGGGAACAGGGTGCTGAACCTTGGCTTTGCTTTTGGGATTGGGGAAACCATGTTGCTCCTGGAAGCTTCAGTGAGCTGCAGTGTGTCACTGAGCAGCTGCATTTCTCCCTGAGGCATTTATCCTTGACTGCTCCTCCTGTGTTTTTGGTAGCTTTGCAGGCATGGAAACCTTGTCCAGCTACAAGAGTTTCCAGGCAGGAGGCTCAGAGCAATGCCAAACTATGGAGATTCTTTGCTTTTGGATTGGGGAAACCATGTTGCTCCTGGAAGCTTGGCACATTTTTTTGCTAAGAAAATACACGAATGGACTATCAAGCAAATCGGCCCAGAGTTCTCACTCAAGGCAGAAATGACCAGGTTCAAATAATCTTCATGGGACACAATACACAAAGACCTAGCTCCCTTGAGAAGTCCATAATGCTGGGAAAGGTGGAAGGAAAGAGAAGAGGAGGACCATGAGCAAGGTGGATGGACTCAATTAGAGTGGCGATGGGTGCACTGTTGGGAGACCTGAAGGAGCAAGTTAGGGACAGATTGTCATGGAGAAAAATCTATCTACGTGACCTCTAAGAGTTGACACCAATTTGATGGCACATAATCAATTGTTTAACTGCACATTTGATGTGCTAGCAACGCAGGGGATTTTTCAAGGCTGAAAAACCACAGCTTTTTTTTAACCTTTTGAAATGCAGTAAAAAGGATGCTATTTCTCCATCAAAGACTTTCAAGAACCGTAATCTAAGTGTTTGGTTTATTTTATTTTTTTGCCCCCCATGCCACGTGCTCAGTTGACTGTGAAATACTAGGTAGGCAAGGTGGGAATGGAAATCAAGCTTGGCGAAAACAGTTGCAACAGTGTCTCCTGACACACAACTCTGGCAGAGGGTAAAGTCAGATGGTGCAACTGAGCGTGTGGGAACATTGCAAGAATCAGCCAGTTTAGCTGCCAAAAACAGAACTGCGGCAAAAGCCATGTGGGGCTTCCTACCTTATTTTCTCACTCGGCAGCAAAGGTAGGTTTTCTGAAGCCTCTTCCATTTCTGCCCATCACTAGCGTTAAAACCTCATGTCTGAAAAGTTTTTGCCCACCATGGACATATTTGATTGGTGTGATATCCTTGTCATTACAGTGTGGGCACATGAATTTGCAGAGGTATCTGTCAACCATCAGTTGATAACTCTAACCCATTTGGGGGTAGAGAGGTGTGAAGCAGCCAGAAGAAGCAGACATGATCAATTGGTGCATGAAATTCGCTGTCAGGCAAATAAGGAACAAGAGTCAAATATTTTATGATGCTAGGAAACTTATGAGCCCTTGTGAAGTCAATGGGAGAATTTCACACCACCCAAGTGCATAACCAAGGATTAGATGATCTTGAAGTTCTCTTCCAACCCTTACATTCTATGTAATGGTATGTGGGAATGACCTTGGGAGATGGGGAAGAGATGCTGCCTAGGGAACAGTCAGATAAGAGAGGGCGTAGCCCACAGCTGTATAACGGGAGGAGAAAGAGGCTCAGAAGGAATCCTTCGTAGTTTCTTGGGCTGTAAAGGAGACGGCGGGAGATTTGTACTTTCAGACTTGCAAGTTTCTGTTAATGTATCCTTACAATAAAGTAGAATTAGCTCATCTGGTTGTGTTTCCTGTCTGGTCTACCTGGGAAGGCTGACATTCTGTGATTAATGAGGCTTACATTCACTTAAAAATTTCTCAAAAACCGTCCTTCCTCTGCCAAAGAGTCTTTATTCTCACGATGCAGGCTGGTGATGGTGGTGGTGTTTTTGAACTGACTTAACTGTCAGAGGTGGCAGAGGATTTCACTAATGATAGTTTACTAATGATGATTTCCCAGTTTGAAAAAGCTCCCTAGGTCTCCCTTGGGGCTTAATGGAAGTGGGGAAAGCCAGGGTGCTGTGGAACGCTGTCAACCATCATACAATGAACAACAGGACATTTGTGCACCCTGATCGTTAGGTAAAGGTTTTCCCCTGCACAGTCGTGTCTGACTCTAGGGGGCGGTGCTCATCTCCGTTTCTTAGCCGAAGAGCCAGCGCTGTCCAAAGACGCTTCTGCGGTCATATGGCCGGCATGACGTGCACAGAACGCTGTTACCTTCCCACCGAAGTGGTACCTATTTATCTACTTGCATTTGCATGCTTTCAAATTGCTAGGTTGGCAAGAGCTGGGGCGAGTGCGGGAGCTCACTCCGTCACGCAGCGCCCGGGTCTCGAACCGCCGACCTTCCGATTGACAAGCCTGGCGTCTTAACCACCGAGCCATCGTGCCCCACCCTGATCATTACAGAAGTACAAAAGTATGGGAGTTCACATCCAAGCTAGCGGTCTAGCTCTGGGCTAAGAGAGCTAGTGGTTGCTGTTGTTGGAGTAATAAAATTAGAGAGGGCTCCCATGGATACCACATTGAGGTCCAATTGTGTTTAGGGATGGAAAAAATACCATGAACTAGTCATTAAAAGAAGGAAGCAAAACTCAGACAAAGTGCTAGAATGCCTCAATTTAGCAGCTGTATGTTCTCATCAGTAACTGAGGGAGAATATGATGTAGAAAAAGAAAATGGCTAAAGTGGGTGGAAAAATCCCAGTGCTCCTACTTTTTGGGATATTCTATAATATGGGCATTTTAAAAATTACTTTCTGGGATATTCTACAATATGGGAATTTTAACAATAGACAGCGGAGTAACAGAATGAAAATCTCACAGGGGTGTTTGTTTCACATTCTAATCCTGGTTAAAGTAGCCTGGTTAGACTTTTGGTGGCATAATTTTTTTTGTAAACTCAAGCCATTGTGTTAGTTTAGGGTTGAATCTGTTTTGCAAACCTAGAAAAATGTGTTAATTTTAGCAAAAGTTGCTATTTCCAGTCCCTCCCCGGCTCAGACTGCTGATTCAGGCCATGGCCTCCAGATCTTCCTCTGATGACACCATTGGTTGTGAAATGCCTGCAGCTTTTTCTCGCCTTTCTTCATGGTGTGTCCAAAATTTATAATCCGGGAGAATTGGAAAGCCCACGTTGCGTTAATGTTTTATTTGTTAGAAGCAAAAGAATCCACCCAAAACTCATACTGCAATTGGTAAAGAAGCGTTGTACTTTTGCTTCCAATTCTGTCCAACTGTTTTTTCGGGATTTCCCCCCCCCCCCCCCCCTTAATCAAATTGTCTGAAAAAGGTATTGATTCACATCTGGGTTTAAGTTTGCTTTTCAATAGGACCTCAGGTCTGAAGGAAGGGGGGAAAGTGATTTTATAATGGAGTTTAATTTTAAAAAATCACAGACTTCCCAGAAAGAGGTCAGGAGGACTAATCTAGATAGATCTCCCACAGAGTTCTCAACAATCGACAACTTCTTTTCCATTAAGCTGATCTACTTGGAGAACCTGGTCTCAATTTATCCTGAACAGGGTTTTTTAAAAAAACGTACAAGCCTTTTTTGTTTCCAAATCAGAGGTTTCCTTATTCTTGCCAAGTTGAACAGTGGGACAAGAGCCCAGAACAATTACAGTCTAATCATTCGGGGCAAAGGAGGTGTTAATTCCAATTTTGTGTCTAGAGCAAAGGTGTCCAGATTGTACTTGGCATTCTAAGCTGGCCTTCAAGGAAGATGAACTCTTATTTGGCCAGCAGCTACTTTGAATGTCTGTGTGAAAGCAGTTTTTTTCTTATTTCTATTTCTTATTTCTATATTCTATATTTATCTCTATATTTATTCTATATTTCTATATTTTTCTTATTTCTATTTCTATTTCTTATTTCTATTCTATTTCTTATTTTCAGGGACATTTGCGGGGAGCCTGAAGTCATGTTGAGTATTACAATATGTATTAATCAGCCAGCCACACAAAGTAACTAAATGAAAAAAGGGTCACTACAAAACTTCAGGGTTAATCAGCAATCTTGTGTTAATAACATTTTTAAAAGTAGCAACTTTCATTATGTCCAAGTTAGGGCAGTTGCCTCCCTGAACAAATAACTAAATGTTGATTGTCCAAATGATTTACAAATGCTGTAAGCAATAATTGCACTAGATTTCCTCAGACTCATTTTCAAAGCAGCTGCTTGTGCTTTGTGGATTCAGGATCACCAGATTTACAGAGACATCACTTCTGCATCAATGGAATAGCTTTAAAATGGCCTTTTAGAACCATAGACAGCCAACTTTTTCCATGGATACAGGTAGTCCTCACTTAACAACCATTCGTTTAGTGATGGTTTGGACTTATGGCGGTGCTGAAAAAAACGACTTACAACCGGTACTCACGCTTATGACCATCGAGGCATCCCCACAATCACGTGATCACGATTTGGACACTTGGCAACCAGTTCGCATTTATGACCGTCGCAGCGTCCTATGGTCACATGATCACCATTTTCGACCTTCCTGGCCGGTTTCTGGAAAACAAAATCAATGGGGAATCGTGTGATTTGCTTAATGACCGCTGCAAAAAAGGTTGTAAAATTGGGTCAGATTCACTTAATTATTACTTCGCTTAGCAACTGAAATTCTGGTCCCAATTGTGGTTGTTAAGCGAGGACTACCTGTAATGTAGTTTTTTTTTGGCAAAATGCAGAGATTTGTCCATTTTACACCAAGGATGAGCAAATTGGTCAAAATCAATGTTTCTCAACTTCTCATTTTGTAACTCAAGCAGGCTTGATTTGTCAAACATGAGGGTTTTTTTTCCAAAGTTGTACTAAACTTTGTTTGCATTTGAAAGCACACATCTCCAAACATATGCATTTTTCAATTTGTCTTAAGATACACATTGTTTTGCAAATTATTTTTCCTAATATAATTCATTTTCGTACATTATTTTCTTACATATATGCAGTTGAAATACTGGAAGTAATTCCCCCCACCCCAAAAGACATAGTATTCAAATCAACATGGGTTAGAAAACATGGGAATTAGGTTTGCCTCATTTAGCGACTGCCTCATTTAGCAACCATTTGCAGTTACAACAGTGACAAAAAAGTAACTTTACGACCAATCCTCACATTTACGACCTACACAGGTCAGTAATTGAAAGGAAAGCTGAAGTCAGATCATAAACACAGTTGTGGTTTCACTTAGCGACCACTTCACTTAACGGCCAAGTTGCCAATCCCAGTTGTAGTTGCTAAACAAGGACTACCTGTAGTATTAACCACCTTTCTGGGATATAACAGAACTCAGAGAATAGACTATAAACTTCTAGGATAGGATCTAACCATTCTGTGTTATAGATTGCATTTTGCACTTTTTGTATCTTTTCTTTCCATATATACACTTATTTTATGTCGTCTTTTAAAGAAGGGAAAACCTAATACAGTAGGAGTTAATGTAGCAAACTATTTGAATAACATTTTTGGTACATGAAAGTAGTCTAGATATGTATTTAATCTCATTTGCTTGTCTGGTTGGTTAGGAACTGATTTGAAAGGAAGGTACTTTCCCAATATCTCCTTTTGGATATCCTGTGTATTCTTACAGCCAGGGTCTGCCAAAGGAAATACACACACACACACACACACAGAGAGAAGCAAGTTAGCTTGGATGGTTCTTACTAAACAGAGAACTAAGCAGATTCCTCATTGCAAGTTATGTTTTGAGAATTGGGATGATCCAGAATGGCATTCTCTTTGGAAGTTCATTCTTGATCTCCATTCTGCTTCAGTTCTGACAAGCCCCTAATAACAGCTCATACCCAAGTAATCTAGATCAGGGGTCCTCAACCTGTGGGCCGCGGCCTGTTAGAAAGTGAGCCGCAGGGCTCCCTCCTGCAAACCCCACCCCCCGGTGTGTGTGATTACCCCACCCCCGGTGCGCGTGATTGGCTCCTGCCTGCAAACCACGCCCCCTGGTGCACGTGATTGGCTCCTGCCTGCAAACCCCGCCCCCGGTGCACGCGATTGGCTCCCGTCAGCAAACCCCACCCCACCCCCGTCCGTGGAAAAATTTTCTTCCAGGACCAGTCCCTGGTGCCAGAAAGGCTGGGGACCGCTGATTTCTAGATTCTTTGAAGTCTCATTAGTCAGATTTACTGCAAGGAAAAGGGAGCTAGGATGCAAAATATGGGCACTTTAGCCCTCATTTATCAGTATGTACATTAAGCAAGGCCTCCTTGATGACTCTGATCTTCTTTCTAACTGTCTCTTGACTCAGGGGAGGTTGCCATCTATTTAGGAGGTACGAAAATAAATATCTCTCTGATATTGTTCTGCCATATTTTGGAAACACCCATTCCCCTTCTGAACCTCAGAGAATTCCATGATGACTTCTCCAGAGCCAGATATTTTTAAGGGCCAATTCACAAGTTCAATATTAAGCTTTGGGTAGATAAACATGAATGTAACATGTTGTTGCAAATATACCGATGGTTGACTGAAAGTGGTTCCTCCATTTCAGGTAAATTCTGGACTGATTTCTGCTTGATGTATACATCTGGTAGCACCGTTTCTGATGGACAAATTTTATTAAAAGGCATAAGCTCCTGGTTTGAAGACTTCTATTTTTGTCAGCCCTCCCACATAAACCAGCCAGGAAACACAACCAGATGAGCTACTTCTACTTTATTGTTACGCTACATTAATAGAATCTTGCAAGTCTGAAAGTACAAATCTCCCGCCGTCCCTATTTACCGCCTAACCAGTTAGGGTGGGTCCTTCCTAAGTTTCTTTCTCTGCCCGTATCTCAGTTGCAGACTCCTCCCTCTTTTATCAAATCGTTCCTAGGCAGTATCTCCCCCCCACCCCCATCTTCCAAGGTCATTCTCACATTCCATTACAGCCTGGTCATTTGTGCCTTGAGTGAGAACTCTGGGTTGATTTGTTTGATGATCTATGTCAGGGCTTTCCAAAGTTTTCCCGCGGCGACACACCAACCACTGTTGGTGTGTCGCCGCAGGAAAACCCGGAAGTGCCGCCGTTGCGGCAGCGCGCAAAAACCCGGAAGCGCTGCTGCCGCTTTCAGGTTTTTGCGCACTGCCGTTGGTGTGTCGCCGCGGGAAAACCCGGAAGTGCTGATGATGATCAGCGCTTCCGGGTTGTGTGGCGACACACCAGACTGTGTGTGGCGACACACTTTTGTGTCGCCACACACAGTTTGGAAAGCTCTGATCTATGTGTTTGTTTTCTTGGCTGTCCATGGTATTCTCAGGAGTTTACTCCAAGGGCAAAGTTCCAAAGGTGTCAATACTCTTCATATCCTGCTTCTTCAAAGTCCAACTTTCACTTCCATAGAACGTCATTGTCTCCATGATTCCGATCTTTGTAGGTATAGACATGTTCCAGCATCTGAACATCTTTTCCATCTTTCTCCCAAACAAGGGTTCCTAATCAGAACATCTATAATTAATTTTATCTTTAGAGCAGGGGTCCCCAACCTCTGGGCCGCGGCCTGTTAGGAAGTGGGCCGCACAGCAGGTGAGTGGTGGTGGTCCGCACGATTGGCTCCTGCCTGCCAACCCCGCCCCCTGTCCATGCGATTGGCTCCCGCCTGCAAACCCCGCCCCCCGGTCCATGCGATTTGCTCCCGCCTGCAAACCCCACCCCCAGTCCCTGCGACTAGCTCCTGCTTGCAAACCCCGCCCCCCAGTCCACGCAATTGGCTCCCAACTGCAAACCCCACCCCCAGTCCCCGTGATTGGCTCCTGCCTGCAAACTCCGCCCCCGGTCCGCATGATTGGCTCCCACCTGCAAACCCCACCCCCCGCCCTGGCCTGTGAAAAAATGGTCTTCCACGACCAGTCCCTGGTGCCAAAAAGGTTGGGTACCCCTGCTCTAAAGCAGGAGTTTTACCCTGGGCAGCCATATCTGTGCTGGGTGGTAGGTTGGGGCCATGAAGGCATACTAATTTGCACATCCAGCTGCCCACAATTATGCACGGAGCTAGTGTGTTTTTCACACACAAAGCTTTTTCTCCCTAGGTTTGCCACCAGAAGAATTCAAAAACAAGAATCATGTTGTACAGCTTGAAAAAAATAGTGTCGGCACATTAGCTCTTCTCAATAGGAATGTGCTATGCTATGGTATATTACATTTATTTAATTAATATATTTATAGGCAGCCTTTCTACGCCAGTTGCTTTTAGTACTCCTAAGAAACAGGCAGATTAAGTTACTTGCAACCAATAATTAATGAGACTTAAATTGGGTTGCCGTGCTATTTATCTCATTGATTTCTCTGGCATTTCTCATGAGTAATATAGTCTTGAAGGCTACCCCCCCTTTTTTTTAAAGTAATTTTACAATACAGCACTTAAAGAAGCAGAGCTGGAGAACAATAAAGTCTCAAGCAATTTAAACAGATGGCAAGTTAAATTAAAATTGCTTTCTACACTTAATGCTACGTCTCCCACAAAGGAAAAAAAAGGAAGAAACTCTGTTCCTTATTACCTTGAAAAGGAATACCACATTTTATTCCTAAATAAGGAACAGTTCCTTGAACCACATCACCCCATCCCATGCTGGAATCTTTAATTTCTAGTGAGTAGTGAAGGAAAGAGAGCTTCCTTTGCTCTCTTCATATGTCTCTCCAATATTTCAGCTACTAGTGTTTTTATGGAAGACTATCTTTATGCTAAAGCTGTGCATACCCCATAAATAGGTCAGAAGAGATGCTTCAGACCTCACGTGTCTGTACCAACTTCTTTCCTTCCTTCCACTTTTGCATGAACCTGAATAAAGGATGCTGCTGCTTTAAGAGTTGTATTAAATCTAAAGAGTCAACTCTTTAGAGCAGCATTTCTCAACCTTGGCAACGTTAAGATATGTGGACTTCAACTCCCAGAATTCCCCAGCCAGCCATGCTGGCTGGGGAATTCTGGGAGTTGAAGTCCACATATCTTAAAGTTGCCAAGGTTGAGAAATGCTGCTTTAGAGTGACAACACCTTTTGCAGAAGTCTGAAAAAGAGGGATTGTTCGAGTAGAAGAAGAGGTGCTGTGGTCACAGAAGGTCCAATGCCATGGATTCTTCCAATCTGGAATGTCCCAGTCCTACTGGTTGGTCTAGCCTTGTTACACTAGAGTTTTCTCAGTGGAGAAACTAAGATCATTGGTCACTCCAGAGGCTTCCACAGTTATTGGACTCTGCAGGAAGATGCTGATGTCTTCAAAGGCCCTGTTTGTTGCCAAGCCCAGGAGTCAGAACCAGCTTAGGAGACTTATCAGAGTGACAGAAGTTCTGACTTCTGTGCACAGAAGGGACTTCCTGGTCAGAGAAGCATGCAGGAACAGGATGGTTCAGAAATTGCCAGGAGCAGTGGAACAAGAAGGGTAGGGAAGGCGAGATAAAATATACCAAGCCCAAGATCACCTTGATGGTAGAATTCCCTCTGTAGGGAATTTAGGCTCTTCTGGTTGAGTCTTAGAGACTGTTCTGCTGGGTTTCCAGTGATCAAATGCTACCCTTTAATTTTTATGGGTTTCCCTGTTTTATTATAATGCATTCCCCTACTGCTTTCTCAACTAGTAATGGTTCTATTGTGAACAGCATCCAACTCGCATGGATCGTTAACCAGGAGCACAACAAGCAAACATGAAACATACTTTCTGCTGTCATGTAAACTGTCATCTCTGGGTCTGAGAGGCCCTGCAGCTTCCAGACCCCCTGGGAGGGTCCCACCATTTCCTTAACTGGATCACAGTTATCCGTTTCCTTGCACACTTCCTCTGAATCCAGGTCTTCCTGACCAGGATGTGAGCTGCTTCATTAGAAATCAAGGTTTTTCTTAGCTAGACTTTTAGGGCAAACTGGAGAATTATCATGGGTTTAATGAGGGAGGGTGTCATTTTGGATATTTATTGTGTTTTTCCAAGCCATGCTAAGTTCTTGCCTCTGCAATTGGTAGCAGCAAGTTAACTTAGCTGATCCCCAAATGTTAAGTCGGGTTGACTCTGCTGTAGCTTAAGGCTGGGAAGATCAAAGAGGCAGAAGTAAAACCAAACCACTTCTGTACTGTGGCCAAGAAATTTCCACAGACAAATCCATGGAGTCATCAAAAGCTGAGCAATACTGAGAATCTTTGTCTTTCTAGAAAGCATCTCATGGGGCTCAAATTATCATTTGTCGGTGTTTGCTCACTCAAACCACCACAGCCCCCCCCCCCCCGTTTTCAACAGTTGTTTTTTTCCCCAAATTTTATTAGAATTTTGAATATACATAGTTAAAAGGGTGAAAATGAAAAAGAAATAGAGATACAAATCAAAGAAAGAAGTAAAAGTGTATAGAAAAGTAAAGAAAAAAAAAGAAAAAGATAAAGCATAGAAATTAGTCAACTTCCAATTTATCTCTGGTCTTAGTAATTAAAAAAAATTTCTTACATGCTAGCTCTATATATAATATACAAAAACATTTCCTGTCTAATATATCAATTTATATATATTTTTAGTCTTCAAAGCCCCAGATAAGCTTCGCCCCACCTGCATGTTGCAAATAGTCCATTAATGGTTTCCATTCTTTAAGAAAGTAACAGTTTGAATTTTCTTTTAATAAGCATGTCAATTTGTCATTTTCTGCCATATCCATCAGTTTTAACATCCAATCTTGTATCGTAGGTAAGATCTGATTTTTCCGATTTTGGGCATATACAAGTCGTGCTGCTGTAATCATATATTGCATAATTCTTACAAATGGTTTTCCCAGTTGTGATCACAGGAGGTGTGGGGAGGTGGAAACCGCAAAGGCACGAGATTTGGGGCTGCTTGCTTCCCCCTAAACTAGATGGAGGGGCCTAGTTATTATACATTTTCCTCATGGACCAGGTCAGGGAGCAACCATTTCCGCCTGAAGAGAACGTGGTGGTGGAATGAATCAGCCAAAGAGGAACTTGTGGTTTTCCATAGGTGGCTGAATTGCAGTTCCCAGCACCCCACTTACAGCCAGGGCTGGTGGGGTCCCCCGGGGTCTCTCCCCTTCTCCTGGGAAAGATGCTCAGGGGCCACTAAGAGACACTGTTGCGGCAACCGCGGGGCCAAGGAGTTTGTGGGTGACTCAGGCAGGTTGCAGAACGTGACAGGCACGCCCTTGCAGAAGGTGTGACTCTTATTTTAAGCCATGGTGGTTTCTAAGTTCTGGTCCTCTGGTTTTAAAGCTTATATAAACAAATTGGCTCCCTGCTTGGGGAAAATAATAGCACGAAAATACCGGGATAAAGAGAGTGCCCCTCCAATCTTTGAGCAAAATAACATACCCTCGGCTGAAGTTCCTCTTCTCACTTCCCTTTCCTAAAGCAAACATCCTTATATTTTTAACACGGGCTGTTTTCTTTTTTTCTTTCTTTCTTTCCTGCCAATCTTGCGGTGGGGGAGGTCGGTCTATTTTCAGTGGCCTTCAAGGTTCTCAACGGGACTGCCAGAATAGTCTGCTGTGGATTTCCCTCCAATTGTCATGTATTTGTTTTGTTTCCAAACTGGTTCCTTTCCTGTGATTCCTGCACAGCAGGCAGACATTCAACAAGCTGCTAGATTTCTACAGGTTGGGACTCTGTTGTGGTTATGGGAAAGGAGTCGGTTGAAAAGGCTGGGCGCTCCGCCAGACTGGGAGGGTCAGCGCTGAATAATCCTATTAGAAGGACTTGGGCCCCATCAGATTTATACCCCATTGTGAGCAGGATGAGGACCACGTTAGGGTTTGCGATAGGTTTGATATTTTGGAGAGGGGTTCAGCTTGGTTGTAACTTAGATGGTGCAAAACAAGACAGGGTTCCTGCACCTTGAAGAGTTGCATGGGAGTGTCTGCCGAATATGGTCCAAAAAATCAAGATGGCGGCCAGGACTGTGCAATTGAATGGGTGGAGCTTCCATGGCGGATACCATCTTGACTTTTCAGACCACATCTGGCAGACACCCCTGGAGTTGCACAAAGGAGTTTCATGAGGGATAGCTTGATAGGCTGCCCTCTAGAAACCTTGCCTGTCTGGCAGCACGACTGACTGCAACGGTCTCGTATTCCTTTAGATAATCTAGTTCAGTGTTTCTCAACCTTGGCAACTTTAAGATGTGTGGACTTCAACTCCCAGAATTCCCCAGCCATGCTGGGGAAGTCCACACATCTTAAAGTTGCCAAGGTTGAGAAACACTGATCTAGTTGCTGACCAGGGCTTCTGACAAAGTTTTTAGTCAATATACCTTTGCTATACAGGTAGTCCTCACTTAACAACCATTCGTGTAGTGATGGTTCAGACTTACAACGGTGCTGAAAAAACTGACTTACAACCGGTCCTCACACTTTTGACTGTCGCAGCATCCCTGCGGTCATGTGATCATGATTTGGGCACTTGGCAACCAGTTAGCATTTATGACCGTTGTAGCGTCACATGGTCACGTGATTGCCATTTTTGACCTTCCCAGCTGGCTTCTGGCAAGCAAAATCAATGGGGGACCGCATGATTTGCTTAATGACCATGCGGTTCACTTAATGCCCGCGGTGATTTGCTTAACAGCTGCTGCAAAAAAGGTCGTAAAATCAGGTCAGATTCGCTTAATGACCGCTTCACTTAGCAACCACAATTCCGGTCCCAATTGTGGTCGTTAAGTGAGGACTACCTGTATAGTCCATATATGACTGCCCTTTTCAGTGCCAAGCAGTACAAGTTTATTCAGAAGTGCCTTCTGCTCTGCACGCTTATCTTCCAGAATCTCACACTTTAATCTTTCTTTTTGCAGCCTAAAGCAAGCCGTGCACCTTTCTCCCAAACATGCATCCTCTTTAGCAGGGCCCCGGCCAAAGGAAACACTCATGGGGTTGCCGTATGCAAGAACACACGTCCTCTAATTTTAGCCTCACAGCCAGGAAACCTTGAGCCTCCGAGCCTGCCGTTTGCTCCTCTCTTGAGCGTCCTTATTTTTTAAGGTGTGCATCTCTCTCTGTATCTACAGCTACTTCAGTCTATATATATCTGCCGTAGTGTTATAATTCGGAAGATGAGCCCTGGGCGTTATTCTTACTCTCACACCCCTGTGCCGCTTCTTGAAACGAGATGAGCCCACACCCACACGCCCTGACGGCGGGCAGGTGTTTGTTTTGCGGTTTCAGCCGCGATGCGGTTTCCTGCAGCGAAGGAAGGGGGCTGGGGCAAGACGCACCAAGCTTTCCCACTGGGGCTTGGGGGTCTAACTATGTGGAAGTGCTCTGAGGATTTCGGCGGGGGTTGGAATCTGTGAAAGGAAAGGCTTCACGGATGCATTTCCACCTTCTGCCTTTAAAGCCAGCCCCATCTTGGCCGGCACCCAAGGACAGGAGGGCAAGCATTCAGTTTCTGCAAGTTGGTCCCTGAAACCCACCTTAGCCTTGGCTGTAGAGGGAGTCCTCGCTTAACGACCACAGCTGGGCCAGGAATTTCGGTTGCTAAGTGAAGAAGCCATGAAGCGAATCTGACTCAATTTTACGGCCTTTTTTGCAGCGGTCGTTAAGTGAATCACTGCAGGTGTTAAGCAAACCACGCAGTCGTTAAGCGAATCAGGTGCTTCCCCACTGATTCTCCTTGCCAGAAGCCGGCTGGGAAGGTGGTGATTCCACATACTGTGGGAATGCCAGCCAGGCTCTTGGCGGTCCGGTGAGCATCAGCTGCAATGGGAGCACAGCAATTGGGTTCGGCTAAGGTGGGTTTAGGGTGTTGGGTGATCCCAGACCTCTGCCCCGGGATCGTCAAAACACTGCCACACGTGCAAAGCTTGGCGCTGTTAACCCTGCTTGGATTTGGATGGGGCTTTGCCTGCTCCACGTGCAATGCAAAGGCAGGGGGAAGAGGTCGTGTGAACCCGGCCTCCGGGTGGCGGAAAGAGGAGCCACTTTAGTGTCCCGGGAGCCGAACCCCTCTGCTGCTGCCCCCCTGCCCCCCAGCCCAGCTGTTGCATCACCCTTCCCCTCCCCCCCAGCCCAGTGCGGGCACGTCACTTCCTCGCAAACTTTTCCCTAGGAAATGTCTGCGCAAAAGTTGTCTTCCTTCTAAGCATCGGGACGGCGGAGCTGCTGCTTCCCCGCCCTCTGACTGCGGGCGGGGCGGGGCGGGGGGGGAGAGATTTTTCTTTCTTTCTTTCTTTTCTTTCTCTTTCTTTTTCTCCCCCTCCTTTTTCCGGCTCTGCATGTCAGGTTTCCTGCGCCGGCTACCGGCGGGCGTTCCGCGGCCATGGACGACGGCTGAGACCGTTAGAGACGCCGGGACAGCAGCGGGGCGGAGAAGGAGCCAGCGACCCAGCGATCCGGGCCGGCCGGGCGGGCGGCCAGCGCCCCCGCCGCCCCTCGCCGCGCTCCTCTCCGGCAGCGCGCAGCCCGCAGGGAAGGGGCGAGCTGGGCTTTCAGCCGCCGCCGCCGCGGACTTTCTGCCCGCGCGGGGCGAGGGCATCCCCGCCGCCGCCCCCGCCGCCGCCGCCTAAGCCATGGCCAGCGATTATGCTGCCCGGAGCTTGGATAACACCGATCTCGGGGCGCTTCGGGTAAGTGGCTCCGACGCTTGGCAGGAGGGCTGGAGAGGAGTCAGTAGGGGGGCTGCGTTCCCACGACCCCCGTGGCCCGCCCGGGTGGTGCCTTTTCCTCTTCGCGCCGAGTTGGAGCCAGAAGGCTTGGCGGCGCGAGAGCCGAGGCTGAAACGGACCCGGCTTGGCAGGTCGTGGGAATGCAGCCGCCAAAGCTGACACTGCCCAGTTAACTTTTTGGTAGGAAAGTTTGGTCTAGTGGTTCAGGCTCCAGGCTAGAAACCAGGAGAAGGTGAGTTCTAGTCCCGCCTGAGGCAGGAAAGCCGGCTGGGTGGCCTTGGGCCAGTCACTCTCTCTCAGCCCAACTCAGCTCACCTCACATATTTATTATAAAAATAATAAAAGCTGGATAAAAAATCTTTTTTTAAAAAAGGGAATTAGCAGGAAGGCAGCCACAGAGAGAGACATACACACACACATCAGAGAAAAGACTGTTGCTTTTACTGATTTGGTGGGGTGTGCATATCCATCCCTTCCATTCCTCCTGTCCCCCAGTAGCTTAAAAAAAAACAGACACTGGGCTTCCCCCATTTGAGGAGGGAGAAGCTCCCGAAGAGGGGTGAGAGATTTGAGCCTGGGCCTCAAGCCCCCCTCCCCATTTATCCTCACAACAACCCTGTGAGGTCCGTTGGGCAGACATGGGGAGGGGGCTTCTTCCTGGCCGAGCGGGGACTTATTTATTAAATTAATTAATTTTTATCCCGCCTTTCTTATTGGTATAAATAACTCAAGGCGGTGAACATACCTAGTAGTCAGTCCTTCCTCCTCCTATTTTCCCCACAACCACCACCCTGTGAGGTGAGTTGGGCTGAGAGGGAGTGACTGGCCCAAGGCTACCCAGTCTTGATTTGAACCTGGGACTCGTTGACCGATGCTTAGCCAGTACGCGGTGGTGCCCTCTTGCTTTTGAATGGATTCAACCCATTCTTGACTAGTTGTACTTTGTTAGATGATACATTTAATAATATTATAATAATATTATTATAATAATGTTAGATGATACATTTAATAATATGGTGCACCTTATATGTTATAATAGCAGTCGTGTTTAAAACACATTGCCCAGGTTGGATCTGGCCCTGATTGAACTGCAGTTTATTTCCATTGCCATTTGGAGGATTTTAATGCTGGCTGGCTTGTCCTGTTGATTTCCAGTGGCCTACCTTTAACTTTCCCTCCCCATCTCTGTCTAAAGGTTGGGGTTTGAAGTTAGTCCTTAGACTGGCTTACAAGACCAGGCTTTCAGACTTAGCTTTGAATCTAGCCCATTATCTCAGAAGGCTTTAGATAGTGTTTCTCAACCTTAGCAACTTTAAGATGTGTGGACTTCGACTCCCAGAATTCCCCAGCCAGCTTGCTGGCTGGGGAATTCTGGGAGTTGAAGTCCACACATCTTAAAGTTGCCAACTGCTTTATATCCCCCCCGAAAAGTCAGCTTCCCATTGATTAGCTCAACAATAAATCACCAGCAGTAAAAGCAGAAGCTGGACAGTTTCTGGCTTCTCCCCTTCAAAGGATTTTGGGGGACAGGCAAGGTGAAAAATCTCCCCCTTCCCCTAGACAGCAGTTGCAAGAGGAAATCCTAGAGCTGATTTGCTAGACTGGACCTTTTCTTCCTTGCAAATCACATACACTTCCTCTAAGCTTGCTGGAAAGCCTTTTAACAGCACCCCACCCCCCATATAAGTTGGAAGGGGCAGCGTGCACAGGCCAAGTCCTATTTCCTTTCTTTGCACAATGCAAGAGTTGGAAGATCTCAGGGTGATCCCACCAGGAGGCCAGTCCAGCCTCTGATTAAACCCAGCCAGAGAGCCCATCTCCTCTCTAGGAAATTGAAACAATAGTCACCAAACTCTTCGGAGTAGCATTTTTTCCCCAAACATTCAGCTGGAACTGGCCGTCTTGTGACTGAAAACCATTCCGTGTTATTGTGCTTTGTGGTTTACAGCAGGGATATGCATAATGAAGCAATATGTATATTCCTTATATTTTATTGTGAATATTCCTGCTGTAAGCCATCTAGAGCAGCGTTTCTCAACCTTAGGAACTTTAAGAGGAGTGGACTTCAACTCCCTGGGAATTCTGGGAGTTGAAGTCCACTCCTCTTAAAGTTGCTGAGGTTGAGAAACACTGATTTAGAGTCTCGTGATAGGGTAGAATATAAATTTTGGTCACAACTAAATATATGTCTGGTGCTCACAATCTAAAGAGAATTGGCCACAGCTTCTTGGATGGGTTACCCCTTCAAGCATACGAAGAATATTATAATTTTTCTTTTCAAACTTTTCAAAGCTTTATATCCAGGTTCCTCCGTCTCTCTTGGTATCCTTGATATCCTTCAGAAGCAGCCCAAGTATTGTAAATCTTGTAAAGGATAATAACTGGAATTGCACAGACTTGAGGTGGAATCTGACCAATGCTAAATAACATAGAAATGCTACTTCCTAAAAAAAATTGCATTATAATTCTAAGGATGCAACCGAAGACTAGATTTGCCTTTTCTGAAGCCACATCACGCTGGTGACTCATATGGACACTCATAGCACAGATGACCACGTTATTTCTAAGATATGTTGGGTGGGGTAGATTAGTCTACCTAACTGAGAGAAGGCAGGAAGTGATGCAGAAAGTGTGAATTTTCTTTGATCAGTCCAATGTTTCCTCTGTCCTTCACCAGACCTTGAAAATGTAAATCAGTCCAGATTTGGAGAAGAGGATTTGGGCAAAGTGCCCATAATTAACCGGTTGAAATGTGCCAGCGGAGAATTTCCTTGGTTGCAAGACATTAGACTCGAACCCTACAAATGGCTGTCTTTGCTCTTCTGTGGGTCTCACCCTCCATAGACAGGGACTAACCAAAGCTGAGACTTGAATCTAGGACTTGATAGAACCTGATTTAGGACAGTTCATTCGGTGCTGGGCCACCTCTACAGTGTTTCAATAATTTGATGCAATTAACATTCAAATGAGTTGCAGTTACATACTTGATTATTCATATGATGTTTTTCCTAAGTTTCTAGAGCAGTTTACATACTGTATGTGTCTTGTCCTTGTTGATGTTTACAATAATCCTGTAAGGTAGTCCAGTGTTCAAATGGGGAATTGAGGTTGAGACTGCTCATGATCGATGGGGACTTTCAACGACGCTCTGAACTGTTACAGTAAATCCAACCCCAGCCTAAACCTAATGAGATGGGTCATAAGGCCAAGTCACACTGACCTGGATCAACCCATCCTGATGGGTTTGGCAACATCTGGATTTCTGGGATTTGCAATGGGATTCAAGAGGTTGTCCTTGGCACTTTGAGATGGAAAACGCTGGAGTGGAAGTGAGGCTACAGGCCACCCAAAAGTTACCACCCTTCTTCTGAATCTTGGAACTTAGAAAAGCTTTAGGAGATGAAGTCACCACGCTTAGAACTTTTTCCTTTGTGTGTCTGAATCTCATATTTTAAAGATGTCTCTCTTGCAGCTTCAGCTTCCTTGCAGATTCATAATACTGAATGCATGCTTTGTCATAAATGTCATTCCACCCCACTAACCAATATTTTGGATAGCAGAAGAGTGCTTGTTCTTTCTCTCTCTCTTAGTGCGAATCTTGTGTTTGCTTAAAGAAATGAATTTATTTGCTGTATTCCTGCCCAGCAGTTCCTGGATTAGGGCCATCCAAAGTTTTGTTCTTCCCTTCATTATGTCAGCTGATCCCTGCCCAAAAAAGTTGGGAAGGGTGGGGTTCAGGAAATCCTTGGATTTGTGAGAGAGCTTCAGTGTGTCCTTGTCTTACCAGCGAATGTGAGTTCTGCAGAGTGTTTAAAAGCAGTTGAAATTGGTGCAAGGCGCCATTTGTGTGTTGGTTGAGTCACTGGTATGATTGGCACGGACAGGGGTTACTATAATAAGGCACTTCCAATAAATGTGCCTGCAAGGTCTGCATCAACCCACAGCCCAGGTCTTCCTGTCCACAAATGGTCATATGAATTCACCCTGCTGCGTGGAGTCATCACCACAAATCCCTGCTGGATTTTTTTCATCTCATTACATGTAAAAAAAACAAAAACCCATTGCGCATTGTGCAATTCCTCCGGTTGGAATAAAGAGGTCTGGTGCACAGGGTACAAAAAAACACTATGTTGGTTAAACTTCTTTGGAGTTCTTTAATATACAAAAAAGGATGCCGGCCTTCAGGAACCACATCTGACATCTTTGGCTGTGCAATTTTTTTTTGCTGCTGTTAATGGCTGTGGGAGAGCACGATGGGAAGTTTCTGCAAAGGACTCACTTAACAGATTATTTTTTCTGTAGCTTTTTCTTACAATTTGAGGACAGGGATCTTGCAAGCTTTAGGCCATGTTGCCACCACCTCCTGACGCTGATCCTATTTACAGTGCTTACTCCAGCTAATTGTAGCATCAGGGCCACAGGTCTGTTCACACTTACCTGGTTGTAAGTCAGTTTCCAAGCATACGAACGTTGTGTTTACACTCCGTATTAAGCCAGGAGAGTGTGCAACTGTTGGGTTTCAGGCTACCAACCCCGTTTGCTTTTGAAGTGTGCTGGGGTTCAGACTCTGAAAAGCGGGTGGAACAAGAACAAAGTTGCTCTTTCTGATCCTTCCTTGCAACCCAATTTAACAACATACAAGGAAGCCCCTTCTTTCTGGCTGTCGATCTTCAGTGGCTTGGTTCATCAAACGCGGAGCCATATGCTGTGGTTTACGAACCGTAGGGGCGGGATTCAGACGGCAATAGGCAGATTCCAAAGCAAAGCCAGCCACATTAAAGCAAAACAGAATGGTTAAGCCGAAGATTCACCTAAGTCTGAGAAGGCACTGTAGGAGGACAGCCTGTGGTGGCCCCAAAATCAGCAGGAGCCTAGCAGCACCTTTTCTGGCGGAACAATTTTATTCAAAGGCATAAGCTTTTGTGAGCTGCCACACCCTGCACCAGATGCATAGAGAAACTCCCCACTTCTCCTGTATCCTGCAGGTTTTCTGTTATCTACTGTTGTTACAGCACACTACTTGAGCAGGTATTTGTTGGGGCAATAAATGGGCAGATGAAAAAGGGTTAGGAGCCACAGAATAGGTCTGACTGTTGGAATCATCAGGGGTCAACTCAGCATTGTCTCATAAGCATAAGGGGGGTACTTTCTATTAAACACTTCTCTATTGTGCTTGTGGGATGTCACATGGGTCACCTGATTTCCACTTCCTGCTTCTTCTTGAGTTTGGGGGATTAACAAGCTCCATTACTCCTTGGGCACACCTGCAAGCAGGAGGGCTGCACAATGCAGCTCTCATCCATTACATCTCACTTGCACTTAGGTCTACAATGAATCTACTTTTTATTTATTTATTTATTTTATTATTTCAATTTATTCCCCGCCCATCTCCCTTGCAAGGGACTCGTATCCAGATCTACTGAATAAATGTAAGCTATCTCTATTTTTCTTCATCTAAGTAATGTGTGAAGACTGAATTTATTTCTGAACGTAATTAAGCTTAAAGTGCAAGTTCCCTGCTGGTTCACGCTTCTACTCTGCAAGATTGTTGTTAGCTGCTTGGAGTTCTTTTATTAACCTTCAAAACTCCATCACTGACATCCTATCTAACCCATCTTGCTATCCTTCTGCTACTCCACTGAGCTTCTGGGTCAGTGGTGGTCACTTTCTCCAGGTAGACCATGCCATGGGCTGATCCTGTTTTATTCTTTCCCCAGGATGAGATTTCTCAGACTTTGCAGTCTTGCCTCCCTTGAAAATGAAAACTCAGCTTGCGTGACACCCTTTTCCTGCACAGAGAAAGCAAACAGTTTAGATGAGAAAGAAAATACACTGTTATTTTTAGTAATTAAATATTGGTGGGAATCTCACATTTGCAAGATTGCAGTTGGTTGGTGTGGGCTTGTGCAGGCTAGACAAGGAGCAAAGCCTGATCGTTCTTTTAAAAAATTAAGTTGTGACCCCTCTCTATATTGCACATGACCCTCAGGGGGTTGTGACCCACAGTTTAAAAACCCCGGAGCGGGGAAAAAGCTGTGTATCTCCCCGTATGCAGAATCTGTCTTGCCTGTTTGCTTGGTACTGAGCTGTGAGCCTGTCCTAAGAGGGCCTGTCCTTTACCCCAGCGTTTCTCAAACTTGGCAACTTGAGGATGTCTGGACTTCAAATCCCAGAATTCCCCAGCCAGCATGCTGGCTGGGGAATCCTGGGAGTTGAAGTCCAGACATCCTCAAGTTGCCATAGTTGAGGAACACTGAGATTAAACTGGCTGTTTTGTTGAAAGTAGCCGCAATCTGCTCTTAGGCTCAGATTTCAGACGTTGATTGACCCTTGTTCCAGTTGGAACGTCCATGATATATTACAGTCTTCCAGACCAGTCACATTCTTAATTATCCCAGAACTGGGCCCGTTTTAGGTGTAATGTTTCCTTGCGGCCATCCATTTCCATCCGTGGACCATTTGATCTCCTGCTTCTGCCAAAATAGCCGCATTTCCTTTGACAGGTGCCAAAAGTTTGACCCAACCATTTATCACTTGGAAGTTAATTACTCTAATGGACTCCACCATATGTTTCTCTTCTTGTTTGGTCTTTATCATTGGCCAAGACGTCCAACAGGGTGAAGTGAGGCAGGTGGTCACTTGAATGCCACCAAGCTTGCTTGCTGCCTTCGCATTCTTCTGGAGTTGCCGACACAGGAAATTGGAACATAATGGACTTCCTTGACGTTTAAACCAGATGGAAGCTAAGACTTGGTAATATTGACATTTGTTTTCTGCGGTGGTTCAGCCTGTTTGCTTTGCTGTTCCTTGCTTATTTTCAGATTGGCTAAGCCAGGCCACAAGATCTCATGGCTGCTCCCTAAAATGGCTTGAAAAGAGGACTAGACAGATCCATAGAAGACAGGCTCTAAGTAGCCAGTATATGATAGCTGTGTGTATGATCTGTAGGAGTGTGATTTAGAGAGCAATGGAGAAGGAGGGCTTAGAAGAGTAATTTGATGGTTTTGAAGAAGGAATTCAGTGATCATTGTGTAAATATCAGCTTAGCTTGGATAGGCAGGCGGGGGTAAGGAAAACACTCACGGTTGGCCTTGTCTTGAGTCTCTTTACTAGAAGAGGGGATAGAGAGAATCTCGGTTAGGTTCTCAAGACTCTGTTGTTATACCCCATAACAATAAAGTAAGAGTTCCAGTAGTTCATATATGGGGTCTATTTCCTGACCTGGTCTTCCTCAAAGGGCTGATGGAGAGGACTATCATCATTTCCAGCCTGTGAGCCATCTGGTTGGTTACAATAGGACACAAATGCTGCATCAGCTGGTCCTTTGACCTGATTCAGGAGGCTTAGCATATGTTTCGCAGCACATGTGCTAAAATTGGAGTACACAAGGAATACATAGAGATAGATTTGGGGGGGGGGGCAACCCTGCAGTCATAGAATTGCAAGGGACCACATTTGTCTCAGGGCTCAGGCTCCCTTCATGGCAGGAAAATTTGGTGGCAAAATTTCATGGCGGGAGCCAGTTTGGTCTAGTGGTTAAGGCAACGGGCTAGAAACCAGGAGACTGAGAGTTCTAGTCCCGCCTTAGGCATGAAAGCCGGCTGGGTGACCTTGGGCCAATTGCTCTCTCTTAGCTCTAGGAAGGAGCCAATGGCAAACCAGGAGACTGAGAGTTCTAGTCCCGCCTTAGGCACGAAAGCCGGCTGGGTGACCTTGGGCCAGTCCCTGTCTCAGCTCAACTCACCTCACAGGGTTGTTGTTGTGGGGAAAATAGGAGGAGGAAGGAGTATTAGGTATGTTCGCTGCCTTGAGTTATTTATAAAAATAATAAAGGGATGTAAAATAAAATAAATACATAAAATCTCAACCCAAGCAGAAATTAACTGGACACAGGAGCAGGAATGCAGAGGATGCAAACATGCAACTTCTTGCAATGGGTATGTCTTGGGAGCAGGAGAAGAAGACTAGCTAGCTCTTTCCTATGTGTTGGAGGTAGTGGTGGGAAAAGAGTGTGCTGAATTTGAAGTAAGTTTGGGTATAGATTCTGTACTATCTTTTTGACCTGCTCACATACTTCCAATTGCCTGTTATGGCTGTTGTTCAAGAATTACAATAACAATCTGGTTTCTAGCTATGTGGACATAAGTCTATGAGGAATTACAGCATAATTTGTGCCTATGGTGTTCAGAGCAGGGATCCAAATGATGGTTGTCCAGCTTCTGCTGAAACACAGCTAGTGAGAGTGAGCCCATCTTCTCTGTTGATCATGGGATCCAACATCAAACTGCTCTTACTTTTAGTTTTTGGAACATTCAGCTGTTGCCTGCCCATCAAGTACTTGAAGGTTCATATCCCCTTTGATCTTCTCTTCTCAGAACTAAATACAACTAGCTTCTTTCCCTTCTTCTTGTAGGATTAGTCTCTTCTAGTTGAGTGTTTCTCAACCTTGGCAAGTTGAAGATGTGTGGACTTCAACTCCCAGAATTCCCCAGCCAGCATACTATAAGATGTGTGGACTTCAACTCCCAGAATTCCCCAGCCAGCATGCTATAAGATGTGTGGACTTCAACTCCGAGAGTTCTTGGAGTTGAAGTCCACACACCTTAAAGTTGCCAAGGTTGAGAAACACTGCTCTAGTTCCTTGACCATCCCTGTTGCCATTTAGGTAACCTGTTCCAGTTTCTCTGATTTTTTCTTTAAAATGGGGTGCCCAGAAATGAAGTTATTGAGGTGGGGTCTGACTAATGCAGAACAAAGTTAAAATATGGTTTCAAATAATTCAAAAGTAATGTTTCTATTGATGCAATCTAGTGTTGCATTAGCCGTTTTTGAAGCCAGGTTGTATGACTGACTCATGTTCAGCCAGAGATTGACTACTAATTACTACTAGTTTTACATTTCTAATGTAACTTTCAGAAAAACTAAGTTTACTATATCTATCTCACCATAGGCTGACCATATTTCCTTGAGAGAAAAACGGGACCCTAACGTACCCACGGCTCGCCGGACAAAGTGGGCGCGCGTGCATGCGTGCATGTGGGCGTGGGCGTGCTTTGCCACGGGAACTTTCAAAAACGGGACAAAATGGATATTTTTCTTAAAACGACAGGACGGTCGGGAATTGTTTAAAAAACGGGACTGTCCCGTTCAAAACGGGACGTATGGTCAGCCTATCTCACCAGGATGTTAGAGCTTCTCAGGTTAAGTTAGTGAAGCACATCAGGAGGGAGATACTAATAAGAATGTGGTCCATATATAACATTAATTCTGGACTTTCTGGTGTTTTGCTCTTAAGGTTAATTTAATGTTAAGTTTTGCAAGCAACTACCTGAAAATCCAGACTGTGATTAAACCATTGTTCAAATCAAGATTAATTCAACTTGTAGTTCCTTTCGGCAATACCGCCTTATTGAAAACAAGCATTTAAATATTCAAACCAGTTTAGGATTTTTTGTTTTAAAGAAAGCCTTGCATTAAGTGGAAGCGACAGGTGGAAATTTACTTCTTTTTTTAAACTTCATTTGCATTCTTAACTGAAGCAGAAGTTACTGTTAAGTTTTTGTGCACCAGTCTATGGAACTCCGAACAGTTTTGCTCTGGTGGCTTGACCTTAACGGAGCTCTGATTTTGGATACACTTTCCTCCATCTCCTTCCCAAGCTGTTTTTAGAAAATGGAATTGCCTGACTTTGGGTGAGGTTGACTCTAGTTTAATTCTGTGTTCTGTTCATGTTCTACAAGAATAGATGTGGCTCCCTTGCATGGGCATTCCAACATTCCAGAATTTCTCATCCACAGTGCTTGGAAACATATAATTTTTTGTCTTAGTTTGCTCCAGATAGGAAATGCTCCTTTCCTGCTGGTGGATTCTTGGGGTGGGTGGGCGTTAAGCTACCTACCTATTGTTTTTAACGAAACAAAGGGATTTTATCCTCATCGTTTTATAGGCTGTGTTTAAAAGGCACCTTTCAGAACATACAAAGACTACATTTCACCCATGTTGTTTTCCCTATAGATTCTTGAATAGTTGAGTGTGTATAGTGCGCATAACCATCAACTGTGGTTCATAAACCACAAGATGCTGAGCCAAACAGACCACATACTGTAATGATTGGATGCAGTCTGTAAAACTCAGCCAAGAAGCTGATCTTTCTAAGAAGCACATTAACTCACTTTAATTTAATTCTTTTCTAGGATCCAGCTGGGATATTTGAACTAGTACAAGTCGTTGGAAATGGGACATATGGACAAGTCTATAAGGTATGGGATATTTTTGAAGAATGAATGAATGAATACATATTTATATTTATATTTATATTTATATTTATATTTATATTTATATTTATATTTATATTTATATTTATATTTATATTTATATTTATATTTATATTTATATTTATATTTATATTTATATTTATATTTAATGGCAACTGGGTATAATTCATTTCTGAACTGAGATATTAGTACAAACCATGGCTTGGCAACCTTAAACATATGATTTGAATTTTCTTCAGTTTACAAACCATGGTTGTCCAGCAAGCCAATCTGGATATTAGCCATGGTTTGGAATGGTTTTGCAAGCTACATTTTATTCTGACTGTAGTCTGTAATATGCATAAATTCATGAACCATGATGAAGGCAATTGTTCCCCATGAGGACAAGAGTGGGGTTATGTTGATATGTGTTGGACAGATGTGAAAAAAAACCAGAGAAGTTTGAAATTGTGGTTTTCTTATAGTATGTTTGTACATTCAAATGTTGGCATGGGTTTCTGACTGTGTTTATGACAAATACTGATTCAGAGCTGCAGTTGAGGCAATGGCTTCTACTTGCGGCAGCTTCCTATTCCTGTACCCTTCAAGGAAGTGTTGAAGGATACCAGGAAACCGTGAGTAACCATAACTTCTTGCTATATCGACGTGACAAATTATGGATCAAGCCAGGATAGCACTTTTCAATTTTAAACATGGTTCAGCTTTACAATAAAGGTAAGTTTTAATAGGGTTTGGGTTTGGCTAAGTAAAATGTTTCCATGTTTGCACAACATGCTAAACCAAGCTTTGTTTACCCATAGTTTGTCTAATAAACTATTGGTTAAAGGTAAAGGTAAAGGTAAAGGTAAAGGTTCCCCCCGCACATCTCCGTTTGTTAGCCGAAGAGCCAGCGTTGTCCGAAGACGCTTCCGCGGTCATGTGGCCGGCATGACACACGCGGAACGCTGATACCTACCCACCAAAGTGGTACCTATTCATCTACTTGCATTTGCATGCTTTCGAATTGCTAGGTTGGCAAGAGCTGGGGCGAGTGCGGGAGCTCACTCCGTCACGCGGGGCTAGAGATTTGAACCTCCGAACTTGTGACCTTCCGATCAACAAGCCTGGCATCTTACCCGCTGAGCCACCACGCCCCTAAACTAACTATTGGTTAGGTTCACATAATTCACCAAGTCATAAACTTTGGTTTATAAGCTGCAATGCTTGGATTCTCTAAACTATGGCTGTTTGATTTTGGCTTAGCCAGTTCAGTCTCGATAAATTGAGTATATATGGCTTAGTATCATATTATGTGCAAACCGGATCAACATTGCTGGCTTAACCAAATATATTTTAAAAATCTTGATTTACTACGATAGTGAACCTCGTCACAGTGGATTAAAGTTGGATACAGCATCCTGGTTTGCTTGGAAGTCACTAACCATGATTTTAACATTAGATATAATAGTTAATGCGGGCTTCCTGGCTGATTTCTCTGCTGATGGAAAGGGAAAAGTGAAGCAGACATGGTTTGGCAGAAGAAACGTGTTTCTATATCAGTTTTTTAAGCCAAACCTCAAAACATCCAAATGCAGCCAGTGATTAATGCAAGCAAGTCTTTGGGGAGTGTGATGCTGTCATGTAACTAATTCCATCTGATTATAAAGCTCTGAGCATCTTTGATTGATGGTTGAACATCCATTCCAACTGTTTTGCTGACATTCACTTCCTCACTTATGCTTCTTGTGGTTATTGTGCAACTTTTGTGCCGTTTGGATATAAAATAAGCAGTTGTGCATATCACAGCAGGAATCTGCTTTTATCCATGACGGATATTTGAAAGTTTTTTTTTTTTAAAAAAATACAACTTGGAGCCTTGATCTGTCACTCATCAATGAAGTGTGAAAACAGATGCTTTGGTTGGGTTTACATAGGCTGACCATATTTCCTTGAGACAAAAACAGGATATTGGGATGGCAAAACGGGATGGGGTCTTATGTAATATTCCGTATTCATGAAAAAGACAGGGGCCCCACCCCCGGTCTGCGCAATTGGCTCCCGCCTGCAAACCCCGCACCCCGGTCCCTCCTTTGCCACGCGCTGATAGGCGGGAGGGCTTCCTCTTCCAGGCTGCCTCCAATCGGCAGCTCCGGCTCAGATCCTCCTTCCACGCCATTCCCGCCGGGTTTAAAAAACGGGACAAAATTGAGATTTTTATCAAAATGACGGGACGGTTGACAAATGCTAAAAAAACAGGACTGTCCCGTTCAAAACGGGACATATGGTCAGCCTAGGTTTACAGGTTGTCCTAAAGCCACAATAGGTGTTGTGGAATGTATGCCTTAATTCAGCATGAGAACCCAACTCTTGTTTGTATATCACAGCTCATAGCTTAGGACAGACTTCCTAAGGTATGTGGACTTTAAAACCAGCCCTGGGGAATGTTGGCTACAATGGGGTACAATCCTGCAGTGCCTTAAAGCTGGCAAGAGAAGCTGGGTTGGAATAGGAGGCCTGTTTGGAGGTGGGGGAAATTAATCATGCAAAAATAAGTAGTTTGGAGAAGCTTTTTTTTTTCATTTTGAAAAATGCCCAGTGATAGGGCCTCTCTGTGCCAGAAATAGGAAAGGGTTGCATTGTGCAGGCCTGTGGTTTTCACGAGGCCTGTTGGAGTCCTTACAACCGTTTCATGTTCTGCCCATCTATCCAAATGGGAGGATCCAAAGCTGGCTTGGTGGGACTCCTCTGATCCCGGGAGCTGTTTTGTGGTTTGGGGGGAAAAGTACATCTTCCTGTCTCCTATATTTCTGGGCTTTGCCTAGAAGCATCCAACTGAACATCCAGGAGACAGCCTTTCTCCTCAGCAGAGGAAAGAACAACATAAAAGAGAGCTTGTGTTTTGGGAAGGAAGTAGAAGTCGGAGCAGAAGGCATCTTGTGGGTTTGTTAAATCAGGGGTACCCAACCTTTTTGGCACGAGGGACCGGTTTCGTGGAAGACAATTTTTCCACGGACCAGGGGGGCGGGGTTTGCAGGCGGAAGCCAATCGCGCGGACTGGGGGGCGGGGTTTACAGCCGGGAGCCAATTACACAGACCGGGGGGCGGGGTTTGCAGGCGGGAGCCAATCGCGCGGACTGGGGGGCGGGGTTTGGAGACCAGCATGGCAGCCCAGTTCCTAACAGGCCATGGACCGGTACCGGTCTGCGGCCCGGGGACTGGGGACCCCTGTGTTAAATTATGACGGGTGGAAGCAGCCTATCCATCACGTAGAAGCCTGAACTGGAGAACAGTGCCTTAGACAAGAGTTGAAGGCTAAATTTGAGAAAAACTTACCAGGAAGTGCTGAAAGAGAAAATCCTGTTAACGAACACAGGGTGGAAGAAGAAAATAATTCTATTATGGTGCTGAGCTTTCAATCTGTTGACTGTTTCCTCTAGATAAGGGTTGCCAACTGCTTACATATTCTTTGATTTTTTTTAAAAAAGGAATCTTCTTTTGTCTTTACTGACCTAGCTTCAGATGCAGAGATGCTGGAAAACCAAAGACGTGGGGGGGGGGGACATTCCTTCCTGTATCCTCTTACAATAACGTGGCATCCTTAATACTTAGACTCAACTCTCTCCCTCTGTGTTTTGATTTATTTGCAGCACTACTCACTTCTTCCATGTCTATCTTAGCTTCTTCAGATGCTTCATGTCCATGTTAATTCCTGTCTCACCTAAATGAATTTGACTGACCTATAAAATTGCGAATCGTTGCAGGCTTTTGACACTGTGAGGTTTACATCCTGGGTTTATATGTGGGAAAGAGTTGACCCACTTTTGTTGTTGAGAAGTAGGCCAGGTTTTGCTTGAAGACAGTTTTTAGCAGCCTCGGTTTTGTGGTGTGCACTTGCTAAATTTAAGCTTTGGGATTTGGGAATAAAAATGTGTCAAGCTTTAGCTTCTTAATCACAATCTTTTCGGCTTCTTTTTGTCTGTTTCTGTCCCTCTGTAGTATTTGTGACTTGTAACTCAGTTCCAAGTGTACCATTACAGATATTGGATGGTGTGTAAAGACTAACTAAACATGTAAATCTGCAAGGGGTAGTATTTTGTTTCAGAGTCCAAAACCTGGTGGATCCGAACAAGTCAAAAGTCTTGAAAGTGAAGAACACTTAATATCAGGGACTGCATCAGACATCCTTTGGGTCCGAAGCTGGGATTGTCCTGGTGTGAGTTCCTTTGGCCTTTTTTGAACAAAGACAGAAGTATTGAGCACAATGCCCCAAGGTTCAGTTATTGGCCCTCAACTTCCACATTTTTTATTAGTAGCTTAGAACTAGAGGGATTACAAGGTAGAGGGAACGTGTATTGCAGAGCTATCCAAACTTTTCATGTTGGTGACACACTTTTTAGACATGATCATTTCGCGACACACTCTTACAGCAGGGCACAAGGCAGGCACTAGGACCTGCACGGAATCACAGCAGGTTTGGAGGCAGCAAGGCACAAGGCAGGCACTAGGACCTGCACGGAATCACAGCAGGTTTGGAGGCAACAAGGCACAAGGCAGGCACTAGGACCTGCACGGAATCACAGCAGGTTTGGAGGCAGCCAGGCACAAGGCAGGCACTAGGACCTGCGTGGAATCACAGCAGGTTTGGAGGCAGCAAGGCACAAGGCAGGCACTAGGACCTGCACGGAATCCTGGCAGGGCTCGGAGGCAGCAGCCACCGCCGCGACACACCCAGATACTGCAGCTGACACACTAATGTGTCGCGACACACAGTTTGGAAAGCTCTGGTGTATTGGATTTGCAACTGACACAGCACTGGATGGGAGAGCTGACACAAAATTCAGAACGATCTTGATCCGTTCGAGAAATGGGCTAAAGATAACAAGGAAACTGAACAGAGACTAGTGCATAATTACACGCAATGGAAATAGACACCAGAAGCAAAGGTATAGAATGGGAATACCAGGTTTAGCAACTGGACTTATGAAAAGGATTTTGGAACAGCAATTGATTACAAAATGAATATGAGTCAATAGGGTGATGTGGCTGCAATAGAAGGCAAGTGCAGATGCCTAGTATTCAACTCATAGGAAGACATTCCATTTTATTCTGCATTGGTCAGACCCCATATTGAGTAGAATGTCCAGTTCTGGAGACCACATGTTAAGAATATTTCAAACAAGCTGAAATAGATTCCAAGAAGGACAAAAAGTATGACCAGGCAATTAAAAACTAAGTCTGACAAAGGGAGATTGAAGGAAAGTTTAGTCTTGAGAAGGACAGGCTGGGAGAGGGGATATTCTCGCATTTTTCAGAAATCTGAAGGGGTGTCATGCAGAAGAAGGGTGAAACCTAGTTTCTATCATCCTAGAATAAACAATGTGGAATAATTACCTTAAGTTACAGGAAGGCAGATTTCAGTTGAAGGTTCGGATACTCAAAACAATCCCACAGACGTCTCTCCCATTTCTTGGCAGCCTAAATAAATAAATTGAATTAAAAAACAATCACTCGCTGCCCTTTCATGGCCCTCCAGCAAATGGGAGGGTGGCCCTACTTTTGATGAAGAAAGCTTGGAGTCTTTTGCAGGAACAAGAAGGAAGAAGGCTTTGGAACAGCTTTGTTTGTGATGGGCAGGCTCTATCTATCTATCTATCTATCTATCTATCTATCTATCAAATTTATCACTGCCCAACTCCCCCACGGGGGACTCTGGGCGGTTTACAACAAAATTAAAATCATTAACATACAATTAAATAGATTAAAATACACAGTAAATAACAATTAAAATAAACTGAATATAACAAAATCCAATAACCAAATCATCTTAAGTTCATAAAAAGGGCACTCCAGGACGAATCTAAGGTGGTAGCCATCTCCAGGTATATACCTTCTCCATCTCGCCCCAAGCATGCTGACAAAGCCAGGTTTTGAGTTTTTTTCGGAAGTCCAGGAGCGAGGGGGCCTGTCTGATCCCAAAGGGCAGGGGCAACAGCAGAGAAAGCACGCTTCCGAGACCCTTTTAGGTGGAACTGCTTAACCGATGGGGTCCGTAGCATGCCCTCTCTGCATGCCCGGGTGGGACGGGATGAAGCAATGGGGATGAGACGGTCCCTTAGGTATCCTGGTCCCATGCCATGTATGATACCACTGGATTGGCAGGGCCAAATATAAATATGAAGAACCACTTCCAACTTCTGAATCTGGCTTCCGGGAAGACGTTCCACTCCTGAATCTTCCTAAAAAGGCCTTGCTTAATGTCTTGCTTCTAAGAGGGCTCAGCCAGATGTTTCTTAGAGGCCCTTAGTGAATTGTGTCCCTTTCTCTCCAGCTGCTACTATATCAAAGTAGTTTAGCTATTGACTGTTCTGTTTGGGGCTTATGGGAACTGGAGGCTAAAGTCTCCCCAGAGCTGATTTCTGTCCCCAATATGTAAATTATCTCAAAAGTCAAAGTATGAGCAGGACAGTCCAAGGATTTAACTAATCTCTGATTAGTATCAGATAAATATCTGATCAGATAAATATCAAATATCTGACATTGGGGTGCACGTAAGGAGTCAAGTAGGGATTCCCTGCCTTGTGGGGCATAGAATGAAACCTTTCCCACCTTACAAGCAGAATGCAGGAAGATCTTGGCTTTTGGAGATTATTCCCTGAAAAGTTTTATCCAAAAATGATTAAAGCCAAAGGGACAGGTCTTTGTTAGAAATTAAACCCCTTGGGGGCACTTCTCCATTCATTATGGCAGAAGAGCTCATTAAATCGAGAAAACTATGAATCTTCCCTGATTAGCTGTCATCACGGGCGATGTAAAATTTTGTAAACCTTAAGAAATTCACCGCTTATTGAAATGTAATCCTCTTTTTTTAAAATGTCTGTGTATGTATTAAACTATTGCATTTTTCCCTGTGGGTATTATTAATTAACCAGAATTAGCCATAGACCTCTGTATTCCATTAAAGTAATTTCCCAGAAATTATTCCTATCAGTATTCATGTAACTTCATTAGTAGCCAATGGATAAGGCTTAAGTCCCATAAATTTTCTTTTTCAATCCAGTTTTATTGCGACCACTGGCCAGTACTTTCCATAAATTAACATGTGCAAGAGTTTCCCAGGGATCTGGTGATCCTTGATTTAACCGACCAGGGAAATCAGCAGACTATTTCATTCCAGGCAATGTTTGGGACTTAAATCAGGGTGCCAGGTTGTCTGGAAGGGTTTCATACTACTCTGTGAAACTTTCAATGCCTGGAAACATTTGAAAACAATAGCTTCCTATAAAGGAACATGAACTGTGACATCAGCTGGATACAAATTGAGGGCAAATCTCTGTCTGGGATGCAACAAGTATTTTGCAACATCGATCTGTGCATGTGAGAGATTCTGATGCACATCTGTGTAGATCAGGGTTTCTCAACCAGGGTTTCGTGGCACCCTAGGGTTCCGCGAGAGGCCACTAGGGGTTCCCTGGGAGATCACGATTTATTTAAAAATTTATTTCAAATTCGGGCAACTTCACATTAAAGAGGCAAGTTTCATTCTTTATTATTAGTTTAAGAACACTGTGAATGCATATCTACATGAATACCCATGAAACAAATACAATAATTTTGTAACGTCTGGCCTATATTTGAGCCTGAATGTGCAGGGGTTCCTCCAGGCCTGAAAAATAGTTTAAGGGTTCCTCCAGGGTCAAAAGGTTGAGAAAGGCTGGATTAACCATTTACAGCAGAGGCATCCACAAGGCGAGGTCAACAAAAAAAAGAGAGCAGTTCAATTGCTGGTGTAGATCCTGAGTAATTTTAAGGAAGTTGGAGAAGATCATTGTCCTGTCCCCCTGCCTTGCTCTATTATCATCTGTGTCCCTTTGAAAATAACTGTGATGGAATGTCTCCCTGAGGAGGAGGAGGGTGGTGTGATGGATCTCGAAGCAGAGCAAGGAGGAGGCACATTCCATTTCGTCAGGGGGATAAACGTCATCACAGAGTTGAGAGTCTAAACACACTGAAGAAGAAAGTCAGGCTGGCCCCGCCCTGGAGTCCCAGGAGTATTTTCCCCCTTAGATCAGTTAGGGTACCTTTAGTCTGGCAAGATTCTGTATCTGGTAGGAACAGTAAACTAAACTAGAGCTACAATTCCGTCTCAGCGTGGTCTTTCGCCAGCTTTTCCTGACAATAACCATCCAAAATTTTGGAGGGGGTATGGCAAACAAAGTTGGGATGTATTGGGGAAGTTGCCCAAAGTTGGGTAGAGGTTTTGGAAACGTTATCCAAGAGGTAAACCCTGAGATTGAGTGCCAGCTAATACTGAATTCATGTTGGTGGGTGATCATATTCAGGGAATAGGATTTGAGAATCCTCTATCATAAGGATAAAACCTTCCTTAGTATAGTCTATGCCAGTGTTTCTCAACCTTGACAACTTGAAGATATGTGGACTTCAACTCCCAGAATTCCCCAGCCAGCCATGCTGGCTGGGGAATTCTGGGAGTTGAAGTCCACACATCTTCAAGTTGCTGAGGTTGAGAAACACTGGTCTATGCTTACGCCAACTCCCCAACCCTCAGTTTCCTTGCTGCCAATGTGTGAGTAGTCATATTTCTCAAATAATACATTAACATATTCAAATATGCTCAATTTGTCCTCTATTTTTCTTGGGGAAAATAGCAGTTCTTTGGGCTGAGGGGTGTTGGTTAACTGGCTTTGAGCAGTTAGAGCGAGGAAGGGAAAAAAGAAAAGGACATTTCATTCCTGGGGCATGAAGCTATAAATCATTTGTAATTTCTTTTATTCAAAATAAGCATATCTTGCTTTTTTATCTAGCAAATGACCTTCAAGGCAAGCTAACAATTAAAAAAAAAAACCGCACACCCAGTAAATTAGATGTCAGCCAGCCTGAGCAGACTTAAGATTGCCAGATAGTGCTGGTAGTTCAGAGATGGGATTTGGAAAGCATATGGTATAGAAATTGCTTCATTGTGTGCCATCAAGTTGGTGTTGACTCTTAGCGACCACATAGATGTTCTCCATAATGATCTGTCCCCAACCTGGTCTTCCAACAGCACCCCCATCACCACTGTAACTGAGTCCATCCACCTTCCTTCCACCTTTACCAGCATTAGAGCCTTCTCCAGAAAGCTAGGTCTTCTCATAATGTGTCCAAAATATGCTAATTTGAGCCCGGTCATTTCTGCCTTGAGTGAGAACTCTCGGTTGCTTTGTTTGATGATCCCTTTGTTTGTTTTCTTGGCTGGCCACAGTATTCTCAGGAGTTTTCTCCAAAAGGTGGTGCTTCAAATGTCATCTCCCAAAGATGCTTTGGCCATGAAAATAGCCCTGGTCTGCAGCCCCTTTAAACAGCGGTCTTTTCCCAGGATACCATACATTCCCACGAAAAGGCATGGCTCCATTATGGTATTTGGAGATCAAATCCAAGTTGCTGCACAACCCTAGCATCTGGCAGGCTGGGGTACAATACACGGAAGGTTGAGAGTTCCATAGAAGAAGATGTGTTTGACATGCCAAATATCACCTTATCAGTCCTCCAGGATCACTACTGAAAAGGATTGAACCAGGTGATATATGAGATTTTTCTCTGTCCACAGTTCTAGAGAGCCACTGCCATTCAGAATAGGCAATTCTAGACTTGATGGCTAAAATAATCTGGAAGAATTGAGGGTGGGGAACCAACAGTTTCCTGGCTTGACATGGCCATTATGTAAACAGATCATAACCTCCCAACTTCAAGGTCTTCAGGTGCCCCACCAAGGATCCATTATTTTGGAAGGAAGAAGCCAGGAGTTTAAACCTTTGAAAATACAGTATACGGTATCTTTGCAACTGTAGTGGGAAATCACCGGTGGCATATGGCTTAATTCTGGTCTGCAATAAGGATTGCAATCTAGCCGAATCATCTGTGAGCCTTCTGCCAAGTGAAGATGAAAAGTCAAACTGAGCTGTGAAGTGTTGGGAACTCTTAGGATTTATTGCTAAATCCTAGTCATGAAAGCCTGACATAGTCTGATCAGATAAAAGGCAGTTATTTGCTTAGTTCCTAGAATTAAGAATTCAGATGCCTGGAAAACATTTGGATTTTTTCAATATGCATACTTGCCTTGTTTGGGTCAGATCCAGCCAGTGTCTTCTATTTTGACTTGAAGGTTATTCCAAAAGAAAAAGAAAAACAAGAACAACTAGGGAGAGTGAAGGACTGGTCAAGATTGTGATTAGGGAGCCATCTAATATGAAATAGGAACTTAATGAAGCAAATGCTATAGATGAAATGCTTTGAAGCCCCTATGGGAAAAGGTCTCATTTGTTGGTGGCAGCAGTTCTGTTATCTACCTTTGTTTAGCCAGGTTGAACTGAAGATTTTCTTTTGGCAAAATTGATTATTAATCACTGAAGGGCCTCGCTCTCAAACTAACCACAGCAAAGCAAAACCGGCTTTAGCAGAGCAGAGTAATTGATCAGATTCATAAAACATTTTGCTGATTGGAAATCCAGGTGTTTGCACAGAGGAGACTCACTTTCCTATAGATGGTCATGTTGTCCCCGCTCTGGACATCACCCTAGCAGCCGAATATTGATTTCCTGTTAGTTGCTGTGCAAATTGCTTTCCTTGCACTGGATCCAGCTTTGAAACTCCAGTTTATAGTGATGTATTTCAAAATGATTGATTCAATTTGTTGGTTTATACAGGCAATTTACTCTGCATCATTAGGCTTACGTGATGGTTTTATTTGCTTTGTTTTTTCCCTTCCCAGGGTCGCCATGTGAAGACAGGACAGCTTGCAGCAATCAAGGTTATGAATGTGACCGAGGTGAGCAAAGACTTGGCTTGTCTTGGTTGGAAAAAACGAAGAAGGCTTCCCCCAAAACACCCACCCAAAGATGATGAATTGTTGCATTTGAGATTGACGCAATGAATGGAATCTAGGCAGTGACGTTAAGGGGAGGGTTTATTATCTGGCAGAAGGGATAGTGTTGTGGGTCCCGTCGGCCAAGGAGCTTTGTCTGGTGGGATCCAGAAAGAGAGCCTTTTCTGCCGTGGCCCCCGCTCTCTGGAACATGATTCCCCCCGAAGTGAGATTGGCCCCAACGCTCCTGCCCTTCTGGAAGGCCCTCAAAACGTGGATCTGCCATCGGGCTTGAGGATCCCAAGGAAGTATGGAGCCCGTCCAATGGTTATATTGTATATAGTTAGAGTGCACTCTCCTCTGTCTTTTAATTATTGTATTTTAAATGTAGCTTTTAATTGTATTTTTAATTGATTTTCACGGTTGGAAGGCTATGATTGTTTGTTGGGTTTTAACTGTGGACGCCGCCCACAGTCGCATGCAAGTGAGATGGGCGGCCATATAAATGTAATAAATAAATAAATAAATATTCAGATAATGATGGGAGTGACCCTTAATGGCAGGGATTGCAATTGGACTGGATTAGCCCCTACTGCAGAGTACTTTCTGCTTTCCTCCTGCTCTATTCATTCGTATTCATTTATTTATGTCTATTTTGACATATTTATCCTCAGTGACGGAGTAAAAAGCAAACCCTTTTAGGAGTTCCCTTTTCTACGAGGCCAAAATCCTGCTGATATGCCTCCGAGTAATAGACTGTCAGCGCCACTAGGTAGACCAGACCAGGAAATCAACTCCACAGGAAGGCTAAAACTTACTTTTATTGAGACTGGCTGTTATAAGAGAATCTTGCAAGTCTGATTGTGCTGGACCTTGTCTTCCTTCTTATACTCCAGTGAATCAGGGAGGCATCTGCCTGTTCCATTTCTGAATATTCTCTCATTTCCCAGGGCTTAAAGAATGTTTCCGCCCCTTTTTCCTAGGTAACGGTTCTTGCGTATTTCCATCAAGGTCATCTTCCTTACTCTACATCAGTGTTTCTCAACCTTGGCAACTTTAAGATGGGTGGACTTCAAGTCCCAGAATTCCCCAGCCAGCCATGCTGGCTGGGGAATTCTGGGACTTGAAGTCCACCCATCTTAAAGTTGCCAAGGTTGAGAAACACTGCTCTACATAGACAAATCTGGAAGTGTCCTGGTGAGTTATAACATCCGTTATCTAGTGGGAAGGCTATGAATTGACCAGCTCAGGTATTCAAATCATGGTTTATTTATGGGAGAAAGCACTCTGCCCGATATAAATTCAGCTGTTCACCCCCTGCTTTGGTTTGCAAAAGCATGTTTGTTTGTTTGTTTATTTATTTATTTATTCAATTTCTATTACCGCACCATCTCCCCCGAAGGGGACTCCGGGCGGTTTACAAAATACAACAATTAAGATTTATAAATATAAATAAATATAAAATCATACAAATCTATAATCATCAAGATTACTAATAAGTTAAATATAAAATCCAGGAGGCGATAAGATGGTATTTTAAAAGGGCTCTATGGCACCAGCCATCCCCATGAGGAGCTGTTCCCATTCCCATCCCAGGCGAGGCGGCAGAACCAGGTCTTTAAGTTCTTACGGAAGGATAGGAGTGATGGGGCCTGCCTCACCTCCGGGGGCAGAATGTTCCAAAGGGCAGGTGCCACTGCCGAGAAGGCCCGCCTTCTGGACCCCGCCAAGTGAAACTCCCTTAACGACGGGGTCCGCAGCATGCCCTCTCTGCATAATCGAGTGGGACGGTTTGAAGTTATGGGGATGAGACAGTCCTTCAGGTAGCCTGGTCCCATGCCATGTACGGCTTTAAAGGTTGTTTGCTTAGCTTGATTGACCCCTGGTGTAGGATTTGATTGTGATGGTGCAATTGAGGCACGGCAGTTGAAGATGCTCATATATTTTCCGCTGGTTTGTAATAAGCAGAAGAGTTTCTTCCTGCTTATTTCTGGGTGATTATCTGTTTCCAGAGATAGCAAATAGGTTTCCTGTTGGTTTACTCTAGCCCCTGCTGGGTTTTCATAACACCCTGGCCTCTCCCAACCCAGCGCCTTTGCTCTTTGGAATCTAGGGCAGTGTAATCGCATTGGCAAGGCCGAGGCAAGGAGAAGTTGTAGGTGCTATTTCTGCTTTTGTGGTCCCCCTTCCCCATTTTTGAACGGCAGAGGGAAGGGGATAGGTTTTAACCGCTGCTGTCCTGCTTTCTAAGCCAACCACAGATCTGAATAGAGCAGCTTCAGATGTTGCCCTTGCAAGCAGTCGTCCTAAAATGCATTTGCTGTGTCTTGCAAGGAGGCTGGCAAAATTTTCCTTTCAGCTGCTGCTGCTTCTGGCCCCTCTTGATCTTCAGCTTTGATCTGCTGAGCTGCTTATCCTGAGTTGCTCAGGCAGCAAGATGTGATGGTGGTCACCATGGGATAATCAGCCCATCTGCCAGGCAGGCCTCCTTCAGTGGCGCGTTTCTGGGAGGGGTGTGGGAACTTTCCCCTTGCAGTGCCTGGATGTGAGAGTGAATCTGGGTTCTGCAAACCTCGCTTCCTGAGATTGGAGTGGGCTGGGCGCTTCTTGGCAAGACCGAAGCCTGGCTGCTTTCTTTTGATTGAGGGGAAATGGTTCTGATTATAGGAGCTGAGAACACTGGAGCTTAAAGCTGGTGTTGTGGGCTGGCTTAATGCCAAATTAAATGCATGGGGCTGAGTGTGAATAATCCCCATCGCTGTACATTTCATATAATCTGGAACAGGGTTTCTCAGCCAGGGTTCCGTGGCACCCTCGGGTTCCGCGAGAGGTCACTAGGGGTTCCCTGGGAGGTCACGATTTATTGAAAAAATCATTTCAAATTTGGGCAACTTCACATTAAAGAGGTACGTTTCATGCTTTATTTTTAGATTAAGAACACTGTTGATGCATATAGAGAGGCTCACACATGAAACGAATATAATAATTTTGTAACTTCTGGACTATACTTGAGCCTGAATGGGCAGGGGTTCCCCGAGGCCTGAAAAATATTTCAAGGGTTCCTCCAGGGTCAAAAGGTGGAGAAAGGCTGATCTGGAATATTGAATTTTCCAGAAGTTTATAGCATCCTGTGCATCGAGAATATCAACTACTTTCTGGCTGCGAGCTGCATTTTTAGGACCGAGAAGGAGGGCCAAGAAGACAAAAACAAATTTAGTTCCCTTTCCACTGAGATTCGTGAGATTAAAATGAGATTAAGGTTATTAATATGATTATTGTCTCCATGGGTTCAATAATGTCTGCCTTCTGTCCCATTAAGAATATATTTGTGACAAGTTTGCAAGGCTCTGGTAGATGCACCACAGACAGCCCTATGGTTGGAGATTGGACACCCCCGTTCTAGACTGCAGTGCATTCTTATCCCCCAGGACCATCATGGCTTCCTCATTTTATTTCTGGGTGCTCTGTTCTCCTCAGGTGATAACCTGGGGCCTCAGATTGTGCCTCTTGGCCTTATCTCAGTATGGAGAGCCTTGCCAAAGGACATCTAGTCTTGCTCTTAGTTGAACATGGGGACCGAATCTGAAATCGAGGCAGCACATGATCAGCCCCGGGATGGGGGGAGCTATTGTCCAGTGCAGCAGATCCCCCTCTGATCTCTAGGTGAAATTGGAAAAGGCTGTGGCACTGCTAATATTCAACTAAGTATGCTGATTGTGTTGCCTTGGTTATCTTTCCATATGCCCTACCTAGTGAACAGTGTGGATTTTTTTTAGCGCCATCTGTTGTCTATTCCACAACACTGATGTTCAATTTGCACTGATTCAGTAATAAAACAATTCATGTAAGATGATACATGAGCATGTTTCGAGCTAGTTGTTCACATGCACGCTGATTGAATTCTGGGAGTTGAAGTCCACCCATCTTAAAGCTGCCAAGGTTGAGAAACACTGCTCTACATAGACAAATCTGGAAGTGTCCTGGTGATTTATAACATCCGCTATCTAGTATTCTTCCAGAGTTGGGCTGAAAAGAAGAATGCTAACCCAACGTTTGACTATGCCAGTGCATATTTTGCATATTAATGCGTAGTAAGTTTCAGAATAATTTATGAATGGAGGCACTAACCATTTGGGCTCAACAATTATGTACATCGAGCAGCCAATGTCTCCTTCACGTGCCAGAGCTCTTTATATCCCAGAATAAGCCGGACTAATATCTGCCCAGAGTTTTGGTTGCACCAAAATATGAACACACAAAGACAAGCAGAAAGTGGTCTAGTCTTCCTTGATCTCAAGTCAGAATTCTGGGAAAGCTCCCAAGATATTGTCACCTATGTTCTCACATCCCACCCTTTTGTTCATTTTAGGATGAGGAAGAAGAAATCAAACTGGAAATTAACATGCTGAAGAAGTATTCCCATCATCGGAACATTGCAACCTATTATGGTGCTTTTGTAAAGAAAAGTCCTGTGGGTCAGGATGACCAGCTATGGGTAGGTCTCTCCTTCTCTTTGCCTGTACTTAATACACTTATTTGGAAGTTTAGCTACTCTCAGTTCCCATTTAGGAACTAGTCTGTTCTTGTATTGCTTCCCTAACTGACTGAATTGTATTCTTCCAGAGTTTCAGTTAAGTAAGAGCAATTCTCGGAGTTGTTCTGGAGAAAGATGAGCAAACTGCAAAAAATGCCCAGCTTTCTATTGTCTTAAGTGTGTTTGGTGTTCCTCTGCCACAGCTTAGTTCTCTTTGCACCTTTCCTCCAGAATCCCCAGTGTCACCAGTGGGCACGTATGCACAGTTTCATTTAGGTGCACTAGTCTGTGTTTACCACTGCATCGAGATATGTTTAGAAGGTCTCCTACTGATACATGTTTGTGGTCTTTATCTTGTAAATTGGTTCGCTAAAGACCCTTGATGCAGGTATCCTTAGTGTACCATCTGTGGCTGGCCTCACACATCTTCCTAGACCAAGGCTATAATGGGTGGTTTGTGGGAACCCAGGCATTGTCTCAGTATATGCTAACCATACAATCTCCTTAAGCCACAGTAATGTGGTTGTTTGTTTGTCTGTTTCTTTTGCTTGGTTGAAGCATGCAGTCTTAACAAAGCAATTGAGTTCTGTTAATCTGGGTATAGCATCTGGAAGATAGGATTTAATCTTTGTGCAGCCAGAATTGAACTTCTAGGCTCAAGTTGAGGGCCTTGTAGCTGGTTCCTAACTTCATGTCCCATGTGTCTTTTTTAAAAATAAATAAATAATAGAGATCCTGTCCTCTCTATCTTCTCCCTCCTTTTCTAGAAGAAGACACCAAGCTATGACTGAATCTTTGCTCTGTAGTATCTCTTATGGATGCCAAATGCCTGCTAAAATGGGAGGGGGAGAAAGTTAGGACTGGTCAGGGAGAGATTGGAGGGGGCTGAGAAAACTGTGTGAGTGGATGAGCCTCCAATGAGTATTTTGTCTGGAGCCTTATCATCCATGGATTTAGACATTGCAGATCATGCCAAAGTGCAGAACGCTGCATTCTCTGTAGTCTTCAGGTCTTCACTAATCTTATAATTTTGTGGTTGCGCTGGGAGATTGGCCACCGTTATTGACCATCTGGAAGCTGACTGATAGCCTCTGTAATAGTCATTTTGCACAGTTGTCCGTGAAATTAGTAATTGTGATTAGAGCAAAGGAATCTAATGGGAAGCAATTGGTGTTTGAGCCCTTAGAATATTGCTGTAGTTATTGTAAAAGGGTTACAGTGTGGTGGTGGGGGAGCTTAAGCAACTAATTCTCTATATGTGCATGCTTGTTTTTAATGCTAATATTTAAACTGTATACTGTATGTGAGTGCACTGAAATTCATTGTCCATTTCCAATTCTTTTTTTTTTTTTGCTGGGGGGGATATGGTTGATTTGTACACATGGCAAAAAGGGTCTCTAAGGAGAAAGAAAGTGATTCCAAAAAATTATCAGATTCTGGTGACTTTGATTAAGTTTAAGAAAATACAAACATGTTGACAAATTGTACTTTGGGAACTCTCCAAAATTTATTTGTACAGATGCAGTTCAAACAGCTTAATAGACTAATGGGCGGTGTCCGTTAAAGTCAAGTGTCTGTTAAATAACAAATGGGCCACAAACTAAAACAAAAGAAAAAGAAGGCCCAAATCAGAGCCAAGGAGCAAGAGGTAGCCCAAACCATAAACATTTGAACCCGAGGGCTATGGTTGAAGGTGGTGGAGTGGTAGATCTGCGTGTCAAAAGATGAGCTGCAGTTGAGAGGCCTGGTGAAGGCTGTGGATCAGAGCCTGGGAACCCTGGATCCAGAAGGATAACCCAAAAGTCTGATCCAAAAGTCAAAGAAGCTTCTAGAGTAGAGTTTCTCAACCTCGGCAACGTTAAGATGTGTGGACTTCAACTCCCAGAATTCCCCAGTTGCCAAGGTTCAGAAACACTGCTCTAGAGGCATCCAAGAGAGAGATGGAGAACATCAGCAGACCAGTCACTGGGCAGTCTCAACTGTGATGACCCTCCAAATTCAGTAGATTTTGTCTGTTAAATCTGAAGTTCACTAAATTGAGGTCCATTAAAATGAGACTCTACTGTTGTTGAGCAAATCTGAACCCAGTTCCAAAGAGTTTTGATGCAGGCAGTGCATCTGGGTGGTTGTTACAATGTTTCTTCTTTTGTGTTAGTTTGTGGTGGTTTTCTCTTATTCTGACCCTACTGATCTTCTTGTAAGCTTCCTTGAGTCATTGGAAGTAGGGCAGGATCAAGATGATTGAATCAATAAATTAAAAAAAATACATGCTAGTAAATGAAGCAAGGCATCATTTTCCAGATTTGAATTACCAAGGAACAGCATTACCAAAGCTGGATTAAATATTACGCTCAGCCTTTAAGTGATTTGCTTGGGTGTAGCTTAGCATATTGCGTGACCATGACCATTATGGTTGTAAACCACAATATATGGCTTAGTGTGATCTAGAATCCAGCCGATAGTGGTTTAGTCAAGAAACTATGGCTTAGCATGATGGCTGAACCTACTTACGGTTTACTCTGGAAGTCTTAGTATTGAATATAGCTGTCCAAACCTAAAGCAAATGGTTTTGATGACAATAGGGCAATTTTTATAGTTGCATCTAACTGGTGTACGGCCATCTAGAAGACGTGCATGTGAACTCTCTGCATTGGGCAACAATAATTTTGTCTTTTTTGTTCTTATTTTTGTTTCTCAATTCCCCAGTTGGTAATGGAATATTGTGGGGCTGGGTCTGTAACAGATTTAGTGAAGAAGACAAAAGGGAATGCTTTCAAGGAAGACTGGATTGCATACATCTGCAGAGAGGTCCTTCGAGTGAGTATCCTTTTGTTGAAATTTTGAACAAAGTATCAAGGCTGAATTTGACATTACAAGCATATAAATTACATACCTTGTGGTCAGCTTCTCCAGGCATTGAGGGATCTATAGTATATATTGCATACATTGTATTGATTTATTGCAGAGAAAGTCAACCTGGTGGCTTTCCAAAGTTTTGGATGATGACTCCCATCCACCTTCTCCATTCACCAGCTGGGTGGGAATTGTGGAGTTGCACCTTGATGCCTCTTGAAGGCACTTTCTGGGGAAGGTTCATATTCTAGGTAGGAAGTATTACTTCCTACAGTTCCTCCTCCTGTTTTTTCTCAATTTGTTTGTAATGACTGAACCTTCCACCCACCACCATTTGGCTTTTCACTTAACAGACCCTGGGAGGAGGGCCCTTGATTGCAGAAGCACAGAGGTCTCTGATCATTTTGGTCAGCAGACACATTTGGACTCTCAAGAGTATGTAGAAGTCTCACAAAATGGCTACCCTGGTCAACATGAGCAATCACAAATAGCCCATGTGGCAGAAGGCAAACTGGTCGGGTTACTTTCCACCACCTTCTCTAGCAAATTTTACTTATTTATTTGCTAGGGTTTATACGTGTCAGCCCTTCAAGGTAGACCAAACCAGGAAACCAAAGTTATGAAGGCTATTACTACTTTTAATATAAGGTTACGGTAACAGAAACTACAAGTCCCCCCCTCCCTCCCTTTATCTTCATGAGAACTAAGGAGGGTCAAGTCTGAGACGCTTTCTCAAATTCCATTCCTGCTTTGGACTCAGATTTCTCTTATCTGACCACTGTTTTGGTTGTGGTTCTTCCTCCTGTTCCTCAAGGTTCTTCCTTCAGACCATTACAATATGCTGCTCAGCTGAAAGATGACTGTGGAGTCCTTGGTGCTCTCTGAGCCTTGTTGTTTTCTTGCAGACGTTTCATTGCCAGACTAGGCAACATCTTCATTCTTCTGAAGATGTTGCCTAGTCTGGCAATGAAACATCTGCAAGAAAACAACAAGGCTCAGAGAGCACCAAGGACTCCACAGTTCAACCCTGAGCTACAAATATCCTCTTCGATTGAAACATGACTCTCAGTGGCTTATGCTCCTCATTGAAGTAATCAGATTAAAATCAGAATACTGTCTGTTGCCTTGGCCTACTGCTTTTGGTGGTCTGGTACACCCTCTTCCATACGAATCATTCTTGTTTTCTAAGGCCTGGAGATGTTCTTGTAAATAAAGATTAAATGAAAGAATGGTGGGCATACTGGCACACACGAAGGTCAGATTCCCTTTTCCACCATGTTGTAGCATTGGACCAGCCAAGATCAAAGTTCCTTCTACTTTGAATAGAAGCAGAAATGGGCAAGAAAATTAAAGCTGGGTAATCTTTCTTCTGAGGGGCGTGGTGGCTCAGCGGGTAAGACGCCAGGCTTGTCGATCGGATGATCGCAAGTTCAGAGGTTCGAATCCCTAGCCCCGCATAATGGAGTGAGCTCCCGCACTCGCCCCAGCTCTTGCCAACCTAGCAACTCGAAAGCATGCAAATGCAAGTAGATAAATAGGTACCACTTCGGTGGGAGGGTAACAGCGTTCCACGTGCGTCATGCCTGCCACATGACCGTGGAAGCGTCTTCTGACAACGCTGGCTCTTCGGCTAACAAATGGAGATGAGCACCGGCCCCTAGAGTCAGACACGACTGCACAAATATGTGGGGGGAACCTTTACCTTTGTAATCTTTCTTCTAGGGTCTGTCACACTTGCATGCTCACCATGTTATCCACCGAGATATTAAAGGGCAGAATGTGCTGCTAACAGAAAACGCTGAAGTGAAATTAGGTATGTATGTGATCCTTCTGGTTTTCGTGCAGACTATTATGGGCTACTGAATAACGAGCAGCCCAGATTGTCTTAAATGTCACAAGCCTCTCATAAAAGAACTGAAGTATTGTCAATCTTCCTTTAAGTTCTCTCCCCATCTTTTTTTTTTATTTTCTTTTTGTAGAAGCTTTTGCAGTTCCTTTGCCCCAAACATTTACTGCATATGCATTTTTACATTATTTATTGTCTTTTGGAAGCATCCCCTGAAGAGGAAAGAAATCAGCAATATATATATATATATATATATATATGTATGTATGTATGTTTGTTTGTTTGTTTGTTTGTTTGTTTGTTTCCTGTCCCTCTAGGGGAATTCTCAGAGGTTGCGAGTACTTTTAAGGGTTTCAACTTTTGTGAATTTCTTACATCAGGCACGGTTTTCTGGATGGCTACACGGGTGTCATCATTGGTCAGATTTAACACTGCGGGTTAAGCTGCCTGAATGAGCGGTCGAGTGCAGTTTAATGGCTACAATTAGAATATTCCTTTTTGGGCCTCATCGGCAACTCAAGTGGAATCTAAGCCACATGTAAGCCCTGCAGCACTTCAGGCATAGCAGGAAACCGTGGCTGCTGCTTATGAGGAAAAGCTGCAGTGAGCAGAGGATCTCCACCTCTTCTTTTATGCCTGCCAGGGAGAGACTGGAGGCTCCTGGATCCAACTTTAGCCACGCCAGAGTTCTCTGGGACTTCGGAACTCAAAGATCGGTGGTCTCTTTCCTATAGGAAGAGCAAGCCTTTGATCAAACTGGTTTTGAATCCTGGCTGGTTCTCTACTGATATATAATCCACAGAGTTCTCAAAGTTTGGGGAACTGTGTTAATGCTTTTATACTTGTTTTATGGATTTATATTTATATTTACTTGCTTTCTGTATGTGTATGTGTATGTGTGTGTGTGTATTTCATATTTCATACAGTGTGTGTATGTGTGTGTGTGATTACTGTTTTATACTTACTTGTTTTATGGATTTATATTTATATTTACTTGCTTTCTGTATGTGTATGTGTATGTGTGTGTATGTGTGTGTGTGTGTGTGTGTGTATTTCATATTTCATACAGTGTGTGTATGTGTGTGTGTGTGTGATTACTGTTTTATACTTACTTGCTTTATGTATTTACATTTACATTTACTTGCTTTCTGTACTATTCATACACACACATCTTCCTTCCTTCCTTGGGCTGCTTTATATATTATATATAAATATAATATATATTTATATATATTAATTTTTGTAAAAATATACATTTTAACCATATTGTAATCTTATTCTTACTTAGGCTTAGATTCCCTATGATGGGTCCTATGTCCCTGTTTCTCCCACATGGCATCATCCTGTCTGTCTGTCTGTCTGTCTGTCTGTCTGTCTGTCTGTCTGTCTATCTATCTATCTATCTATCTATCTATCTATCTATCTATCTATCTATCTATCATCTTATAGTGTTATACTTCTACTCCCTTTTTTATATTGTATTGTTTTATGCTGGCCTTTGGGTGCAAAATGAAACTCCTCAATGAAGTAATATGCTAACTAGGACTCAACAGAGTGCTTGCACACAATTAGATACCTTGGTTTCCCATAATACCTGGATATAAATATGACAAATAATAAATAAATAAATATTTGTAGGTATTCTGCCCTATGTTTCTTTTTAGAATTGGTGGTCAACCATGATTTATAAATACATTTTTTTTAGAAGGCGGAAGTAGCAACATTTACCCGTTCTTATGTCGTGGCTAGGCGAAGAACGACGCTGAGTCCCAGAGATAAGCTCTAGATCTTTATTCTCTACCTTACACGGAATCTCGCTAAACTAAGCCACCTGCAACGTTCACTGGGAAAAAACCCCAAGCACGCTAAGGCGGGCCCGGCCTGATTCTCTTGTATGGCTGCCCAAGGTCTTCCGTGCTATGAAAGTGCATCTCACCCTGGAAAGCGCCCCCTCCTCCTTCTCCCGCAATCCCCATAACACTACCTTCTCCCTCAGAGAGACATTCCATCACATCTTGGCTGATCTTGAAAAAAGCAAAGCACAATTGTACCGGGGCTGGGGGGGTTGAGGGAATGGGAGGCCACCAGAAAATCCTATACCTATGGGTAGTTTAAAAAAAACTCAGAAGGCAGTAGTGGAAAACCACTTCAATATTGTTGCAAAGGAAAAAAAAACAAGGTCTTGTTCACCAGACGTTGTCTTCAACTCAAGGAAATCTCTACATTCTTTAACTTAATTTTGAAAGATTAACCCACAAAGGGCTGCCTAATTAATTGGGAGCACATTTTTCATTGATCAGGAAGTTTTATTTGATGAAAGTAATTACCGCGTTGACAAAACATGGAGGTTCTAATTATTTTCAACTTGACCTGAACCTTTGTGCTTAACTCGTGTCTTCCACTGCCCCTCACCCCCCCATCAAGGCTTAAGTAAGTGAGCCACAAGAAACCAATCCAGATTCCTGCAGCTGTGAATCAAGCCAGCTTCTTAACCTTCTGTTTTGCAACCAATGATGGATGCGATTTGACGCAGGGTCTCACCTTATTTATTGCTGTGGGGGTTTTTTTGCAGTTGATTTTGGAGTCAGCGCTCAGCTGGACCGGACAATTGGCAGGAGAAACACTTTTATTGGGACCCCGTATTGGATGGCACCTGAAGTCATTGCTTGTGATGAAAACCCAGAATCGACATACGACTACAGAGTAAGTTTTCCCATTGATGTCTGTCCACCACTCCAAGCTGACAGAAAAGAATCATACACTTGGTCCTCATTAGGAGAAAAAAAAATTCCTCCAACTGAACTTTGCAGCGGTATAAATGCTAGTGTCGAATAAAAGCTGTGAGCATTTGTTTTTTACCAGATGAAAAATCCCCCGAGGTGGGGAAATAAATCTGAAAAAAGGCACAGTACAGAAAGCTTTATGCAAACATTTGTAGCCGGAAAGCATTGTGTGTGTGTGTGTGTGTCTGTCTGTCTGTCTATCATCTATCTGACTGTCTGTCTGTCTATCTCATCTATCATCAATATCTATATCTATATATCTCATCTATATCTATCAATATCTATCAATATCTCTATCTATCTGTCTGTCTATCATCTTGGAGAATTTGCATTTTAAAAGCCTGCAACAGAAACACTTACCTGCAGAAGAATGAAAGCCAGAGCGATCTGTATTTGGGGGAAAAAAATCTTGTTGGGCAATTTAAAGCTTTTTTTTTTAAAAAAATGGAGAAGATGGGTAGAAAGTTTCTAGGTTACAAGACACTGCATATGTTATGAAATGTTCTGTGGATTGAATGCACCAGGCAGGAATATTGCTTTCCTAACACGGTCAGGAAAATGAATAGAAGGTTTAGTTATTCTCACTTCCCAAATTCTCTTTCAGACACAGATAGGCACACATTGCTGATCATATTCTGTTTTATATATATAAATAAAAACAGAATATGAGGGCTGCTTGGGTTCACATGACGGGTTGAGCAAAAGCAAGCCACATTTTAGTTCCACGCATGAAGGCAGTTATGCATGTATAATATGCATAATATAGTATGCATGGTGGTGAGCTGCTTCATTCATCCTGAACTGGGCCATTAAAATTGGTGAACTGCAACTTGGCTTGTTTTCTTTGGAAATTCATGCTAGGAAGTGATGGGACTTTTTTTTAATTTCCAGATGCAGGTGAATATATTTGGCTGTGGCGGGAGGCTCAGAAAAGGGTCTGACATCCTTTTGACTATTGCTTTTCATTCATCAAAGTCTTTTTCTTTTTAGAGTGACTTGTGGTCGTTAGGCATCACCGCAATAGAAATGGCTGAAGGAGCTCCCCGTAAGTTGGCCGTATCTCACTGTTCGTTGCTTGTTGGATGGGTGTATTATCCAGCAGGCAGCTTCTGACCGTGTGACCACCTGATTCTTAAACAGAATAACAATTTCACTTTATTTGCAGTCAAGGATGCTTCCCCCAACTGACCATGCTCTTGTTAAAAGCAAAAAAAATGGTCTGCTACTCAGCATATATTCACGGGTCCAATTCTCATTCATTGTGTGGCTTCTACACCACAAAATCTCCTCCTGCCCCCACACTGCGTTGCAGCTGCAAGAGCTGTGGTTTTCTGTGTCGAATGATACAGACCGGTATGGAAATAACAAGGCTTCAACAGCTGGAGGAAATCATACCTCGCGAAAATTAGCAATGCATTTGTCTTGCTAAAGGAAATAAGTGCAGGAAGGCTAGAGCAAGGGAGAGAGATGTTCCACACATGCATATTCATCTTTTCATACTCGTAAGAGCAAGTGACGACTTGCATATGTTGGATTGTCTGGCTGAGATCAAACTCCCGAGTTGGAATTATTAGTGTTGCATCACCAAATCGCCAAGGCAAGCGTTTCAGCCGAGCTTGGTTCACGCTTTCAGCTTCTTACCATCAAAGGCCAGTTTAGACATGCAATTCTTGGTGAGGAATGTGTTGCCTTGTCTGGCTAATAAAATGAATCTGTATCAGTGGGGAGAAGGATATTCTGAAGATGTTGATTAGTGATGAACAACCAATCGCATCTCTTTCCTGTCCCTACCTCTTGGACACCAGCACCTCCCCTGGGGTTCCAGCAGTGATTGATCAAAGCTGGGTTGGGCACATGGAGCACATAAGGGAGGGGAAAGAATAATGTTTATATCCTTTGGCTCTGTGGTGGATTAAGCAGGAAAAAAAGGGTTATTTTTTGGAAGTCAAAAGATGGTCGTCAGAGTGTTTATAATATGGGCTGAGAAGATGACAAGGTCTGCACTGTGTGATCAAGGAGGAACACTGGGGTTGCCCGAACAGTCTGGTGTTGATATAACCTGCAAGGGCCAGTGCTCACCCCATGTGGGCGATTTCTGTGCACATGAGGAGACCATCCCAAAACAATTTAGATGTTGCTTTCAGCCTGCTTTGCAGAGGGTCTCTCCATGCAGGATTAGCTGCAGTCATCAAGCCTAGAGAAGTTAAGCAACGATGATGGGCAGTGGGGATGTCAACCAGGCTCAAAGTGTTTCTTAACCTCTTGTGTGCATGTGTTTTTATTGCAGCTTTGTGTGATATGCATCCCATGAGAGCTCTCTTTCTCATTCCACGGAACCCCCCTCCTAAACTGAAATCCAGGAAATGGTAGAGCATTTGATTTAAATTATAATATGTAGTTGTCTCTTGTTATGGTGGGTGGGTTTGTGTGGGCCCTCAACAGTTGCAATCTCATCCTGTCCTTCAGATTGAAGTCCTTCTAAACCAGAATGTGGTTGGCTGGGGGCTTAGTATATGAAGTGGGCTTAGAATGCTGCAGGAACCCTGCCAATTATGGTCTGTTAAATAAACAAAGCGTAGTGTAGCACAATGAAGGCCTCCAACCAGCATCTGTGCTGTGCCAACTCCTTATCTTGACATGGTTTACTAAAAAATAGTTGCTTGTTAGTGAGGTGCAGAACTTAGGAGATATTTTCTGAACAGTTATGGAAGCAGCTCCTGAGAAAAAGCCATTGCAGATAGTCAGAGCTTTAGATGGTGCTGGTGGCCAGTAAGATTCCATCTGGTTCTATAAAGCTTCTGATTGTGGTTTGACTCCCCCATCTGATCATGGAAACTGCCCTCCCAAGGCCTCTTGTTTTTTTGACTATTTGTCTTATTAGTGCTGTCTTGTCTCTACACCACCAGCTTCAACATACAAAATAATCTACTTCTTCCATACCTTTGAATGAGCCTCCCTCCGTTGCTATATTCTAAGCCATGTGTCTCCCTGCAAAGTGGCTTCATGAATCTTGTCAAGACCTTGGCTGGCTTCTACACCCTGCTAAGCCATTATGTGATTTGTTTGAAGCTTTTTGCCTTAGCTTGCTACATGAGCTGGAGTCAGTTATAAACCATGGTTGGTGGTGGGGCAGTAAACCACAATTGGAAACCACTGTTGGTTGTTGGCTTACTGATTGCAACAGGGGCATCATTTGTTGTGTCCTGGCTTGTTTATATTGTGTTTTTGTGTTCTGCCCAAGTCTCTAGCCAGTCTCTAGAACTACAAGACTAGAAATACCTCCCCCCAAAAGGAAGAAAATCAAAGTAAGCAAGCCATGGTTAGTTTGCTCATCCATAAGCCTGATTCTAGCTAGTTTAACAAGACACAGTAAAAGCAAAACCTTGGCTTAGTGTGACATGGGAACCCAACTATTTTGCTGGCATCTTAGAAGAAAAGACGAGTGGGGTTCTCAATAAAGTTAGGTTGTTGGTCTCATTTTTCTCTGTTTTCTTTTGTTTTTTAGGTCAAAAAAATTTCTCAACTTTGTCGACAGTTGCTTGGTCAAAAATTACATGCATCGCCCTGTGACAGAGACCTTGCTCAAACATTCCTTCATAAGAGACATGCAAAATGAACGGCAAGTGCGCATCTTGCTGAAAGACCATCTAGACAGGACCAGGAAGAAAAAGGGAGAAAAAGGTGATTTCCATGTTATTGCTAGTATTGACTTTGAACAGTTGTTTGCATGGAAGAACAAAGACTGAAAATCGGCTTGTACATCAAGCAAAGACAAATGTATAGATTGGGAGTATCTGTAGGGGAAGGGTCAAAGAAGTTAACCATGATCAAACCCTCACCTCTTCGTTACCTGCTTGTGATGCACATAAAAAAGGGGTGAGATTTTGAACATAGGGTCTCAATGGAACTGCTTTCTTGATTTTTTGACCTCGCCTTGTGGATGCCTCTGCTGTAAATGGTTAATCCAGCCTTTCTCAACCTTTTGACCCTGGAGGAACCCTTGAAATATTTTTCAGGCCTCGGGAAACCCCTGCACATTCAGGCTCCAATATAGGCGAGAAGTTACAAAATTATTATATTTGTTTCATGGGTAGGCCTGTATCTATGCATTAACAGTGTTCTTAAACTAAAAATAAAGAATGGAACTTACCTCTTTAATGTCAAGTTGCCCAAATTTGAAATATTTTTTTAAATAAATCGTGACCTCCCAGGGAACCCCTAGTGACCTCTCGCAGAACCCTAGGGTGCCAGGGAACCCTGGTGGAGAAACCCTGGGTTAATCTATATGTCTATGTTAACCCATTTTGTATATCTCTGTGTTTAGTCTAACAGTATAACCTATTTAGCATATCTGTGTGACAGATATGCTTGCAAACACCTTCGTTGGTTTTATGTGTAGATCTGCAAAATCTTGTATCTCCATAAACAATATGTGATAGACCCTTAGTACAAATGTGCTGAGGGATAACATTTCCATCTAGTACAGTCACTGCCTGACAAATAATTTCTCAAGGATAACATACTGTAGATGGCTAAGAATAATTCCAATTTATTGCTGAAGTTATGATGCAGGATTTCCATGATAAAGAAATGTAAGTGCTATTTTACTCACCATAGGTGACCAGGAATTACATGGAATTCAGTGCAAGTGAATGATTGGCATATATCATCCTTTCTCTGCATCTAGCAGAGAAATTTTGCTTTAATGGTAGTTTCAAGAGTATTAGTATCCCACAGACTTTCACAGTCCATAATCCAATATTTGATTCTATACTGTTAGGGAGAAAAGTACTTAAATGTATATAATGTTTTAGGCCAGTTTAAGGGACACAAAAATGAACCAGCATTTGAGATCTGATTTCTAGATCAGACAAAAATGGGAAACATTTTTAACTGCTATTTAAAAAATTAAGCAAAAGTAAGAGGGGTGTGGTGGCTCAGCGGGTAAGACGCCAGGCTTGTCGATCGGAAGATTGGAAGTTCGGAGGTTCGAATCCCTAGCCCCGCGTGATGGAGTGAGCTCCCGCACTCGCCCCAGCTCTTGCCAACCTAGCAATTCGAAAGCATGCAAATGCAGGTAGATGAATAGGTACCACTTCGGTGGGAAGGTAACAGCGTTCCGCGTGCGTCATGCCGGCCACATGACCATGGAAGCGTCTTCGGACAACACTGGCTCTTCGGCTAACAAACGGAGATGAGCACCGGCCCCTAGAGTCGGACACGACTGCACAAATGTGCGGGGGTAACCTTTACCTATTTTTTTTTTAAGATTTTTTAAGAATCCCTTAGTTGTTTCTATCCCTATTGTGGTCGTAAGTCAAGGACTACCTATAACATATGTAATAGATTTTCTATACAGTGCCTGGAATAATAATGCTTCTTTGTATGACTTTGTTTCCCATCACTCTCTTTTTAGATGAAACAGAATATGAGTACAGTGGAAGTGAGGAAGAAGAGGATGAGTTGAATGAAGATGAAGGAGAACCAAGGTCTCATTTTGCATTTGCAGATCAAATTGGAACAGTTCCATGATGGTCTCCTAAGGGACCAAAGTCTCCCAACCTCAGTTGATCAATTGATAGAGCCACCTTGGATACCTTTTCTCATAATCTCCTTCCAAGCAGGATAGATTGATGTGGTTGATGTCTGTTATATTATTCCTTCCCATGCTGGACTAGGCATTCAAGCAATACTGGCTTGGGACAGAGAGAAGATAGTGTTGTGGTTACCATGTTTGGAACTAACTGAGGCTCTTCTGGGGGGTAGGGAGCCCATTATCAGGAACCTGTTCCCCCAAATCTTTGCTCCAGCAGTTGGCCTAGAAGAAATGGGGAATTGAGGACTGCCAGCAGGAAGGAATTGTCTTCTTCATGGCTAGCCCATAGCCATCAGCAGTGGCTGTGAGGAGGATAGGGCCCATTGAAGGAGGGGCCTGCCCTAAAGGTTGCCTTGACAACCTTAGAGACAAGTCCTCTCTCTCTCTCACACACACACACACACAGACACACACACACAGACACAAAATCTATCCCACCCAGCACTGAGATTGTATGGCTTGTTCAGTCTATTACAATCCTGCCCATAAGAAGCCTTTACCTTGAGTGCCCCCAGGTAGAAAATAACTTCTTCCAACTCTGTAATTCTAAGAACCATAATAATATGATCAGCTCCCAAAAGTAGCAGCCCCAGTATCCTGGCAGTGACAGGCAGGGGTCGGTGGTCTTAGTCTTGTTCTTGTCTTCAGGACTCAGAGGTGGTTTAATTTGGGCCTTTCAGATGTTGGTCGTGGAGAAAATCTATGTGGTCGCTAAGAGTCAACACCGACGTGATAGCACATAATCAGTCAGAGGTGGCAGGCCTTCCAACTCCCAGCAGCCCCAGCCTGCACAGCCATCGTTCAAGGCGGCTGGGAGCATAGTGCAGCAACATCTGGAAGGCCACATGTCACCCTCCTTTTTAGATGCCAAAACATCTGCTGTTGTAGATGAAAAGAGCGCTTTGGATTTCTTTTGACTTTGTCAGGGCAGACGAATTGGAGATCAACAATAAGAGTTTTGGAGTAGAGAGCTCTGTAAGTGCCACATGGCATGTGTCTTCTAAGTTAGACTGTTACCTTCACATTTGTTAGAAAACGCTTTCTGGTTGCCAGTGTTGAAATCCATGTCAGCGGGGTGACAGATCTCTGTAGGGCTACCGGATCTGGTCGGCAAAAATCCCAGATGCTTAAATGGCAGCAAAAAGTTAGAGTCTGGGTAGATCGGATAGCCCTAGCTGCAAATTTGTTCTGCAAGAAAAGGTGGGAAATTAAATATTGGGGGAGGGGGGTGGAGGGAGAGAACCAGTTGGCTAGTAAGGAACCATGAATTCCAAGTGTTGCTAATCTTTAAAAAAAAAACAATAAAATAAAAATTGTGCAGAACATCTACCCCAGCCACTGAGGTTTTTAGGAAATTCAGCTTAACTAGGCTGCATTTTTCTAGGGCTTTTATGTCCTCCCACCCCCCCACCCCCCCACAAACCACCCAGAACCTCAGCAGATGGGTTTCCATACAAATTCAAAAATATAGCTGAATCCTCTTTTGTTCCTTTTCCAGTGTTTGCTGTTGAATATAAAGTGTGAACAGATGCTAAAATTGGTTTTGGGAAGGCAGCGGTGAAGTGAGGTCTCTAGTGAACAGATAATCAGCTTTAGCTGGGATTCTGAAAAGTTGCTAAAACACAGGCCGGTCTGGGGAGCTGAACCAGAGAGATTCTGCAGAGATTATCTGGCATGCGATTTTGGATGGGCAGACATTTCTCCATGGCCTGTTTTGGGTTGGCTGGGCTATCTTAATACTAGAGTTAGTCAAATAGATTTTTTCTCCCCCTCTTTCTCTCTCTCGTTTTGCATCCGTGTGTTTTTAAATCAAGCTCCATTGTGAACCTCCCTGGCGAATCAACCCTGCGCCGCGAGTTCCTCAGACTTCAGCAGGAGAACAAAGGCCGCTCAGATCCCCCCCGCCTGCAGCCGCCGCAACATCAACAACAGCAACAGAGACACCAGGAAAACTACAAAAGGCAGCTTTCGGAAGAGAGGCAGAAGCGCATCGTGGAACAAAAGCTGCAGAGGAAGAAGTTGGAAGATGTAGGAACTGGATTTGATTTTGGGGGGTGTTGCGGTTTGGTTCAGTCGTATTCGGCTGGCATCACCATGCCGCCTTGCTTGTTGGTTTTCTTTTTTAAGTCAAATGGAAGAGCGAGCTGTGCTTGCCTACTTCTGCCATGTGGATTCTTTGCAGTTGGGACTTTGGAGAGCAAGTTGGGGTGCTCTCACAAAACCACTGCCGTCTTCACAAATGGCTGCTCTGTAGGGGTGACCAATCCTCCGATGCTTGTTTATCTGCAAAGTTGCCCCTTACCATCTTTTCTAAACCTCCCCCGCCCCCCAATGTTCTCTACCACTGGCTTATCTTGGTCTTTTTTGGTAGGCAGCGAGTTGCACTTTCAAGCCAACGGTTGGTCTGCAGCCATCCATCAGCTTTATTTTCTAAGAATGCCTGTGGGTCCTTCAGTGGGGCCCAGAGGCAATCTTAGGGTGAGGGGAGAAGTTGCTTGAGACAAATGTTTTAATTTGCAGCTGCCAGCTTGGCCTTTAAGAGAGCCAGTTTGGTGTAGTGGTTAAGGCACCGGGCTAGAAACTGGAGACCGTCCCACCTTAGGCACGAAGCCAGTTGGGTGACCTTGGGCCAATCCCTGTCTCTCAGCCCTAGGAAGGAGCCAATGGCAAACCAGGAGACTGAGAGTTCTAGTCCTGCCTTAGGCATGAAAGCCGGCTGGGTGACCTTGGGCCAATCCCTGTCTCTCAGCCCTAGGAAGGAGCCAATGGCAAACCAGGAGACTGAGAGTTCTAGTCCCGCCTTAGGCATGAAAGCCAGCTGGGTGACCTTGGGCCAGTCCCTGTCTCTCAGCACGAGGAAGGAGCCAATGGCAAACCAGGAGACTGAGAGTTCTAGTCCCGCCTTAGGCATGAAAGCCGGCTGGGTGACCTTGGGCCAGTGCCCCCCTCTCAGCCCTAGGAAGCAGGCAAGGGCAAACCACTTCTGAAATCTTGCCAAGAAAACTGCAGGGACTAGCCAGGAGTCAACACTGATTTGAAGGCACACACACACAAAAAATTTGGCCTTTAATTATTTATTTTAAAGAATCTTTAAAAAAAATTAAAAAGCAGGGAATGACTCTTGGTAGGATACAAGAGTTTTGCAGATTTTTACTATGGCTATTGCCTTTGTCTGACTGCCACAGGAAAGTTTCACTCTTGTGGGTCAGTGCCATCACGGCACTCTGACAAGTAACTGATTAGGAAACAGACCTTCATCCAGTTGAACAGGCACACGAGAATCGAGGAACTTTATTATTTATTATAAAAAGAAATCAAGGAACTTTAAATGAATAATCTATTGCAGAAAAGATAAGCTATTACAAAAGAATTCCAGCAACAGCTGAGTATCAGAATGCCAGTTCTATTTAAAATCAACAATACTCAAAATTCTTCCATCTTTTCTCTCTCTCCCCGCCACCCCCCAAATATAAAGAGCTGGAAGTGATTCCCCCTTCAGCAAGAGAAACAGTTTCCATCTGTTCTTTGTTTTAGAAACAGCCAGATCTAGTTGTTTACTTTCAACCACGTGAGAACTAACATTCACAGTTAGAGTGTAAGGGACAACTTGATTAATAGTCTAATGTCTTCAGATACTTGGGATATTGTGTTCAGTTCTTCTCATTGCCTTATAGAACGGATATTGGGAGCCCAGGAAGGGACAGAAATGGGTAGCTAGGATGATCAAAGTGACGGTGCAGTTATGCTACATGGAAATGTATAATTTGGAGGGTATTTACCTTGGGGAAAAGGAGATGTAAAAAAAAGGTAAAGGTAACCCCCGCACATTTGTGCGGTCGTGTCCGACTCTAGGGGCCGGTGCTCATCTCCGTTTGTTAGCCGAAGAGCCAGCATTGTCCGAAGACGCTTCCACGGTCATGTGGCCGGCATGACGTGCGCGGAACGCTGTTACCTACCCACCGAAGTGGTACCTATTTATCTACTTGCATTTGCATGCTTTCGAATTGCTAGGTTGGCAAGAGCTGGGGCGAGTGCGGGAGCTCCCTCCATCACGCAGGGCTAGGGATTCGAACCTCCGAACGTGCAATCTTCCGATCAACAAGCCTGGCGTCTTACCCGCTGAGCCACCACGCCCCTTTAAAAGGAGATGTACGAAGAGCATAATACAGGCATTTAAAATTATGATTGGTGTGGAGAAAGTGGATAAGGAGATATTTTTCTTCATTTGGGAGCTTGCTGAGGGCAATTTTGTATCAATTTATTTGTCGGTTGAGCAATAGCCAAATGCAATAATAAGAGGAAAAGAACCTCCGTTCTTTCTTTGAGAGTTGAACGATTTCTACCAAGCCTGGAATCCCACAGTGTCTGAACTATGTTGCACAATGCTACCCATGACATGAATAATTACTCCTTTTATGAGGAGCCTCTGAATGAAGATGAAATGAAACCAATGTTATTTCCTGGCATGTATTCAGCATCAGAAAAAGGAAGAGCTTCGGAAGCATCTGGACCTTGAAAGGAGATACCCGGAGATCAAAGTGGCACAAGGCAATGTTGGGAAGGATAAAGGCAGCAGACAAAATCAGGAGGAGGCGTGGTGCAAACGGGATGGAGTCCAAAAACCAGAAACGCAACAGGTGTGGATATACTTTGACAGAAGAGACATCTTTGGTTTTTTTGCAGCCATAGACTGGCTATACATTTATACATTTTCTTTGGGGAGGGAAAGAGACCTTCACTTTCGTTACACATGGCCTGGTTCCATGGATTATGCAGGGTCTTTTTTTCCCACACGCTAGTGTGCTGCTTTGCACAACTGACTGTTAGGACTGCACATGCTTTGAACATGATTTGGAGGAGGCGCTTCAGAATGTGCAGAATTGCAAACACAGAAGCATTTCCAAGCCATTGAATGGATTGCATTAAAGCAGCTGTGTCCTTTCTCCAGCTCATGTGAAGGTCTGAAAAAAGAAGAGAAAGGCTGGGTTGCTTTGAAGAGATGCTGTACTCCTCTTCCCCACATGTTTTCAATCACCTCTTCTGAATCATTTTCAAAAACACAAACAGCCCTGCTAACAATAATAGCTTAACACCATCTGTGAACTCAGCAGTGATATAATATATGAAACAGAGAGCATTGGCCAGAAATTCATGAATCTAGTGATTATCTTTTATCTTCGGGGGGGGGGAGGGGGAGGGGGAGAAGGTTTCCCTAAGTTGGATTCTCACATGTAGCATTCATTGTGCATATCATTATGCACTTGATGGAAAGAATTTCTGTGCACCATTTTCTCTACCACGAGAAGAGGGAGGTGTGCATAAAATAGGGAAGAATAGCCATCGCAAGGTTTGCAGAAAGCAATTAAAATATCCTTAGGAGCAAAAGAACTAAAAGAAGGAAAAAAAATAAGCAGAGAAACTTCCTAGCTTCATGTGGTCTTAACTGTTCTTCCAAAAGCTAAAGTCTTTCAAAGATTCTTTGTGGAAGATAGGAAGGGGGAACACAGTTATCCGGCTGCTTGGGATACTTAGAAGATTTCATGCTCCAGCCATTTGTTGCTCTGCCCATGGAGCAACATCATTGAAAAAGGCTGAGGATATCTGTTCCCAAGGTCTGTTCCCACTTTTCAGGGTGCTCTTCTGTGATTCCAGAAATCTGAAATGGGGTCTGTAGTTGCTGATTCTCAAATGAAAGATATGGTTGACCTAAGCCAACTTCGCCAATCTTGCAGGGGTTCTTCTCCGGATTACAGTGCCGTTCTCGTTTCTTTCCCATTCTAGAGAAAAGCAGAAGAAGTGGCTCATGGAAAGAAGTTCCATCGAACCCTTCCCAAAGATCAAACACAACTCCTTTCTCTCCAACATGATCACAAGCAGAGGAATAAGGAGCTTCCTAAGATCCTTAATCTTCCAGAAGGCCTCCCATCAAACTCTGTGAGCAAAGAGGTAAAGTCCAACTTGCTAACAACAAACCCTTGTCTCTATTGGATTTGGCTAGTTGCTGTATAAAAGTGGTTTTTTTTAAAGAAAAAACAAGGCTTAGAAGGAAAAAGAAGCAACAAATGGAGTCCTTGATGCTCTCTGAGCTTGGTTGTTAGCAACGTGTTCTTGTAAAATCTCACATGGCTTGAAACCATTTGTTTCCATCTCTAGCTTGCAAATAAATGGATTGTTGTTTGGGCAGAATAGAAATCTAATTGAGGATTTTTTTTTCTAAGTGTGCTTTATAAAGGAAAGAGAATGATAAGAAAAGACTCATTCATAGATGAGTACACCGCCTCTAGAGACATTTTTTCAAAATCACATGGTCAGCTCTAGAAGTAGCAAGAAGAACCAAATGATAAAAGTCTTCTGGGGATGCAGAGCAGATTTTGGAGGGAGCGGGGTGGAATGGCATCTTGGATTTAGCTTGGTTCTCAAAAAAAAGTGGAAAACCTGTATACAGTTATGGAGTTTTCTCCCTCTTAAATTCTCTTACAGAAGAGGCTCAGGGATTTTCTGTGTCCTTACATGCCCCTTTCCAGTTGTAGATGTGAGCTGAGATGACCAAATAATCCTCCGTACAAGAATCCATGAAACATTGGCATGTAGAAAAGTAGCATTTTAGGAAGAAGAGTTCTTGCCTTAGCTACTCCCTTATGTGCTGGTTGTCTCCCCGGTTGACCTTCTGTATGCATGCAATCATGTTGGTCCCTATGATTTCCAGACAAGAGGTCTACTACTTTTTGAGAGCTAACTCTTAATTACCCTTGATATCAGTCTGTGGCTTGAATCATGTCAACTGGATTTCTATTTTCTCAGTAGAAACGTTTCACTCCTTATCCAAGGAGCTTCTTCAGTCTATTGCCCTTGATATCAATTATCTCATTGCATTTACAGTGAGGAGAGTAGATTTAAATATTTTCAATAGACTCTCAATGATGGAATGTGGATTCAGCTCCTGCTAGTGATAGTGAGCATGGGTGTTCATTTGGATGAAAGTAAAATAGAAATATGTGATAACAGAGGGATAGCACTAGTGACTAAAATGAATGTTATTTTCGGGCAACCATGTGATAGAGAATGGTGAAGTTGCTCTTTGGCTTAACATCATGGCTGAAAAGTGAATTTGCTAGGGGGCTTAACTTGGGACAGGAACATGCAACTTTCAATAGAAGAGAATAACTGTAGCTCAGGGGTGAAATGTGGAGTCCTCGGTGCTCTCTGAGCTTGGTTGTTTGCTTGCAGACGTTTCATGACCCGACTAGGTAACATCATCAGTGCGAGTGAGTGTGGGGTTTCAAAAGAGACAATAAAAAAGCTAAGAAGGAAACAAAAAGACCAGAACACATCCCCTCCAGCAACCAACACCCAGATAAGCAGGGATTAACACCAGACAAACAATCAAGCAGAAAACAATACTCTAATCAAGGAACTACGAAGGAGAAAACCACACCCCCACCAACACTGGCGGGGCAAGCTACTGAAGAAAAACAGGGAGCAAACCCCACACTCACTCACACTGATGTTACCTAGTTGGGTCATGAAACGTCTGCAAGCAAACAACCAAGCTCAGAGAGCACCAAGGACTCCACATGCAACTTTTTCCTAGGCTGAGGACCTCATTCCCCAAAATTGTGGGTGGGGCCATGAAACTTGATTTGAATCCGATTCCATGTAACTGAAATTAAGCATAGCTAATGGGATTATTCTCCAATCATGTATTTAATAGTAGCAATAGTAACGTCTCCTTTGATTTGGGCTTGACTCCTGATTATTTCATGGACATGTCTGTGAAGGTTTCTTGGCAATAGAAGTGAGCAAAATGTTCCTTAACAGAATAAGGAACTGTTTATACTGGTCCAAGAATGTTCTGACCTCTGATCAGCCTGTTTTGAGGTCAGAACATTCCATGATGGTCTATCCCTGGTGTTTAACCATTTCCCCCTTCTGTTACATTAAAAACTATTCTTTAATAACTGCTTTTGATGCCTATGGAGGCTGAGTCAATAAGCTTCAGATGTCTTATGTGAGCCTTGGAATTCAGCTGATGCATTCCATGTTAGATCTCTCTATCCTTCACTCCCTTTCTACCTGCTCTGCTCTGTTCCCGTCCATCTCACCAGTGCCAGAGTCTACGAGGCTGAATATAAAGGATTTAAGAAAAGTGCAGTTGGGAAGTATTGCTCTTCCTTGGTTTTAGAGGATGGAACATAAAGTTCTCTTCTATCACTTCAGCTTTCTCCTTTTTTCAAAAAGAAGAACAAGAACTCTGGTGCCTGAAGGGGGGAAACACATTGCAAAATGTCAGTTCCAATATTCATTTGCATCTCTGGCTTGTACTCCATAAACGACCTCTTTGTAGGGGGACTAAAATGCATTGTAAAATATAGTCCAGGCCATTCTTGTTAAATTTTAATCCAGATGTACTACTGTGGATTTCTGACATTAGCAGCTGTAGGCAGTGAGTCTCTTGGAAGTGTGTGGCAGTCACAGGAAACAAATTGGGTCTGACAGTTTCTTTGGAAAGTGACGGTTCTGCCTTGTGTTTCTAATGCTGTGATCCACTAGAATGCCCGGTTTCTTTCATTACGTTGGTCTCGTACAAGGAAGGGTTTGTATCCCCACTCCCCGAGCAGCTGTTATTAAACTACAATCTGCTGCTACTTTTATACTTAGCTACAATCTGCTGCTACTTTTATACTAAGCATAGATTAACACCAGGATTAACACCAGATGGACAATCAAGCAGTATACAATACCCTAATAAAGGAACCACCAACTTGGTCAAACAATCAAGCAGTGAACAACAGCCTAATCAAGAAACTACCAAGGAGAGAACCACACCCCCACCAACACTGTCAGGGCAAGCTACTGTATGTAAACAGAGAGCAAACCCCACTCCCTTCTAGCACTGAAGATGCTGCCTAGTCAGGTGGTGAAACATCTGCAAGAAACCAACCAAGCTCAGAGAGCACCAAGGACTCCACAGTTTAACCCTGAGCTACAGATATTCTCTTCAATTGGTATACTTAGCTGTGCTGTTTGGGTTGTTGTAATTCAGCAATATATATAGGGCCACAAGGTAATTCACAGGGATAATGGCACTGATTCCAACTATTTCCCTAAATTGATTGAATGAGTGAGTGAATGCTGCCAAATCGGTATTGACTCCTAGCAACCATATAGATGGACTTTCTCCAGGATGATCTGCCTTCAACATGGCCTTTTAGGTTTCTCCAATGTGCATTGCTTGCTGTTGTAATTGAGAGCATCCACCTTGATGCTGGTCCTCCTCTTCTCTTTCCCCCCATTTTTCCCAATGTTATGGATTTCTCAAGCAAGCTGGATCTTTGCATAGTGTGTCCAACGTATAATTTGAGTCTGGTCATTTGTGCCTCGCGAACTCTGGATTGATTTCTTCAATGATCCATTGGTTTGTTTTCTTGGCAATCCATGGTAGTCTTAGGAGTCTTCTCCAACATCAAAGTTGAAAAGCATTGATACTCTTTCTATCCTGCTTCTTCAAAGTCCAACTTTGTCATCCATGGAATGTTGCAGGAAAACCATTGTCTGCATGATTCTGATCTTTGTATAGACACAACTGGATATCTTTTCCAAGGCCTCATGGCTGCTCTACCAAGTTCTAGTCTGTGGTGCATTTCTTGACTGTAGTTCCTTTACTGTTGATGGTTGATCCTAAAAGGTAGGAGCTATCCACCACTTTGATATCTTCATTGTCAATTCTAAGGCTGGTTGCTGTACCTCTGTGATAACCCTCAGTGCCAGAATTCCCAATCAAGAAATCCCTCAGGCAATTACCCTAAAAGATTCATTTATTCAGAATCAGTACACTTCAGGCAAGGAGAAGCCTCGAATAAGGATTTTCGCACGTAAAGCTGCATTATCATAACGTCCCTCTGACATCAGCCACAGTTAAGACATAACAATTCAGTTCCCACTCCAAGCATCCCTCCGCCCGATAGAATGTCTGTTGAAAGAGCAGGTGCTTATCACAGTCTTTGGCAAGCGATGCAGAAATGCCGAGAGGGAGGCTTGCTTCTTGAAGCAATTAAGTGCAGACCAGCAAACTACATGTGTACAACAGTCAGGGAAGCATGGCAGACTAACTAGTCATTAGTTTGGCCTTTATATTTAATTGTAGTCCCATTTTGCTAAAGGAAACACACAATTACTTCTTAAAGAGGCTATTGTCTCCGATTGATTGATTGATTGATTGATTGATTGATTGATTATGTGCCATCAAGTTGGTGTCAACCTAGCAACCTCATAGATAGATTTTCTCCATGACGATCTGACCCCAACCTGGTTCTTCAGTTCTTCCAACGGTGCCCCCATCACCACTGCAACTGAGTCCATCCCCCTTGCCGCTGGTCATCCTCTTCTCTTTCCTTCCACCTTTCCTAGCATTAGAACCTTCTCCAGAGAGCTGGGTCTTCACATAATGAGTCTGAAGTAGGATAATCTGAGCCTGGTCATTTGTGCCTCGAGTGAGACTCTAATCCAAGGTTTCTCAACCTTGGTAACTTTAAGATGTGTGGACTTCAACTCCCAGAATTCCCCAGCCAGAATTCTGGGAGTTGAAGTCTACACATCGTAAGGTTGCCAAGGTTGAGAAACATTGCTCTAATCTGTCATGTATGTATGTATGTACGCACACACACACACAACAGAGTATATGTGCATATCCAATAAGTGGGATTCTGCATTTTTGAGAGGGCTTACTTTTTTTTTTCCTGAGCATCCATGGCAGATTAATTTGAAAAATCTACCTGAAGTGCTTGTCCCTAAGAGACTGAAGCCTGCAGAGGCATTTCTCTTTCAGCTTAAGTCATGCTGCAAAAGATATGACTGTGCTATCAATAAAAACTGTAAAGAAACTTGTTTTGCCATAAGCCAAAAAAGCAGGGCCGAGCTAGCGATTTAAGTAAAAGCCCCAAAGAACAGGACTTTCGTGAACATCATGTACAGATTGGTTTGGGTCATGGGTTATGGCCAAAGCCGAAATCTGTTAAGTGGGATAAAGGTAAAGGTAAAGGTTCCCCCCGCACAGTTGTGCAGTCGTGTCCGACTCTAGGGGCTGGTGCTCATCTCCGTTTGTTAGCCGAAGAGCCAGCGTTGTCCGAAGACGCTTCCGCGGTCATGTGGCCGGTATGACACACGCGGAACGCTGATACCTACCCACCAAAGTGGTACCTATTCATCTACTTGCATTTGCATGCTTTCAAATTGCTAGGTTGGCAAGAGCTGGGGCGAGTGCGGGAGCTCACTCCGTCACGCGGGGCTAGGGATTCGAACCTCTGAACTTGTGATCTTCCGATCGACAAGCCTGGCGTCTTACCCGCTGAGCCACCATGCTGAATGATACTGAATGTCAAAACACCAAATGGGGCTGGGTATTAAAACGGTCCGTCATATACACAGGGAAGCAAAATAGTGTAGACTCTCCAATATAAAGGCACAAGAAGTAACCTTTTTAGTTATGTATCTCTTGCTGTTGAACGGAAGAGATTCAATTTTGTTGATTTAAGATTTTTTTTTAAACGAAAGAGCAAAGGACTGGCAAAAAATGCATGAGGATATCTGTATCTGATCTCGGCGTGAACAGAACAAGATAAATGGGGGTGGACTTCCCTGCTCCCTGGAATAACGATACTCAGTCTTGCTGTTGGTTTCTTTGCAGGCAGAAAAGAAGCATAAGAAAACTGAGGATGTCCAGCCTGACCTCAGCTGGGCAGCTGGCCTTGGGCGGGAGGCCAGCCCTCACGGAAGGCTGGGCTCCGGCAGTAGTTCCAGTCCGTGTACACCAGCCTTACAACGAGCAGTGGTGGCCCAGGTTGGAAATTTTCACAATTCTTATCTGGCAGGGGAGATAGCTGGGTCATTCTCACCCTTCCTTCGATCAGAAAGGTCTGAGCAACAGCTGAGAGCCACAGAGATGACTTTGGAGAAACTGTGCAGAGACAGTTGCAGAGACAGTTGTGAAAATGTGTTTTAAGCCCAGGAAACGAAGGAGACATCAGGAAGAAATTCAGACTGGCTCTGCCCTAACTCCTTGGACACAGTCAGGTTTTCAAGATTCCATAACTCTAGCCTATACAGGTAATCCTCGCTTAACAATGGTAATTGGGACTGGGAATTCTGTCACTAAGTGATGCAATAATAAAGCGCGACGTCAAATGACCACCCCGACTTATGATGGCAGTTCTGGCAGTCCCAGTTGCTGTCATTAAGCGAATCCCATGCAGGAGTTAGGCACAATGTTATGTGATTGCCATTTGTGACCTCCTGCCAGCTTCCCCATTGACTTTGCTTGTCAGAGGCTGGCAGGGAAGGTTGCAAATGGCGTTCACGTGATGCTGTAACCATTGTAATTGCGAACTGGTTGCCAAGCACCTGAATCATGACCGTGGGGACGCTGTGGCAGACACAGCTACGAGGACCGGTCGTAAGTCTCCTTGTTCAGTGCCATCATTGCTGAATGAGTGGTTGTTAAACAAGGACTACCTGTATCAGTAAAATATAATTCCAGGGAAACTTGTGGTGTAGGTTTCCTGGTCTGGCCTTCCTTGAAGGGTTGACAGGCACTAGGCCAAACAATGCATCATTGTAATGTTGTCCAAACCAACACTATCCAAGAAATCATAGTTTGGGGGGCACCAAACCTAAATCTGAAAGCACAGTTTGAAGCAAATGATCACTTAAACCTTGCATCCAAAGCCAACAAATTATTGGGTTGGAAACTTTCTCTGTCCCTGGAGATCACTGTTGGGGGTGACACCTAAACACAAGTTCTGGAGTTCAGTTGGCGATGCTGGATGACTTTGATGTAGGACTCCATCCCCATTGATGACTGAGCATTTCCAGGGAGCATACTGTCTGGAATGCCTGTTAGGGGGAAGAATGGATAATTGGGTGCAGGTAGTACTTTGGCCACATAATGAGAAGACAGGATACCCTGGAGAAGATGCTGATGCTGGGGAAGGTGGAAGGCCAAAGGAAGAGGGGCCGACCAAGGGCAAGATGGGTGGATGATATTCTGGAGGTGATGGACTCGACCGTGGGGGAGCTGGGGGTGGCGACGGCCGACAGGAAGCTCTGGCATGGGCTGGTCCATGAAGTCACGAAGAGTCGGAAGCGACTGAACGAATAAACAACAACAAAAAGATTGTATGGCGCACGCCCAAGTATGGCGAAGTGTTGAACTAGTGGTGGGGAGATCCATGCTCAAGTCTTCCCCTAGCCATGGAAGTTCGTTCTCTTTCCACTCAACCTCCCTCGGGGGTTGCTGTTGTAGGGAAGAATAGGAGAATAGCATCACCATGTATGCAGCGTAGAGCTCCTGGTCAAAAGGCAGTATAGAAATCAAATAAATTAATAACTAATGTACCATGTCGAAACTAAGGGTAGAACATTTCCTCCAATGTTTACAGTATGCCCAGGATTTTTTTTTCAAGCTGTCTTTTAGGATGGGTCTACCTTTAAAACCACTAGCAGGATTCCAAATACTCCCAGCATCTGATCTGTTTTAATTCCTCTACCAATTTATAGTGTATTATTATTTATTTCAATTGGAGGAGGGGGATGAAGAGAACTTCATTTGCTGCCCTTCCTTCCTCAACAGCTGGATTCTAATAGGGAATGTAATAAGACAGCTCTATTCTAATAGGGCAATCCATTTTTTTAATCCAACCATTTTGGACTCCTGGGAAGCAACATCAACCGTTTGCTACCTTTCTAAAATCAAGGTTATGTCCTCCTGTCATTTCCACCCGCTTTGGTAATTGTCAGATCAATTAATCACTTGTCTTCCTCACCCCACCTCCAGGTTCACATCTACTCCCTTTCTTCCACCCTCTCCCAATGGACAGAGCAGTCCAAGTACAGCAGCAACAGGCTGGATTTGACTGAGGCATTCCAAGGCTTATCAATACCATATTGCTGTTCCTCCCAAGCGATAAAGACGCTTCTGTGCAACATAAAGTCTGCTTAGATGTTACAGTATTTGCAGTGACATGAATACCTTTTTTTATGGATTGGTTTGGGGCTGTTACGCGTGCAAGTATCACAAAGGCCCCTGGACAGGTGGTTGTGTTTGCCCTGGAAACATTCGGTGGTGCATGATTTGTGCAACTTCAAGCATGCATGCTGTGCTTCATGGAGCATGCAGGAGAGCGCTTTGTGGCAGCTTCAGCCCTTGTTGAAGGCAGGTAGAAGCTACGTGTTCCACACCTGGCCCAGGCAGAGAGATCTTGGCTGCTCCTTAAATCTGCAAGCCCAGTTCAAGCTCACAAGCCTTATCAGCAAGACGCCATTTCTTGGAGATGCCATTGCCAATCCTAACTGCCATTTTGGCATCTCCTGTCTCCCAGGAAGATGGCTGATTTTAGCTCAAAGAGCATTTGCAGCTTAGCGTTAGTCTCTGGGTTGCAGCCAACTGTTTCAGCTTTCCGGCCTCGTTTGTTCCCCTCCACCCTTCTCCATTTTACAGCAACTGCCCGTGGCATGGAGGTAGAGAAATGGATGATGTGATATAATATGACATCTTCTTTTTTGGTGTTTTTTTTTCCTTGCGAAGGTAGAAGGAAGAAATTTGGGAGCTGTATCCATGCATTTCCCCAAATGTTCTGCCTTCTGCCTTGATTTTTTTTCCCTCCACTGGTGAGCAATTTGGGATGGACAGTGTGACCTCAGATGTCCCACAACTCTTCTTTATTCTGCCTTGTTCTGAAATACAGATTTGCCCAGATCCAGTTAAATTTTCTGGCTGCTCAACAACCCCCCACCCCATCCCACTTCTCTTAAAATGGAAGCAGGACGGTTCTTTAGGGAGGCTGGTTCACAGGATCTGATCTTGTTGCACTTCAGCACGCGTTGAGCACATTTTTTTACACATTTCGGCATCTTTGCGTTCACAATAGGGCTGTTGTATTTATTTATGGCTGCTCGTTATGTCTGCCTTATATGCTTCATTCAAATGATGTTTTTATTGCACTTTAATGTATCTTATATTAGTTTATGGCTAATATACGCCTGGCTATGCATTCGTGACTAGTGCTTTAAAATATTTTTATATAATTACGATTATTAATATTACCAGTCATGAATGGAAGCACCATTCCATTTCCCTGCTACCATTTCACACTCTTGATACATTCCCAGATATCGTGGGGGGGGGGGGGGGGAGAACGGAACATTTACCGTTGCAACAGCCCAGTGCCAGTTTTGCTCTCACCGTCCCTGAATTGCCCAAATCGTGGTCTCATTTCACCATCTGCAAATGGAGCTATGTCAGATTTGGCTTTGTCGTCTGCAAAATTGGCTTTTTGCAGGATGTTCCAGAAGCGGTTCGGCTTGTTCCTTCCATTGATCAAGGTAGTTTTCGGCGAGGCTGCTTTTCAAGCACAAAATACCTCGTTTGTTCTATTCCTTTGGAAACAGCGGCCTCCCATCTGGAATGTGTTTTAAGCCTTTTGCTGAATCAGGCTCCAAGAAAATGACAGGCAGGCAACAGCCTTTTGATGACAGGTTGGCTCCAGCCTGCCTTCTTATACTGGGGTTAGCTCCACTGGAGAACAGCTTGACTTTACCAACCAGCCCAGATTAAATGAATACTGTCATTAGCTGCAATCATATGGGACAAAAAGGGAGAACACAAGGCTTTTTATACATCATGTTATTAGGTGCTGCACCTGCTAAAAAACCTGTTCCTACCCCCCCACACCCAAAAAGCTAAAATCTGCCAATCCCTTGGATAAAATAGCCAGATCTCTTGCAGGATGAAAAAAAGAAGAGGCAGAAACAGCAAGTGATAGGAATAGCCCAACGTTCTGCTACCTTGACATCTTCTAGATATGGACATCAACTCCCAAGTGTTTTCACCAAGGGCCATGCCAGCTGGGAGACCCTGAAATTGATATCCACGTATCTAGAGCAGAGCTTTCCAAACTGTGTGTCGCGACACAAAAGTGTGTCGCCACACACAGTCTGGTGTGTCGCCACACAACCCGGAAGCGCTGATCATCATCAGCGCTTCCGGGTTTTCCCGCGGCGACACACCAACGGCGGCGTGCAAAAATCCGAAAGCGGCAGCAGCGCTTCCGGGTTTTTGCGCGCTGCCGCAACGGCGGCACTTCCGGGTTTTCCCGCGGCGATATACCAACGGCGGTTGGTGTGTCGCCGTGGGAAAACTTTGCAAAGCCCTGATCTAGAGGATGCCCAGGTTGGAAAAAGCTGCCTTCGCATTGTGAGAAGTGGGGGTTAGGTTTTACCCATCACCCATTGTTTTTTCCAGCCATAAGCATCTTTAGAAATCCATGGGTTCCAGAAATAAGACATTTGGTGTTGAGATGCACAGACTCTTCCATAGCCAAAATTGTGGCATGCATAGCTTTTCTCCAACAGGCCAATGCAGCCAAATAAGCTTTGTTTGTTTGTTTGTTTCAGAAGAGAAATAACACAAAAAAGAGAGGGTTAAAAAATATCTTGTCCCTTCCTCTCTCCTTGACTCAAATCATACCCACCATGGCTTCCTTATAGATATTGAAATGTCTATATAATTGGTTATATATGGAATATAATTTAGAATTATATCTAATTCTAAAACCAAAACATTCAAAGAAAAAGAAAAAAGTTAAGCTATTGAAAGTACATATTTTTTTTCCGATGTCATTATTCTAATTCACTTTTAAACAATTCAACCTAGACTTAAGCGTGCAGTTGACAATGTGCCAAGTTTTCATTCCATTTTCTAAAATTAAACCTACACTTAAATGTTGCGTAGAGCAGGGAGAAGGGAGGTACCAATGGTCATATCTCTGAATATCATGGTACCCAAAAGCACCACGCCGTCTTCCCCTAACAAGTACCATTATGGATTGTTTCATGATTTGTTCCATTGTTTCTAAATTATTTGAGACGTGCAATTTTTCAAGGTTGTCTTTCAGGGTGTGAATATTAATGCTGCTGTAGAAAGAAAGAAAAAATCCTTTGCATTTTCGTTGAAGTGAAATGTTCACAGAGGGGGGGAAACAAACCCAGAGCAGCTTTTATTTCTGATTGATTAATTGATTGATGAGAATAATACCAATATGTACCAGCATCCTCTGAAGAGCCACGTAAAATAAAGGGATCTTATTTCTTTTATTTCATTTTTCATTTGAAAGAGCAGGCTTGCAGCACAAGAGATAGAAGTATGTTATGACTCTAAATCAGTACTGACTCAGAGGAGAGAAATGTCTGCTAGTGAATAAAGAATACCCCTTTGGAGAGCGCAGGATCCTTCTCACCAGGCAAGATCTGATGGAGAGGCCAAATGAAACAGTTTAGCTGCAGGCTTTTGTCTCGTAATTCTGCCAGGATATATGATGTGCGGAATCCCAGTGAATCAAGTTCACTGCATTTCTGGAAAGCAATGTTGGGGGAAGACATCAATCTACAGTGGGGTGCCTAGCAAGACTTGTGTTCTTCTTGGGCATAAGACAGATGGACAACTTTTTCCCATCTGTTCTATTACTCCTGTCCTCCTCTTCCTTCTTGTGATGATGATTCACAGCAGCCTTGGAAGGCCGCAGAGACCATAGCAGTGATGTGCTGCTGTCACCAATGAGCTCATGGCTGAAAGTTTTGGTACTGGATTGGCTGGATGGCTGTTTTCCCTCAAAATAGGTGTGTTAAGACTGCAGGCTGTTGAAAAATAATGACTTTGTGCTGAATGTTGGTTGTGTTTTGGAGCCAGGGATCTCCTATGGCAGAGCTTTCCAAACTTTTCATGTTGGTGACACACTTTTTAGACATGCATCATTTCGCGACACGCTCTTACAGCAGGGCACAAGGCAGGCACTAGGACCTGTGCGGAATCACAGCAGGTTTGGAGGCAGCCAGGCACAAGGCAGGCACTAGGACCTGTGTGGAAGCCAGGAGGCAGCAGCAGCCGCGACACACACAGACACTGCAGCCGACACACTAACGTGTCCCGACACACAGTTTGGAAAGCTGTGTCCTACGGGCTGCCCACCCATGTCCTAGGGTTCTGGTTGGCATTGCTCTAGTACTATTTCTAATTGTTCCTGCCCTGGCACTTCGGGATGAGGGCTGCCATATCTGTCACCTCTTTGAGCTTTCATTGAGCTTCCATGAATGGTACAGAAAGACTAGATAAACCTTGTGGTCCCTTTCAAAGTCTCAGCTCCAAGATTCTGTGATTCAGTCTGTCTGCAATACACATATGGGGAAATGGGGATGAAACTGGGTTTTTAGGTATTTCAGATCCAAATTAACTGGCGGAATTCATCATGACAACATGAGGTGATGGCTCCTAATGTAGATGGTTTTTAAAGAGAGTGGACAAGTCTCCAGGTTAGGGGCAGCATGTCTCCAAATACCACTGTCAGCCCTAGACCAGAGTAGGAAGCCGAAGTCATGCAGGCTAATACTACTTGTATTATAGGGCTCTTGTAACAACATCTTGCAAGTCTGAATGTGCTTCCCCCTTCCCTCCCTTTATCTTTGTGAGAACTAGGGAGGGTCTTGTCTGAGACACTTTCTCAGGTTACAGCTCTGGCCTGGACTTGGATTTCTTTTATCTGACAATTGATTTGGTAGTTGGTTTTCGGCAGATCGAGACCCGAGCGCCGCGTGACAGAGTGAGCTCTCGCACTCGCCCCAGCTCTTGCCAGCCTAGCAATTCGAAAGCATGCAAATGCGAGTAGATGAATAGGTACCACTTCGGTGGGTAGGTAACAGCATTCCGTGTGCGTCATGCAGCCACATGACCGCGGAAGCATCTTCGGACAACGCTGGCTCTTTGGCTAACAAACGGAGATGAGCACCGGTCCCTAGAGTCAGACACGACTGCACAAATGTGCGGGGGGAACCTTTACCTTTTACCCTCCTCCTGTTCCTCAAGGTTATTCCTTCTTCCCATTACAATGGGTGAGAACCAAAGAAAGGGGTTTAATGGCTGTGTTTCTCTCTCGCACATGTCCACACATATTGGGTGGGTTCATATCTAACAGGGGAGCAATGGTTGGAAAGAGTTATCTCCTGCTTGTGAGCACCCTAGAGACCTCTGGTTGGTTGGGTGCTGTGAGAAATAAAATGCTCGGTGTGAGAGATTGTGGGGAGGTTGGGAAAGGAATGGAGAAGAGAATAGACATTTAAAAAAATCAAGAGATGGCAACTTGATAGCTTATCTCATTAACAGCAGCTTAGCCCAGGTGGCAAGAAGGCTGGGGAGAAGCAATCTGAAAAATTCACAGAAACTGAATGAACTCACTAGAAATAGGGCAGGAAATTCCTCGGGAGTTTCCAAGACACTGTATTTACCAAAGATTAGCCTTAAAGATAGCTGTATCATTCTTGATCTTGCTCAGTTGTGTGGGGCTTGAGAGCTAACTCAGGTGGGCCTTGGCCTGATAAGCATGTAGTATAAAAGCTTACGATTCCCAGCCTGGTATAAACACTCAGAGTGAAATTAATGGTGCAGATTGGTTGTGAAGCCATGGATGTGATTGGGTCTACTTCCTCTATGTGATATTACCTAACAAACCTAAAATTAGGCCACTAGTGATATTTCCAGCAAATTCCCTGCTACGTGAGTCTCTTGGCCACACCAGCAGCTGTGCTTCCGGCTGCTGCCAGTTTGATTTACCAAAATAGCCTCCTTTATGGCGTAGTTTGTATCTGGTGGCTATTCATTTATAACCCACAATGAGCCCCAAACAGAGTTTCTTTCTTAAGTACTGCATTTTGGGGGGAAAATAGAATAACAGTCATAACCATCCAAAATCTCATCTGTGCTTCGTTTGCTTAAAGAATGAAAACCTCCGAACGAGTCGGGACATGTATCACAGCAGTTCGTTGTCTGATGTTGCTGTCATGCCCCTGAGTCCCAGCCAGGATGATGTCTTTTGGAGTCAGACTGAAGAGCAACCACCAAAGGTAACGGAAGAAATGGGGCATTACATGAATTTATGGAGGAAAGAGGTGATATAAAGCAAAGTTATGTTATAGGATGTCCATGCCTACCAACTATGACAAATTTTCTGGGACCATCACATTTTTCAAAGTGTGGTCCCTTGGCAAGATTCTACCCCATAATAACCCTGGATGGCCCTGACAGCTGTAATCAATAAACCTGCTTTAAACAATTTCATGTTGGGTTTCCCAGACTCCATGGGGTTTTTTTTAATTTATTTTCATTATTTTTCCCCTCTCAAAGGCTTTTTCTGGGCAAGCTTAATTTGATGCCTGTTTTATCAAATGGCTGGGGGGATTCTGGGAGTTGAAGTCCACACCTCTTAAAGTTGCTGAGGTTGAGAAACACTGATCTAGAAGATGCTACCGAAATTGCAAATGTAATCAGTGCTGACTTACCTGGGCTTTCAATCTTGAAGGTTCCTCAAAGGACAACATCAACATTTTACACCAGAGATCAGTTTGGGCATCAGAGTTTCCCTTCAAGGTGGGTGAAGTTCCTTCTCATACTAGTATACATACAGTTGGGTTGAGCAATTTGTGGCCCTCAGACCAAGTCAGTCCAACTTCCAAAGTCCTTTGCAAGCCAAGAGTTCAGAACTCTTGGCAAGAGAGAAATCTCTTCTTTGGAACCAGAGAGAAAGAAGTGGAGAAGAAAAGTCAGAAAAAGATGCCAGAGAAGGGTGATGGCAAACCACTTCTGGAACCCTGCCAGGAAACCAACATTGTTGCCGTCCCCAAGAGCTGAGATCAACTCATGGGCATCTTTACTTTATAGCTAGGAGGGGGGGAAGGAGGTAAATCTGTTCTGGTTCCAATTTTTGTTCCTAGTCAAGGAAGAATTTGGGGATTGTAATGTTCACCTGGCATTTGAGATGAGCATTATAAGACCAAGAATACTGTTTCCAAACCTCAGTGGCATCTCCAGTACTATTGCATATTTTTTATGGAAATGCTGTTACCGTGGTTTTAGGCATATTACTCTGGTATTGATTACCTCCTTGAAGTATACCGCAGTCTTGAATGAGTTTTTAGAATGGACTCTTAAGAGCATGAAACACAGTGTGTAGTGGCTGAACGTAATCTCTTCCTCCTCCTCCTGCTCTTCCTCCTTCCCCTTCTTGTTTTCCTTATCCACCTGCTTCTCCTCCTCCTCCTCCTCACTTTTGTTTTTGTTCTCTTTCTTCTCCTCCTCCACCTCCACCACCTTCTCCCCCTTGTTTTCATTCTCTTCCTCTTCTTCCTCCTTCACCTCCTCCCTCTCTTGTCTTTACTCTTTACAGCACACAACAGCCACCCCTGGGGGATCCCAAAGCAAAATCCAGTAACAGCTACAGCGGTTCCAATGGCAACAAGCAAAAGGACCTCATGTCCCATCAGAACAGCCAATTGATCTCAGGTAATTTTTGAGTCCCGCTTTAGACTACTGTGCAATCCAACCAGTATTCAGGGTTTCCATTCCCAGGGAGAGAGAATGAGGGAAAGCAAGCTCTGGAACAGAAACTTGTTCTATTAAGTATATTTGTTTGCTAGTTGCTTTGCTTGTGCTAGCCCCATTTTAACCTGACTTTATAGGTGCGTGCATGAACATTTTCACTCTAGATGGTTTCATCAACTGCATGGCAAACTGAAGTCTATAGAGGAGTTGTTTGTGTTTGCAAGGAATTAAATGGTTGTAGTTTTTTTCTCTCTCTTCAGCCTTGGCTTTTTATTTTATCAAACAAGATATGTAAATTTGTCAGTCAGAAGAGCTTGTGAGGTGCCTTAGAAACAGGAAGGAGAATACTTCCATACATTTTACTGCTGTTCATCTGGCAGAGTTTCTCTGTGTTGGCATGGAAATGAGTCAGTGGGTGGAGGAGGTAGAATGTTAAATTGGTGAGATCCAGAGTTCTTCTGGACTCTGAAGTCAACTGTGTGACCTCAGACAGTCCCACCTCTTGCCCTAATCTCGGGTTTCCTGAACTTTTTGTGCCAGGGACCCTGTTGAGAGTCTGGTGGAGCCTCCGGACCCCTTCTCAGAAAAATGTATTTAAATGCATCAGATAAAAGACTAAGATACAGATTGTATGACAGAGGAAACCAATGATACTCAAACAAGGTTATTAAAATATTTTTAAAAACAACAAAAATATAATATGGTAATACAGAGGCTTCTTTATTAATCCACTAAACCAATGACAAGATAATACCCTTTTTAGGGTATAATAATTTTAGAATAAGGGGCGTGGTGGCTCAGCGGGTAAGACGCCAGGCTAGTCGATTGCAAGTTCGGAGGTTTGAATCCCTAGTCCCGCGTGACGGAGTGAGCTCCCGCACTAGCTCCAGCTCTTGCCAGCGTAGCAATTCGAAAGCATGCAAATGCAAGTAGATGAATAGGTACCACTTCGGTGGGTAGGTAACAGCATTCTGTGTGCGTCATGCAGCCACATGACCGCGGAAGCGTCTTCGGACAACGCTGGCTCTTCGGCTAACAAACGGAGATGAGCACCGGCCCCTAGAGTCGGATACGACTGCACAAATGTGCGGGGGGAACCTTTACCTTTACCTAATTTTAGAATGTGAGATTTATTTTAGTTGACAAATGTTTGGGGAGTGTAGAGGCCATAAAATTACTTCGTTGCCTCATGAAAAGCTAAATTTCAGTTAGAGGTTAGTGAAAATAAAGCTATGATTTTTTTTCCCGTCCAAGTTCATGGACCCTCTGAAATTGTTGGTTAGGAACCCCTGCTTTAGCTTATCTTAGATAAGCTGAATTTGCTCATACTATTCTCTCTTCAAGCTTTCCTGTGTTTCCACTATAAAATGTCCCTGAAGCAGCATAGATGTGTTGTAAAAGAGCAAAAAACATCTCAAATCCAACTGTACTAAAATACAGCAGCAGCACCATTTTATAAAACACAACCACTCAGGATGAAAGAATCAATTGAAGCCTGTTTGTGTTCTTTGCCAGTTCAAGTACAACAAACGTGTGAGCCACAAAATGCATCCACTTGGAAGCTAAGAACAGTTGAATTATTTTGCTTTGGACAAGTGCTTCAAACCAATTCCCAGGGCAGTTTGTAGATACCTTAAGATGCAGTGCTCTTATTTAAATGATGAAGTAATATGTATGCATCAGTAAATATTTCTCTTTACAACATCCAGGATCATCCAGAATAGACAACAGACATCACCAATCCTATAAGAAACCTGAAAATACATCTCGTTCAGGCCATATTTCAGTAAGTTCCCCCCCCCACTATATCTTGTAAGTCTCCTACAGTCCCCCCTACTTTATCATTCTCTTCTACTCTGATGATTTATCTTGGTCCTCCTCTTCCGCCTCTTTTTAGTCTCATTAAAGTTCTTTTTTTCTTCTTTTCTTCTTTTTATTGTTTTTACTCTGACCCCTAACGCAGGGTTCCTCAACCTCAGCCATTTTAAGATGTGTGGACTTCAATTCCCAGAATACTCCAGCCAGCATTGCTGGCTGGAGTATTCTGGGAGTTGAAGTCCACACATCTTAAAATGGCTGAGGTTGAGGAACCCTGCCCTAACTGATTTCTTTAAAATATATATCTTTAACATCTTTAAAAATGCATCTAAGAGGGGCTTACCAAACCACTTCCATATTGCTGCTGAGAAAACTACATGAGGATGTCCATAAAGGCAACCTGGGCCTGGGGGAGTCTTTATCCATTATCCCCATCTGTTAATTAATCAAATAGGTTTCCTATCTGATTACCTGTCTTCTACCAAGACTCAGATGACCTCTGTTTTTGTTTTGTTTTGTGTTTTGGATGATATACTTACTGGTTTAGTGTTTTGAATATTCAGAGGTTCAGAAGATGGGGTTTCAGGGTTCCGTCAGGCAGAGCAAGTTAGATTAATTTTCCTTCCCCTTGTGTTCAAGAGGAGAATGGTGGAGTATTCCACATGCTTAAAATAAGCATCTTGATGGGGATTAGTGGGACTCTTAGGCAAGATGTCAGCTCTGAGCATAAGCACCTGCTTTGAAGTCATAACATTGACCATCATGTTGAATAGGAGCTGCTCTCCAGAGATTCAGAAGTCTCTTCTGGACTTCTCTTAGAAATTCCAGCAATCTTCTGAATGTACCACAAATACAGTATTGTATTTAGGAGCTGTAGTTTTTCCCCAAAAGAAGATTCCTGAAGAAGGGTCTGAATAAGGGTTTCATTTAAATAGAAAGCTATGCCATTGGCATATCCTGAATTAGTCCATGGATCCTTCTAGATCTAGATACTGGCAAGGAGCAAAGGCGTCTTTTGGAGACTCCTGGAAATTCCAAGGATTGAACTAAATCAGAATATTTTTGGTGAAGTGACAACCTACCAGTTTGTTTAAAAGTGGGCCTCCCCAAGTTAGGGGTGTGCTTGTTGTCAAATATTTATTGTATTTTTATTTATGGTGGCTTATATTCCCAGTCATCCATTTTGGGAGGATCTTTTATGCTGAAGGGCAAGATATAAATAATTGCAATAAATCATGAATAAAGGAGAGGCCAGAAGAGATAGGAGGAAAGTAAAAGTAAAGACTTCCTTGAGGCTAGCTCAGCTCCAAATAATTTCACGGTCATGCCAAAGAAGTTTGCTTGCCAACATTGCAAGAGTTTATGTTATGTTATTTTTATTCCATTTCTCTACAGTATATAAATATTCATAAATAAATATTTATTTTTAAATAAATATTGGATTATTAAAAAGTAAATAATTATAAAATAAAAAAATTATTGCAAATAGATACATTCAGAAATACATATTTAATGATAAATGTTGTGATTGCCTTCTTCCAGGATGTTTTCTCAACTTCCACCCTAGTCTACTCCCCACCTTGGGTTTACTAGTGACCTCCCAGCTAGGAATAAACCAGTCTGGCCTGCTTAGCTTTTTCAAGATCAGGGACGTCCCTCTGCTGGGGACCATAGCAGAGAGGACTTTTCTCTTCCTCTCTGTCTTCCTCTCCTCTAGCTGAATACCGAGAGGGGACCTGGCTGAGAGAAAAGCATTGTGGGTAGCAGGAGAAAAACGATGGTCCTCTTCCCCTTTCTTGTGGATTCAAAAGACTTTGAAATTTAACCTCCCTGCTCTGCACTCATTTTGCATCCTGGATGTCCTGAAAAGCTTCTGGTTCCCAAAATCAGAGGTTGCCCTCCAAATGTTTTCAGCTGCACCTACTCCCCTCCCTCAACATTAGTGATATCGGCTGGAGATGATTGGAACCAGCGGCATCGGGTTGCCTGGCCTTGCAGTAGAGAAACCTTGGAAATGCCTTGTTGTGGAAAAACAGTCTCCCCAGATATGGTGTCCTCTAGAGCAGTGTTTCTCAACCTTGGCAGCTTGAAGATGGGTGGACTTCAACTCCCATGCATGCTGGCTGGGGAATTCTGGGAGTTGAAGTCCACCCATCTTCAAGCTGCCAAGGTTGAGAGACACTGCTCTAGCTGTTTTACCATCCACTCCCGTGGATCCCATGCTGGAGAAGGCTGCTGAGAAATAAGTTGAAGGAGACACTGTATAATCAGATGGCTTAGATCAAGCAGTACGTTGTGCCAAGGTCTTGTTTGTGCTGAAGCTACAAATCAGGTTCTTCTCGTTGTCAGAGCCCAGCTTTGTGGGACAAGGAGAAAAATGGCAGCCACTTGCTCCGGAAGTCTTTAGAATATTCCTCCTCCAGCGACGAAATCTGCAGCAGCGACGAGGATGATGGGGGTGACAGACACATAAGGTTGGCTCTCCCAATCTTCAGCCTCCAGCCACAGATGACTGACTTAACAGTTAATAGTCTATGAATAGCTCGGTTTGCTTCTTGTTGCCCAGGGAGGATACATTTTAGTGGTTCCAGATCAGCAATTAAGCAACATCTGGAAGGACAGGAAGGCTTGGCTTCCCACCCACACCCTTGCTAGGGTGGGATGTTAATGGAGCCTGGCATGTATTGCGGGGTGTCAGCCTTCCCAAGTTGACCAGACAGGAAACACGACCAGATGAGCTAATTCTACTTTAGTGTAAAGCTACATTAATAGAATCTTGCAAGATTGAAAGTACAAATCTCCCGCCGCCTCCTTTACAGCCCGAGAAACTAGAGAGGGTCCCTTCTGAGCCTCTTGCTCCACCCATTATGCAGCTGTGGGCTATGCTCCCTCTTATCTGACTGTTCAAGGTCTTTCTCGCATACCATTACAGAGGGATAGGTTGGTAAGATGGTTTTTACAGCAGCCTCGACTTGCTTCTTTTAATTGACTGATTGTCTATTATACTTTATCTTTTGTTTGCCACCCAGAGTTCCACTGGTAGATGGGTGGCTCTATAAATTTGTTAAATGCATACATGCAATGTATGCGCTTCCGTCCAAGTGGAAGATTGAAGCTAGATCCTTCCAGCTGCAGAAAATCTTATAAAATAGCTGCCTCCAATTCTGCAAGTGTTGCACTGCAGCTGCCACCATTCCCATTGGAAACCCTTGTGTGCATCATAGGAGTTGGAGTCCAAGGTTTTTGGAAATAGGCGGAAAGCTCCTCTAAGGGCTTCTTAGGCCATTAATGTAATGTTTACTAAAGCAGAATCTTTTACTCTGTTGATTTGCTTCTTTGCGTGAATTATGACATGATGGCCTGAATCTCCCCTCCCCTGGCTCTTGTTATTGATTTAAAGTAGTGTCAGGGCCAGCCAAGAACAACAACGAGTCAGTGCATTCAAAACTCCAGTTCTTTATTGCTCTTACCGTACAGACAGAATCTTGCCAGACTAAAGCTACTCTAACTAACCTAAGCACAAATAACCTGGGAGACTCTAGGGCAGGGCAACCCTGAACCTCTTTACTTTCCCAGAAACACTTTCCAGACTGTGAGTCCTCTTATCTCCTTGGAATGCGCTCTTTACTTTCCCAGAAACACTTTCTGGACTGTGAGTCCTCTTATCTCCTTGGAATGCGCTCCCTCCTGCCTGAGAACCAGCGGCAGCACCGAAATCCACCACAGTAGAGACAGGAAGGCTGAGAGGGAGCACCACTGTCGTAGGAGTGGTGGGTTTTGGCATGTGCTGCGTCAAAGATCTGGAAGAATGTTAACAAAAAGACCTCCAAGGATCTGTGGGGTCCAGTAAAGAAGAAAAGAACAAGGGACACTCTCAGTTGTCCATGGAAAATGTCCAGGAGAAACAGGACGGGGTTATTGCTTATCAGTAGTCCCTTTGAGTGCAAATGGTGTCATTACATTTCTCTCCTCTGTATTCTCAGTGGCCTCCCAACAGTTTCCATCACTAAAAAACAATACTTAACTTACACCTTAAAATCCCATAGTAGAAATATCAGTAGACACTAGCATTATGCTTTGTTATGTACGTTTTATTATTTCTTTTTAGTAAAATAACTTGTTCAGGGAGAAAGCGATCGCGTTAGGGTGCTACGATCTCCATCCGAGAGGTGGCCACGTGTCCTTTGATCCCCTTGTGTTGCAGGCCTTGAGGGCAGATTTCACACATGTGCTGGGTGGAATCCATCCAAGAGTGGATACGATGCATATGATACCTTTTAATTCCACGTAGAGAGTACTGAATTTCAAATGGAGTAGCGCACATTTGATGTGTCTTTCAATGGTTGGGTTTCCCTACAATGAGCACAGCTGTAGGATCTGACCCTCCCTTCTTTAATAGCTGCTTCTATGCTGAATGCAGATGAGTGTGCTCTTTCAAAGGTGCTCGCGTAACCATCTGCAAGCCGCGCATCCATTCTTTACTTGGGAAAAGGAGGCCCCCTGTGATCAAAAAGTGATAGGACAGTAAAGTATGCGGGTCCTTCTGAGAAAAGCTCAATGCTGACTGGGGGCGAAGGGGGGTGGAAGACACATGCTTTGCTTAGAAAAGTTCCAGATTTAAATCCTGGGGGTTTCTAGTTAAAAAGATTTTGAGAATTAAATGCTAAATATACGCCTGTCCTATAGGGTTATCAGACCTGGCTGGCGAAATTCTACAAAACCACTAGTGGGCAGCAGAGAGATACAGAGAACCACTTATCTTTTGCTCCCATCTAGTGGTCATCAAGGGGCGTGGTGGCTCAGCGGGTAAGATGCCAGGCTTGTCGATCCGAAGATCACAAGTTCGGAGGTTCGAATCCCTAGCCCTGCGTGCGGAGTGAGCTCCCGCACTCGCTCCAGCTCTTGCCAACCTAGCAATTCGAAAGCATGAAAATGCAAGTAGATGAAGAGGTACCACTTCGGTGGGATGGGAACAGCGTTCCACGCGCGTCATGCAGCCACATGACCACGGAAGCGTCTTCGGACAACGCTGGCTCTTCGGCTAACAAACGGAGATGAGCACCGGCCCCTGGAGTCGGACACGACTGCACAAATGTGCGGGGGGAACCTTTACCTTTAGTGGTCATCTGGAATTTCGAAGCCCGAATCTGATAGCCCTACCTCTCTGTTTGAAATTTTGGAAAGCCGGTGTCAGTCAGGCTTTCCCCAGCATCTGCCCTTCTGATGTTTTGGACTACAGTTCCTATCATTTCTGAAATTGTTGACCTTGCTAGTTGGACTGTTGGGTGTTGTGGTTGATAACATCTGGCAGGCTTCTTGGAGGTTGAACAGGCTTGTCTGCTTTCTGATGTAAACGTGAGATGACATTAATGGGTTTGGTGTTGGGTGCAGCTGTTTCTCAATGTTTTTATTTTTAATGCGTGTGTGGTTTTTCCTTTTGCGTTTTTCTTGGAGGGTTTTAAAAATGTATTTATTTTCCTCTCCTTCTCCTGCACTAATTGGAATTTGTTACTAGGCAACCGCTCAGCAACGGAGTGACCGCGTTCTCAAGGGCAAGGGTTGCTGACGGGATCGAACTGAATTCTCCGTGCGTTGTAACAGATCGGAAGGTAATCCTCTGCGATGGTTGCAAAGGAGCTCCGGTTTGTGCGTAAAAATGGAGAAGTCATGTTCCCTTCTGCAAAGTTTGTAACTTAGCTTGACCCATTTATTTATTTACTTACTTACTTACTTACTTATTTATTTTCTATCCCGCCTTTATTATTTTTATAAATAACTCAAGGCGGCGAACATACCTAATACTCCTTCCTCCTCCTATTTTTCCCACAACAACAACCCTGTGAGGTAAGCTGGGCTGAGAGAGAGTGACTGGCCCAAGGTCACCCAGCCGGCTTTCATGCCAAAGGCGGGACTAGAACTCTCAGTCTCCTGGTTTGCCATTGGCTCCTTCCTAGGGCTGAGAGAGAGTGACTGGCCCAAGGTCACCAAGCCGGCTTTCATGCCTAAGGTGGGACCAGATCTCACAGACTCCTGGTTTCTAGCCCATTGCCTTAACCACTAGACCAAACTGGCTCTATTATAAGCACCTGCACACACTTTTACTGTAGAAATTACCCTGTGTTGCAAAATCCCCTTTTCTCTCTCAGACCCCCTTGGGCTCTGAGAGAGAAAGAAGAGAAACTAGCTCAGGAGAATTTAATTCATGATCGCCCATTCCCCAATGCAGCAACCTCTGAATTGTTCTTTTTGGATTTATGGTCCCACCAGAATCTGCAGCTTCTCTTTTCATCTGCTTGAAAGCAGGAAGATATAGAAAGGAAAAGAATTCTTATAAAAGGACAAGAACATCTATCCATACTTTTTAGATTCAATTCCCTAGGTACTCTCACTTTGGAACAAGCACACTAAATCTCCACGGTAGCCAGATCTTATCCCTTTTGCTTCGAATAATCAGATTAAGAGGAAGGGAATTATGGAAGGTTATGAAGTCAGATTAAATGCTTGGGAGATCAGGGCTTCCTTTAAACTTCTTTAGCCCACTTAAAACATCCCAGATTTAAAGAAAAACTCCTTAGAACATTTTTGTTTTATATTGCTACAGCAAATCTAATATGCATGCATAAGAGATGTTCCTGTTTTATCCAAGCATCCTTCTCTTTTTTTTTCTGAAGTCAACAACCAGTAAACGTTGCATAATTATGATGATTTTTATCCCAATGTTGTTTCTTCCCAGTCTCCTCCGTGTTTCCATATTTTCCCAGTTAGCAATTTGGCTTTGAAAACTTTGTTTCACCTCTGGATTCACGGTGCTGTCTGCCAGCGTACCTGCTGGCATCTGCAAACGCTTTGTTCCAGCCAGTTGTTTATCTCTTATAGCAAACTGCATGGCAGACAGTTTCTGTCTTTTGTGCCAGCAATAAACCATCTCTCTGGGTTGCGGCTTCAACGGAGCTTGGAGGGGAAGAGGCAGCATAGCATTAACTGCAGTTGCATCCATCTTGGCTCTGCATAGGAGGCCCAATGTTTCCAGAATTGCCAGACCTTCAAATCCAGAGCTCTCATGGGATTCTAAAGCTGAAAGGATTCAGAGGTTATCAAAGCCAGAGTCAGGCCCGTAGCCAAGCTGTTAGTGGCTTAAGTTTGCAGGCCTAGTTCAATATGAAACAGCCGCATTCTAATAAAAGGCAATCCAGTGTGTCTGCGGTGAAATTGTTCTTCACACATTCCAATAGAAATAGAACATATCCCATGCCCGCTTCTCCTGGCATTCATGGCAGCTCACAAATACAATCTGAAGAAGAAGGAAAAGGAGGTCCATTTCAATAGCAAGAGAAGCCCACGATTGACTTTCTTGATTTCATTGCCAAAGATTTTGTGAAAAATAAGGGGCCATACCTCTTGCTGCTTTCTCAACATTTGGCAAGAGTTCTCTTCCTTCCAGCTCACTCCAGACTTTAAAATCATTTTGGAAAAGCCCTTCTCCACTCAGCCCCCATTCTAACACCTGGAAGAAAGAACTAAGGACTCTCAGTTACAGATGTGAACAAGCAATGCAATGCTGTCGATGAGACAAGAAGTCTTCCCATTTGAATGCTATTTTCCTGACATGCTAGGGTGTCTTTGCCTCTTGATCTCAGGCAATTGAGAGGATAGATATGCTGGTGGACAACTTTGAAGATGAACATCACAGGATGCCCACAGACCATGGCAGGGTCTTCTGAAGCATGTGTGTCCACCAGCATCCCGTTTTCATCACCGTATTATTTTATTCCATTCCCCTGACACACAAAGTCTTGACATTTCGGCCATAATGGGATCTTCATTAACTTTGATGTAGGGTAGAGATTTGGAAAAGTTGCCAACATTTGTTTCCCTAAGTGCTGCCACAAACAGGAAGAAAGAATGGGTGGGGGGGGGGCACATAACACATCCCTAACTCTGGTTGCAAGCTGGGTGTTCAATTTGTTCTTTGGTGCAGGATTACGCTGCGGGGAAACGTGGCTGCGGCACACATGAAGGACTCTGGAACATGAACAACCAGAATTACCTACTTCCCGATCTCCTCCAACAGAGTCAGATTTCCGACTGTTCAGCAAACTGGCTGAAAACTGCTGGTCAGGAACTTCAGAACAACCCCCCTGCTAACAAGGTCAAGGCTCCTAAACCAGTAAAGAATATTAAACTTCAAAGTCTGGGTTTTTAAAATGGGGGATTATGGACCCCTGGGGGCCAGAGCATCCTATGTGCATGGGGGAGAGATGGTAGGGAACTGAGTGGTGAATTGTCTAACACAGAGCGTTCCAAACTTTTCATGTTGGTGACACACTTTTTAGACATGCATCATTTCGCGACACACTCTTACAGCAGGGCATCATTTCGCGACACACTCTTACAGCAGGGCACAAGGCAGGCACTAGGACCTGTGCGGAATCACAGCAGGTTTGGAGGCAGCCAGGCCCAAGGCAGGCACTAGGACCTGCGTGGAATCCTGGCAGGTCTGGGAGGCAGCAGCAGCCGCGACACACCCAGACACTGCAGCCGACACACTAACGTGTGGCGACACACAGTTTGGAAAGCTCTGCTCTAGTTGGTTTCCTCATTCAGAGTCTGGTGCTGGCGTAATAGCTTTGCATCTTTCATCGCTTGTCCCAATTCCCATACATAATGACAATATAATAGAATGAGGCACCTTCTGAGTTCATCATGCAAACCTGTTACTTTATTAGGAGTAAGGACATTACATGAAAAGAGAAAAAGAAGTTGGTTAGGGCTACAGGATGAGCAATAAAGCTGAGAAGCAGAAGAGATACACTGCAGGAGAAAAAGACCTAACTCAGAGCTTTCCAAACTTTTCATGTTGGTGACACACTTTTTAGACATGCATCATTTCGCGACACACTCTTACAGCAGGGCACAAGGCAGGCACTAGGACCTGTGCGGAATCACAGCAGGTTTGGAGGCAGCCAGGCACAAGGCAGGCACTAGGACCTGCGTGGAATCCTGGCAGGGTTCAGAGGCGGCGGCAGCCGCGACACACCCAGACACTGAGGCCGACACATTAATGTGTCGCGACACACAGTTTGGAAAGCTCTGGTCTAACAGTTGCAAGGCTCTGTTGAAATGCAAGGCGAGATGGGGCCAAAGCTGTGCGTTGAGAAGTCATGCATCTGCGTTACTCTTGATGAGAAATTCCATCCAGCTGAAGGAACTGTTTTGCTTTTGCTATTGTAACCCCTTGCTAATTTCCTGGGGATTTATCAGATCTACTTCCTGCTCCTTCCCCTATTCTAGGTCCGTTATCCACATCCATTTTTGTCATTTAAAGATGGAGTAGAAAGTGGTGGAGCCAATCTCTTCTATCTTGCTCCTAAGTAGAATATGACTCAATCCTTAGCCCATGGTGGCGTCTCTTTTCCATATTACCCTGTTGGGTTTTGAGTGGCCTGGGCTGGATGGACTCCAATTGCTGATCCTTATTGTAGCAGCAAAAACAGCAGTTACATTTCAAGGCTGCACCCCCAAGGAGTCAAGCAAAGTGTGTAAGATCTCGCAAGGTTGAGTACTACCTTCAGAATATCCAATCCACCTGTTGCGGCTCTGGTACCATTGCTGCAAACAGTTGCAGGTATATATCCCTTGATTTCTTTTTTTTGTTCTTATTTTTATGATAGGCACTGAACACCGACAGTACCCCTTCCAAAAATAGTTCCTCCTCTACATCATCTTTCACATCATTCATTGATCCAAGGCTTCTCCAAATCTCACCACCTTCCAGTCCAGCTGGACCAAACTGTGGTTCCCGTGAGTATAGACAAGGTCATGCCTGCCTCTTTTATCATGTGGGTTGAACTATAATTTCTGGCATCCGGGATGGGGCCAAAGCTCAGCGGTAGAATATATGGCAGCTTCCTGGACGTCAGCAGCCGGCGTGGAGCGAGGCATTCTGGGACATGTAGTCCGATGCCTGCAGCTGAAGAGCTGGTTCCCTTCCCCTCTCCCTATCATGCGGTAAAATTTGTAATGATGTATAATTGATATGTAATTGAATGTTGTAAGCCGCCTAGAGTCCTCCAGTAGGGAGGGGATAGGCAGGGTATAAATAAGACAAACAAACAAACAAACAAATAAATAAATAAATAAATAAGCTTTGTTCACAAAGAATTTCAAGACCAGTCCCCAGAATCTTCAGAGTTAGTTGGAAAGACTCTTATTCCCATCATTGTCAAGCTCCAGATAGGTGGGCAAGGCCAAGGAAGCAAGAACTGCCCAAATTTCAGTAAAGGTAGAGCTATTCTGTGGTAAATGCAGAACTTGGAAACTGTAGTAAGAATTTCCCGGCCTCATTTATAGGGAATTATTTCAGGCAGAATCTCTTTGAATTATTTGAAATGCTTCTTCCTGGATTTCTGGCCACCTGAACTCGGTTGTCATTTATGAGATAGCTGCCAAGAGACTCATGTTCTTTCTCTTGATTGTTTATGTCTGCTCTCTCTCCCATTCTTCTCCCTGCCTCTCCACAATCTCTCACAGTCATAACCATCATCATAATTGATACCACTGTTATTAGAAAAGAGAATATAGATGTCATGGACCTTTCTATGCTGCACACTCAGGCCAAACAGCTATTTTCACAACTCTCCTCTGCTTTTCCTCCCAGCGTCCAACGTGAAAATGGAGCCCACCAGCCGGCAAAATGCAAGAAAAGGTTCTGTGGTCAACGTGAATCCTACAAATATCCGGCCGCAGAGTGACAGCCCTGAAATCCGCAAATATAAAAAGAAGTTCAATTCAGAGATCTTGTGTTCTGCACTGTGGGGTAAGTAACCTGATCTGAAGCAGAGACAGATTCTAGCAAACAGGGTCAGAACATTGCCCTTTCAGCTGATGTAGGACACACAATTTTGAATTTTGAGCTCAAATATGCCACACGTTGCCTCATTCCTGCTCAGACTGGTTTGGTTTTGCCTTAGTACATTGCGTTATCCATGGTTTAAGGATCAGCATTATGTATGAATCCAGGCATTATGCCCTACTCAACAAACTATGGTTAAGCCATGGCTTAGTATAATATCTGGACCCAGTCACTGAATGCTAGGGTGACAGGAGAGATGGATGTTCAGTCAAAGGAACCATTCTTGAGCGCTAAGAGCTAGAGAGAAGACATTGCACTAGGAAGATGATGTCTCTACTGGCTTATATCTTCCTTGAACATCAGCAAGGTGTTGCTCTACACAGTTCTTGCTTCTTTTTCTCATGTAAAACTAAGAAATGAAAGGTCTTGTGCATCCATTGTAAGCAAGAACCTGGGGCTATCGCCCTGTTTCTGGTGGAGAAATTGAGAGTAGTGAAGGAGGTCTGGAGCCGTGACTTCTTCCAGGCGTCTTCTCTCAGGGTGCTCATCTGGATACATCTACTTCCCACAATTTTGGAATGTACTGTGGGCAGCTGATGGTCACACTGGTTTCCTATCTCAAAGTTCAATATTCCATATACAGGACTACACTGTCTGTGGTTTAAGGATCCATTCTTGGTACTGATCTTGTGATTCTCCACCAGCTTTAATTTTCCATCTTTCTGACATCAAGCAACTCAGCGACCGGCTTCACAAAGCTGGTACAATATTTTGCCCATGCCCTTCTGCTTTGACTTAAGTCTTAAATGAGAAACAAAATAAATGAATGAAATGCAAGGAAGAAATTATCCCAGGAAATGTAAATTTACAGTTTACAGCTCTCTGGGTTTCATTTGATGTATGTTTGGAAGAGGCCAAGATTTTAAATTAAGAACAGAACAGCATAGCAAAGCTGGTAATGATATGTGTGCTGAGGTGGAGAACGCGATCTGCTTATCAGCCTCTTGCTAGTAGCTTCCCTTTCCTCCCCACCCCAACTCCACGCTGCACAATTCCTTCTTTTTTTCATTCTTTCCATCACGACACTCCTTATCAACCATATCAACATGGTCCAACCTAATGGAAACCTCATCTCCTTCAGCTGTCCGCTTGAATCTGCAACCCATCAGCATTTTCTCTGATCCAAAAATTTGCTGGCAGGCACACTCTTTTCTTGGGGTTTTCAGGGCTATTTTACTTTACTTTACTAAACCATGGTTAAAGAAAAAATGGGAGCTTCCTACAGTGAGCAGACCCAGCCAAAAGACCCGTTCCAAAGATCGCTGGTAGTCCATACTGTGTTCTTGCATGTCAACAGGAGTGAATTTACTGGTGGGGTCTGAAAACGGATTGTGGCTTCTAGACCGCAGTGGACAAGGTCGTGTTTACTCCTTGATAAGCAGAAGACGCTTTCAACAGATGGATGTGCTGGAAGGATTGAACGTGCTAATCACCATCTCAGGTTGGTTTGCCGTCTAAAAACTTCTGACCTAACATACAATACCAAGCAGTGAGAGAGGGGGAGGATTAGACCACAAACTCGATTATAAAACCTTCTCCGCTTTTGCCAAACCTTATATAATTGCCTCCTAGTACTGCGTGTTCGGGGGCTTCCTTAAAATGTGGTTTCCAACATCACTTAAGTATCCCAGACTCTTAAAAGTGGCTTCTGACGTTAAATAGCATCAATTGGGCTGGATTTCTTTCTTTAGTGAGAATTGCATCCCTGCTCTGAAAACAGATAATGGCAGAAAAATGCTATTAAATTGTTCTTCTTGGCGTCAAGATGCGTCAAGGCTTGTACCACTGTTCTGAAAATTATGGATTGAAATCTGTAAAGGAAAATAGGTTGTTGTTTTTTTTGGTGGGGGGAACGTGAGAGTGGGTAGGATTGACATGTAGCCTGGATCCCTGCTAGAGAGCCAGGGAGATGGCCTTGGAAAAAACAGACAGAGATGACAATTGCAAAGATGTGCTTTAAGCCCAGGAAACAGAATGTGTGACTAAGAAGCTAAGTCTTACTCCTCCCTAATTCACTGGAGTATAAGAGAGTATAAGAGAGAGTGGGGAGAAAATTCAGTTAAGCTTTCAAGATTCTGTTACTATAACCCAGCCTTTCTCAACTTTTTGACCCTGGAGGAACCCTTGAAATATTTTTCAGGCCTCAGGGAACTCCTGCACATTGAGGCTCAAATATAAACCAGAAGTTACAAAATTATTTTATTGGTTTCACGTGTAGGCCTGTATATATGCATAAACAGTGTTCGTAAACTAAAAATAAAGCATGAAACGTACCTCTTTAATCTGAAGTTACCCGAATATGAAATAATTTTTAAATAAATAATAATCTCCCGGTGAACCCCTAGTGACCTCTCACGGAACCCTGGTTGAGAAACCCTGCTATAACCTATATCAATAAAGTAGAGTTCCAGCCAGACCAGCGGTCTCTGTTTCCTGACCTGGCCCTCCTGAAAGGGCTGACAATTCTACACAGCGATGATTTTGACTAGAAAAAGCTTTTTGTAAAAGACTGTGCAGATGTTCAGGAGACACAGAACTCTCCATCGCAAGCATGGAAAAGCAATTATTAAGCCATTCCGTCTTCTGCCATACGAAATGACCTCACTTACATAGTTGCAGAAATGGCCCGGCTTGCTGTTGCTAGGAACCAGTCATACGTTCAACACAGGCAGAATACAAGCACACAACCATCCATGAAGACCTGAAAGTAAACCCTCAACTTCTAAAAAAAAAAAAAAAACACCCTGATTTTTAAAGCTAGATGAATTCACCAAAATCAGATGGATCAAATGGGTTGGATGTGAAAGAAGAAATGATGCACGATGTCTTATTAAGAATAGGAAGGTTGCCTTACGGTGCTGAATAAAGGGGCTGCTGTGATGCAGATGAACACATTGGTTTGGAGATACAAATGATCAGTTTCACATGGGAGATTGGCGCTAAGAAGACCCTTTGTGAGGGGGGTGAAGTTGGGAAAGGTAGCTGCAGCCAGGCAGAAACACTTCTCAACCCATTTCCCTCATACATTCATTCACTAACCCAGGGGTCCCCAACCATTTTGGCGCCAGGGACCGGTTTCAAAAGACAATTCTTCCGTGGACCGGGGGCAGGGTTTGCGGGCGGGAGCCAATCGTGCACACCGGGGGGCGGGGTTTGTGGGCGGGAGCCAATCACAAGCACTGGGGGCGGGATTTGCAGGTGGGAGCCAATCGTGTGGAAGGGGGCGGGGTTTGTGGGCGGGAGCCAATCACAAGCACTGGGGGCGGGATTTGCAGGTGGGAGCCAATCGTGTGGAAGGGGGCGGGGTTTGTGGGCGGGAGCCCCGCAGCCCAGTTCCTAACAGGCTGCGGCCCACTAGTGGGCCACAGCGCACTGGTTGGGGACCCCTGCACTAACCCACAATGTTACTCAGAAGCATCCAAACTGGTGTTCCAGCTGCCTGTAATAATTGAGCCACACCCTGGTGTTTTCAAGGACAAGAGGCAGCCTCACCCCGCCCAGGCTCTTAGATCACAAAAACAAATGCTAAGGCAGAGTGGGAAGGGGTGTGTGTAGAAGGAAAGGTGATAAGCAAACGGCATACAGTGGGGGAAGCGGAGGTGACGACTGAAGATTGGCAACTATTACAAGCGGGCAAGAGGACTTGGATAGGAGCACCGTATCCTGGTGGGAGTCCTGCCTGGAGCTATGCCGGGAGCTCAGTAGCAACTAGCAGAGGAGCAACTACATTGAAGCAGCGCCTCAGCCCAACTAGCGAAAGAACTTTTGGAAAAGGCCAAGGTTGTATGCTACTTTATAGACTTTGAGACTTTTGTTGAACTGAGTATTAAAAGACTGAGTATTAAAGATGTGCAAGGGGCGTGGTGGCTCAGCGGGTAAGATGCCAGGCTTGTTGATCGGAAGATCCCAAGTTTGGAGGTTCGAATCCCTAGCCCCGCGTGACGGAGTGAGCTCCTGCACTCGCCCCAGCTCTTGCCAACCTAGCAATTCGAAAGCATGCAAATGCAAGTAGATGAATAGGTGCCACTTCAGTGGGATGGTAACAGAGTTCCACGCACATCATGCCGGCTACATGACCGCGGAAGCATCTTCGGACAATGCTGGCTCTTCGGCTAAGAAATGGAGATGAGCACCGGCCCCTAGAGTTGGACACAACTGTGCAGGGGAAACCTTTACTTTATTAAATATGTATTTACATGGCAACAGCAACTTGCAAGTCCTAGATGGATGGAGTTGACCCAGAGTAATAGCCTGTTGTTGGGGAAGGTGTGTGCTGCAATAAAGCATTGTGTACAGATTTGCTATGCTGTGGTGTGTCCAGTCCCTGGGAAACAAAGAACCCTCAAACCCTTCTTTTAAAATTTGGCTCATCTTACAAAAGCTTGATTGAATGCTGTTGATGCATAAACCTAACCAAGCTTGCAGATGTTCCCCATAGAGGAGCACAGTTGCTATAAAAATGCATGAGTTGTGTTGATCCAGGGACAGAGCATATGTTTTGCAAAAGATCCTAGATTTGGTCTCTGGTGCCCTCACTTGAAATGTTCTTATCTAAGGCAATCTTGCAAAGATCTCTCTCTGAATCTTCAGAGAGTAGTTGCTACTCAGAGTAGACAGCACTGGCTCAGATAAGGCAACTGACCATGATGCTCCTCATCAAAACTACATGGACCTTCCTGCTGGACCTGTGATGTGACCCAGCTTAGGACTACCATGACAGTGATGTAGTTGACCGCAGAAGTAAATTTTAACATGCTCCTTTTTTTGTTTCTGTTCCAACCCGTGCAGGCAAAAAGAATAAGCTACGGGTATATTATTTGTCTTGGCTACGAAACAAGATCTTGCGGAACGACCCTGATGTGGAGAAACGACAAGGCTGGGTGTCAGTGGGCGACTTAGAAGGCTGTATACACTACAAAGTTGGTGAGGATCTTCCCTTTCCTGCCAGGGCACTGAGGGGCAATTGAACACAGTTAAAATGAGGGTCAGGCAAAATGGGGCTCATTCCTTCAAGCCTATTTTGGATTTCAGGAGACCCAAATATCAGGCTAGATGAAACGTCCAAGCTTTGAACCTCCTTTACTCCACCAAGGTCCTCCCATCCCTCAGTACTTAAACACACTCCCCCATCTCTTTATTTCTCCTTTAATTTATGAGCAAGTATGGTGACAACAAGAAGAGAAGCATCTTTCCTGTCCCCTTCCCATCGTTATCCAGATAATAGAAGTCACCACAGGCTTTTGGAAGTTCTGGGAGTTGATCGTCAAATTAGCTTCATCTCTCCAAAACTACCCAGTGTTCCACAACTCAGCCTTTCTCAGTCTTCCCATCTTCCATGCCCTCAAGATGTGTTGAACCAACTCCCATCATCTTCAGACAGCACCACTGGAGATTATGGGGATTGAAATCCAACACATCTGGTGGGCATCCAGTTGGAAGAGGCTTGTGGAACAGATTCTTGAAGAGCATGTTGAACATTGCTGGCCAGCCTGATACCCCATAGATGTATTGGACTATTATGTGCATGTGAGATGCAGAAGAAATGCACAGCAGCAATTGTCATGGTAGAAACATATGACAGAAACCAGTCTCTTTACATTTATTGGCACAGTCTAGATCTGGAGGTTAATACAACCCTTGTTTGTACAAAGCAGGATTCCAGGATATATCTTACATCTATATACAGTATGCCGAGACAGGTTATTTGCACACAATCTGTAGAATGAGACTCAGGCTATTGAGATAATATCTTACCAAGATTTATATTATCGTTGATGTTCTGTTTTTAACATAAGTCATTACATAATGACTCTGCTAGGGCTTGATTACTTTCAGCTCATTTCAGCTTTGAATTATTCCTGAATTATTATATAAATCAGGAGCTGCAGTAGATCTAGGGGTTGGAATCCTAGGATAAGTAATCATGTAAACAGACCAAGGTCTTTGCATAACCCTCAGCTATCTAGGGCATCGTAGATCAAATCCCATTGCATTCACAGTAGATCAACATCCTGTTACGTTGAGCTGCATGCTCTTGCTGTTTAAGCAGTGATTTAGAATGTTCTTCCACTCTTTATGCCTAGCCAATTAAAAAAGAAATGATTGCTTTCTAGTGAAATACGAGAGGATCAAGTTTCTTGTGATTGCTGTGAAGAATTCAGTTGAAGTCTATGCCTGGGCTCCCAAGCCGTATCATAAATTTATGGCTTTTAAGGTAAATGGTAGAACGTAGAACGTAAACCAATTTAATTAGTGCCTTCTTTTTGAGGATCCTTGTGAATATTTGACTTGTGATGGAGGCTAAGGAACTTGACAGACAGGATTTTCAACAGCCATCAAATTGCACTTCAGCAGATTTGTGGATTTGTGGATGGGGCAGTTGTGGTAGGAAAGTGGCATAAATCTGTACTGTAGATTTACCCAAACTCTCAACTGACTTTCTTTTCAACCTATATCTGCCTTTCTATATCAACTCTGTCTCTATTTTTTTCTGTCTGTACTTCCCTTTTTTCTAGCTGCTTGGCAAGAAAGTTGGAGCACGCATAAACATGTAGTGGTGTCAAGATCAGCAAGATGGCGGGTGCAGTGTCACCATCCATGCCCCGCCCTTTTTGTACGGGCATCAATACCACATGTGCAATGCCATGCCCACTGTCTTGCACATTTGTCCCCCTGTGGATGCTCATGGTCACGTGACCTGCTCATACCCAAGTTCATAACTGCATGTCATCAGTATCCCAATAATAAAGCAAAATGTGTTGATTTCTCTCTCTCTCTCTGCAGTCTTTCACCTCACTTCCTCAAAAACCACTCTTGGTTGATTTGACTGTGGAGAATGGGCAGAGGCTGAAAGTTATCTATGGGTCAGCGGTTGGATTTCATGCTATTGATGTGGACTCTGGCTCAGTGTATGACCTATATTTGCCAACACACGTAAGTATCTCTCTTTGAGTCATTTTTAAGGATCATGACATCTGCATGGACCTTTTAGCCCATGCAGTTTAGATATAGACTCTGCTAGATGGTGGTGTAGCACTACAGATGTAACTATCCATCTTTATTGGTGAGGTTATCATTATCTAGGACATTTTCCCAGCTCAGGCATCCTCCAGATGTGTGGACTTCAAATCCCAGAATTCCTTGGCCATCAGGGCCTTTGCTGGGACTTCAAATCAACACACCTGAAGGGCGCCAGTTTGGGAGAGGTAGATTTTGAATATTTCTCCTGACTTCTTTGGATCTGTTTGGTTTTATCAAGTGATTCACACTAATGACCTTCTCCTCAGGTCATAAAAATTATGGTGATGATTAGCTTAGTGAAGCACTGAAAATACCTCTACTCTTTTTTTTCCCCTCTGTTGCACCTCTGGGAGAGGAGAAACATGAAGTCAAATCATCATGGCTGATGCAACCATCTGTAGAAGATCAGGGGAAGTCTATGAGGCTATCCCATCTTTTAAAATACTGCTTGCTGTTGCTTTTCTGCCATGGTGCTGTGCTGGGGAGAAGCTGTGAGTGGGTAGAAGTCAAATCTTTCTTGCCTACTCTTTTTCCTTCAGCTTTTTCTGTTTGCATTTTCTCCTGTCTAGTTTCCTGGCATTTTCTGGCATGGGCGTTAGATAAAGAATCTCAGCCATTGATTTAAAAAAAATCAATCACAAGCGCTACATAGTTCCAGATTCATTTTGGATGCTTCCTCTGAGCACATGCAAAATAAGCTGGTTTTAGGACAGGATGTGAAGAAAAAAAGAAAGAGGTCATCCGACGTCCTGAATAAAAAGTAAACCTGCAAGGGGAAAAGATAAATTTTTTTAAAGAAAAGATTTGGTTCAGTGGCAAACTCCCAATTTAATTATCTGCACGAGGAGCAATATTTCCCAGTCAAATGCCCTCAATATGGGGTCTCCCATAGGAGACTTGTGATTCCTATTTCGGCTCACTTGTCACCGTAAGATGGAATACACTAAAAATACACTTTCCCACAAGAGTGCAGAAATTGACGTGCGCGTGCTGTCCTCCTCCTGAGCTGTCGCTGTGACATGAATACTTCTCTTCTGAAAGTCCCCCCCCCATCCCAATTTGGAGCCAGCCTCTTTTAAAGCCGACAGACTGAACATAGACACCTTTCTTTCTCTTGTTGGTCTTCTTGCTTTGTGGTCCCCCGCTTTGATTGCTCATGCAGCTCAACCCAAGGCGGCATATTAAAATAGCTTTCCGGCTCTGGATCCCCATTCTGGTGTTGCGGATAGTTGCAGCAGAGACCCCAGACAACATGGGGGGGGCGAGTCCCGTACGTCTGGCAAGTAAAGTTTCGTGTAGTTTTCCTTATTTGTAAGGTTTACTTGGCACCAGACTGTGTGAAGGCCTTTCGGGAGGAAGAATGTGGGCCTGGGCCCTTTGCAGTTCTGACGTCCGTTCATTCTGTGAAAATGCTAGCTAGCGGGAGCCACCCCCTGACTTAATTAGATCCCGAGGATCTTCTTTCTCTCATATCGTAGGGGTGGGATTGTCTGCAGAATTAGTTTTACCTCCCGATTTTTTATAACCACAAAGCCCTCGCTTTATAGATGCTGCTACAAATCCTTTCTCTCTCTCTCTCTTGAGAAGTCTGCCAGGATCTGACAAGTTATATATTCTAAGTTGCTTAAAGCTCTTTGAAAATTTTATAGCATGAACTGTAAGTTCTGCATGTGAATGGATGTGGGCCAAATTGGATTGGTTTTTGTTTTTTTAACACTACTTGTTTCTCCTGTATGGGTTTTATCTGTGGGTTTTAAGGTGTCTTATATATAAGCCTCTGGATGACCTTCAAGCCATGTGTTTGTTCGTTTAGAGAAAGAGAAATAAGGCTGGAAAATGGCTGGAATTCAACCAGAGAACCAATGGGACTTATAGTATACTAAACAGGATTTTTCTCTGGTTCAAGCAGATTGGGGGGGGGGATGATGCTAGGGGAGAGGAATTAACATTGATTTAAATTCCAGGCCTCCTCAAAGGGGCTATTTGCTGTAGGTGAAAGGAGAAGGCAGATAAGGTCATGGGACCATGTCCCCACAAGGAGTATTGCATCTGGTGAGCTTTTCTTTAAAGCAGAGTTTCTCAACCATGGCAACTTGAAGATGTGTGGACTTCAACTCCCAGAATTCCCCAGCCAGCAGGGAGGGAATTCCACACTGGGAGTTGAAGTCCACACATCTTCAAGTTGCCAAGGTTGAGAAACACTGCTTTAAAGGAACCTGTGGGGAGCAGGGTGAATGCCAATCTTGAATGCCTTCCTTTCCCCAAACGTTGATTTTAAAAATAAAAAGAAAGATTAAGGGAAATCCATCCATAGACACTCCTTAGCATCCGGCTTGACCATCTCATATATAACGTCATGCAGAAAAAACATCTGCATTTTGTTGTTAATCAGTGTTCATTCCCTTTGATGAAAGTGGATTGAGTTTTGCACTCTCTTTCGAAGGAGGAGACCGCTCTGGTGGACTTCTCATGGGCGAGGTTCTTCTGTCCTTCTAGTGATGAGGTAGCCAAGAGGCAAGTGTGAATGCCCTCCCTTTGGATAATGATCTCTCCCCCAGTCAGCATTCTCCCTCGCTTCTCCGAAGTCTGTCAGACTTCTAAGAGACTCCAGATTGAGGCCCAGTGTTATTCTTGTATTTCACCAACTTTATGCTGTGCAGTCAAAAGGCAGAAAAACAGGCAATTCCACACCCACCCACACACTGAAGAGGTAAAAAGTAAGAATAAGGATGGAATGAAAAGGTGCATGTAATAAACTGAATAGTGGCCTCTTTCTTTCTGTCAAGGTGGGTCTAGGCCTATGAAAATGATGATGCTGAACTAGTAAAACAAAGAAAATAGTCTTGTAATGAAAATTGCTTTCCTGTTATTATTGCGCTGGTTGCGGATTTAAGGAACTAGAAGCCATATAGCATGTTTCAAAAACATGCAATGCATTAATTTCTTACCTACATCATCCCCCTCATATATTGGTAAATAAAATGCATACTGAACTCTTCTTCAACATTGCAATCCAGTGAGTCCCCTTTCTAAATCCTTCTTAGATCAGTTTCATGTTTCTATTTTTTCCCGTTTTCAGAAAGAACAGAAGTTCCATCAGATTCTGGTGAATTAATGCAAAGTTTTAAACAAAATCCTAATAAGTTATGTTAGGAAATGACTGAGAACAGAACTGAGAAACAAAAAGCTTATCATTAGGATAATCTTGGTCTGCCTGTGTGTTTTTATATAATCTGTTGCTTTATTGTCGTTTATTTTTAGACTGTTTTCTATAATTCTGTAATGTTGTTCATAAGAATTTTTAAATGGATAACTTCTATGCTAAAGTGCCCTTTACAATCATTTTTATAATGCTATTGCAAGTCCTATAGCATCCAAATTACTCTGTGGATTATTTATTTTCACAACATGATACTTACAGAATTCAAAGGGAAATACTGAACAGGAACTTACGGGCAATCTTTGATATTTAAAGAGGAATAAAAGAAACACCTTTTTCCAGATAGCAGCTAAATCTTGATATTAAAAAAGAAATTTCTTTCATTTGTATAAGCTCTGAACATGGAAGAAAGTACATAGACATTTTCAAAGAGATAAATCTTTTTCATTCCTCAGATCTCCAAGCTGGTTGGTTTTTAATGCTCTGTCATGACACCCAAATTGATGGACTGTACTTACTAAAGTTGTAACTTGCTCCGTGATGTAAATCTTCATAAAATATTATTCCAGATCCAGGGAAATATTCATCCACATGCTATTATCATTCTCCGTAATACCAGTGGACTGGAACTACTGCTCGCCTATGAAGATGAAGGAGTCTACCTTGACATTTATGGGCACTTCTCAAAAGAAAACATTTTGCAATGGGGAGAAATGCCCACATCAGTAGGTATGTATAAATGGACTGGGAGACACACGGAAATAGGTTCTGCGTCTATGTAGGAAAGTGTCACTGTTTGCAAACATGCTAATGTTTGCAGCTCCTCATCTGAACTTCTTTTGGGCACCTACCAAGCATGGGAGTGGAGAAACCACGTTTATTCTTGTTCCTTTGTAGAGCAATTCCATTCCATTTTCAATTTCAACTTATTACAATCAAGCAGAGTGCTCAGTGAATATATATATATATATATATATAAATCTATCTTAATAGATAATAAACCAAATAAAAGTTCAGACAAAGTTAAAATACATTTATAAAATCGAAGAGAATATTTGTAGCTCAGGGTTGAACTGTGGAGTCCTTGGTGCTCTCTGAGCCTTGTTGTTTTCTTGCAGACGTTTCATTGCCAGGCCAGGCAACATCTTCAGTGCGAAAAGGGAGTGGGACTTGCTCTCTGTTTATATACCCTGGCTTGTCCTGCCTGTGTTGTACCAAGGAGAGTACAACACCCCCACCAACACAGGCAGGACAAGCCAGGGTATATAAACAGAGAGCAAGTCCCACTCCCTTTTCGCACTGAAGATGTTGCCTAGCCTGGCAATGAAACGTCTGCAAGAAAACAACAAGGCTCAGAGAGCACCAAGGACTCCACATTTATAAAACAACCTAGCTAACATCTATGAGTGAGATCTTGGGTGCAGTCTCTATTTAAATTATAAAATAGACACTAAAATTATATGAAGTAGAATAACATCTAAAATTACAAAAAGTGATAACATCTAAAATTTAAATAAATTACACTTACATAGGATGCATTTGGCTAGTGGAAAATCGGCCCATCAGGCTCCGGCGGATCTTCCATGCTGCTACACCAAACTTAGCCCAGGCTTTCCCAAACTTTTGACCCTGGAGGAACCCTTGAAATATTTTTCAGGCCTCGGGGAAGCCCTGCACATTCAGGCTCAAATATGGGCCAAAAGTTATAAAACTACTATGTTCGTTTCATGAGTAGGCCTGTATGTATGCATTCACAATGTTCTTAAACTGAAAATAAAGAATGAAACCTACCTCTTTAAGGTGAAGTTGCCCGAACTTGAAATGATATTTTAAATAAATCATGATCTCCCAGGGAACCCCTAGTGACCTCTTGCAAAACCCTAGGGTGCCACGGAACCCTGGTTGAGAAACCCTGTCCTAGCCACATGTGCTGTAACAAAAGGTAGTTTGTCTATGAACAACATCTGGGCATACGCTGAGTGTGAGCGACCAGGATATCTTCTAATCAGAGGCAGAATGAATCTGGTTCAAAAAAAAAATCATTGGGAACGTGAACTATGATGACAATGGCAATCCCAAAGAGGAAGTAACACACAGCAACTTGCAAGTTGCCGTGTGTTACTTCCTCTTTGGGATTGCCGTTGTCATCATGGTTCACCTCCCCAATGATATTTTTTTAAAAGTAAGAATCAGAACAACAGGATATAATTAACACATGTCAAGACTATTCTCCTTCATGGCACGTTAGTGTTTAACGCTGTCCATATAATGGCACGTTCTTGCATCTGACAATCTAGCATTAGCAGCGTGGTGTGACGTTCTCAGAGATAAAAGAACTATTATCCAGGGAGGTTTAGAAGAGAAAAAAAATCCCAGCTGTGGGTATTGAGCCTGTTTGGAAGTTTAAAAAATATACTGGGGGAGGCAGGCTAGATTGCAGCTCACTATAATAATCTTGGAAGGCACCTGGAATGCTGTATTTTTTTTTCCTACCTTGGTACTATGTGCTGCTTCAAAGGCAGAACTCCGTTGGGGGAGTTGGGCGGTCATATAAATTTAAATAATAAATAAATAAATAAATTTGAGTTCTGTATTCAAGCAGAGGATTGCCTCTGAAACTGCTTCAGATCCAGGTCTGCTTTTTGAAAGGAAGAGCAAGGATGAAAGCCATGGAGATGGATTTGTGTAGTCAAACCCAAGATCGATGAGCCGTAATAAATGTTGAGCAAAAACAAAGATGGTTTTAGAAAAAAGACAGGGGATGAAAGAATAGCTTTTTTCTAAAAGTGTCATCTTTGTCTTTCCCTAAACAGCTCAAAGGGGCCTGTTTTCTTAGGAAACACTTTCCCAACTATGAATAGATATCCAGTCAAAGGTAAAAGCCATTCTGTTTCAGGAGGCTAATTCTGGCTTATTACAACCAGCTGCCACTTAATTAATGTTACCAATAGCATAAAATAATTTGCATTATTTTATAATACAAAGTGAGGGATAAATGATCAATATAGGGCAAGAAATGAAACATAGGGAGCTCTTAAGAATGTAAGGCAGACTAGACCTGTATAGTCAATCTAGTAATTGGAACAAGGAACCTTAACTCCAGAGGGAAATTAAAGTGGTGAAACTACAGTATTTAAGTTGTTGACTCTTCAAGAGAGGTAGAGCTGAAATGCAGGGTTTCGCTGGACAAGAGGCTGATACTTTGAAAACAAGACAGCAAGAATATCTTTGGAGACAGGTCTTTCTTGCTTCTTTCAGTTTGGATAAGGATACACCATGAGCTTGTATAACACTTAACTTGTGTGCCTTCTGTGGAATTTCAGGGATTTGGGGGGGGGGGGGGATATCTTTCTGGTTCCCCAAGAGACTCAGATTACCCATGGGATTAGCAGCATAGCTGCACCAATTTTTCTGCTTGGAAAATGCATATGAAAAGACAGTAGGTACAACAACCATAACAACATCCTATTCTTTGCTGTCTACAGTAGTTTCTGTTCCCAGATTGAAGTCGTCTTATTGAAACTCAGTGCGGGCATCTTCTCTCTACCCTTAGGGATGGGGTGGAATTTCAAGTTGTGCCACAAACTCCGCCCCTTTGGGGTGGGTGGGTGACATCACAATGCATGTACAGAAGGGGTGGGGCTTGGTTCTCAACAGGGTGATGCTGCTTTCATCAGATTGACCAGTTTGACCCACCCTCCCACCTTCCCATACTGTGAAGTATGACTGAGCTACTTTGTTGGAATATATGGACCTGTGTTTAAATCTTTATGCTGCCCTGGAGGTCATTCGGTGACCTTGGACCTTTCTTCTCAAAGACCAAAAGAGTGGGGACGTGGATCCTGAAGATCTCTTTTGCAGGAAGAAAAGATGCAAACAGAATAAACCAATAAAACCAAACTTTTATTTTGGGGGGGGGGGATTTTTTTTTCTTGCCAAAGAAAATGAACCACTGCATTACTGGGCTGAGATAGGATTAGCTAGAATCCACTGCATCTCCAATATGGAGCATGCAAGCTTACTTACACCCTCATTGTAACCAAGATGGTTGCGTAATGGGCTTCTATCTCTCTTAGAGAAGAATCATAGAAAAAGACCATTCGTTCTAGGCTAAGCCAGCTGGGCAGGGAAGCACACCATAGGCTTCATTTTTTCCCAGCCAGCTACTTCATTGAGAGCAGAAGGCCCGAGCAACAGATGCCATCATCTATTTATAGGAAGATGCAGCTATGGGGATGCAGCATCGTGATAGAACAATAGATGGGGCAAGTCCAGACTTGCCTCAGTGGGAACAAACACTCAGTATTTTTGGATGCCAGTCAACATCTGGAAATGTTATCTAACAAGTTATTTATGAAAGCATGTCTGTCCTTACGTCAGCTGGAAAGCTTTCCCTGTGCGGTTTACTGATTAATAAAAAACACACTGTCCCTAGCCTTGAGCTTCAGATTTAAAAGGACATGATAATAAAGGGGAAAGGTGGGAGGTGGGGAAAGGAAAACTAGAAGGTTCTCAAGCTCATAAGGATCTCGGTCTCTCCCACTGACTCATCCTGCTGAAGGTGTAGCTTTCCTTTAGAAATGGAGGCGGCCACCCAGCCGGCTTTCATGCCTTAGGTGGGACTACAATTCTCAGTCTCCTGGTTTGCCATTGGCTCCTTCCTAGGGCTGAGAGGCAGGGACTGGCCCAAGGCCACCCAGCCGGCTTTCATGGCTCAGGCTGGACTAGAACTCTCAGTCTCCTGGTTTCCAGCCCATTGCCTTAACCACTAGACCAAACTGGCTCTCAATTGCCGCTTGGTAAGAGTGATGGGAATTTGCTGGGCCTGAGATCTTATGGCTTCTCTGCCCCAAGAGACATGTATTCCCATGTATACACATCCTTCTCTGTTCTGTACCAAGAACGTGAGCATTCAACCTATTTGAGTATATATCTAGGTTACATTCTCCCTGCCAAGGGCTTGGAAGTGGAATTTGAAAAGTACCCCACCATGGGGCTCCAGGCAAATGTAAGACAATCCTGTCCAGGCCAACGCTAGAGTTGCACCAACTGTAATTCTTTTTGTTATCAGATGGAGCCTTGGCTGCAAATCCCAGAAGGGAAAAAAAAACACTATTGCCAACAGCTTCCAGTGAACAGAACATTTATCCAGCCCTTTCCCTGCCTCTTGCCTTGTCTTTGTTTCTGTGTGTGTTTTTTTTCATTAACTATTTGTTTGTTTCTTTTTCTAAAAGCTTATCTTCAGTCCAATCAAGTTATGGGCTGGGGTGAGAAAGCAATTGAACTGCGTGCTGTGGAAACAGGATGTCTGGAAGGCGTGTTCATGCACAAGAAAGCTCAGAAGCTGAAATTTCTCTGTGAAAGGAATGATAAGGTACATGTGCAGAAGTTGGGAGGGGCGGTAGGGAATTCATCCACCCCTTGCATGAGAAGAGGACTCTAGTGTATTTATTTGTGCTCTAGAGGAGAGGCAAGATGTTCTCTGGTTGAAGAACCACGTGAGAAACTTCTTAGAAGACTGGGTTTTCCCCAGCATGGCAGTTTCCTAATGTGCTGAAACTTCAACACTACAAACCAACCAACCAACAAACAAATCTTTATTACGGTCAAAGACCAGCATATTCAACACTACAGTTTTTGTGGGGTGGGGTTTCTGGGACCAAGCTATCTGGAAGACACCAGCTGGGCGAACACTTGGTGGAGAATGCTCCTCGCTCAATAGGTATTGCTAGATCTTTGGGAAATGTCCTTCATTTGTTGACAAAAAGGGATGAATGAATGAATGAATGAATGAATGTTTGTTTAGTCGGTCAATGACCAGCAACTTAAAATTAATAAAAATAACAATTAAAATCAAACTAATCAATTAAATACAATTATACATACTGTAGGTAACCATGGGTTAAAACTATAAATTTAGACAATTATAATATAATCTGTAGCTTGAATCATGTCAACTGGATTTCTATTTTCTCAGTGGAAACGTTTCGCTCCTTATCCAAGGAGCTTCTTCAGTCTGAGCAAAGTTGGTAAGGGAATCCTAAATATGTTTCTAGGTAGCTGTGTGACCTTACACCTGGGGCTAGGTCATGGTTATATTGAGATGTTATTTTAAGTTATTTTAAGTATTTTAACATCTCAATATAACCATGACCTAGCCCCAGGTGTAAGGTCACACAGCTACCTAGAAACATATTTAGGATTCCCTTACCAACTTTGCTCAGACTGAAGAAGCTCCTTGGATAAGGAGCGAAACGTTTCCACTGAGAAAATAGAAATTTATTTTATTTATTTATTTATTTATGTTTCGACTTCTATCACCGCGCCATCTCCCACGAGGGGACTCTGGGCGGTTGAAATCCAGTTGACATGATTCAAGCTACAGACAATTCCACCTGGATGACTGAGAACCTTCATAGACATATAATATAATCTATAAAACCCTATTACAATAAAACCCTATTACAATAATGACATGTTAATTTATCTAAACATTAATAGATCTATCATTTTAATTAAGTTTTTATTGTAAGCCGCCCAGAGTCCCCCGTTGGGGGAGATGGGCGGTCATATAAATTTGAGTAATAAACAAATAAATAAAATAATAGTATGTTGTAAAATATACAGTATATCCTAAAAATGTATTTAAAAATAGCTAAACAAAGTATTAATAAAAATAGAAAAATATACACAATTCCCTACTTCTTTAACCGATTTTGCCTTGTTATCATTGCGGCAGCACAGAATTTTGCTACTGCACGTGTAATAACTGGGTTTGAGTCCTGCAGAAGATGGTTCTCATAAAAACTATCAGGTGTCCCTGGACATCTTTCTATTAGGGGGTAAATATATGTTGATCTAATATCCCTATAATATTTACATCACAACAGAACATGAGTGATGTTTTCAACCTCCTTAGTGTCACATGTACAAATTCTTTCTGCTAAGGGGTTTTTATTATACCTGCCTTGCAGGAGTAACAAAAAGGAATAGATTGTACCCTCTTTCATTTCTCTGAACATGCAGCTCTGGTGGCCTTTTAACCAGAGTCTTGCTTTCTTTGGGCGGAGAGATCCCTAAAAACCTGCAGCATTTTTTATCTGTTTCAATGCTCCCAGCTTACCGAAAGAAAGAAGAAGAACAAATAAAAATCAGTACCAATTAACTAAAAACCGTATTGCAGGTTTTCAGATACTGGTATTAATTTGCCTTAGGCAGATTTGAAAAACGTCCTTCCCAAAAGGAAAAACATAAGCATAATGGTAAGGACGGTCTCAGATTATTATTAACATATTGAACAAGCTGAAACGAAGAGGTCTCAACCCTGCCAGATATTTCGTATTTGGATTGTATTTGCAAATATTTAGGTGAACTGAAAACAAATTGGAGTCATGCTTCCTGCAGATTGCAGAGTTGGTGCTCCACGCTAGTGCAGTGGTAAAGCCATGTCTTCATGCAGAGGATTCAATGCTCAGCACCTCCAGGGCTGGCCGAGAATCTTGAAACCCTGGCTGTATTCAGCTTTCAATCATAATACTATATCTAACTCTTTGAATTAAAGCAGGCTTCATGTTTATGCATGCCGAGGTATATGCAGCATTCTCGAGTTGTGCTCAATATTTTTAAAAAAGGTAAAGTAACACTTTTTTTTAATCCTTTCTTCTCAAGGTATTTTTTGCATCTGTTCAGTCTGGAGGCAGCAGCCAAATTTACTTTATGACACTGGGCCAAAACATACTATTCAATTGGTAAATCACATTGGAATGGAGCAACATTTGACTTTCCCAGTTTATACGAGCCATATAAAGCTTAAGTTCATTTCCGAAGTTTGCCTGTTATTCCTGCAACGCAAAGGAAAAGAAAACCCCATTATCATCACACTGTCCTTCAACTGCGGATGGTACAACTCTTGCAAATGTATTGTTTGCTGTTTAAAATTTGCCATTCAGTATCCTGGAGAGCTGTTTTCAAAACAAAAGGCAGTTGTGCAAAGCACAATTGTACAATTGAAGCCAAGCTCCCTGTCTTACAAAGTATGCACAGAGCTATTTTTTGCACAAAGATTGTAATGTTATTTTGTTAAATGTTCAGGGGGAGGGTGTTTTGGTGAATGGTATGTATAGCTAGACATATTCAGGACAAATGTGTCTAGCTATGAGGTGGAAAACCATTTGATTGCTCAATTAGTTTTGTAAGGTTTCATGGTTTTTGAAAAGCTTGCTTTCTCAGGTGGATCTGCCTTTTTCTCTGAACTCATAAGTAACATCTTTGTTTGCCAAGAGATTTCGTGGCCTTGTGAAGCATTCATTCATTCCAAAAGGAGTATCTACAGGGAGAAATTCCCTAGGGGGAGTGGTGTATGTTCTCAGTGATTTGAGGCTGGAAGTGTCCTCAGGGACACAAACACCCCAGTTTCTATCTGATTTTACAATTGTTTATACCTAAGTACAGTATCCTCTGATGTGCGCCGTTACAGCAGATTTCTAAGGATATTCTAAACCATGATAGACATGAAAAAATCCTCAAGAGAGCGCCTGCTAATCTTACTTGCTCAAGTGGTCCTTAATATTTGAACGAGATGACAGCCACCAGCATGGGATTCAAATTCTTCCAGTTTTTTATTCTTAGATCTCAGTGGAGAACGTCCCATTTAACCCATGTGTTTCTAAGGTAGCAATAGAAACAACCTCCCCCCCCCCCCCAATGAGGTCTAAGCCATTGCAGACCTCTAACTGGAGTGAGGACAATGTCCATTAACCTCAATCGGACTTAACTGAAGTGAGAGCCATTCTTGAAGCCAAGTTACCTTTTTTAAAAAGCAGATATTTTATATCAGTATTGTCTCATTGATGGAGACATCACCTAGTGACACACTGTGTTTTTCCACCATCGTATTATATTCTCAGGGTTTACATTATGGGTTGTACTATTTCTCAGGTTTACAAGATTTCATTAAAGTTTGTACAATCCTTTGGAAAATACAAGGCACTATTTTTTCTGTTTAAGGATTCCACAGTTGAACACCTTCTACAAAATTAGTTTTTACCTAAGTGAGAAGCAGTAATCTATCCCTGAGGTCTATGGGAGAAAGGTAGGATGAGCGAAATATTTAGAAATGCATTGTTTTAAATTCCAGCATGAAATTGCCACCACAAACCTTTTTTCTGAGAACAGCTTGGCTCGGCGACCGAATGCATGTTAGGCTTGCAAGAGGTCTGGGACTCAGTTCCCCAGATTTCCAATTAAATGCATATCTGAGAGTTGGGCTGGGAATCCTGTCTCTCCCCAAGTCTCTGGAGAGACAGTTGCTGTTCAATGAAATAAGGGCTGTTAGGGGAGGAACCAATTATCGGAGCTCATATAAAGCAACTGTGTTTTGGAAAGAACTGGGAACGGAACGGTGCGATCAGGTCGTATTCTCGATTTCTAGTTGTCCGTGGAGTTTATTTAAAAACCAAAGACTTGGGCCTTTTGTCATGAAAACAAACCGTTTCTTTAAAAGCACTAGCTTTCAAAGGGCAGCCGGGAGCTCGTGACAGTCTTTGGAGGATGAAAATAACTTGTTTCCATGGATTCTTCATCTTAAAGCAATAACCTTTTATTACTTACAGGACGACACACAGTCCATTTGGCGGCCTGGTTTTGTGCAATTACTTTTCTTTGTTTGGTATCACCACTGGCCCTGCTCACTCGTGTTCCATCCATCCACAGAAATCACCTTGATTCAAAACAGCCACCTCAGTAGCTGTTCATGGGATGGCCAAGCTGGTTAAAATAGTCATTGGACTTAACTTAAACTTAAGTTTAGCTTTACTGAACCTTTTATTCTTTATGGACAAATGAACACCCATTCCTTCTTTTTCTTCTGCAAGTAATTGGTCTTGCCTGTTGCTGTTAAGCAACATGGGTAAGATGTCAGATAGATGGTTTTAAGAGAGTTGGATGCTGTTGGCATTGTGGGTTTGTTCAACTATATTGAACAGTCCCCCGTTGGGGGAGATGGGTGGTCATATAAATTTAACCAATAAATAAATAAATAAATATTCTTAGGTAACTGGCGGTATAGTTTGTTACAGAATTTTCACATCCTGATGTCGGTATCTTAAAAGCATTTGATTCTTGGTAGTAGGAATTTTGAACTGGATGGTTCTCTGTGCACTGTCCTAGTCTTTCACTTGCTGTGGAGTCCTTGGTGCTCTCTGAGCTTGGTGGTTGGCTTGCAGATGTTTCATTACCTGACTAGGCAACATCAGATGTTACCTAGTCAGGTAATGAAACTTCTACAAGCAAACCACCAAGCTCAGAGAGCACCAAGGACTCCACAGCTCAACCCCGAGCTACATATACAGTATCCTCTTCTATTGATTTCACTTACTGCCCTTCTCCTCATTTCAAGGACAGGCCATCCTGATGTTTCTTGCATGCCTTGTTTCATGAATGTTGTCCTGGCTCCTGCAGTTTGCTTGCTGCTCACTGTTCTCATTAAGTTATTGGCAGTGAAGAGATCTTATTTTCTAGGTGTTAGTCAAATCCCATGGATATGTTGTTATATTTAGTTATATTTGAAATTGGTGGTAGATTACGACACTTACAATGTGTCCTAATGATGATAAGTGGTGTCCTCCATGGACGGATCAGTGGGTTCCCATAGGATATGGTTTACAAATGTCCTTTGTGTCACACAGTTGTGATATTTAGGAAGTGGATGTGTTGTAAGCAGTAGACTGATGGTGTAATGACAAGTGTTGAAGTTTTGGAAGTCTAGGAATCCATCCCAGATCTGGAGCTGTGAAGCATATTGCCAAGCTACATGGAAGATGTTCTGAATATAGTGTTAAAGTCAGCCAGCCAAAATAGCATATTGGATGCATTTAGGTAAAATGGATCCCATGATTCTGGACATAAATGCCTTTCCTGGGGTCCAGCTGGAAGTGGCACCAATGGTTCCAGGAGCTGATTTTTCTCATAACTAGCAGTTGTTGCATCTCAGTGTAAAAAGTGAAAGCAGACCTGAATAATAATACTTTTTAAGAAAGCTAAAACCCTGGGAAAAAGAGGGGGGGGGAAACAGGAATTCTTGAACTCCATGCCTTCCCCAAGCTCGAAACCACATTCCTACCTGAGAGATAATAAGATTGAAATAGAATAGGTGGAAACAGCTGCAGCCTATCTTTTTAAAGTTATTTGGCATCTCTATCTCCATTCTTAACATTCTCCTAGCATTTTTACTTGACAAAAAACTTTCAGAGTTCCTTGTTTTCCCAATGCTTAGATATTGGGAAGGCATGGAAACTGAAAAGCTGTAACATTTCCTCAGGAGACTGATGTACTTTGTCAGAGTAATTGGGTGGAGACAAATCTTTCAGTCACTGTTTATATCATTGGAGGTAATAAAGAACAATCACTAAGTTCTCCTATCTGAATGTTTCTCCAATTTCCAGCTTCCATATACTTTTTAATCGCCCAAGGCATCTGTACAAAAACCAAAAGTGAACTTCGACAGAAAGATGATCAAATGAAGGAAGGTCTCTAACTAAAGAAATAGAGTAATATATATTTAAATTAACCGTCGCAATGGCAGCTGGGCTGATGTCTCTGTGTGAAGAGCAGGGAGCTATATATGGGCCCTGAAACCTGTTGGCACATTGTCAATTTGAAAGAAAACAGGGATAAAAGCTTGTAATAAAGAACAATCATTAAGTTCTCCTATCTGAACTGAACGTTCAGTTCTTACATTGTCACAGTGAATTACAAATTCCTATCTTTTTAAAAAAAAAGTTTTGAGGAATTAGATAATCATTAAAGTATCAACAGTGTTTAAAGCATTAAAAACAAAAAAGTAACTTTTAATGGGTTTAAGATAACCCTAAGTAGCCACATCAGCATTCCATAGACTTGATTGATTCAATGATTCATTGATTGATTCATTGATTGATTATGTGCCATCAAGTCATTTTCAACTCCTAGCAACCACATAGAGAGATTTTCTCCTTGACTTTAGACTTGAGATGTATATAATTCGGGGGGGGGGAGTTGTCAACTTTTAAGTTACAAGGTAGTTGGTGTGGATCAATCAACCAGAGATACTGTTCTTTTTACAAACCAAAGAAAACTCTTTTACGTAGGTAAATGGGACTAGAGGAGCCATTTTGAACTTTGTTTTCCTTTCTATCAGTATAAACTGGGAAGTGGAACATCCCCCAAAAAAGGTACTGATGTCCATATGTAGCATTGAAACTTGCAACAGCATTTAGACCAGTGTTTCTCAACCTTGGCAACTTTAAGATGTGTGGACTTCAACTCCCAGAATTCCCCAGCCAGCTTTAGACAGTGCTCAAATACATTATAACAGCACAAAAAGAACTTAGCTGGATTATTCCAGTATCCTGGCTCCCTTAGTGATCGTGTCGATTCTTTGAGCAGGACTTAGAGGGGCAGTAACATTCTGTGGCTATTTTTTCTCCCCTTTCTTGCAGGTTGAACCTGGCTTCTATTCCCCATCAAGTCATTTGCTATACATGCCCATCCAAGAATCATATACTGATACAGGAAGGTTCACTCTTTACATTTTCCCAAAGAAAACGCGCCCAATGAATGTACATTCACTTGAACGTCCGTTCACTTGAACGCCCAGTTGGTGCCTTATTAATTGAGACAAGAGGAAAATGAACCAGTGTTCTAGACGAAATGATCAAATCTTGTTTCAGAATAAGGAGAGAAGAGATCCCAAGTTGATCAAATAAATAATTGTGGTGAAGGCTAAACTACAAGAAAAACCTTCAGTTGTTGTAGACCTGGTTCTTTGCCCACTAACAAGCTATCTTGTCAGTGTTCACAAAGATGGATATGAGCATAAGTGTTCCAACACACATTTGTTTAGACCTCAAAATTTTCTGTAGTATTCCTAAATCTGTCTGGGAATGCAGTTTTTCCCCATTTAACTAGTCAGCGGGTAAGACGCCAGGCTTGTTGATCGGAAGATCGCAAGTTCGGAGGTTCGAATCCCTAGCCCTGCGTGCGGAGTGAGCTCCCGCACTAGCTCCAGCTCTTGCCAACCTAGCAATTCGAAAGCATGCAAATGCAAGTAGATGAATAGGTACCACTTCGGTGGGTAGGTAACAGCATTCCGCGCGCGTCATGCGGCCACATGACCGTGGAAGCGTCTTCGGACAACGCTGGCTCTTTGGCTAACAAATGGAGATGAGCACTGGCCCCTAGAGTCGGACACGACTGCACAAATGTGCAGGGGGAACCTTTACCTTTTACCCCCCCGAATTTGAAGAAATAGAGATGTCAAGGAAAATGAGTCCCAGTTTTCATAAAGAGCACATTTTTAGAATATCAAGTTTGATTGCCTCTCCATAAATGCCATCAGGGGCAAATAGGTTCACAATCTTATGCTCTGAATTAGTTACTGCCTGTTAACAATGAAAAAGTAATTGAACATTATTTTTCCTTCCGCATCGATATGAGTTGCTGATCTGAGAAAGGGAGATGGCATCAGAATGTGGTAGAAGGAATATGTTAAGTGTAGAGATTCCTGATCCAAATCTCTGAAAGTTCAGATTTGGTACGGACAAGGCAAATCATAGACCAATGAGGAATATTTCAATGCATAGCCCAGAAAAGCTAAACAATTTATTTAAAAGAAAAAACCTCAGAGATGCAATTTCTTATTTTCAAATCGATTTATTTATAAGCTGGCAGAATTGCTGCTCCATCTAGCACAACTCAAGTATTTCTGCTTATGCTCAGTTGCAATCTTCTCCAATTTGATACCTTCCAGATGTAGCGGGGTAGCAATTCCCAGAATTCCCTACTAGCTAACAGGACAGGTGTCTCTGGGAACCAATAGGTTGGGGAAGACTCATCTGTTTGCAGAAGCAGAATGAATCCCAGGGCACGTCTGTGCCCAGAAGCCCAGGGCATGAGTTCTGCATGCAAATCACAGTAAACCTATTTTGTTTGTTTCCTGTGACATGAGAGTAACTGTGAATTACACCTCTGAAACTTACACACCCCAAACAGTTTTTTTTCTGACAGCTACTTTGCTGAATCACTCCTCAAGGCTCATTTTACTGGAGCCATTAGCTATAACGAACTGAAGCACTTTCATACTTCTAGTATATAATTAGTATGACAGTAAGATAGGACTCCTGATCCATGGCAAGTAGAAATGGGGGGAGAGAGGTATTCATTTTCTGGATCCACTTAATACAGAGTGAGAAGGAAACTACGTGTGCACCTGTAGAGAATGCAGATGGTTGACACAGATGTTGTCGGTGTTATGGCTGCAAATCTAAGCATTCTCAGCTGGGAGCAAGAGTAGGACCAGCTTCTGAGTAAATACACATAGGATTGCAGTGTGTGGATCTTATTTGGCCTTGAGATAAAAATAAATTCAGCAGGAGGAATTTATCTACTTGGTTTTCCTGAAAAGACTTCCCTCAAATAATTTATCTTTAAAATGGAAGGGTCATCATCCTAGATTTTCCAGGACTACAGGAATGAAGAGAGATGAGGTTTTTTGAAAGTCAATTCTTACGTTTGTATGGGAAAAGAGGAAATCATTTTAAATGCAAAGTTCTCTCTCTCTCTCTCTCTCTCTCTCTCTCTCTCTCTCTCTCTCTCTCTCTCTCTCTCTCTCATAAAAATGGTATATTTTGCTTCTCAGCTTGTTGGATCCAAGTCTTAAATTAACAAGAAGTTCTGTTTCGGTTCAGTCTAATTACAAAATTCAGCACTGTGAAAAACAATCAAGATCAATAGCAGATAGTAAAAAAAAGGGTTCCAAGAAATTATCAAGCAGATGAAATGCCACTGAGGAAGAGAGTATAAAAAACTGTTAGTAGATAAAAGGAAGAGAATGTTAGTAGAAAGTAAAATGAAGGAAAGGAGAAATAAATATTGCAATTCTAGATAGGCGTGGAAAGTACACGGAATATATATTGAGAATGCTGATATTTAAGAATTCATAGCAATAGTCAGGGGAATAGGCGAAGAAACCACACTGAGTCGAAGTTCAACTCGAGTATCTTTATTGTTTCTACCATACACAGAATCTTGCCAGACTAAAGGTTCCTAAACTGAGCTAAGGGGGAAAGTACCTTGGGAATCTACGGCGGTGCCAGTCTAACTTTCTTCCTCAGCCCCCCCCCCCCCCTCTCTAAGCTATGGAAGCTGTGCTGACGCTTATCAGCCTGGAATGAGCTCTCTGCCCCCTCAGGTCCCAGCTCCATCACAGCAACATTTCAGATTATATTAATTATCATGTGGGGATTGTCTGGAGATGGAAAAGGTTTCAAAGTAATTGGTAATATTTAAATAAACATTTAGCTTTTTGAGACTTCAATATAATCAGTCCTAGTATTTTGCTTATTTGTTTAAGAGTGATGTATTGCACTAAGCAATCAAGTTATTTTGTATGAGGTTCTCAAGAGAGAGTAAAAATATCAGTAATATGCTATAACATTGATGCCCAAATTCCCAACAATTCCTGAAACGTCTCCTTATTTGCATTTTTACTATTGTGTCAAAGTAATTAAGGCATTAAACTATGGTTACATTTAGTCCGCAAGTTGCTTTAGCCCAAACTTGTGAGTTTAAACCAGCCTTTCTCAACCTTTTGACCCTGGAGGAACTCTTGAAATATTTTCCAGGCCTCGGGGAACCCCTGCACAGTCAGGCTCAAATATAGGCCAGAAGTTACAAAATTATTATATTTGTTTCATGTTTAGGCCTGTATATATGCATTAACCGTATTCTTAAACTAAAAATAAAAAATGAAACTTACCTCTTTAATGTGAAGTTTCCTGAATTTGAAATAATTTTTAAAATAAATCATGATCTCCCAGGGAACCCCTAGTGACCTCTCATGGAACCCTAGGCTGCCATGGAACCCTGGTTGAGAAACCCTGGTTTAAATTGGAACATTATCATGCTATGCACTATATATTATGGGATTTTTTTTTGTACTGTAACTTTGTAATGTCAAAATTGTATATTTGAAAATAGAAAAAAATAAAGCAATATTCTGGGGAAAATGAAAGAGTATCTTTTAAAAATTTGTTATGATTGTTTTTATAAAACACTAGGAAAAACTGTTCTGCACTCTTGTTTCGCCTCCCCATTTTCTCTTTTGTATCATGCCTCAGCATTTTTGAAGCAATAAACTGCACTGAATCTTTGGACAGAAGGGTGGAATGTAAAGAGAATAAATAATGTATGAGTTTGTCCTTTAAAGTGAACACAATGTGCATCTACAAAAACCTTGTTGCCATTGTAAAGGAAGGTAGATTTCTTTCAGTGAAATTACCTACCCTTCCACCCACCCATACACACACACACACACACACATACATTTTGGAAGCGAAGAACATATCAAAATCCAGAGGGATTAAAATTTACAGTTCTTTAAAAAAACATCAAATTATACTGTAGCAACCCTGCTGCCATGATAAATAAGAACATCTTATATGTATTCTGTAAACTGCACAGTTGTACAGAAGACAGCAAATACAGTGTTTAGAAGTATTACTTATCTTTTGTGGCTCTGAGATGGAACTTGGCATTTTAATTTGATACCCCTGTTTGCTGGGATGAAAGTGGATCTGCTTTCAATGAGAAAAATTGCTCGGCAATAAAATTGCTTCTCTGAGAAATATCACACAATTCAGTTTACAAGCTCAGATGTTCTTACAAAACTATATTTAAGTTAGATGAAACATGAGCAAACCTACAATCTATATAAAAAGGCTGTTCTCTGTGGATTCTCTGAACTAGCCCATAAATCAAAGTTCTTCCTGAAACAGGTGATACAGATTCTGCGGATATCTTCTTATCTTGTTTAAAATGCTAACTGTATACTACTTATCAAACCAGTAAGGTGTGCTTTCTAAGTGAATGCCTGAAAATGATATTTTACTAGTATTTATTGTTTCCTGTTATTATTGAGGCCATTTTTTTTAAAAAGCACCATGAACACGACAGGAAAAGACACAGGTATCTAGCAAGCCATATTATGAATGAAAGCAGAAACTGCTTTTCTTCATTAGCCCAATAATCGTCCTGTTTTACATAGTGGCATGCTTATACTGGATATTCAAATATAAACAGCAGATCTGAGTATTTTTATCCTGTATTTGAATACTCAATATTAAGTGGAAATTCATAGGGTTTGGGCATAAGAAGAGAATAGATGCTCATAGCTTGTTTTACAGTGCTTGGAACTGCTCTGGGGTAGGGGCTTTATATTATCAAACAGGACAGAAAAAGAACAATAGAAAAGTAAAAGAATAACAAGAATACTATGAGGGCTTCTCATTCATGGATAGAAAGTTATATGCAGTAGTTTTAATAAAATATTACCACTTTTCATTGTAATCATCCAACCGTACTCTATGTCTGTAAGCAAATCATTCGTAAATTGCAACGAACATCAGGTCTTCAATCCACTGAGTAATTGGGTCCATAAATTTATCTGCCCAATGGAGTAATTTCTTAGTAATAAGGGTGCAGTGGATTCACTTCCCTCGTCCAGCCATCAATTTCCATGTAATAGGGGTATCAAAAGAATTTGGCATCTGAAAATATTAAGTAAAAAAAGGTAAAGGTTCCCCTCGCACATTTGTGCAGTCGTGTCCGACTCTAGGGGCCGGTGCTCATCTCCGTTTGTTAGCCGAAGAGCCAGCGTTGTCCAAAGACGCTTCCATGGTCATGTGGCCGGCATGACGCATGCAGAACGCTGTTACCTACCCACCGAAATGGTACCTATTTATCTACTTGCATTTACATGCTTTCGAATTGCTAGGTTGGCAAGAGCTGGGGCGAGTGCGGGAGCTCACTCCGTCACGCGGGGCTAGGGAAAATATTAAACCTGATCTCAAAGTCAATATTGTAATAATGGCTTCTTCCCAGAATTTTGCGATGTATGCTTTAATAAATGCTTGAAACTACTCTTTCAAACTGAGGGACTTTAATTGTGAGCTGAAATGAAGCCCCAGAATCTCTTTCACCGCTTGAAAGATGCTCCGGGTTGTGGGAAATAAGAAAAAACACACTCATATCATAAGCATGTTACTTTTTTCTTTAAGTTTCACATAGCTTCCCGTCGAGGCTAGTAAGTAGTTTGAACAATGGAGTTAAATCCATGAATTTGGAAAGATTTGGCTTTTCTGTTTAAAGAAATAATGAGAATTGAAAAGTACTCATCCCTTCTATAGGGTACTTGCATTTTTTTTAATATATTCCATTTTACCCTGGCTTTTAGCAGAACCATCGGGATTTCATAAAAAGCAGAAAATCAGGAAGAATCTGCTAGCATATTTCCCGACTCAACCATTTTATGAAAAGGCACAAGTTTTTGTGAGCTGCGGGAAATGGGTGTCGGAAAAGGGGCTACCAGATTCCAGCTGGTTTTTGGCCACCCCAGACAATCTCATAAAAAGCAGATAATGCATAATAACAGCATCTTTGAAAACCCATTCAAAAGCTGGCACTTGAACAGAAGCTTTTGTTGGATTGTAAACATATCCTTACCCTTTTTGTACATTTAGATATGAATATTTGGCCATGTAATAACACCCCATTCCTTTAGTATAAAATAAATGTAGGCCCAGGAAATCAAGGTCCTCCCATTAGACCTCTTTTGTATAGTAGCAAACATTCTTGGGGAGGCTGTGACTCACCAAGAATGTGTGAATTGCCCTAGACTACACTGCCCTTCCCGCCTCAATGACCCTTGTAGAAGGTGATAAGTTGTCTTGTCCTTGCATAAGGAATGTAATTCAGAACGGCCATTCAGGATTGTAAAGAAGATAAAAGATATCTGTAGCTTGAATCATGTCAACTGGATTTCTATTTTCTTAGTGGAAACGTTTCGCTCCTTATCCAAGGAGCTTCTTCAGTCTGAGCAAAGTTGGTAAGGGAATCCTAAATATGTTTCTAGGTAGCTGTGTGACCTTACACCTGGGGGCATGGTTATATTGAGATGTTATTTTAAGTCCTTTTATTATCTAAAGGAGGAATAATAATCCTTTATTATATATAATCCTTTAGATTATAAATAATCCTTTAGATAATAAAAGGACTTAAAATAACATCTCAATATAACCATGCCCCCAGGTGTAAGGTCACACAGCTACCTAGAAACATATTTAGGATTCCCTTACCAACTTTGCTCAGACTGAAGAAGCTTCTTGGATAAGGAGCGAAACGTTTCCACTGAGAAAATAGAAATCCAGTTGACATGATTCAAGCTACAGACAATTCCACCTGGATGACTGAGAACCTTCATAAAGATAAAAGATAGTTGACATGAAGATGACCTGACTCAATACTCCTCTTCCTGCTTGGATAGGAAGGGGCATACTAGTCAAGGTAACTGACCTGATTGGGTAGAGAGAATGTGCCATCCCAACGTGGGTCTGTGAGTAATCTAGGGTATATAATGTGCTGTAGGAAGGGGGTCCTGCGCGATCGCCCACCTAACAGCCTGCTGCTTTGTCTTTGCTCTTGGGTGAATAAAACGCCTAACTTCATGCAATTGTCAGTTTCTTTACTCCCGGCTCAGGAATGAACCTGGTAAGATTTTCTTCTAACACTTCCCTTTAAAAAAAAAGTGTTAATATCTTGCTAATCCTTCAAAGCTTTTTTTCCCCTCTAATTTTCTTTGGACTGGGTCCTCTTCAAAGTGATTTACCCTGCCTAATTCAGTAAAATCAAGAGCCTAATGGTACTTTTAAGCTTGCAATCTTGGGGATTTTTCTGAAAGGCAGCCCCGCTGGGAGGCTACGAGGTTCCTCTTTCAATAGAACACGACAGAACTGTCAACAGCCCATCAACAAAGCCAAGAAACTTTCCCCTCCTTTTTCCCCGCCTCCCTCGCGCCCATTGGTCACCTTCTCAGCGCGCTCCCGTCCCTCTCCGTCCAAGCCCTCCCCTCTCCTCTAGGCCTGGGCCCGCCTCCCGCGCGTGGATTGGACAGCCGGCAGAGCCCCTCACGCCCTTTCGGGAAGCCCGGCCCCCCGGCCCCGCCTCCTGGGGACGCTCTCGCGCCCCTATTGGCCAATTCAAAGAGAAGGTTTGTTTCGCCTTTCCTTCTTCCCGCCCCCTTAGTAATGGCGGCGGCGCCCGGAGATTGAGTGGGGCTTATCTGAGGGGAAGCCGAGGCTTCGTTCTCCTCAGCTTGCGGAGGCGCCGAGGGCGGGCGAAGAGGGGGGGAAAGGGGGAGGGGTGCGTTAGGCTCACTTCAGCGACCAGGCCCGTCGGGGGCCCTGGAAGGATATGGAGGAGGGGGCTGCCAGCCAGAGGAAAGGCCTGAGTGGGCGAGCGGGGAACGGGGGGCCCATCAGGGGCGAGGGGGGTGCTCAGGAGGGGAACACGAGCCAGTTGGCAGAAGAGGGCACTGTGGCAGGTGCCAAGGGCACCGGAGTAACACCAGATGCCCCAAGCGGTGCCCCTGCCCCCAATGCAGATTCCTGGTTCCACAGGATGTTGGGTCAAGTCCTCAAAGCCTCCAGCCTGAGGGTCTCCCTGCCGGAGGCACCACCGGTGACGGTGTTGCTCCTGCAGAGATACATGTCCGATACTGTGCCGCCCCAGGCCGGGGGCCCCTGCCGTGCCCAGGCTGCCCCCTGCCCATCTTACTACTATGACATGACTGTCACTGATGGCGTCACCCTGGAGAAGTGCCACCTGGACCCCCAGCTGAACGGCCTCGTCCGCCGAAACAGGCTCTGCTGTGGCACGCGGGTGAAAATCGCCCAGTGTTCATACATGTATAACGAAAGGAGTCTCGGCCACGGCTTTCTGTGTATTGAACAGCTGGAAATCCTAGGAGCGCCGGCCTTCGCGGATGCTCCCCCGCAGCAAAAAACGTGCCATGGGAAATCCACCACCCCCCTGAAGGGGGGCAAGAAGCATTACCTGCCCCTGTGGAATAATGACGATCCGTGTGGGGACATGTGGGTGGAAAAGAAGCCCTTGCGGGAGGTCTCTGTGGATGGTAAGTGGAGGATGGCCAGGCCAGAGAAGAGAGATGGGGAAAGTTCACAGATGAAATGGAAGCTTAGGGTATCTTTGAATGCCCCTTAGTTGTTCTTAGACTCAGAAAATGGAGTCCTTGGTTTACAGGGTTTGGGCATGATGCCAAACCATGGTTTGCCATCCAGGAAGAAGGCCCAGTCAAATTGTGGTTTGAGATTCTGAGTTGCAAAATGGGTACCGGACAAAATCAGAGGAAAGAATTATATATGTGTATGTCTTTAAGTCAGCCTTGACTCCTGGCAACTGCCTGGGCAAGTCCCTGCAGTTTTCTTGGCAAGGTTCATCAGAAGTGGTTTGCCATTGCCTGCTTCCTAGGGCTGAGGGAGAGTGACTGGCCCAAGGTCACCCAGCTGGCTTTGTGCCTAAGGAGGGACTAGAACTCACAGTCTCCTGGTTTCTAGCCTGGTGCCTTAACCTGGCTCTCACAGAAGGAATCAGTGTCTTTATTTATTTGAATTATATCATGCCTTACCTTGGCATTCCCTCCAGTTTCTTCCCACAACAGTGACCCTGTTGGCTTGAGAGATGCTAAGTTTCTGTGGCTTAGGCTGAAATGGAACCTTGCTCTCCCCTGTCCTAAGTACATAAATCTGAAGTAGCTTTCTACTTTTTCATGCAACACTAAGCTATGGTTTGGTACCGCATTTGAATTGCTGCACTTTCAGTATTTGGCTATTATATTTTCTTTCATAATGCTCTAAACATGAGAAGTTCTTTTTTCTATTTGGGACTTTGAATCTGAATTGAACAGCTATATTTGCATGCTTTTGAGTCAGTATCAAAGCAGTTATGTTATAGCAATAACCTATCCGTATTGGGTTTTGAGGTTTTGTAGTAGTATAATTTAAAAGCAGTTAGCAGGGCTATTCATTGTAGCATTGCCAGTTCTCTGTTCGTATTTACTCTGCTCTTTTTTCCCCTAGAATTCAAACGAACATCTATCTCTCATCTGGCCATGACCTGGGAAACCAAGATCAACTTCCAACCATTGCTTGTCAGAATCATCCGTAAGTCTCGGTTACGGTATTATGGAAAACCAAAAACAAAACTAGATGTGCCATATCAGGTAGGAATAGTTCTGATACAGAATTCTTTTACTAAGGGGATCTAAAATGTATTGTTTTATTAGTAATAATGTGATGCGAATCCTAGACTGATAAACCTCAGTTATCCATAACATCATTCTTATACTGATTTATTGCTTTAGTAAACATACTCAAGAGCTTGTATAATACAACCAAGAATATGTTTGTGTATGTATTTACACACACATACCTAAACACTGCTTTCTAAACAAACAGACCCTGAACTGCATCAAAGTTTTCTAGTCTGTTTTATTGTCCTTTGTGATAATCATACTTATCCTAAACATTGTGATGGTTACAGTTATTATTTTCATAGGTGGAGTAAGAAATAGTTTCAAAGGTAAAAATACCACCACGTCAGCAGTGGCTGCTGCAAAATACAATGACGCCAAAATGATGACACACTTGTCAGTGATGTCCTCATCCAAATGCCACCTTTATGTACTAGTATCCCAGGTGTCTGACACAAGTACTTTTGTACAGCATTTGTACAATGATGTGATTACCACATGCCTGTATACTACAATAATATGTGATTAAATAACTATTTGATTTTTTTAGAAGTTTATTTTGCTTAGCCAATGTTGAGGGAGGAGAAACAAGTATGATTCTGCATCCACTGTTAGGAGAAATGAAGGGGGTTTAATTATATTAAATAACATGCCTTTGGTAGACTGTTTGGGTAGTTCAGTGTTCTGACAATTCCCCATAAATAAGTTGTTACTTTTGTTGCTATTCGTTTTCAGATATTATGTTCCATTTGACACTTCCTCTGCTAAACAAGCTTCATCTTGTACTAGGCCCACTCCCGTGATATCCATCAAGACGATTCCTGTGTCTTGGGAAGAGAAGTCTCCTCTCTTCTGATTGCTCTCCATTCATTAATCTTGCCACAATACACGCTAAGCCATAAACTAATCTCAGTCTTTGTTCCTACCTTATTCAGCCCCAGGTGCGCTCTCCTGTTGCTGCTTTGTTTCAATTTCTGTGGAATTTCTGCTTTTAGGATTGGAATTCCACAGCTTAATACTGTATGCGCTTGATTAAAAATAAGTCCTGCTAAGTTCAGTGAGCTTATATAGGTAAATATAGATAGGAATGTTGCTTTTAATGTAAAAGCTTTCTGAATAAGGGCAGTAACACTTCTGTTTTTGTAAAGCACGTTGCACATAGTTTCCGATGATAAATTTAGGAGCAAAGTGGATAGAATGAAAAGTATGCTTCAGCCTCAGGCATTTAAGATAACATTTTAGTAACATAGTCTTTAACTTTTAAGAGCAAGTGTTCTTTTATTTTCAGGCTTATTTTGATGTGGCTGATCACTCTGGTGTGGTGTTAATGGTGCTGTGGGGCTCTTTATGCCCTGAATGGTATCACAGTATGAAAATTGGCACAGTGCTGCTGCTTGAAAAATATGCTGTTAAAAAAAGTTTATCTTTTAAAACACAGTCCAGTCCTGGAGATTTGCAGATGAAGAGATTCTGTTCCATAGGTTAAGTATCCCAAATATGAATTGAAATTTTATTGCACAGCCTTGGAAAATTCATCAGCTTGCAGTCAGGCAACAAAGGTCTCTCTGACCATTCATTTTGCCTGTCTACAATGATTATCTGAGACAAAGAATATATGTTTGTTTGTTACTTCAGGCAGTGAGGAAGCAGCACTGTCGTAACCAATCACTCTACTGCAGTAATCATTCTCAAATAGCAGGAAGCCATTTTCCTACTTGGCTACACAACATGGGATCTGTATCTAATCCATTTCTTCTCAGGAAGGTTCCAACTTCCACAATTAGCTTCCAATTATTTTGATTTGCTTGCATCTTGGTGTCTGATGTATAGGTTCTAGTTTCCCCTTAGACACAGAAATTGGCTGGGTGACTCTGGGTTGGTCGATTGCTCTCAGCCCTAAACCAGGAAGTCAAAAAACATCAATCTACCAGCATGCACTGGACCAGCATGGTTGATTTCAGTCCATAACCTTCAGTGAAGAAGCCTTCATCTTGCAGTGGATTGGTTTAGGCAGATAATAATTACGCACACATATATAAGAAAATGTATAGTCAAGAAAGTGAAATGTTTTGTCGGACAGAAGGAGCAATAAATGAAAACTGTTGATGAATGTAAACAGTTTGACAGTGATTCTAATTGTCTCTGTGAAGTATTGGATTCAAGTTTGTCGGTCGGAGACTTTTCAAATCTATTTCTCCATAGGTCAATGGAAGCAGGTTTTTGCTTTCTGGAAGTGCTAATGGGGTTCGTTTAGTAATGGAGCGTTAAAAATAATGTAGGAGGGAGGAAGGTCCAAGTGAAGGATAGGTGCAAATTAAACAGTGAGAATATTAACTGAAAAGCAAGGCCTCCTGTGGCATAAATAGGATGCTCGTGTAGTGTATAAAATAGCTAATTATCTCTCATACCTTTAGCAGGCTCTTTTTTGTTGCTTGTTTTAGAATATTGAATAAATAATTTGAAGTCCACAGTAAATGAAAAGCACAACCAGTTCTAATATATTACTCACTAAATTGCACTGATTTGTTCATTTTTATAACCCTATGACCGAAAAAAAATGTCTTGATGCATTAATTCTAAGAATATGGAAGGGGAAGTTTATGCACTGATGCTTCATTAGTGTTTTCTTGCACATGCCTGTCTTGATTCAAATATAAATACTGGTTTTCCAAGACACCCATCATAGTTCCTTTGAGATTGTCATAACCAAATTCTCCTTTTTCTTATAAATATTGATAACAATTGTTCAGTGAAGAACAGTTTGCTAAGGTGCTTTCTTATCCCAACTGGTAGAAGAAAGAAAGAAAACATTTTGAGAGCTTTAGTTCCCTTGAAGAGAATTCCAGTCTAGCATTTTTTATGTGTTTCTTCTATATACATAAGTGCTCAGGCTGATTTCTCCTTTTCAGATATCAACATTCTTTCCTATAATACATCTTTTGTAATTTTTCTGTGATTTGAGGGGCCAGTTCTGCTAAAGGAAGCTACGTTTTGGAAGAAAAGGACGAGAGTAGTCAGATAGTAGAACTGTGCTTTAGATTTAATTTCCAAGAAGTCCAAATGTAGTATCTGTCTGCATCAGCTTAAAACAGCTGCTGCTTTGGGGGAATGTTTTTCTCCTCTATGCTTTGAAGCGCCATTTGAGGTTCTTATAACATCATGTTTATGTGATAGAACTTTTAGCCATCTAGATTTTTATCCCATTTATATTTATTGCTATTCATAACTGTATTTTTATATTTTTGTATTTGTGCTCCTCTTTGAATTTTAATTTTGGTTTTACTGTAAACCGCCCCTTTTGAGTTATAAAAGCTCTAAAGAGTCCCCCTTTTGGAGGAGATGGGCGGTAATAGAAATTTAATTAAATAAATAAATAAATGTGACTTACCACATGCCCTCTCCAAAATGTTTAAAATTGGATAAAACAAACTTTTATAAAGAAGTGTTTGTTTAAACGAACTATAACAAAACTAATGTAGCTGGTAATTTAGCCAAAATAAAGGTAATTGTCATCATCTGGTTAATTCTTTTTTAGAAATTGCTTTGAATGTTCGAGACCCTCCAGCTAAAATTAACATCATTCCAGAATATAAAATTAAACCAGAGTGGAAGTTGCCAGAAGTTGAATATCAGTTTATAACAAGGTTATTATCATTATTATTTTGTCTATGTTTTTCATGAATTATTTTTTCCAGACTGGAATATTAATGTTAAAAAATTGAGAGAGAAGGAGACTAAAAGAGAAATTAAATTCTGACATTTACAAATAAGGTATAGTTATAGCCATTATTTCTGTATTTCATATCAACTGTGTTCAGATGATATAACAAGCCTGGATTATTATTAGCTGTATTTATGAATGTTACTGCTACAAACCTGCTGCCCATAGTTTGTTCTGATGTGTGACATGATGGCTTTCTCTGGCTGGAAGAAGCCAGGGTAAATTCTGTAAACCAATTTAAAAGGCCGTAGATTCTCTGTGCATTTATTCCTGATGAATGGAGCCACTGCATGCTACATATTTGTTCCTTTCCTTTATTTGTATGCCATCTATTTCCCCAAAGCTCTGAGCAGCTATCAGAAATATCACCAAGCAAAATGCCCCTTAAAAATAATAAATCCACCCATAAAATAAACCAAAGAGAGTATCAAAATTATACAGAAAAAGAAAATGTACGAAAACACGCATCTGCAAATTCAGATCTTCCATCACAGCATGCTCTCCTACCACACTTGATGGAATAACCAGGGCTTAACTGCTCTCCTGGAACCCAGAAGAGAAGGAGCAGAATGGATTTCCATGGGAGGAAATTCTAGAGTATGGGAGTAATAATCAAAAATGCCCACTTCCAAGGCTCCATCAGATAACCTCCTTGTATAGATAGGGCCTGGAGGGAGTTGACCCTACAGCATGTGACCTGATGAGATGGGCAGATGACTATGGGAGGAGATGGTCCCTCAGATAACTTGGCCAGAGCCACGTAGGGCTTTAGAGGTAACAACTTGTACCTTAGATCACATACAGAGGCCAACTGGCAAACAGTGCAGCTCCCAAAGCAGCAGGGTCCCCCAGGAATATAGGAATACACCCCTCACTGCCTGGGCCACTGCGTTTTGCATCAACTGTAGCATCTGAATGCGTTCCAAGGCAGTTCCATGTAGAGGGCATTATAGTAATCCAAATGGGAGGTGACTACGTAAGTCACAAGTGACTGTAAGCAGGGCCTCCCAATCCTGAAATGGAAGCCATTGATGTGGTAAGATTTGTTGTTGTTCAGTCGTTTAGTCGTGTCCGACTCTTCGTGACCTCATGGACCATAGCACGCCAGGCCTTCCTGTCCTCCACTGTCTCCCGGAGTCTACTCAAATTCATGTTCATTACATCGGTGATGCTATCTAACCATCTCATCCTCTGCCGTCCCCTTCTCCTTTTGCCTTCAGTCTTTCCCAGCATCAGGGTCTTTTCCAGTGAGTCCTCTCTTCGCATTCGGTGGCCAAAGTATTTGAGCTTCAGCTTCAGCATCTGTCCTTCCAATGAGCAGTCAGGGTTGATTTCCTTTAGGATTGACTGGTTTGACCTCCTTGCAGTCCAAGGGACTGTCAAGAGTCTTCTCCAGCACCACAGTTCGAAAGCATCAATTCTTCAGCGCTCAGCCTTCCTTATGGTCCAACTCTCACAGCCATACATTACTACTGGAAAAACCATAGCTTTAACTATACGGACCTTTGTCGGCAAGGTGATGTCTCTGCTTTTTAATATGCTGTCTAGGTTTGCCATAGCTTTCCTCCCAAGGAGCAAGCGTCTTTTAATTTCATGGCTGAAGTCACCGTCTGCGGTGATCTTGGAGCCCTAGAAAATAAAATCTGTCACTGCTTCCATTTCTTCCCCTTCTATTTGCCAGGAAGTGATGGGACCAGATGCCATGATCTGGGTTTTTTTAATGTTGAGTTTCAAGCCAGCTTTTGCACTCTCCTCTTTCACCCTCATCAAGAGGCTCTTTAGTTCCTCTTCACTTTCTGCCATTAGGGTGGTATCGTCTGCATATCTGAGGTTGTTGATATTTCTCCCGGCAATCTTAACTCCGGCTTGTGATTCATCCAGCCCCGCATTTCTCATGATGTACTCTGCATATAAGTTAAATGAGCAGGGTGATAATATACAGCCTTATCGTACTCCGTTCCCAATTTTGAACCAGTCGGTTGTTCCATGTCCGGTTCTAACTGTTGCTTCTTGACCCACATACAGGTTTCTCAGGAGACAGGTAAGGTGGTAAGATATAACTATACAAAAGCCCTCCTGGCTACAGCTGCCACTTTTGGCCATCAAGTTTTGTTCAAATGTCTCACAAGTCAAAACAAACAATGGTTAGGTAGTTTGGGAGAAGAAATTATCAGGTGAAGCCATAACCCAGCTTGTTGTATTGTTTGAACACACCAGTTTAGTGTCTCTCTTCGGTAAATAGATTTCTGGAATGCAGTGGACGGCTTTTATCTGTTTGATATCCTAAGAACTGTTGTGCTTTCATTCCCAGATCAGAATTGGATAAGTTAGCACAAAATCACTTTTGTGACATTATTGGACTTGTACAATATGTTGGACGGATTGAACGCAAAAGGAAAAAAGGTATTTTCGAAGATTATATGTTTGATTCTAAAAATATGTTTAGAACATTGATCAACATTTATTTTGTCTATATAGGGTGTGTGGATGACTTTTGGACATATCGCTGGGTACATGTTATTGATGGGACCTCAGAACAGCCTTTCATAGTAGAATTGTTTGCCACATCTCAGCCAGATATATTTGAGCAAATTCACCCAAGTATGTATTTTATAAATATCTCTATTTATTGTAAACTGCTTTCTGTCAAATTTGTTTGGAATTTCAGGAATCAGAGTACTGGGTAATACTATCGTAGTTTCTTCTGATTTTTCTGGTGTAATAGTAGAAAGGGTGAACTGGAAAGAACTTGGATTTCATTGATTCTAAACTCCATCTGTTTAGTTACAGCAAAATAAACTCTGATGCCATGTTGACAGCAAGTACAGGTTTCCTTTTTAATTCCATATTCCATTGGATTGAGAATAAGATAATATCTGAAGTAGTTGTCAGTGCTTATAAGCTTTCATTGTCATCCATAGCCTTATCTCACAAGAGAGAAGGTAAGAAGACTCTGTTTAGACTGCCTTAAAGTTTGGTGATAACCTTCAGGACTTTTTTGATTGACTACAAATTAAAAATCTTGGAAGGTGTGTAAATATGAATCCAAAATATAAGAACCACCATACTGGATCACACCAAAAAGGTCCCACTTAGTCCAGCATCTATTTTTTTTCCGTGTCAGAAGCACCAAGGCGCTTTTGTAATGAAAGGATTTGCCGGTGACATCACCGTTGCCCAGGGGATGCCCGAGGAGGCTCCTTTCATGTCCCTGAGATTTTTCCCACCAAAGTGGTACCTGTTCATCTACTTGCATTTGCATGCTTTTGAACTGCTAGGTTGGCAGGAGCTGGGACTGATTTTTTTACTGATTGCCGGGAGCTCACTCCGGCAGGCGGCTCACGCTCTCGGGTTTCAAACTGCCGAGCTGTCAGCCTTAATGGCCTCTGACTCAGTGTCTTAACCACTGAGCCGCCGCGGTCCCAGCATCTAATAATCAGCTGCATGCTTTTGGTAACTTTACAATTTGGACATGAATGTGATAATCAATATGCATGTGTCCCCACCCCATCTCACTGCTCCCCTAGGAATAATATTTGGTGATATACAAGCTATTTCTCATAGGGAGCTGGTGCAATATTAAAGTTTCAGATTGTAGGTGACAGTTTACCGAAGAATGGTTTGGGTAGTATCTGGGAGATGAGTTGTCTCTAGATTTCATCCAGTGACATTTAATTTTCCTGTACAGGATATTTTTCAGGGTAAGGCGGCATCTCAGCATGTGAGACTGTGCCTGTAGTTTGCAGTGATAGAGACCAGATACTGCTTTATCTCTTAATCTACACTGTATGAGCACCAGGCCAAAGTCAGAAAATGTTCTGAAAAATAATTTGAATACTCCAGAAAAATCTGAAGAAAGTTAGTTTAGTTTACAAATTACAATAATTAGTTTGCTTTTGATATTTTTTCTTTCAAAACGTAGCATTTAAAAATACTTAAATTTATCAGAATCAGTGGATGGTGCCTCAGGTTTCAGTCATGAACAGGCATCAATCTTCTTTTATTGATTTGGTCTGTGGTTATTATCTATAATGTTATGTTTAATTTCGTTTTAATTGGAATTTACAAAAATTGGGGATTGTATGATGTTCAGAGTCCGCTTTGATTGGAGTAGCTTAAAAGCCAAATAAATAAATAGGTAATGCGATGCTTCTCTGTCTCTAGTGACATACTTGGTATGTACGCAGATGAGAGTGGAGCGAAATATTTCTGAGAATGGCTCCAGTACAGTTTATTTAACAACTTCTTTGAAAAGCCAGATGTTTATTACAGGTAAAAATCTTTTATAAAAATGCATAAATTCATATCTAATCCTAATCCATCGATTCATGTCAACTACCTTCCTCTATCCGTATCTTTATCAGTTTCTATTGCCCATGTTACACTTTTTCAGTGACTGTCAGGACTGAAAGTGCCGCCCCCTTCTATTTCTTACCAGAGAATCTTGCCAGATGAGAACAGCCCCAAGTGGCTTGATTACTTCCCCTAATTTGGCACTCCCCTGATTATTTCTTAAGAGTGACAGCCTTGTGACTTCTTATTTGATGCTATTTTCATATCAACAATATGTTTTTAGGTACTGTGTTAATACAAAGCAAGCATTGGCATTTTTATATCCAAATGTGTGTTTACATTCTGAATAACTGAATTTATTTACACAGTGACGATAGCCTGATACGTGATCACAGAGCTGGGTTTCTAGTACCTTCATTGGTATTGTTATTGAGTACATTTGAATAGCTTAGAGATTTCTGTATCTGTAGTGATCTAGCATAAAACACAGCTCTGTAGTCTTCTAGGAATTATGTCCGCATTATAGAGGAGTTTCGTAAGGGTTATTAATTCTCTGGAGTAAGAGTAGAATATTATCAGTTGGTCCTGTGGTGTGTAGTGAGTTTCTCAGGTGGCTTAGAAGTAGGAGCTCTGCCTTTTTCCTGCCCTGCCTGGTGAACCACAATGCTCACATGCCCAGTTGTCATTACAAATGCCATGACATTCTTGACAAACCCACCTGTTGAGAACATATTAAATACTTTTGAATGCCTTCCAGCATCATACTAAAAACCAGTGTGGCATAGTCACTTTCAAAAATTCATGAATGAAAAGATTCATTTAATCTTTTACTATAGCTGCCATAGCTTTTTGTTTTCTTTTTTCTTTTTTCTTTAAAATAGGATGGCATAAGGGCCAACCATATACAAAAGATCCGAAAGTGAAAAGCTTTATCCAGTGGATGAAAACTCAAGAGGAAGCTTCTTACATGGACAAAATTATCATTGGTGGATACTATCCTTTCCCACCTCTCCCAGATACATTTTTAGAATATTGTAAAAATATGAATGGTATGGCATTTCATTCGGTAGTCTCAAACATGCTTACCAATTTTGAATAGCCTTATTTGCAAACGAAACATTTCTCTGCAACTCTGCCCAGTGTAAATATTTATAGATGCTGAGAATTTGTCATCGGTTAGGGTGGATAAGTTGCAGCAAAGTTTATGATTCGTCTTCATTCTTTATCCCCTTTTAAACTTTGTACGACCAGTAGTTTATCTGAAGTCCTGTTTTATTTCCATGTCAAAAAATACCTGGACGGTGTTTGAATTACATCTCCGATTTTAAGTGACCCTATATGGTGTCATCTGATTGAAGATCACAGTGCAAATGTAAGAACAGAGAATGGCTCTGGGTTGTCGCTAACATCCTGGTGGAACAGCAGCTGTCAGCAGGATTGTTTCTTTCTCATCCACACTGCAGATCAGTTCCAGATGGTTGGGGATTGCTCTAGGTCTGGACACCTAAAGTGTTCTAAATGGGATGAGGATGAGGGGAAGTCTACTCACATAATACTGGGCATATCCCATAACAACCTAATTTTATAAAGATGTGGCATTCATGCCTCTGAAGGAGGCTTATGGATTGTACTTGAGCCTGGTTTTCCATAATTGGTTACAAAGTTAACTGCTGCTGTGCCAGTTTAGAAACAATAACAGCCTTACGTTCTTTGCCATCTGAATTTTATGTATCCCATACCCATACTTATTTGGTGGTATTGTTTCTTTGAAACTACGTTTCAGAAGAATTAGCTTTGATAGCCATCAGTAAAATGGAGGAGGAGATTGACAGTCTGCACTACAGGGAGCAGAAGTGCATTGCTTTTCAAGGGATAATTAGTGCTATAAGATGTGTCAGCTGTAGCAGTACATCCCAGGATGCCTCAGGAGTGCGACCAACGCAGGTACAGTACTTGAACATAGCCTAGTACTTAAGTTAGTATGAGCATGATTAAAACTGAGTTATTATGCATCTGAATTTAAAGAACCTGTAGTAATTACTTCTTAACTATTTTTTTCTTTTATTTTGAACCTGTTTAAAATGAGAAAGTCATAGTTTAAGGTTTCACAATACCGTGACAAATGTCTTGATACGTTTAATGGTTTCTGTATTTGGTTGAATAAAGCAGTGGAAATAAATTGGAAGGGTAAGAGTTTATTTAGAATTTTATAACTTAGTTAAGATCATGTGTTTTTTCTGCTGAATTGATTCTGCTGTTTGTGGTAATGAAATTGAATGTAGCTTTTTAAATTTTTCTGTGGAAACTAGCTAACTGGAAGATATTGTGTGAATTCGATTTAAAATTATTTCTGCAGGTCAAGGAAAGGTCATCAGTATGTACTTCTGTGTCAGAAAGCTATCATATTAATAAAGGCGGAAGAAAATACCAGCAAGCGAAAGAATCAACTTCTAAGCAGAAGTCACCATCTCTGGAGCAACGAAACATAATAACCAGGAGTTGTACAAAGAGACAGATTGCAACTGTAGAGTAAGGGGTGTTGTTTTTTTTTGAAGTGGAATAAAATCTCTAGTTTCTTTGGCATTTGTGTATTTTAGGTTATAGCCTCATAGTCTTACTTCTACTGATGCCTCACATTGGGCATATGCAAATTACTCAGTTTTCAAATGGTTGTAAGATGTTTCACATAATTTGTTGGGCACAGGAAATCATAGTTGCATGGCAGTGCTAGCTAGATAAGAATGGGTGTCTAGCATTGATCTTGCTACAATGAAGTAGCCAGATTAGATACAATAAATTCTAAGCTTTGACATGGCAATAGCAATTAAATAGCAACTCGTTATTAATTAATAATTTGCTGTGCATCTTCACAGGTGCCAAACATTTTGAGGCTGAAATGTTCTGACCCCAAAATACCTCATTAGAATGGGAGGCTCAGAACTCTGTTTCCTGGTTAGAACACTTTCCTTAAGGTTGGAATAGCCTGTTCCAAAGTTGGAATGGAACATCTCAGGGTCAAAACATTTCAACTTCCAGTTCTTTATTCCTCTACACGTGATTCATTCATTTAGACTTGGGGTAGGAAACTGCCCTCCAGAGAAGAGGGAGAATGTGATGTACCCAGTAGTATTAATAAGATTAAGGCTTATTCAGCCTAGTTCACAAATCAGTTGATAAGGAGCACTTACATTCACAGCTTGTCATCTTGCTACAGTAGTGTGCAATTGTGGCATAGCCTTTTCCTGTTTTGATGCAAGTGACATCTTAAATCTGTTCTGAGCAATCGGATATGGTGGTTCAGATCTTTCCCATTTGCAGGATTTATCTAATGGCTATCTATGCCATTTTAAAGGCGAGAGAAGGATTCTAAAAGATCTAGATAAGCTAGAGCAGTACACTAAAAAGAATAGGGCGGAATTTAACAGGGCTATATCTAAAGGTCTGCATCCAGGTAGGAAAAAAGAGGCACAGGTAGACAATGGGGAAGGCTTGCCTTATCAGTAGCACAAGTGAAAAGGATCTGGATGTCCTTGTTCACCACAGATTGGACCTGAGCTAGCAGTGTGAAGCAGATGCTAAAAAAGCAGATGCTAACTTGGGGTGCACAGAGTCTAGTTCATGGGCAGTAATCGTTCCACTCCACTCTACCTTGGTCAGACCCATCTTGGAGTATTCTGTCTGGTTCTGGGTACCACCGTTCAAAAAGGACAATGATGAATTGGAGCAAGTTCAGAGGAGGACCACCAAGATGACAAGGGGTCTGGAAACCAAACAGTTGAAAAAGATGGGCACATTTAGCCTACAGAGGAGAATGCTAAGGGAAGATAAGGCTGATTCTCTGTTACCCCAGAGGACAGGACCAGAACACTAGATTCAAATTACAGGGCTAGATATCAGGAGGAACTGCCTAATTGTATAGCCTGTCGGTCAGTGGAACAAGGTTACCGTATGAAGTGGCGAGTTCTCCTTTGCTGCAGGTCTTCGATGGAAGCCACATTGTCATCTGAGCAGAAGGCTGGACTAGCTCACCTCCAGTTCTGTGCTATTTTAATGGTTCCTGCTGAGTAATGACTTCTAGGGTGGAGGGTGGGCCAAATTCCAGGCATATCAGGTGTCCTCTTGTATCTTATGGAGAGCTAGCACTTGATCTTACGCTCTGCCACTACTTGCATCGGTGTACAGTAAATTTAACGTGTTTCTTAATATAACCCAGCCTCACAGACGGGGGAAAAATACAAAACAAAACTAATTGGCAACAGATGGAAGCGTTTGGATTCTCTTTGGAACGTAATTATGTGATCTGAGCTCATAGTAAAGAAGTTGTTTTATTGTAAAGTAAGTGATGTTTCCAAATAAAGTTGGAACTGTTAACTATATTTTTAAGGGCAACAGATCATCATCCTGTGCCTTCTCAACATTCATGTTTGACAAGATCAGCAGGCAAAAAAAGAATGTAAGTTGCAAATTCTTAATAATTGCATTTTTTAAATGGTGACTTATTTCGTTTTGCTGTCTAGCAACTTTGATTTTTTTAGTTCCAGTTCTTTGCAAAGGAATGCTGTTTTCAAATCCAGCCTTAAGTATATTTACTTGAAAGCAAAGTTTAGACAACAATTGTATTTTCTACATGAGAATTCAATGTTGCTTATTTTCAGAGAAACATGTGAGTGAAAGAAAAACAACAAAGAAACTTGTGGTTGTTAAAGATTAACATATTTATTATTTCATAAACCTTGATGGACAAAAATCCATCATATACCGTTTAACCCAGGTGTTTTACAGAGATAGGAAATCTTTTGACAGAAAAATGTATTTCATTATTCGATTTCAGTGTCATTTTTACATGCTTTAGTAAAAATAACAAAAATAGATATGATTCCTTCCTTATACATTTAATGTTTAACCATAATTTAATATCACCATTGGTATTCGGTCTTCAACAATTATTTATACTTTCATACTTAATAGTTTACCAAAGTTTATTTTCCTTTGGTTAATTATTACGCTGCATTTTACCTTGGTTTGTCCCAGTATGTGCGTATCAATCAACTTACTCTCTGTACAAGTACTATTTGTAAAGGAATTTTAGAGTTTGACAACTTCCATTGTGTGGATGCAAAACAGAATCCATGTCTGCCATAGCTCATTACATCCCTTTTCTCTACAATTCCATGTATAATGTTTCCTAAGAATGGGAAGTATATATGTTGATGAGTGTAGTTAATGTTACGTGGTTATGTTGATAAGTAAGTGTGTAGTTTCACAACTGACCATCAAGCCAAAGTCCTATTTGCTTGACTTAGCTGTCTTACACTAGTGGTGCAGGAATTCAAAGGGATTATCTGAAGTTTGAAATACTGTGTTTCACTATTTCAAAATTTGAAATTCTTAACATAGCGGAGTCTTCCTTTTTCTGTGGAGATCACAGTACTGTTTTGAATTGTATCTGCATCATATTTATTTTAGCAGATCTTTACAGGTAGTCCTCGCTTAATGACCACAATTGGGACTGGAATTTCGGTTGCTAGGCAAAAGCGGTCATTAAGTGAATCACCATGCGGTCATTAAGCAGATCACGTGGTTCCCCATTGATTCTGCATGTCAGAAGCTGGGCGGGAAGGTAAAAAAAACGGCTATCACGTGACCATTGGACGCTGCGACGGTCATAAATCCAATCATCCCTCCTCACCAATTCAGACCGATTTCAATCTCTTTTAGCCACTTGGATTGTATATTTATTCTTACTGGAAATAGTGTATTTATATTTTAGATGTTTTTATCTTTACTGTTTTCAAGTGTTTATTATTGTAAACTGCCTGGAGTCCCCCTTTTCTGGGGGAGATGGGCGGTGGCAAAATTTGAAATATGAATAAATAAATGTGAGCCTGTTGCCAAGCACCCAAATCGAGATCACGTGACTGCGGGAACGCTGCAACGGTCGTAAGTGCGAGGACAGGTCATAAGTCTTTTTTTCCAGCACCATCGTTAAGTCTGAACCATCACTAAACGAATGGTTGTTAAGTGAGGACTACCTGTAGCTTTTTCTAGGATAATCCCCCCCAAAAAAGTTCATGGTCTTTAACACTGCATTGTGCCTCTGCCAGTGTCTTGTGAACTAGATTTCAAATAAGCTTTTGTACAGAGTTTTTAACCAAAAATATTCCCAATTGGTTACTTCAGTCAAAGATGTAATTACTGGTTTGTAAATACTAAGAACTGGCATTTCCTCAACTATGGTTCATTCAAGGGCAAAGCAAGCCTGGCATGGTAGATCTGTGACCACATCCACCATGCATTTGTGTACAGTCCATAATGTGGGAAAGGAACTGAACCCATTTTCCACTGTAACCTCACCCAAACCTGCTAGCATTGTTGCAGGGAGGAGAATGCAGTCTTCCCATATTCTTCTCATGCTCTGGTGGCGGAATGTGATAGAGGATTCCCTCCATGCTGTTTGTTCTGTCAGTCTCCTTGGAAATGGGGATGCTTTTAAATTGTAAGGAATAGGAGTGCTTTCCTTCTACATACAGTCCATGGGCGTCTGCAAGGGGGAGAAGTGGGAGCAAGTGGATTGTGGCACTTAACCCTAACTTGCGTCAGGAGTCAGGATGCACATATGTAGGGGTGGGGTTTCCATGATGATGTCACCACATGTTATTGTTTTTGCCCCATTGTGATTGGCTGTGGATGCTGCTGCTTCGCTTCACTTTCCTCAGTAGCTATTGGTGACACAACTGGGATCTGGTTATATTTTCCCCAGCCAGACTAATAGCTTTGGGGCAGAGGGAAGAGCAGGAAAATGATGTGGAAAGAATGGGGTCAGCGCTGCTCCCCTCTCCTAGGTACTTATCAGATAAGTAGTTCACACACACACCAGTTCATCACCTTTGAAGTAGAAGAAAAAATCAGCTGTGTCATATTTTCTTTTTGGCCCATAATGTAAGAAAGATTAGTCAATTTGAGGGTTCTATGAATTAAAAATTATAATTACTGATAACAGTCAGTTTTGGTGCTCTCAGTGACAATCTGCTTGGATTTTTGAAGGTTGCACAATTTTTTGCAAGATAATTCCCCTGCAAAGAAAGAAAGTAAAGAAGTGATGGAAACAGCACAAACATATGAAAGTATGTACTTTGTTTCTGAAAGCTATATTAGCATCAGCTCTTTGCATTCAAATAAGCTGGAGTAGAAAGCTATAGAAATGTCTTTGTACTTCTTTATTGTGAATGTAGCAATGTGATCTTATAGATTCCCTCTGGTTACTTTTACTTTGCCGTATGCTATTCTGGTATACAGATCTAGTATACAATACAGCTAAATTAAGCTGCAGCATTAATTTTTTAAAAGCCAATGGTTTCTTGGGGTCAGGAGGGAAACTGACGCCATGACAGTCAGTATAACCCAGCAATTGAAGTTTGCTGCATTGCTGTTAGTGTTCATCTTTCAATTTTGAATGGACTTCTACCTCCAAATTGAATTTAAAGTGACATGTAATCCAACTGTTTAGACTTTCATAAGTAAAGTTCCATTTATAGACCTTCCCCAGGTAGGTGTTGATGGGATGTCATCTTAAGGCTTCGTAGCCTTTCACGTGAATAGATTTTGAAATCCCCAAACCCTTAGGAATAAGTAATATTGCTACATGTCAACTATCAAATCCTGTTTAATGCCAACTGTAGAATAGTACAATTTCATATCAAATTTCATATGTTCAGAAAATATCTTCTAACTATTCAACATAGTCATTCACAGAGGATAAATTTGAAGAACAAATTAGTTTTCATCCAGATCTTAACATCAGTGCAATGGTTAACTGATAAATCGGCTGTGTATAATACTACAGGTAGTGTCCTGACTTCGAGTGAAGGAAACACGCAGAGACTTGGTGTACAGGCTGTAGTGTTTCATTCTACACTGCTAGACAGAATCCAGCTAAACTAAAATGAACTAGTAATGCTCAGAGAAAGGGCCCCAGAAATTAGGGCGGTGCCTTCTTCAGCCTCTTACGATGAAAGCAAAGCGATTCGGTACTGCCCATGCGTTTATCCCCCTGGAGGGAGCCCCCTCCTTCTTCACCAGTTATCTCCCTGACAGGTAGTCCTCGCGTACCGACAGTAATTGGCGCCGGAAACTCCATTGCTAAGCGACGCAATCAAAAGGCGCGACGTCACGTGACCGCACCTACGACCGCAGTCGCGGCAGTCCCAGTTGCTGTCGTCAGGCGAATCCCTTGCAGTTGCAGCGCCCCGCGGTCATGTGATCACCATTTGCAGTCTCATGCCCACTTCCCCATTGACTTTGCTTGTCGGAAGCTCGCAGTGAAGGTCGCAAATGCATTTGTATATAGTTCCACAGCTTAAAGTAAATTTTAGTAGAACCAATGGTGTGGCCCTATTTCATTTTTTATCTACCTCACGCAACACATCAGTAGCTTTTACTGGTGTTTCAGCTAATGTAGCACTGTGGGTCAGATAATCTCATGGCTTTTGCAGTTTGGAATTAATTCTGTTATACAAACTAAAGATGAATGAGGCTGTACAAAAATCATCAAAAGCGGAATAGACAACATTCAATTGAGTATTTGGATAGATCAAATAATTTGTTTCTCCTACTCATAAAAATATCTATTAATATAACTGTAATACACTACAACTCTAGTGTGTACTTTAGTCTCTAATAATGACCAATCATATTAGTGGCTAGATTTCTGTCAGGAGCTATTAAAATGAGGAAACACCTTGTTTATGGAAGGACTGTTTAATAAGATAAAGGTTAATTTGTATTGCATTTGTCTATTACATTATTACTTCTTGTGGTTCTATGCTTATAATTACTGGGAGTTGAAGTCCACATATCTTAAAGTTGCCACAGTTGAGAAACACTGAGATAGGCTAAAGAAGCTCATCTGATTTGCTGTTTTGTATGCCTTCTTTGAGGGGCGTGGTGGCTCAGCGGTTAAGACGCCAGGCTTGTCGATCGGAAGATCGCAAGTTCGGAGGTTCGAATCCCTAGCCCTGCATGCGGAGTGAGCTCCCGCACTCGCCCCAGCTCTTGCCAACCTAGCAATCCGAAAGCATGCAAATGCAAGTAGATGAATAGGTACCTCTTCGGTGGGTAGGTAACAGCGTTCCGCGTGCGTCATGTCGGCCACATGACCGTGGAAGCGTCTTCGGACAACGCTGGCTCTTCGGCTAACAAACGGAGATGAGCACTGGCCCCTAGAGTCAGACACGACTGCACAAATGTGGGGGGGGGGAACCTTTACCTTTACCTTTTTATGCCTTCTTTGGTCAAAGGGAGCTTTTGGAGCTGAGGTGTTCAAAGATATTTAAAATCTTCTGGATAACAGATACTGTCCTTATATTAGCAGGTAACAAAGAAATAGCTGATGTGTCTGAAAAAGTTCACTCACAGAGGACGTGCCACAATTCCTGGGAAAGTGTTCTCTGGACCGCTGTAAAAGACAACTTAACGCAGCAGTTGAACTTCAGCAATGTTTTCCCAGAAAGCTTCCCTTGTAAATTTAATTACATTCACAAAGAATTCCTTATGAAACAATACAATCTTCAAGCCGCCAAATTCGAGCCAAAAGAATGCCTAATGAGTGGAGAAATGAATCACTTTGAAAATGCCTGTCCTCTTAAATACTATGAAGTGGCTATTCTTGGTAAGTGACTACTAAGTTCAGCATTCTTAGAAATTTGAACATTTGGGGGGCTATGTCTTAACAAAAAGGATGATGCCATGCAGTACTACAAGGCATTGAATAAGCGGTTCATGTTTGCTTCCCTATAGGAATGGGATTTTTTTTTTTAGAGCAACTATAAAGAAGGTAGGCTAGGTCCCAAAGAAACTTTCCCCATATGCCCGAAGAGGCTGTAAAATAAATTATTCTTGAAAATAGGGAATTAAAAGTGTAAACTAAAACTTTTTATTTAATCCATTCAGTCATGTCCGATTCTCGGAGACTGCCCGGTCAAGTCCCTGCAGTTTTCTTGGCAAGGTTTTTCAGAAGTGGTTTGCCATTGCCTCCTTCCTACGGCTGAGAGAAAGTGACTGGCCCAAGGTCACCCAGTTGGCTTTGTGCCTAAGGTGGGGCTAGAACAAACAATGTCCCGGTTTCTACCCTGATGCCTTAACCACCATACCAAACTGGCTCTCACCAACCTAAAACTTATGTGATGCTAAAAGCAAAACAAAAACAAAGTCCCTGGATTTGTAGCGCCATACTAGATCTGTCCCAAGCTTTAAGTGGAGAATGGAATGTTATCAGTTTTGTATTCGTTGATGTATGTTGTTCGATTTAGAAGTATGATGATAGAAACAGCTCAAGAAGTACCGTAGTAGCCTGAAAGGAAGACAGGTAATGAAAGAAATCATTGGTTAATTGTGTATGCTTAATAGAGTTATGCTCATATTTTGAACCGTGACCCAGAACTAGTTGTCTGCTTAAACTCAGTCACATTGTCATTGTTTTCTTTTTGGATTAAACATTGGGAAAATGAGCAGAACAACAAACCATTTAGGAATGCTGGTTTTTTCCTAAATGCTTTCAAGGGTTGACCCTTGGACTTAAAAGCTTTTTTTGATGACAGAATTCTTGAAGACAATCGTATAGTTCATTAACCCAGCTTTTTGGTAGTAACAAAAGTAACTGTCTCTTGAACAGGCATAAATCATGATATGGCTATAGAGGTTGCCCTCCTGCATGATTCTTACTTATTTCAAGTCAAAGATACATCACGAAATGCAGTATTTTCTCACATAAGTGGTACTTCATCTTGCCAGGAGACCATTAACCAAGGAGGACTTTCTGAGTTACTTTCACTTTCAGGTAGGATCTTCCAGATAACAATGATTTGTATATGGCTGTTGCCACTTGTCTAAAAATAAGTAAATGCAATTGCAAATTAAGGTTTACAATCTGATAGCTCAATTCATAATATCTCCACCATGGAGCTGTCTTCTAAGCAATTTTATTTAAAGCCAGATTGAGGGTTTTGCTGACTAGCACTCTTCTAGCCTTGATGCAGTTAAAAATAATTTGAATCTAGATGGATTAATCTGTTTCCTTCTGAAGACATAGCAGCATTATTATCCAGTAATGATACTTTCAAAACTCCCCCCTTCCTCTCTTTTTCTGTTTTTAAATATACTTTTCTTGGCAGCTATAAAGAATTTAAATAAGATGACCACATGTTTAAACAAATGTATTTTCATTGCAGGTGTTTGCCTTCAGTGGCTTTGAATAGGTAACTCACAGTGTGAGTTGCTTGCAAATTATCCTTTTCAAATTATCAGTGCCAATTTTCTCTGTGATATATTAAGAATTTCTAAATTCTCCAGATATGCAAGATCAGGAAAGAGATGACAATCTTTAGGGTGCCGATCACTTTGTTTCCTTAGATTTTTATATCAAGAAACAAGATCTGCCATGAGAAACTCCTATAAGTTGTGGAAAAGGGAAGAAGTTGAAATGCTCTTTTAAAATAAAAACAGTGGATTTTAGTGGGGTGGGTGGTTTCATGACACATTATTGTTATAATTAGGAATTGTAAATTATGGCATTATCCTCTCTTTCATTCTTCTTGTCATATACAGATTTTCTTTAAAATCAAATGGCTGATACTCTTGCTATCACATGGTTTGAAAAGTAACCTGTAGCTATTATTGTTTTTCATCTTAGGCATGGGGGCTGGATTTTGTGTGTGTGGTTAGGGTTAGGGTATTTAGGGGTGGAGTTCTTTTCCTTTCCTGCTCTTGTTTACACCCATTCTGGAATTCATCTTAGGTAAACTGATGGATGGTAATTCTTTTCCTGAATGTGTAACACGTTCATTATCTGTTTGCATACTAGACGAAGATGTAAAAGCAGCTGCCCTGGAGAACCGACGTGTCATTTGTATTCTGGATATCTGTTCTCTGGATAAAGACAAAACTGAAGTCTTTCTTAGGAAAATATATAAAACAACAGAAGTTGATGTAGTCAACCAAACATAGTTCATTATTGACATAAATGCATTGTAAACTGAGAAGAGGATTAAACTTGCATGAGAATATTTTTCTCCTGCTATTTCTATCTGGGAAGCAACTTGGATATTTAGCAGTGGTTAAGGAAAGTTCCTGGTCCCTTCATACTTGAATTCTGTAGAGGGTGTTTTGACCAATACTTGCATCTCGAATCAGGTGGGTTTTTTTTGTGACAATTATTGCTTCTTAACTTTTATTTAAGCTTAAAGTAGCAAGAGCTAAGCACCCAGTGCATAAGAGAGTCAGACCCTGTCCTGTGATACTGAAAACTGTACATAGGAAGACTGTGGCTGTTTTGTTGCTTGCCTCTGCTTTCTAGGCAACCGAATTTGGTACGATTATTAAAAGTTCCTTGTGGGTAGTGAACATCTTCAGTTAAGGTAGAGGTTAGGCCTGTCAAAAACAGTTGCCCCAAAACGTTGCCTTGTTAATCGCCTTTCATCAACAGTCTGCAGAAGGCTTTGACGAAGGATAAACGAAAGCGACCGGGGACACGTTCTTGTTTTGAACTTCTTTATGGAGCCTGCCCCATGCTGCAGTGGAAGAGTGTCCTTGCTGTAATCAAGCCCTTATATTTGCTGTGTCAGATGTGAATCATGATTAGATTGCCAGCTGATCATTATACAGTTGCTGCCTCTTCCAAAGATGATGAGCTGGGAGCAAAACACTCAAATCAGAAATAGTAATTTTGTTTTTTTGTTATAAAATGGAAATGAAGTAGAACTCCATTTGATGCAGAAGTACCAGTCTAGTGCAGACATGTTAAATCTGATCATGTGGTCTGGGAATGAGCATCGTACAGCTGTGGTACAATACCACAGAAAAGGGAAGTTGAATATTTGTGCTTTTGTATTCAGATTTGGAAGAAGTGAGTATGTATGTATGCCTTTTAGTTTGACTTGGAACAAATGAGCAGTCATTTTTTTGTATATTGTATTGCACTGTTGCTTTGATATTGCAATAATTTATTGACAGAACTACAGAGGAACTGCTGTCTGTCTTGCTGCTCTCTGTCTTGCTGCTGTCTTTCCTTCCCTGTGCTAAAATAACAACCATGCCAGTCATTTCAGATACCCCTTTCTATCTGCAAGTGTGAGGTTTGCCTGATGCCTACTTTGTCCTTTTGGTGCCAGAATCCTTTCCTTTTTCCCAGGCTTTAAATTCTTTATAACAATGATAATATTCTGCAGTTTAGTTCTGTTTAGATGTGTTGATTTTCAGGTGTTATTATTTGAAAGACTTTACACTGAAAGAAAGAATAAAAATGTATATAGTGCTAGAAGAGTACTATGTGTTGAATGCATTGCCTCCAGTTGGGAGTTGGAATAAATACATTTATATAAGTGTCTTGGCTCAAATAGACTCTTGTTCCTCTGATTCCTACTACTATTTCACTATATTGATGAGCAGAGAGTGAAGAATATTTGCCCCAGATGCTGATGGTCATTACCAATATTGGGAAAATTAACATGTAAAAGATTGATGGAACCAACTTTTCTTTCCGTGTTCGAACACAGGGATGCAAAAAAGTATGGTGCACCAGCATCCCTTTTATGGCCCTAGAGCTACTCAGAATATGTTCACATTGTATGTATTTTATAAAATAAAATACATACATTTTATAAATATAAAATGTATTTTATAAAATTCATTTGAGGTGAGATTTCACTTAAAATGTGCTTTAAAACAAAAGTGATGCTATATATTAACAAAGTCTTGATTTTTTAAAAAAAATATAGGCTTAGTGCCCAAGGGCAACATAAATTAATAAATATGTTGGCTTCTTAATTTAAGTGTCTCCAGTCTATTTGCAAGACTATAACATTAGAGCCATTTTGGTGTCATGGTTAAGGCATCAGGCTAGAAACCGGGAGACCATGAGTTCTAGTCCTGCCTTAGGCACAAAGCCAGCTGGGTGGCCAGTCCCTCTCTCTCAGCCCTAGGAGGGAGGCCATGGCAAACCACTTCCAAAACCTTCCCAAGAAAACTGAAGGGACTTGTCCAGGCAGTCGCCAGGAGTCAACACGGAAGGGAGGGAGGGAGGGAGGGAACCAGAATTGTTACTGGCTATTTTTACCCAAATCGCCTTGTGTTCATTTAGGTGGGAACATGTGATTTTGTAGTTTGCCACCCTTTTTCCTAAAGAGAGCCACACCTTTTTGTCTCATCAGTATCTGAGTTTGCAGGAAAGGGTGATAAAAACCTCAGTGGGGCCTTTAACCAACCTGTCTTTTAAAAAGCCGTTGTGTGGAAACAAAAGAGTTATGAGTGGTGGGGTTGAAAATTACCCGCATGAGTTCCTGCCCTGTGGCTCCAGCATCAGGTAGTTTTACTCCTTTGAGATAAGCAAAGTGAAAACAGCTGACGCAATGAAGGATCTAATGACCCAGGGAGGAGCAGTGTTGCTTACCTGCCTAGGATTGTAATTTCAGATTATGCACAGAAGCAGGAGACTCTTGGCAATTGAATGCTTCTCTGCGCTTCGAATATTATTTTTAAAGGACCGAGCAATGAAGTGTGGGAGGAAATCCAGCCCTGCACGTTTTCTGGTTCTTGCTGGCCTCTTCAGTGCCGTACAGGCTGTCCCGGTCAAAGCCAACGTGAGTTTGTTTTACTACAATACTTTCAACAACACCTCGACCAACAGCAGGTGCGAGTGTGGCACGTATGGAGTGCATTCTCCTGTGGCGGAGGCCCGAGGACTGGTGGTTCTTACCAATTCCACAAGCTTCCAGGCCTGTGTGTGGGACACTCAGTCCGCCCCCGCCGTGTCGCCCTGGATTGCCTTGATCGCAAGAGGCAACTGCACCTTTGCAGAGAAGATAAAGCGTGCAGCTGCTCTGGGTGCGGAAGCTGTTGTCATCTATAACCACGCAAGGTACGGCAACAACACAATCCCCATGGCACATTCCGGTGAGTGTTACGATGGGGCCTGAACGCTTGCAAGCTTTTTAATAACGCCTCTGTAGGAAAATGTGGGACGATTCTTGCGTTGTGCTAATCGATGGTAACATTGAAACCGAGACTTTAGGCCGAATTCTGCCAGAAGCTTCTGGGGGGAACAGGGTGGGGGGAAGATGCTGTGTAACCTTATCCTCTTCCGCTTTTGGAACGATTTCTCCAAGCAAGTCTTGAGAGTAGAATTACAAACTTAACTGTGTTCCTAAATCATTTGGGTACCAGGTTTATTATGCCAGCCTGAACTCTAGTGCACGTTCATTTGGGAAAGTTTCTTATGCTTGGTGGGACTTCCTTCCCTGTAAACACGCATCAGCAGTGAGGTGAAAAGGTTTTTCACCTAGCTGTTGTTCATCTGCTTCATCTGATTTGGTGTTTGTTTTGTTCTACAACTAAGTTAAATGCAAAGGTCCTGTTCATACGGTTATAATCAGGGTTGCCCTGGTTTCGTACTGAAAATGCAAACATTTTACACACACACATTTTAATTTTCTGAATTGTATTTTGAGCGTTTCAAGGGTATTATACACCGCAATACATTTTCTTGCATAGAGAACTTGACTTTGTCTTCATCATATCATAGAAGTACAGTGTTATATTAATGTGATAATAAAAACTATTTATACATACTATTTATAATATAAATTATTTATACAGAACTATGAAGACCAAATAAATAAGTATACCTTACAATAATACATTACATGAGAGCCCATTTTTACAAATGGAGAATCAAGGCTGAGATTTGCTCAAACCCATTGAGTTCTGAGCTGTTCTCCCACATCCAAATGAAACATTTGATTTGCCTTCACGCTTTTTAAACAACTCCATCAATACAAATTGCATGGGAGACTGTAGCCGGTTAAAACAGTATAATTTAGTTTACAGAACAGCTGAATATATATATTACTCAGTTTGGGGTGGGTTTGTTCTTTTTGTCACAAGTACTCATGTTCAATTCTACAAAACTTCAATTTCATAACACTTTTTAAAATTACAAGTAGTAAAGTACAGTACAGGATAATTCTGACTAAGAATTCTTGAGTGAGATGAAAACCTATGACGCGAAGAGCTGAACTGTTGTTTAAAGTGCTGTTTTAATCAGAATTAGCAAGGTATGAATGTGTTGCTGGAATGGCCCCGTTGCATAGTACTATTGTATCAAAACAGGCCAACAAAACTTTTATAAATAATTCAGTTATGTGCCACATAGACAAAGTACTTACTGTCTACAATAATATCAAACAGAATTCAGTTCTGATAAATAGGCCAGTAGGCCCTCTAGTATAACCCAAGATATTTTTAAACGATGGAAGAGATCATCTGAGCAGAAATAGGAATATTTCCTTGATGATCAAAGTTAAAATAGCTGGCAGGACTAAGTATTAACATCACAGGGACTATAGTGCAGGTGATGAAAAAGAGGGAAGAGAGAGAGAGCTTGGCGCAGGCCTGAAAAGTCAGTGATAACTCCGTGGCAGGTTTCCCTAGTACAGTAGCCACCACCACAATGGGGAACCACCAATAAAGGTGCCCATTTTGCATGGCTCCCTTTCAAAAGTCTGGTTGAAGGTGATGCAAAAGAGGAGAAGCATCCAAAGGCGAGTAAAGACTCCGACAGAAAGATATAGACACACACAGATGTGTACACACAGAAGGAACTTAGAAGAAGTGAGCAGGCACTTTGCCATCTGGTTTCTCGGGCTTTCCCTGTACAACGAAAGAGGTAGCGTGCTTGGATTTTCTTTATAAACTCCAATAGTGCAAATCTATGCACTTTCTTTATCCAATGTGCAGAGGATTGCAACCAGTCCTAACAGCAACCTTCCTTGTTTTCTGGTGGTTTTACTCCCCTAAGCTTATCATAAGTTTCCCCTGTCCCCCCCCCCCTTCCACCTGTACTTCTTTATAAGCTAAGCAAAAGGAAAACCAGCATCACTGATACATCTCTGGCTGATATGCAGCACATTGATGAAAGTTTTTGACTTCCAGCTGCTTAACAGAAACATAAGTTAATAATTTCAGCGGCTGAAGCAAAGTGAAAGTTGGAAGGAGGATGGAAGAAGGAAGAAGGAATGGGCTGTGGCATGAATAGACCGAAAGCCCCGTTCTAGCCGTGAGAACAGAATTCTATATTGAGCATACACTTGGAAGGATGGGTTCCCCTTTTTTAAATGTCTGGCCCTCAGACCTGCAGTACAAAGAATTGGCTCAACTAAGGGCCCAGAGAATGCAAATAGATGTTCTGTAATAGGGTAACTGCCTTGAAAAGTTGTCCAAAAATTAAAATCACCCATTCTCTCCAAGGTATTTTCATAGTTAGAGGCAGGGGCGTGGTGGCTCAGCGGGTAAGACGCCAGGCTTGTGGATCAGAAGATCGCAAGTTCGGAGGTTCGAATCCCTAGCCCCGCGTGACGGAGTGAGCTCCCGCACTCGCCCCAGCTCTTGCCAACCTAGCAATTCGAAAGCATGCAAATGCAAGTAGATGAATAGGTACCACTTCGGTGGGTAGGTAACAGCGTTCCGCGCGTGTCATGCGGCCACATGACCGTGGAAGCGTCTTCGGACAACGCTGGCTCTTCGGCTAACAAACGGAGATGAGCACCGCCCCTTGAGTCGGACACGACTGCGCAAATGTGCGGGGGGAACCTTTACCTTTGTTTTTACCTCTGGAATTTTGGTATCCAAATTAGTTTCCTTGATTATCTTTTGTTATTGCTAAATACTGCGATCGACTGCGGAAGACCAATATGGCAGAATTGAGTGCTTTGGGGCCATTTGTCTTTGGTGGTAGTAGCAGATATTCTGCTGGGCCTTCCTTTTAGTTTCACCTGGTGTAGTGACCTTCAGTTAATCATTGACGCCTGAATTGCTTTTATTTCCCCTGTGGCCTTGCTGAGTGCAAAACCCTCAGTAAGATTTCCGTGGTTCTGGTGTCAGAGATGTTTTGACTTGGAATGAGCCTAAGTCTTGAAAACATTTAATCCAGTCCCTGTGCTTTGGTCTCATTTTTTTGTTCCCATGTGATATTTCCCCAGCTTATATTATAGGGGGAGAGTCGTGGTAGTCTGCGATAGTCTAAAATCAGAGTCTGGTAGCTCCTTTCCAGATTAACACATTTTTATTAAAAGGCAGAAGCTTTTGGGAACTGTGTCTCACTTCATCAGATGCATGGAGTAGCTAAACCAGAGCTTTCCAAACTGTGTGTTGGGACACGTTAGTGTGTCGGCTGCAGTGTCTGGGTGTGTCATGGCTGCTGCTGCCTCCGAGCCCTGCCAGGATTCCACGCAGGTCCTAGTGCCTGCCTCGTGCCTTGCTGCCTCCAAACCTGCTGTGATTCCGCGCAGGTCCTAGTGTCTGCCTTGTGCCCTGCTGTAAGTGTGTGTCACGAAATGATGCATGTCTAAAAAGTGTGTCACCAACATGAAAACTTTGGAAAGCTCTGAGCTAAACTGATGGGGGGTTTAAAGTGGGATGAGTCAGGTAGGAGGGAAGGGGAAGGGAAAGGGTGGTTATGCAGATTGCATCTGAGTCAGATTACAAATACTTACCAATTAGCCACAGTAATGTGTGAAAAACCTATTGTGCTTGTTGAATCCTTCTGAGATGGCCTGAAATCTTTTACCTTCAGCAATCTCTTGCTCAATTGTGCTAGTAAACTTTCTTTGTCCAAAACAGCTCATACTTTTTAATCTCTAATGGAGTCTCTCAGAAGATTAAATGCTGATATTACTTTGTCCCTGTTTTGAGTCCTGATGTCAAACTTGTGTATCCATTCATTGTTCTCCACACATTTATTCTATGTAGAATTCAGAGAGCCATTGCTGGCAGATGATGATATAAGTCACATTAAAGGAAGAAATATGAAAGGCCTCTAGTCTCGTATATAAAGTTGTTGCGGTCTCTGATGGTACTGTTGGTAAATGTGAGGGCAAAGTAGACCCCTGGCTTTGTTGCAAGGCTGGTTCCCACGTTAGCATCATTGTTCTATTGTTGCTTGTGAGAATCTGTTTCAGATTGGGTTCTGTACAGGTAGTCCTCGCTTAATGACCACAATTGAGACCGGTATTTCAGTTGCTAAGTGAAGCGGTCATTAAGTGAATCCAACCCGATTTTACGACCTTTTTTGCAGCTGTTGTTAAGCGAATCGCCGTGGCCGTCAAGCGAACCACGTGGTCGTTAAGCGAATCACGCAATTCCCCATTGATTTTGCTTGCCAGAAGCTGGCCGGGAAGGTTGAAAATGGTGATCACGTGACCACAGGATGCTGCGATGGTCATAAATGTGAACCAGTTGCCAAGAGCCCAAATTGTGATCACGTGACTGCTGGGACGCTGCCACAGTCATAAGTGTGAGCACCGTTTGTAAGTCAGTTTTTTCAGCACCGTTGTAAGTCTGAACCATCACTAAACAAATTGTCATTAAGTGAGGACTACCTGTATGTCAATATAGCCCTGCCACCCAGGGCCTGAGAAAGTGCAGTCTCTGTGTCCAGTGTGGGTTGTAACTTAATAATGCCTTTGAGTGGCTGGAGCTGTGAGATGTAGGTAACAGCCAGCAGTATTCTGTTGTTCTGTTTTTTAATAGGGCCTCCCTAGGAATCAATTTGGCTCTATTGATTTGTCTATTGATCTTGTTGGGTGCATAGTTCAGTCTCCTGAATGCCTCGATTAATTCCATCAGTTGAGCATCTCTGTCAATTGGGTCAGAGCAAATGTATAGTGTAAAACCTGGCTATGGAAAATTGATTTGGTGGTGTATTCTGGGTAGAATCTGGAAGCATGTGGGTATCCATGGTGATCTGTAGGTTTCTTGTATAACATGGTGCTTATCTGTCCATTGTAGTTTCACTGTGATATGAAGGAAGTGGACTTTTTCTGCATGTCGTATAGAGAGTGGCACATGCATGACTTCACAGGATGCCAGTATCTTCATGGATGACCTAAAAAATGCTTTCTCATTTCTTACCCCTTGAAATCCTTCCTTTACCTGAGATTCATTCATGATATTTTCATCAATGAGATCCATGGAAAAGAATCATCAAATTCCATCAAGACCTCAATAGCTTCCACCCAACCATCAACCTTAGCCTTCACCTGTCCACAGAACAAGTCCATTTCCTCAATGTCATGATAAAACTAGACAATGGACACATAAACACCACATTTTTCAGGAAACCTACAAATAAATGGAGTTTTAAGCTTGATATTAGGTCTCAAAACAAGGACAAAGTAATATCAGAGCATTTTAACCTTCCCAGGACACTCCCATTACTGATTTCAAAGCAGCTGTTTTGGAACAACAAAATATTCTGGTTTATAATTCCAATTTAAATCCTATATCAACTTAGCCCTTCTATGCATCTGATGAAGCGAGCTGCAACTCACAAAAGCTTATGCCTTTTAATAAAATTGGTTAGTTGGAAAAGGTGCTAGCAGACTCCTGATTTTCCTCTGCTTTATGTATCCAGGTTTATGCTGGTCTCTGACTGTAATAAAGATTTGATGTGATATGTATCCAGGTTAGCATGGACAATCATCACATACAGTAGTACGTTTCTGAATATAAACTGCCTGTACTGCTTATGACCAGAATGCTTTAGAAAATCAGACCAGGTTTCAAGCATAAAGAAAACTAGTTTGGGATCAAGAGGGACTCTGTAACCAATTCCTTCTGAGAATCTGTCCCATGTCTTTAGAAATGATAGAGACATGAAAAGGAGAACAGGAGCCTGATAGATTCACTGGGCTTATAGTACAAACAAACTTAATGGCACTTTAGAAATCAAAGGGACAGTTGCTTGATCTATCCTGGAACAATAGTGCCCCCAGCTGGCCATCTTTTAATTATCCAGACCAAGCCAAATGACCACATGTTTTAGAAATCCCGGGCAAATAAGCACCCAAATTAGCTCTCTACAGAAATTGCATTGTTCATTTTTAATCTCATATGTTGTTTGGCAGATGACAGATAGAATAGAATCGAGGAAGCAATTTACTTCCCCATTTTTCCCTCTGTTTTGCGCTTTCATTTCTCTGTATGTTTTTCTAATTCTCTTTTTCAGTTCCTACTTATTCTATTAACGTTCTTACCCATCTGCCTACCATCTCTGGCTTGGTATAATCGTGTAGGGATATTTCTTAACATTCAACCTCCCAACTGTTTATATGTATGTCTTTATTTTATTTCTTTCCTGCTTTTCCTTCTTCCCTTTGCATTGTTTTGTCATATCTCCTAATGCCTTCCTCTTTTGTGTGGAGAGTGTTTAGCTATTCTTGAAGCAGCCAATTTGTTCAATATTTTTGGGTTTCAAATATTTTTGTACTGACTTTTTAGAGTGCACCATCCCAAAGCAACTTACATCCAAATAAGTAAAAAAAAAATCCCTATGCTAGAATGTCTAGCATTCTAGACGTGCTAAGACATTAAATCTTCCTGAAATAGAAGCAACTGTGTGTACACCTTGAAAGAATACCTTGATGAGCCCTAAGCATTCTCAGGTTGTATCGTAAGGTGTCTGGTCACAAACAAAAAGCTGTCAGATCCCTTCCTGGGATCTACCCCCTCCCACACCCTGAGTTCTGGGTTGTCTGGATATAGCTTTTTCCCATGCTGTGGGTTCCACCTGAGGCAGAACAAACAGAATGGGTTTTAAACAAATTACAGCTGTTCATTCATAAGATAATCATAATCTGTCCCACATGTAACCTGCTTCTGCATAACCGACATGTTTTTCTCTCCTTTTCCCTCCCCCACCTCACCCAATTTAAATCCTGCATCAGTCTAGCCCAGCCTTTCCCAACCTTTGACCCTGGAGGAACTCTTGAAATATTTTTCAGGCCTCCGGGAACTAGGGATTTGAACCTCCGAACTTGTGATCTTCCGATCGACAAGCCTGGCGTCTTACCCGCTGAACCACCACACCCCTTTTTGTTTGTTCCTCCTTTACCTGGAATCTTTTTTGGACAGAAAAGGAGATCAATCTTCACAAAACTAAGCTTTTAAATGGTTTCAGTTCCTTCTTTCAACTGGGGTTAAGTGTGATACTAATACAAACCCAACACCAGAGTAACAATGAATAAATAATTTTTATTTTAGTAAATACAAGAAAATGGGTGCTGAAGAAATAAGATAGCTGAGCTAAGTTATAAGAGGTATGGATCTACATACAACTGCTAGCAATCATTAATCAGAAAAGAGACAAGGGATGGGAACATGCTAGTAAAAGTGAAACTACATACGTAACTGAGCAAAATTCACTGAAGGAAAATAAAATACCCCTGCTATTCCTCCCTATACTTTCCCTGCTAATTTTATTGTATAGATTCTGGTTCTCAGAGCCTATGAGGAGAGTGGAATGCCAGGCCCGTCAGAAATATCTTCTACAGTACCTGCTGTTTTCAAGAACTGCATCCAACTATAGACCAAGCAAAAAGTAACTTCTATTTGCCTCTCATTAGAAGAAGGCAATGGCTTTATAAGTCTACAGACTATCTAGCAGCAGCACTGATCCTGCAGGCCCTAAATCAGATAGAAGCATAGATTTTTAGACACAAACTACTTCAACTGTGGCTTAACATCTCACACATCTGATGAAGGTGGAGATTTTTGAGTTTTAGCTATAAACATTTCTGCTTCCATAAACTTTAAGGCTGCCTTCCTCAACCTGTTGCTCTCTAGATATATTGGCTACAACTTCTAGCATTTTCTAGCCAGCATGGCCAACAGCTTTGAGAAAGCTGTTTTTATGGCTGAGAGAGCCACAAGTTTGCCAGAAGGTTGCATTCCTTTGGCCACATCCACAGTGCACACTTAATTTGTTGATTGGAAGACTAGAAGTATCTTCTAAGTATCTCAGTAAACTTTCAGTGGATCAGAAGCACGTTCTTCTCTTACCTTGAGGAGCTATGAGTTGTTATTCTATTCTATTATAACAAATCAAGTTGGGGGATTCCGTAACACTTCTGTTGGTATGGTTGCCGTTAGACGTGGGGTGCACAACCAAGGTCTTCCAGACAAGATGTGCAGCATGAAATTGGCCCAACTGTGGTTTAAGCCTTTCACCGCACAACATCGTTTCTATTTTCTAAGAAGTAGGCCAGGCATCAATTGAATCCATCAGCTTCATTTCTTTCAGGATGCTTGACATTCGGTGGCACTCTTCAGAAATGTGGTGTTATAAAGGAGGAAGCAATGAAAGATGGGTGAAAGAAGTGGGGCAGGATGGGGAGAAAGTGTGTTGGCAGTTAGGGTGAAAAGTTCCCCTTAAACCTGGTTGGGGCATTGGGACAGTGAAAATGGACATACCTCTTTTTTTTCCCTGTGCTTTAGCCTGTCCAATAGTTGAGTGATACCAGACATCAATAGCTGGTGCAAAAGGGCTCAGGAACCATCCTCTCATCCCACATTGCCAGGTGCAAAAGGTTTGAGTGCCATCACTGGAATGCCACAAGCAAATGGTGGGTGCAGTGTTTCCTTTTGTAGCTTAGTATTTTTATGCCCGTTAGAGCAAATTCACAATAGAATCTTATGCTGTGTGTGGAACGCCCTAAGGACTAGTCATTTGCTAGATCAGAGTAATACACTCACTTCTGTGTATAAAACACACTTCTGTGCCTGTTCTCAGCACATGCAATGAATAGTTCCAGGGGCTGGTTAGGATCTAGACCTGCCTTGATCCTGGTCAACTTCAAAATACAGTAGTTTAATAGCTGCAATGGATGCCTTTGACTTACAAGCAATCCTCTTGTTTTGAAGTTGCACGGCTGACTTTGCTGTGGTGTTCTGAAACATCTGATCACGTGTTCTGTTAATAATGTCCCAGATTTTCAGATAGAAATAAGTGTTTTATATTTCCCAAATAATGTACTCTGGCCTCGTGCTTCTGGACAAACTGCATTGATCGCCTGATACTGCACAGTAATAAATGTTAACCTCCCATGATCTGTGTTTCAAAGTGCAGCTTGATTCCATGTCAACAAAACATTTTCAGCTAAGTCAATCAGAATCGTGCTGGGTTCCCACCAGTCATTTAATATCTTTGAATGTATCAGAAAATATGCCATTTAAGAAACGGCAGCAGTACCTAACTGACCTAATCTTTAGCGGTTAATCAGGGTGAGACCTGGTTAGCATTTGGTTGAGAAGCCACCAGGAAGTTCCTGAACTGCAGACCAGATTGGGAAGTTAAAGATACATATTAGAAGGTGGCACCGCACTTCTCTATTGCCAAGAGATCTACGTGGATATATTCATGTATGTAGTTACTAGGAGCTGAACTCAACTTTCTTTACCTTTTAGCCTTAATTATAAGTAAAACGACAAATTAGCCCTTGGAGTTAAGGCCATAAATATTAAGAATTTCATACTTTGATCTAATGAACTGCATTGAAGTTTGCCACTTTGGTTTAAAGACCTCTTATCAGGTGGTCCTCAGGTTGGAGCTGTGGCTGTATTCTCAAACAGGACGAAAGGTTACTCACATCTTAGTCGCCTCCTGGCTTTATTATTACAATGTGCTCTACATGGGGCTGCCCTTGAAGTCCACCTGGAAGCTGCAGTTGGTCCAGAATGCAGCAGTGTGGATAGTTATGGGTGCCCACGTAACACCACTACTTTACAAGCTGCACTGGCTCCCAGTAGGCTTCTGGGTGCAATTCAAGAGGCTGGTTATCACCTATAGAGCTCTGCATGGCACAGGACTGGGTTATTTGTGGAAATCGCCTATTTCTGGTTATTTTGCCCGGTCCTGCGTGCTCTTTCAGGTTGAGTATGATCCAGATCCCTTCTCTGGCTAGATCTAGGAGGTATGCCTTTTCCATGGCAGCCCTCACTCTCTGAAATGATCCTACCACCTCCAAGATTGAACTGGCCCTGACTGGGAGCAGAAGCTACATAAAACGAATGCATAAACAAATAAGCAAGCTTTGTCTTTACAAAGCCTCTAAGAGTCTCATCTCACCCACTTGCCAGCGACGTTTTGGATCTCGGTCTTCTCAAAAGCCGGGCTCTACGGTAGTACCCTCTCCCTGAGCATTGCCTCCCTAGCAGATGGTACAAACTAGGCACTTTGCCAAATCTTACCTTTCTTTATTTCCCTTATAAAATGGAGGATTTGGGGATGCAGCTGCACATGATTTAAGAGTAGGCCTTTCTTTGGGTTCCCTTAATTGCTTGTTTGTTTGTTTGTTTGTTTGTTTGTTTGTTTGTTTTTAGGACTTATATGGCCGCCTATCTCATACAATGACTCTAGGCAGCTCATAATCCATAAAACATAGTTTAAAACATACCCTTCCCCCCCAGGCACCAGACCAAACATTTCTTTCAAGCATTTCTCTGATTGGTTCTCTTTCTGTCAACTGTAACCTTGGTCTCAATCATTTGGTCATAAATGGAATTTTTAAAAAAGAGAGAAGGAAGGATGGACCTATGTTGCATGCTCAGTGTGAAATCTTAAAATATTTCCATTTAGGGATTCTTTTATAAAGTTCATCCCTGGATATTTTTTTTATACACAGAATTGCCTTTGTGCCATGTCTATATTAGTTGTTTGTATAATCCAGTATTGACATGTCTAGACATGTTTTTCCTGTTTGCAGATTATCAGTAGCTTGATGCTTCTGAGCTGTCCAGTCTTCTGTGTCATACCCCCTGATCATATGAAAAACACAGATCTCCAGTCTTGAGTAATCTGCTCCCTTAAAGAGGGAAGAGAAATGCATTTTTCTGATTCATTCCCAGCAAATAGAAACTCAGCAAAACTTCAGGAAAGACCCTGATGAATTATATAAAAGTGTTTCTGTCTGAACATGTCTGGGCACTTTCCTTTCAGTTGTAATTCATAGACATTTCTTTTCTTCTGGTCTACGAAGAATCCAATGGTGATCGTTGCATATTTATCTGCAGTGCTGCGGATTAACTCCCACCCTAGGTAAAGTTGATTCTTTGCTCCTTTCACAAGGGATTGACAATGCAAAGTTTGGGAAAGGCACAAAGGAAATGAAAAGACCAGGATAAAACGAAAGTTGGGGATGGGGTGGGGAGCAGTACTTCACCTTATGACTAGATTCCCATATTGCACTAAGCTGTGTTTTGTTTAATCAAGCCTGTGGAGCATGCTGTAGTGATCCGGTTGACATAAGATCCAACCAAACAGATCACATTTTTGCTTTAGCATGCTATTTGAACCCCTAAGTGTGAACTTCCAAGTCCTCAGCTCAGGCCCCATCATTAGGTAGATATATTGAGGTCGTATGACTTGAGATTACTCAGTGCATTGGGGGTGGGAGGGAGAAGGGGAAAGAGATTTAAATCTGGGACTTTCACCATGAAATATTTAATATATTGCTCCATACTGATTGCTCTCATTTCTCATTAGTGACAAGTTATTTCTTACTTCCAAAGCTGAAATCTAGCCTGGAAACACCCACATGAACCCAAAAACCTTCCTGAAACAGATGAAAGTTTTTGTAGTCTTTTACCTTCTCTCTAGCTTTCTCTATAGTCTAAGGAATGCTGTCTTTTCTTCAGAGGGAAAAGACTGGAACCATTAACATTCAAGTAATACTATTTTTTCCTCCAAGCTAATTAATTTACTTGAAAAGCACAATTTTATTACCTAGCTAATAGGTTCTGACATTGTTCCTCTCCACCCCTTGCCAAAGGAAAATTACACAAATCAAAATATTTATTTAACTTCTTGAAAGGTCAAACAAATCTAGAGCAAACTCTTCCAGGCAAGCCTTCTTGAGATGTGAAACCCCAGTGAGTTGTTTTTAAGGACACAAAGACCTTGTATCTACTGTGAAAAAAAACTGCTGCTCATTATGTATTTATTTCTTTGATGTGATTTTCATTCATTCTTGCTGGGAATTTGTGCCATTTTTCAGATGTGGCATTTTGTTTTTCAGCATTTCATGACTTGGGAAACCAAGCCTTCAATTTTTTTGGTTACATTGTTATTACTATTACATTGTTATGGAAGTATGATTACACCAATCTTACAGGTAGTAAGTTGCATTGTAGAAGTAAGGCAAAGTCGTTGCTGTGTGATGCAGAAGGTTTTCTTGTAACACCTAAATTAATGAATGGAAACTTGAAATTAATTGCCAAGTGCTCCCTTGTTACTATTTCCTCAAAAAGGAACAAATTTGTTCTAAGAATGGATCATGAAAAAAAATTAACCTTCCATGGTCTGACATCTTCCAGATGTCCTGAATCTACAACTCCTAGAATTCCCAACAACTGTAATCTTCTGAGAAGTGCAACCTCAACACATCTGGAGGAGGCCAGATTGAGAGAAGCTGGTCTAGACAGCTATAGCTTGCTTTATTCATGTTTATTTATTTGATTTCTATGGCTGCCCATCTCAACAAGTGACTCTGGGCGGTGTACAATCATTAAAAAAACATAAAACAATTAAAACAATACAAAATAAATATATATGGTCACCGAGTAAACAAATGCCATAGATGTTAATATAGTCAAGAAATGGGGCCCTTAACACACTCGGGGCCCCAGGCCGAGGCACATAACCAGGTCTTCACGGCCTTATAGAAGGTCAACAGGATCAGGGTCATCCTGATCTCCGGAGGGAGAATGTTCCAGAGGGCAGGTGCTACGGCAGAGTAGGCACGCCTCCTAGTCCCTGCCAGCCGACATTCCTTGGCCGACGGGACCCGTAGCATACCCAACCTGCCGGACCAAATTGGACGGGTAGAAACAACTGGGAGAAGACAGTCCCATAGGTCAGCAGTCCCCAACCTTTTTGGCACCAGGGACCGGTTTTATGGAAGACAATTTTTCCACGGACCGGGGGGGGGGATGGTTTCGGGATGGCGCGGATGGAAGTGGTAAGCGGACGGAAGTGTGCGGCCCGGTTCCTAACAATCTTTTTGGCACCAGGGACCGGTTTTGTGGAAGACAATTTTTCCACGGACCGGGGGGTGGTGGTTTCAGGATGGCGCGGACGGAAGTGGTAAGCGGACGGAAGTGTGCGACCCGGTTCCTAACAGGCCACGGACCGGTACCAGTCCGCGGCCCAGGGGTTGGGGACACCTGCCGTAGGTAACCATCTATATGAATATAGCACAAGGGTAAGGAAGGTATGAGCATCCTAATGTGGCTGGGCAACTACTTGCAACAAATCTTACCATTTGTAGTCTGCTGAGAAGTCCACAGGATCTGCACCCAATTTAGCAGCATGCAACCCATGGATCAGACAGACATACTCGCCTATGGCATGAACAATTAGAGTTTGAATAAGCATTGCAACGTAGACCTTCTCCACATCTACGACTTGAGTGAAAGGTTTTTGTTTCTAAATGTGGATCTTATTTGCTGGCCTTGTACTGGTATTTTAAAATTACTAGAGCTCTTAAACCAGGAAAAAGCAAGGGCTCTAGGCTCCCAACAACCTATTTCGCTTCAGGGGCCATGTCCAAAACATCCAAAGAGTTGGATTCCAACCAAAAACTTGAAAGCAATGTTTGCACACACATTTTTTATTTCAAGAGAGAAATGAATGAGAAATATATGAGAAAGGCGGCAATACAGTGTACAGTATTGAAGGAGGCAGTCATTTTGGTCTAATACCAGATGAGTTCTAGCAAGTTGTCTAACATCTGGGTATTGTCCAGGTTTGCTAATTTCTGCAAGGTGGAGCTTGTTTTCATTAAGTTGTTATCTTCCCCAACCACAATTTTGAACATTCGGTGACAGAATGTTGACATTCTGTACCAATTATTCATAATTTGGAGTACAAGGCAAAGCCCCCATCTGCTTGCTTAATCAAACAGCAAGTGCCTGACTGTGACCTATTTAGCAAGTCGAGTGTTTTCTTTAAAAGCTTGAGGCACAAGGAAATAGGCAATGGTTCCATTACACATCCCAAGATAGCCCCCGTCTTTACCAGAAATGCTTTCTCAGAAGAAGAAGGGGGAAAAGGGCAGATTTCTATGAGTTATTCTTTAATTGGCAGCTTTCTTCAGACAACGCTGGCTCTTCGGCTAACAAACGGAGATGAGCACCGGCCCCTAGAGTCGGACACGACTGCATGTCCTATAGTCATGTCCGACTCTAGGGGCCGGTGCTCATCTCCGTTTGTTAGCCGAAGAGCCAGCGTTGTCCGAAGACGCTTCCACGGTCACGTGGCCGGCATGATGCACGCGGAACGCTGTTACCTACCCACCAAAGTGGTACCTATTCATCTACTTGCATTTGCATGCTTTCGAATTGCTAGGTTGGCAAGAGCTGGGGCGAGTGCGGGAGCTCACTCCGTCACGCGGGGCTAGGGTCTCGAACCTCCGAACTTGCGACCTTCCGATCCATCGACAAGCCTGGCGTCTTACTTACTGAAGTGCAATATAAGGAGGAAGACGGGGGGGGGGGATTGTTAAGCGGTGGAAAGCAGCTCTGTTGTCAAATCTTAGAACAGGCTAGATTAGCTCCCTGCAAATATAATTCAATGCTGAATTGAATGTTATCAGTTGGAACTTTCCTGCCCCATTTTTCCAGCACCATGAATGAAACTCCTCTTTGATTTTCTCAAACAGGGTGAAGGTTCCACTCTTGTTCTCTTATCTCTTTTAAAGATAGTTAAAATCTCCCTTCCCCAATCTGTGCCTTCCCGATGTGTTAAGAATGGCATTGAATTTCTCACAATTCCCAGCTCCCATGCCTTGGAGCATCTTATTTATTTTTTGCTGTAAGTTTTCAGAATCTCCAGGTTTTGTACTCTGATAAAAGCACAGTAATTTTGGGATTGGTAAGGTTGATGTTCATGTTACTGTATTTTATATTTTTTTAATTATGCATTTCAGTAGTTTCTTGCTAATTTACAAGCATGAGATAAAAGAAGAGAAATGCAGTATGTAATAGTGTGTTTAAAACAGCATTAGATTAGGATCGCTTAAAAAGACCTTTGCCTGTTTCCAAAGCGATAACTAAGTTGGTATCAGGTATGTCTGTCTGCACAGAATGTCCCAGAAACAGCCCCAACACTGAAAATCAGGATAGTTGCTACCCAGTCTGTCCTCAAATTGGAGATGCGCATGGAGGAGAACATTAGGTGTCATCAATCTATTCCTGATGATTTCAGGGATGTTTGACATCATCATCTGTTTTTAGTAATAATCCAGATCTCTTCTAAGAACAATCCAGTTATTTATTTAATCCCAACCACTCATTCCATTCCCCTTCTGCTTCCCTCAACCTTACCAAGCAGAAATAATTTTTTTCTAGTCCAGTGAGTGTATTTTCAGATATTTCCATAGATAGGTTGTGTGGAAGTATACATTTCTCCAAGTGTGGTATTCAATTCTTATTAGTCAATTATAGGTGAAATGGGACATTGTATTCCAGCAATAACTCCTATCTTGTTGGATTATGTGCCATCAAGTTGGTGTTGACTCTTCGAAACCACATAGATAGATTTTCTCCATGATGATCTCTCCCCAACCAGGTCCTTCAGTCTTCCAATGTTGCACCCGTCAACACTTGCTGCTGGTCGTCCTCTTCTTCACTTTCCTTCCACCTTTCCCAGCATTAGAGCTTTCTCCAGATCTAGGTCTTGGCATCGTGTGTCCAACTCTTCCTATCTATCATAGCACTAAAGCACCAGCATTTTCATTACTTTTCAGTAACAGATGAAGTCCTTTTCCGTAGCAGCAAAATACAGTCCACAGTCTGCCAACTATCAACAATCTTCAAAGGCAACCTGGTGTTACCATAGTCAGTCCCAAGATGCTGAGCACATTATGTAGCTGTGTTAGAGCGCTTCAACCTTCTCAATTAATAACGTCTTCAAAGCAAACTCATAGTTATGGTAACCCTGCCCTGCAGCAGCAGCAGCCCCCCCCCCAATTCGCTGCGGGGAAGCACCGACACCCATCTCCCTGGGGCTGGACCCAGTCCCTGCAACGGAATGCAGCCAGCTCAGCCCCACGGGCTACAATCCAACCTCAGAAGGGAGTCCTTCAGTCAAGAGTCTTGTTGCGAGAGGCGCAAGGTGGAGGGATGCTGCAGAATGGGGAATCCAAAGGGATGGGCAGAAATCGGGGATCTCTTGCAGATACATCGCACTTCCTTGCAGAAGCGCATTTCGATAGAAGAGAATCTCTGTAGCTCAGGGTTGAACTGTGGAGTCCTTGGTGCTCTCTGAGCTTGGTGCTTGGCTTGCAGACGTTTCCTTACCCGATTAGGTAACATCATCAGTGCGAGGGAGGGTGGGGTTTGCTCCCTGTTTATATACGGTAGCTTGCCCTGTATACAAGGCGGGGCAGGGCAAACAGGGAGCAAGCCCCACCCTCCCCAGCTCTGATGATGTTACCTAATCGGGTAAGGAAACGTCTGCAAGCCAAGCACCAAGCTCAGAGAGCACCAAGGACTCCATAGAAGCGCATTTCTCCTCGCCTGCCCCTGAGCGGAGCCCGAATGGAGGGCTGGGCTCGGCTGCCTCGCCTCCTGGAACGCCGAAACTACGACTCCCAGAATTCTCAGCCAGGCGAGGCGCCCAGGTGAAGCGCCCCGCCGCCGGGGGCGTGGCCTCGCGCCCCGCCCCCTCCGCAGGTACCGCCTCCTCCGCGCGCGGCGGCGGCAGCGGCTGCCTGAGGCGACTGGCGCTGGACTCGGTCGGAGCGGGCGATGCGGCGGCGGGCGGCGGCGGTGGCGCTGCTGGGCCCGCTGCTGGCGCTGGCGCTGGGCCCGCGCGCGGCGGCGGCGCAGTCGGTGTGGACGGCGTGGCTGAACGTGTCCTGGCGGCTGCCCGACAGCAACCAGACAGCGTGGACGGCGGGCGAGAGCGGCCTTTTCGGGCAGGACTCGCCGGTGCGCCCGGCGGCCGGGCTGGTGGTGCCGCCGGACGGGCGCGAGGGGCTCAACGCCTGCAGCCCGCGGACCAACTTCTCCGCCGCGCCGCCCGACGCGCCCTGGATCGCGCTGGTGCAGCGCGGCGGCGGCTGCATGTTCAGCGTCAAGATCAACGCGGCCGCCCGCTGGCGCGCCGTCGCCGTGGTGGTCTTCAACTTCGACGGGGGCGCCGGGCCCGAGGTGCAGACCATGACCCACCCGGGTGAGTGCGTCCCCACGACGCGGGTCGGGGCCTGGCGAGCGGGAGGGACCTCTCCCCCCGGCCCCGATGGCGTCCGCCCCCCAAGCCACTCAGCCGCGCCGCCAAGCGCCCGTCCCCTCGTCCCTGAGGGTGGTCCTTTCTTGCTGGGAATGATGGGGCTTAGGACTCCAGGGGCCCCGTGGGCTTTTGGCGGGATCCCGGGGGAGCCGGTGCGGTTCGGAGGGTTGGGGCCGCCTCTTCCAGCCCCAAGAGGGGCAGACGTTTCGGACTGCAGCCCCCCGGCGCGGGGTGGAAAGTGCCCTCCCAACACATGGAGAAGGTGGGCATGATGCGATTTGGGTTCCTTCTCCTCCTCCTCTTCCTCCTCCTCCTCTTTTATTAAATGTACATTTATTAAGAGGTTCCCCCCCCCAAGATAAAAGACAAATCGAAAAAAAGGAAGAAAGAAAAGTGCAAGAAATGACAACGAAACTGAAGTTAAAGAATATATAAGCGACTTCTGACCTTTTCAAGGATAATTACAATTGTATTGTCCTTCCTCCCTCTTAGATATTTTACAAGTCCCTTCAGCCCCTCATGAAACCACACCTTTCTCAAACTTCAAATCCATAAATCATCATGTAATTCCTTTGTTCTTTCGGCAAAAAAGTCCATATAAGGTTTCCAGGCTTTCAGAAAAGTTTGTGTTGTTTTTTCTCTCTGACCAGACAGGTCAGTTTTGCCATTTTTGCAAATTCTGACATTTTCACCATCCATCCCTCCACTGTGGGGACTTTTTCTTCTCTACCTACCTTCACCTTCCCTAACCACCATCTTAAACCACCTTCCTCTCCTTCCCCTTCTCCAATATCTTTATTTTTTGTAACAAAACAATCATCTTAAACAGAAACTTTTTAAAAAAATGAAAAGTACAAACTAAAAATACTAACGAAGAAGGAAAAGAATCAATAGTCCCTGGTTTGCCCGTGAATTCACTACTATAATATGAACAGCACAAGATTCGATTGTAAGATATCCTAGAATCTCTGCTGTTCTGGTTTTATGTTTCCACCCAGGATCTTGGGGTTGGCTCTGGACCCCATTGACCCCCTGAGAATTGCATGGCTTGCAGAAGGAAGATAAATGATAGCGGAGGGAGGGAGGGGGGGGGCTTTCTGTTCTGGATCACTCATTTGGTGACATCATAGTTCACATTCCAGGCTTTCTCTTCTAGAGCAGGGATGGGCAGCGGGTGGCTTCCTGGTGTGGTTGGACCACCCGCAATGTTCTTCCTGATCAGGGGCATTTGGACTGAGTGAGTCCGGTGACATCTAGAAGACAACAGGGGCTGTCAAGGCAGAAGCACCTGATGATTGACTACAGCCATTGATTCTGGTTCTAAGTGTTCAAAATACTAGCTCCTTTCTTCAAAATACCAACATACATATTCTGAGCAATACGGTGCCCTCTAAACTCTCTTGTTTATCCCGTGACTGTGTCCTGACTATTTGGGCAAATGGCTTGACCATAATATTTAGACGGAAAGGTCCCAGATCATTAACGGGGGGACTGTAAAGAGCCTTCAATAGGTCACTTGGGGTTACTGAAATGTCCCTTTTAGACAATTTATTACAGAAGCTTGTATGGGTTGTAAGAACTGGGGATTGCTTCCCCTAACCCATAGCTTTCCAAAGTGTGCGTCGCGACACACTACTGTGTTGCCTGCGGTGTCCTGGTGTGTCGCGTGCAAACCCGGAAGCGCTGATGGGGGGAACCGGAAGGAGCGGCACCCCTGCCAATCAGTGCCGCTCCTTCCGGTTCCCCCCATCAGCGCTTCCGGGTTGGCACGCGACACACCAGGACACCGTAGGCCGTGCCGCCACCACAGCGCCACTGCCGCTGTTGTTGTGTGTCGCCAACATGAAAAGTTTGGAAAGCTCTGCACTAACCCCTTTGAGCATTTGATTAGTTAACATGACAGTCTAGTAAAGAAAGGTGTCCCTTTATGTTCTGAACAGATTAATAACCCTGGAAGCCAGTGAAACAACTACTTAGCTTTATGGAAAGTTTATTTTTCTGTTTTCCCAAATCCCAATCTTTGAAACTCAGACTGTTAAGATTTGAGAATCTGGACAATTTTTAAAGTCTTCATGAATTGAAGTAATGATATGAAGGGCCATTGTGTTGTTGAAATTAAGCAGGTCTAGCCTTCTATGTTAATTCCCTAGATTGGAGAGTGGTCGGAAATCTACAAGACCCCAAGTGCAGCTTATGTGGCAAGAAAATGTTCTAAATGCACTTTATGAGGGAGCCTTTTGATTGGGAGTGGCATAACTGAGAATTTTCTGGCCACTTGTTCAAACATAGTTTGTGGTTCTCTTTCTAAGGGCGTGATAAAATAGCATACTGACACTGTGGCATTGTCTCGTTTTTTAATCATCTGTTTTAACTGCATATGGGTACTGCTTCTTGCTACAGTGCTGTGGGTCTGAATAAAAGCAATGCATGAATAATTTCCAGTTTGACAATTCTAGGCATATCATGAGTAATTAGCGTAGTACTTCTCCTTGTGTCATAGTGCTTACCTTTGGGAGAAGAAAGGGCTTGGTGTTCCTTTCCTCTGTGGCATGTCTCCGAACAAGAGTACTCTCATCGCATAGATGCCTTCATCCTTTGGGAATTAGCAAACACACAACATTTTGTTTGTTTTACAAGCCTCAATTAATGCCTTGGTTTGAGGACCTAATGCAGATAAGGTGAATATTAAATGCACAGAACTTATAAACATAAGTTGATGGATGCAGCCCAGGCACACAGCTGGAATACTCATACATTCACTGAGTTTTTGGCTATTATCTTAAAGGTAAAAACCTTCCGTGACCCCTCATGACTACTTGAACACGTCCATCTTATTTTCTTGACCATAGCCGGATGTGAAAGAATCTTGTCATTGCCGCCTTCTGAGACGGTTTTCAATTCCCAATCTAATATACGACTTTGAGATTTCCTAGCAGTCTCGCATCAAGTATTAACGTGTCTGGCCTGCTTTATATTTTTTTAAATCAGCCAGAGTTGGGTTCTCTTGAGGGATGGATTAGAAAGAAAGCTTTGAAAATCAGTGTAGATCTACCTGAATATTCCTCACCCTACCTCCTTTTTCTTCCTAACATTTTTGTTGTTCCACAGTAGCAAAATTATGTATTGTATTGTGTTATTGCAATAATATAATGTTATTTATTATTAAAAAATATTTTTTACCATTATTCAGTACAAAGAGTCCCAGAGCATTTTGCAGAAAGGGCAATCCATTAGAAACACATGTTATGGGAGGCTAATAATTAACATTTCCCTCCATTGTACCACAGTAAGTTTAACAACAAAGAAGTAGCTGGTGAGAAAATCAGCTTGCTTTTGCTTTTGGTAATGCGGCAAGAATACCTATGAAACAGGAAAGTTAGTTTTATGCCTTTGTAGCCTCTGCATTGCTTTTAGCCTTGACAATATTGCTGTGACAGGGAAATGTAATTGATAGGAAGTAATTTCGACCGGAAGATTGCATGTTCGGAGGTTCGAATCCCTAGCCCCGCTTGACGGAGTGAGCTCCTGCACTCGCCCCAGCTCTTGCTAACCTAGCAATTCGAAAGCATGCAAATGCAAGTAGATGAATAGGTTCCACTTCGGTGGGAAGGTAACAGCGTTCCGCGTGCGTCATGCCAGCCACATGACCGTGGAAGCGTCTTCGGACAACGCTGGCTCTTCGGCTAACAAACGGAGATGAGCACCGGCCCCTAGAGTCGGACACGACTGCACTAATGTGCGGGGGGAACCTTTACCTTTTTAATTATGTCTAAAAGTCACCTTAACTGCACAGGTGCGTGCATGTCTGAGGGAATTAACACATTTGGGGATATTTAGGAATAAACATGTATAAAATTGGTCAATAATTGTTTAAGTAATTTTCAGGCTTTAATTGGAAGCACCGCAAAGACCAATAATGGCGGACAAGCTTCTTTGAAAAACAGGCTTGCCTGCTACAGTGTGTTGGGCGTATTCTGTGCGCATCCCAGATTAATGCAGGGCAGTGATGAGAGCGGACAAGCCTGGTTAGTGCCCTGTGGGAGTTGGTGATGTAACTTTGCATTTCTGGTCATAGATATTTCCCAGAACCCTCAGCAGCCTACAAAATTCCATGGGATTCAGTTAGAAGCAAGTTGACTTGGAATGACAGAAAAACTGAAAAATGCTGGCATAAATAAATAGGACTTGGTCACGGACTGCAGGCTCAGCCTTCATCCGAAGAAATGCAGCTTCTGCATACACCTTTAAATGCTTAGTGTTATATCAATCCCTGCTTCGGACTAGTTTGCTCTTGTTTGCAAGCTACAGATCTAACAACTTTTTGCCTAGTTTCCTGCATTTCTTGCTGTTTGTACTGAGATCCATAGCAGGCACACCCTAGATTTCTTTTGCCTGTTCTCCGCTGTATTTTGTCATTTTTTTATTACACTGACATAAAACTTTCAATGGCACATAATAAAAAACGAGTCTTAAAATAGCTTAACAATCCTTGCGTAATATATTGAGGAGAGTATGGAAGGGCTGATCATGAGAACTGGGAACTGCAGGGATAACGTTTTTACACTGATACTGCTGTAACTACATTTCCTAAACTGAAGGGGACATCAGAAAAGGAGCTGAAAACAAAACTGCCAGCATTGTAACACTCTTATACATACCATTGGCATGTTTGCATTTGGAATATTGTGTGCTTATTGCATTTGAAAAAGAAGGTAGTGTAGCTGAAAAATGTGCATAGGATTGGGAGTCTTGAACATTTTCCTTATGAGCCTAGGCTGGATATCTCTCTCTCTCTCTCTCTCTCAAATTTCACCACTGCCCATCTCCCCCAAAGGAGATCTTCACCCCCAAACTTTGGGGATCTTCACCTTGGGGGAGGCATGACATATAAAATTGCATTGATTGATATATGAAAAGATTTCCTGAAAGAAAACTGAACCCAAACTATTTAAGATGAACCAAAGTGGTACCGTCATACAGACTCTTCTTGTCAGCTGAAACATACAGAAAATCTGACTTTATTAGGAAAAGATAAACTTTTAACAGATCTTCTCTGTTAATAGACTAATGTGCTGTCAGGGAAACATATAAAAGATGAAGCTTGACGTATATTTACTGCATTGAAAATAGAAATTCTGACCATTTAAATTTTAGCAAGCTTAGGTATAATTTTTCAGTTATTTTTTTTTATTTTCAATGTTTTGCTGATTATTGTATCTTTAAATAGAACTTTAAAAAAGAAAGAACACATCTGTAATATCTAAAAGACAATTAAAAGCTTCAGTTGAAATAAATAGGGCCTAGCCCCTTCTCCATATGTTTGGAGGAACGGGGGAAAGGAGGCTTGATGTTGACAGAAGAGCCAAAATCTGTTGACTCCAGACTGAGATTAGGTATATTTTAGCAGGAAAGGTGGCTAGAGATGCTGGCCCAGACACCCTCAGAGACATTGGTTGCTAGGTCTCGCTTCTACTGGTGAATTCTGAACTTTGTAGGTGAACTTTGCTGTTCGTGTCCTATTGAACAAACTACATACTAAGAAAATTGGGCTCGGTTAAAATTAGCGGTACAAGTGAGTCATAACTTCATCAGTTATATTTATTATTTTTATTATTTATCATATTTATACCCCGCCTATCCCCTCCCTATTGGAGGACGCTAGGCGGCTTACAGCATTTTCCATATATTTAACAATTCATATACATCATTTAACCGCACACTTAGGAAGGAGGTAGGGGAACCGACTCTTCATCCGTAGGCATTGGACTACATGTCCCAGCATGCCTCACTTACGAGTCGGCTGCTGACGTCCTGGATGTTCGCTGATCGGGCTCCGTCGTCCTCCGTCGCTATTTTACGGGATTCCCGGGATCTTCTTTGCTCCAAGGGCGACCCCCGATAACAGGACGCCGGCAAATTCTCCCACTTTAACGTGGTACCCATTTATCTATTCGCCTTAGCTTTCGAATTGCTGGGTTGGCAGAATTGCTGATGAATAACTTCATCAGTTCCATTGATTTCAGTGGGAACTAAGATTAACTAATTGAATTTGGATTGCTTACACAGCCAAAGTAGTTGAGGTGTGTTTGCATTGATACTCCTTTCTTGAGTCAAGCAGAAGAATGGTTATACAACATTTAAAAATGTGTATTTTGAACAGTAACTGCCGAGCTGGATAGTGACTGTGTTGTCCAGAGGGGGAAACGTAAGAAGGACTTAAAGACTAAGTAAAGAGTCTATGCACATGTAGACTCAACTATTTTTCTGAATGTTATTTAATTGTTGCTATCCTTGGGGATTAAGAAGGATCCCCAAGAAGAGAAGGTAGATACAATCCCTGTCTTTATATATTAAGAATGTTTGTTGCAGGACCTTGTAATAAATTAATTGTTGTCTCAAACTGCAGTTAAAACACCTGCCCCCTCTCCCCAATTTATCCTTGAGATAAAAAATAAGGATAAAGGTAGTATAAAGCTTCAAATCATGTATGTTATTCTTTGTGAACTTGTGGGCCATTTTTACTCATGCCTGGTTGGCAGTCATGACTTCATTGCATGTTAATCAAATGCCTAATTACTATGAAAAATTACAGTGGTCCCATAAACATCAGGGTGGAGATCATCCTTGCTGGATTTTGCCTACATAAGGATTCTTGTTGGTTTTGCTGCAGTTGCAAGGACAAAGAGCAGCTGATCAGAAAACTAGTGTATGCATAGCCTCAGGATGTTCTCATGAAGGTTGAAACTTGTTTCTCTGCTAAATGAAGATATTCTGCTGTGCCAACAGAAACCTGACAGTCAAGTTCAAATAAAGTGACAACTTCACTATAAAACTTTCAACAGTCTTGTATCTATTTCAATGATATTGCCCAAGCAGAAAGCAGAATTTAAAATTGTGGGACATGATTTATTTATTTATTACCCGCCCAGATTTCAGCTGTTGTAGCCAAATATGAACAAAACTAATATTCTAATAAATTGTGAATAACTCAGTACTGTTTTAGAAACACTAAAGCCTTTAGTTTAAAAGTTTTTTTACCCATGTCTTAAACTTCCTTTTTCTAGGGGCAGAAAATAAAAATGGTATTTAAAGTGCATTGAATGAAATGTAGTTAAATTGAATGACACATAACAATATTTATTATGGTGTATTGATTTGAGATATTAACAGCTGATGTAGCAATTTCTCTGGAACAGAATAACTTGCAGTGTTAGAAAATCAACACATTTACAACATTTACATTTACAACATATTTACAGCAGAAATTATGGAGTCTACATAATTTGATGTTTCTACTGACCCTTTGTTTCTATTCTCCTTAGTTTGGGAGTAGACTCACTTGCCATATAACAAGGGGCCCTGGTTCTTAGAAAATGGATCTAGGACTTTCTAGCAAGGAAGAAATATTGCCTGTTTGAAGCCAGATACTATATTCTTTCAAATAATATGGTCTTCGTTTTCGAATAACAACCTTGTAGCTTTTTGTGAATAATGAAATAAGTTGGTGCCTGGAAATAGTAAAGTATTCTGTCTTGTCCCGTTTGGGGCTTAAAATATTTACAATATATATATATTTTAAATTGTATATTATTAAATGCATTGTGATCATCACACCATTTTTAAAGGGTAGAATGCCCAGATGCAAAATAAATATTTATCTTGTGAACTTACAAGTTCAGGATCTTATCAGCTTGGTACTGTGAGAATATGGTACCTTCCCACAGCAGGTTTCAAAGTCCAGGACGATGGCTGTTCCTCATTGCCCAATCTATCCTGGCCTTCAGATGCAGGTATTTCGTTGGGAGAAATTAAAGCAGTAGAGCAGAATCAAGTTCATATGCAGACTTTGGTTTATTTTAAAGGCAGCTTGAATAAATATGAGCTATAACGGGGTGGTTTTCCTATTAAGCTGTCTTCTATACTTGAGAGGACTCAAAATACATTTTACGGTAGGGTAGCTGGCTCATTTGAGGGTAGGTGGCCATATAAATGTAATAAACAGTCAGTCGTTCACAGTGATCTTGAGACTTTGTTCTAGAGATTGTGTCATATGTGTCTAATGCAGCATAAGAATGCCACAATCATAACTATATGCCAAAAGCTGTTTTATTGGCTATCTTTAAGTGAAATACCTTTGAATTACAGGTGGAGGCTTATTAAACACTTTTTGATACATATGTAGGTAATATATTTCAACATAGAGAACTTGTTTTGTGGAGAAGGTTGGATAAGGATCCTTCCCCCTTGTGTGGAAAAAAGGAAAGGCCCCAGTTGTCATGGGAATTAAAATGCTTCCCACCTCAGAGTAAAGCTTCAGGTGGTGGTTTCCTCACTTCAGATATATAGTCCGTGACTGAACAAGTGCTGATGTTTGATTTCCCTTTAACTTCCTGAAAGAGTTTACTAGTGTGGCTGGATGGAGAATTTTTGGTGGTTGCGAGAAAGTTGCATGGTTGTTAAGTGATAGATGTTATTGATAACGTTTAGGCTTACTGATCCGTCTATTGTATGGCCTCACATTTTTCAACAGTGTCTAGGGAAAAAAAGCACTGAGTGTTGCTGGAAAGGAGGTAGGAAAAGTTAAGACGGGTTGGCAATGGAGAAGTAGGCAGCAGTACCCATATAAGATATATGCAGTAACTTTTTGAACTTGTAATGCAGTAACTTTTTGAACTTGTAAGTCTAGCGTATGAATTAAAGGAAGTCCACTGAGTAATCCAGACATGCTCTAACAATGCAGGTTTCGCCATCGTGAGTTGTACCACACTGTTATTTCCAGCTTCCTCTTAGTCAACAGCTATAATAGATAGCTTTTTACATCTTTGACCTAAATTACAAACATGTCAACGCAGTGCTGTGAAAGTCCCGTTTTATATGAAACATATTCAGCTTATATCTAAAATGTAAATAAAACATTTCTTAGCAATGAGAGATTAATTTCTAAAGATTAAACAAGCACACATATAGCACATACCATATAATCATACTGAAAGAAAACACAGGCCTGGCTGTAGAGACTCTTGCAAATCGCATATGCTCCTTTACTTTTGTGATGGAAGAAAGAAGGGTATAAATACTACTAATTTAAAAATAGCCTTTTAGTAAAACACCTTTGTGTGAGCGAGCTCATGATGAAACATGACAGGCTAAACATCATATCGTCTTTAAAGTCATGCTCCGAGTGCTTTTTTTTACTTGCACACTTCCTGGAGTGCCATATTGTGTACTTGCTGGACTTCAGATCTGTTGCATTACAGTTGCAACCAGTGTTTCTCAACCGTGGCAACTTTAAGGTGTGTGGACTTCAACTCCCAGAATTTGCTGGCTGGGGATTTCTGGGAGTTGAAGTCCACAAACCTTAAAGTTGCCACTGTTGAGAAACACTGGTTGCACCACTGATAAGGCAGGAAGAGAGCAAAGGTGCAAAAGGGATAATTCTGAATCTTGTGATTGTGATATCTCAGATGAGCCAACGGAGGGATACAATAATGAGTCTCTGAGCTTGACTGAAAGCATTTTAATGAAGATTGTTAAAGGATAGTTTCATTGTACAGATGTTATTTGGCAATTACACGTGAATTGGCTGTTTATTAGGCTTGAGATCTCTTTTAGGCTACTTCTGACTATCAGGTGAAAAAAAATACTTGACTTGTCTCTTTCCCTGAAGCTTTTCCAGCTTCCTGCTGTAAATTTGGAAGCAAGCTGTCACTATTTGAAGTCTTCCTTTCAAATATTGGAGTGATGGCAAATAAACCCCAAGGATGTGCGTTGAAACCTAACATAAGAAAACTTACATGTTAATTTGACACCAGTTTGGTTTGAATTGGTCAGTCGGTTAAAACTGTTTTCCTTGTTTTGATGATGCCTATATTACTGGGATCTACTAAGTTTTTGTTGTTAAAAAAATTGAAATAAAAAGCAATGATTAGACTGAACCTTTGTTCTTTCTCCCCATATGAGTCCTGTATTGTCAGTATCCTGTCATTTTAATTAGTCATGAAGAAACGTAGTATGTATAATGGGAATAATGAACACAATCCTTTCTTTGAACCAACCAACCATTGAGATACTATGGCTATACAATGCTTCAGTTTCAGTTTGGAACAGCCGCATCATTTTCCGGGATCACATGCTGTTGTGAGGACGCTTCTGCTGCAGTTGTGTGATTTTGGAAAACAATGCAGCTCCTTTAATGAGTCGTAGACAGGTGGTGTATGTTCCGAAGCACCTTTTCTGAAGCGAATCTGAAGCATTTTACAGCCCTATGAAGTATCAGAAATCACACTGAATTGTATTGTCTTGCAGAAAAAGTATGCTTTTGGGCGTATCTAGTATAATATCAAAATACTTGGGATATCATAGATCAAGAAACTTAATTTTCTATCAAGAGAACTGCACTGGGAAATATTGGTGCATTAGATATATCTGAATGACATTTAATCCAGTGATATATTCCCCCCACCAAAAAAAATCTCTGCATCAGAAAGCTTTTAGGTGTCCTAACTGAAATTTGATTGTGTTGAATCTTTTAAGTTACCACCCTGTACTAAGATGATTTCAGTGCCATTTAAATGCTAACATTCTAAGTTTTATTTAGAACTAGCTTTATTGTAATACTTGTAAACATTTTAAGTCACAACAACTGAATAGTAACTATTTTATTACATTTTAAGGGGAGAAGCAAAGACAGAGAAAATTGATCAGCCTACTTTTTAGCCTGGAGAAGTGTGCATTTAAATTGTAAATATTTTCCTTGCAAAAATGAAGAAGCAACCCATTGAGTTCTTTTTTCAGCTAGCTGAAGCTAGCAAAATATGCCTGACATGTGTTTCAGGAAAAAAAAGGTGGTCCAAGAAAGAAAAGGTAATACATTCAAACAAGCAAATTGTTTGAAAACATTGGGAACAATTTGACTGCAGTACTAAGAGTAACTAATGCAAGTGTTAATGCAGAGCTTTCCAAACTGTGTGTCGCGACACAAAAGTGTGTCACCACACACTGGTGTGTCGCCACACAACCCGGAAGCGCTGATCATCAGCGCTTCCGGGTTTTCCCGCGGCGACACACCAACTGCGGTGCGCAAAACCCCGAAAGTGGCAGCAGCGCTTCCGGGTTTTTGCGCGCTGCCGCAACAGCGGCACTTCCGGGTTTTCCCGCGGCGACACACCAACGGCGGTTGGTGTGCCGCCGTGGGAAAACTTTGGAAAGCCTTGTGTTAACGGATTGGAATATTAATCAGCATTAAGATTCTCGGCTCCTGCATTTTACAACCTTCTCAAAGTCAAAAGCAAGGGCTTCATTATCAGAGAAGGTGCAGATCCATGATAGCAAATAAGACTTATAAGCTCATATTAGTTGTATTCATGTTGTGAACATGTTTTTTGAATATTAAGAATCATTTCCCATTTAAATAGATTAGAGCTTCAGACTTGTATTTTTAATGAGTAGTTAAGGGATGACAAATGATATTAGTAAAACTTCTAGCTGAACTACCATCTGTAGAGACATTGATTTTTCATCTGATCTGGAACATAAAGGGAGAACCCAGAATCAGCTGAATAGTTCCTGCATATTTGTGAGGAAACACTTTCAGATAGTGCAAAATAATTTGCCTCTGCCTTATTTAGATAAGATGACCAGAAAATATTCTAACCCTGATGCCAGTGGTGGTACTCTGTTCCACAGCACGCACTGGCACACTTGTGATTAAATGTTCCAGAAAGCTATTACGTTAATCTACGAGTAGCTAATTTGCACAGTTGTTAGTGGGTATACAATTGTGTTATAGAAAAGCCTTACTGATCAAACAGTTCATTCCCTTCTCCTACTATTTGGATTATTCTACTAATGTATAAGTGAGGTCAAATTTCTTAGAGGTGTAAAGTTGAAACTAGCAATTACTTTGCTGGTATGTGATCCTCTGTTAACCAAAAAGATTGCCTTGGAAAATCTGAATCTCACTGGAATATGGAAGTAAAGTCATTAATTTAAAGTGTTGAAGAATTACTATAGGTCAGTAATCAAAACCACAGATACTTGAAGTTGTAAGTGCCAATTAGAAATTCTAATTCTGGCAAATATGTAAAGCTTCTTGTACACTCCACCGTCACCTCAACAAACTGCTAACAAAACAGAGAGAGCAAGTTGCATCTTGTGCTGAAACGCAGCACTGGCAAGATGGGCTGATAGGGAAGACTTGCACTGCACACCCTGTTATTTCTCCTAAAACCTCTTTGTCGGCCAGCAGGTACAAAGGACCCATTTACTTTTCCTTAGGTAGGAAGTGAGAAACCCAAACTTTGGTTGATAGTGTTCTTCATATTCACTTCATTTATATCTTACGCCTTCTATCTGTAGAGTTCATAGGAAGGCAAGCAAATAACAACAATAAAAACAGAGAAAAAGAACAAGACCAGAATAATTGCTAAACTTTGAAGTGCCAATGTCGGCGGCATTCCAGTGATGAAAGCACTAAAAGTTTTGGAAAGTATAACGTCTAAAGGTGCCAAGCTTCTCCTGGGAGATTATCCCAGGTATGAAGATTCCCACGTGAAAAGTCTTTCTTTCCGGCAGTTGCCCTCTGAACTTTGGAAGGAACAGGCAGGATATGAGAACCTCAGAGGAAAATAGATAAAGATGGCACAGTCAGTTGCTAGACCTTATGGTGGTTCAAAGTCAACTTTTGACGACGAACCAAAAAAACGTTGAAGTGCCAAGGAAGGTGGTCCAGTTTGCTGGTGCATCTTTTTGCAGTTGGTACTCTGAAATCTCTGAATTATTTCTAGAGTCACCCCCAAAGGAAGGAAGGCTAGAAAAAAGAAAGGGTAGCTGTAAGCCCTTCGGGGTAGACCAGATCAGGAAATTGCTTGATTGTGCTTTACCTTCCCTCCCTCTTATATCTCAGTGAATCAGGGAAGAGGCTGGGAAAGTTTCTTCTGAATACTATCTTGTTTCCTAGGACTTAAGGAATGTTTCAGCCCTCTTTCCTTACATGGTTCTTGCCCGTTTCCCCCAAGGTCATTTCCTTGATTCTCTACAGCAGCTCATAGTTGTGCAACCTCCCTTCCCTTCCCTGTACCATACTACCTATCTCTACTCAAAATCCTACTGATGTGGTCCAAGCCCAGCCCAAGATTATCAGAGAGAGTTGACCAGCTATACCATTCCATCGATAGAGACCTGACGGAAATCTCTTACTATGAAAACGTGGCTCCCTGGGAGGGTTCACTCTTACAGTTGGGACATGAGATGATGTTGGTCTACCTTGCGTTGTATTTTTAGTTTTATATATCTCCCCACTAAGAGAGAGAGGGTATGCACTTAATACCAAAAATTCTATTTTGTGTTGAGCAGTGATTTTCTTCTTCCTCAGAATCAGAGATTCGCAACCATTTTAGGTGTTGGGAAATATCTTGTAATTTATCCTAACTCTCAGATGCTTGGAAGTGTTGCTTTATTTACATGCAGGTTGGCTGTGTCACTTGAGAATTGTGTTGGGCAAGTGGGTTCAGGGATGGCTATATGTTATTACTAGAATCTTTCAGGTGGAGGTAGCTGTAGTATTTGTATATTATGAACTATGCTGAATTTAAATCTTGCACTTCTACCAAATGACACTCAAGTCATAAAAGAACAAAACACAGTGTGATAATAAAATGCAAAGCTATAAACATCAATATAAAAAATTTTAAAACATCAATAAACCCACTCACTCAAACCAATTGAATTTACATTAGAATTCAGTGTTTAATAATTATTTTTCAATAAATAAAAGTGTGTATTTATTAAAGGAATAAATGCTGAAAGCTAGTAAAAATGTATTTGCCTGCCAGTAGAAAATAAATTCTGGCCCTAAGCAGATCTTCCTTGGAACAGCTGGGAACCTCCCAAAATCTGCTTGATGTTCCCAGTTAAGTGTATGTGTTGAACACCTAATACAGAATTCTATAATTTCAAACTTCTTTATTGGGGAGACAGGTTAATCTGAATTCTGTGTTGCAAGACTGAGTAGGATGTTGATTGCCACATGCTAGATTGCAACTAAGACTCGCTGCTCTCAAATGGGGTTAGGAGGGCAGCAAATCTTGGAGCATCAGTTTGAAAGGAGTGAGTGATGGCAAAAGAATACTATTTTGGGCAGAGTCCAGATTATGGTATCAATAAAAACCAGATGTTTTTTGCTAGTTGCCAATCTCCATTTGTTGCTCAAGTAATTGGCAAATCACTTAGAATACTAGGGGTAGTGTTTCCACCGATTATCTCTTCAGCATGCTAAAATAATAGAATGCAATATTGGTCTGAATTGAGAATGTGAAGCTGCTTTATACTGAGTGAGATCAGTGATCTGTCTAACTTAGTGTTGGCTGCTGTGATTGGTAACAGCTCTCCTAAGGTAGACGTACAGGTAGTTCTTGTTTAGCAATCACAATTGGAACTGGAAACTCAGTCGTTAAGCGAAGCAATCACTAAGTGAAACCGCGACTGGGCTTATGATCTTACTTCAGCTTTCCTTTGCTTGACAGACCTGCAAAGGTTGTAAATGTGAGGACTGGTTGTAAAGTTACTTTTTCATCACCATTGTAACTGCGAACAGTCACTAAACACGTCAGTCGCTAAATGAGGACTGCCTGTATACAATATGAAGTCCCAAGACTGCAAGCAACCCTTGAATTGGGCTCCTAGGAATGTACAGATGTTGTTAACAAATAGTGAGACTTGATGTGACATGGGGAAATTATTATATATATGGCCGATGTGTAATCATATTAAATATGTTTAATTTTCATTAACATGAAATCAAGTATCCCTTGATTTATATCCACTAATTTTTGGAGTGCCACTCTAGCCCAGAAAAGTTTGTGCAACCCATTTTAATGTCTCCCATACAGATAAGTGCCATTGTTTTGAATATTATTTGAAATGACATTGTTCAGTTGTCCTCTAACTTAGGGAGCTTTGTAGCTGAATAAATGTTGGGTCATGTCAGTTACATCAGGGTTCCCCAACCTTTTTGGTGCCAGGGACCGGTTTCAAAAGACGATTTTTCCGCGGCCTGGGGGGGGGTTGTGAGTGGGAGCCAATCGCGCACACCGGGGGGCAGGGTTTGTGGGCGGGAGCCAATCACAAGCACTGGGGGCGGGGCTTGAGGGCGGGAGCCAATCACGCAGAAGGGGGTGGGGTTTGCAGGCAGGAGCCCCGTGGCCTAGTTCCTAACAGGCTGCGGCCCACAGGTTGGGGATCCCTGAGTTACACCACTGTGAGAGGTATTTCCCCTCCGCCCCCCATTCTGGAAGAGTTTTACTTGGCCAGCACTAATGTCCACATTGGAGCGCTCTGCCAGGGGCAATGAGACCACGCTTAGAAGGTGTGCTTCCGCCCTCACCTTAATGGTGGCACTTAGATGAAAATCCAAAAGCTTCACTTTTGGACCATCACATGGGCTCTTCCGAACATCCTAATGGCTGTTAATTGGGTCTGTTGAATGGGTAAAGTCATGTATGTGAGATGGACAGCCATATAAACCCATTACATAAATAAAAGAATGGCATATTGGATCCTCAAAAGTTAATAGTCACCTTTGCAACGACAATCTAATACTCTAATCTTTCTCTCACACAGGTACAGGAAACACTGTGGCCATCATGATTAGCTATTCGAAAGGCAGAGAAATCCTTCAGAAGATCCAAAAGGGCTACCAAGTGACAATGGCTATTGAAGTAGGGAAAAAGCATGGATCATGGATGAATAATTATTCCATTTTCTTCGTTTCGGTGTCCTTCTTCATTGTCACAGCCGCCACGGTGGGGTACTTCATATTTTATTCTGCTAGAAGGCTTAGACTTGCAAGGGCCCAGAACAGGAGACAGGTGAGTTTTTCCCGTTCACTCCGTGCCACCTATTGGCAAACCGGCTTAGTTTTTCCAGCGACTTGCTCCCTTCTCTTATAAGCCACTCCTTCTTCTCTAAGATTTGAGCAGTTATGCTTTATAAATACCTGACAAAATAATCAACACAGAGTTTTCTTAAATAAACAGTAAATTTGCCATTCTTGGTCTTGCTATGGCTCAAAATCCTACAGCTTTCTCCCCAGGTCAAAAATATAAAGAAGATTGTATGTTCTGAATGCTGCTGTTTATCACAATTATCACATAATCTCTGTAGAAAAAAAATAGTGGCCATCATATGTCTTTAATGTGGGAATCACCTTTTAATGAACAGGTATTAACTCTAATAAAGAGAGCCGGTTTGGTGTAGTGGTTAAGGCATCAGGCTAGAAACCAAGAGACCGCAAGTTCTAGTCCTGCCTTAGGCACAAAGCCAACTGGGTGACCCTGGGCCAGTCACTTTCTCTCAGCCCTAGGAAGCAGGCAATGGCAAACCACTTCCAAAAACATGGCCAAGAAAAATTGACACATACACACACACACGCTGCTGTTTTCTTGGATTTTAAAAGCCCAAGTCAGGGAATTATTGATTAGACACACCTCTGTAGAATTATATATCATGCTTGTGAAGCCCTGTAAGATGCTATGCATACAGTATACAGAATAAATTCTGGCTTCCCAGTCAGTGTTTCTAAAAAAAACCCCTGCTTTAAATATTTTATCAAAGTTCCCTGTGTGCAGTCTTGCATTTTATAAGTGTGAGATTCAATCATCAAGAACCCTATGTTTGCCTATTAGCTTGGAAAAGTGAGAAATCATTATTTTAGGCCATTGTGGATTTTATGTGCATAGCTGAACTATTTCAGTTTCAAATCAGCTTGTACCTGCTCTGTCGCATATTAATTTCTAGACACCTTAACTTTTACTGTAATATAAAAACGTACTGATGGTCCCAATTTGACATAGGCAGCTCCTGGCCAACCTTGGCTGATTTAGAAGTTAAACTAAATTAGTTTAACTTGATTAGTACTTAGATAGGAGAGTATTAAGACATCTGGGTACTTAAGATTGAGAAGTTGAAAAAGCATTCTGGAAAAAAACAAAGGCAAATCATTTTAGTATTGTTGTCAAGAAACCTATATGGATATGTTTGTTTATTTATTTATTTATTGTGCTACTTATACCCCGCCTATCGGTCAATGCACTAACTCAAAAGCTATACTTTCCTAGATAATGTGAACAGCCATTTTTCAAGGTCAGTAAATCTTGGAATACTTCCATGGATTTTTTTTAGTCAGGGATAGCTCAGGCAATATGTTTTAAGAGTTACAGTGGGCAAGAGAATGAGAACTAGGCCAGTGCTTGCCACTTACAAAACACTTGCAGCAAAACTGGAGTGTTCTCCTATAGTTTTTCTATGTGTAGCTATCTTAGCACCTTGGAGAGACAGTAATGCCTCCTTCGTTACAGGCATCTCACCGCTTCAGGTTCTTCCAGTGTATAATTATAATCCAAAATAAATTTTGGGATGCTTAATGAGTTGTATTGGTGCAAAATGAATGTGCCACCTCTCCTGTATTTATAGCCTCATGAAAGGATGTGAATCTTCCAAGTTCATTAAATATCCATGACAGTCTAATCTAATGGATGCCACTGGATGACTGCTAAATGAACAACTTCTGATATAACTACAGTTGGCTGTTTAAGCAGTCAAAGGTAGAGGTGATTTTTAAACCATATCCATGCTAGTTGGCATTCAACAATCTGACTGAAAACAAAGAATATAAGTTGGTGGGGGTTGCTACCATCTCTGTTAGGCCTGAAAGAAAAATTAACTACTTATAGCCAGATTAGATGAAATATATATACATTCTCCTATTGAAAAATTGGTTGAGGCCAGTTCAGAGCAATGTATGATTTGGCTGAAACATAGCATAAATTTGCAGAATAGCACCTGAAACAAATTTCTCCCATCTTTGCATCTGTCTTCTGTGCAATTAGTATAAAGCTCATATAAGAGTGTGAAACAAATGCATGCAAGTGATTTGTTGGAGAACCTTATTCTAACCTTAATGAACCAGTCATCTCAGCTGGCATTTGAGGATTTCCACTGGAATGTTCTCTGTTTTACTAAAAACTGTCTGAATAAACTCTGTAATATATTTGTAAATGCCAAAGAAACACTTCAACAACACACCTGTGTCTCTTGACTAATAATTATGCCCTGGGTGATACTCCTTTGCAGGTTTCCTCCATCTGTCTAAAGAAACACCCTATCCATTGTTAATTGTGTAGCAGTTGGTGTCTAAACAGTTTATGGGAGAACCAGTTCTGTGTTGACCCGGTGCTTGTCTGTTACAGAGACGGCTGAAAGCAGATGCCAGAAAAGCTATTGGGCGGCTTCAGTTGCGTACGTTGAAACAGGGAGACCAGGTATGACCAACAAGAACAAGGAGATGGATTCATCCTGTTTGCAGTGAGGTTGCACTGTCCCAAAAGAGCACCTGCCCAGCCTGTTCTTGGCATGACACTCGTCCTTTCCCCTTGCAGTTCTTTAGCGAATTCCTTTCTCCATTTCTGGGTGACATGCCAGCTGTGTCCCCCTTTGGAGAGCGAAAACTGGTCCACCGCTGTTACCGGTGCTTCATTCTTTCACTGCAAGCAGATTTTTTTTTCCAGCAAGCTTACAGCGCTTAACACAGTGGTTTGGATAATATTTTAGGCTTCAGCTTTACAGTTTGTATTAGCTATTCTAACAGACTCCTGGTTATTCATCTATATTTGTTCTCTGAATGCTGCTGCGGGCATGAGAATGGCGTATGTTGCCTATGAGACCTTTCCTTGGCCTTCAGTTACTTCCTCAATCCCAGTAATAGTTCTTGTTACTGTTCCAGAAAATAAGTATATCCCTAGTTTGTTTGTTTTTTAATTTCCTGTAATGATGTAAGATTGCATGTTACGTTAGGCCAGTTTGAATCTTGCACCTTCATTCTTTGCAGCAAGATGTTTCAGTACAGTAACTATGAACTTCACAAGTCAGTGTAAAAAGAGAGAACTTAATTCAGAGTGTTGAATTTAAAAATGGTTTGGTTGAAGGTTGTTCAGAAGATGTGTCTTGTTGAAAGAATTACATTCAGTTAATTTTCTTGGGGGGAAAGGTTATATTTTGGCTTCGGATCTATATTATTTTAAAACAGAGGGAAATTCAATACGAATACTAAAATGAAAGCATAGGATTGTTGTTGTAGGTGTTCAGATGTTCAGTTGTTGCCTCTACATTTCTATAGATCCTGTTACTCTATCACCTTGTCTCCGGATTATTTTCAAGAGTCCATCCTTGTTAGCTTTGTGTTATAAAACAGTATTTTCAGATGCTACAAAGCTGGTGGTCCATTCATTCATGGGGCAGTCAGCTGAATCCCAATCCTTATAGTTGTTATACATGTTCCCCAGTTAGTTGAATACAAGTTCTCTAACAAGAACAATTTTTTTCTTTTTTTAGGAAACTGGCCCTGATGCAGATAACTGTGCTGTGTGCATTGAAGTATACAAACCAAATGATGTTGTGCGAATTTTAACCTGCAAGTAGGTTGCTTTTTTTCCCTCCCCAACATTCTCATACTAAAGCAACCTCTCCTCCCCTGTGTTCCCGGGATGCTGTTTCCTTTGGCTGTGCTTCATTTCTCACGGCATTTAGTTTGTGGCTCAAAAAACACTTGTCAGTTTTGAGGGACTTCCGGTAGGAACATGGTGGAGGGAGAACTGGCACCGTGGCAGTTTTTTCGGGCTCGGGCTGGTTTCTCCTGAAGCCCAGGAGCGTTTTTCCGGATCAAGGAAACGCTCGTAATTGACCCATTTGTCCTCCGGACGGCGAATTGTAGCCAGGAGATCGTAAACAGCATGTGCGATCAACGGGTAAGACTTCGCCGGGAGGCTGGGATGTCACCATTTCCAAGCCGTGCTGCAGCCTTAAAGGGACGTTAAGTCCAGCCACCCCATTTCTAAAGCACCCGATTTATTTTTTTTAAGTATTTGTACCCTAAGAGAGGCTTTCTACATTAAGGAGAAATGATTTCTCTTGGTGCTTATCATTATTTTTGTGATTAATTTCTTTTTGAAATTTATTTTTTAAGCTTTGGATTTTGCTTTCCATCCAATACTAAGGAGGGTTGAGAGTATATTATCGTCTCCCTGTTATTATTTTTGTGCTAATTTTGAAGATTTTAGTATTTTTCCTACACGTTGAATCTGCTGTTCTGAACTTTTACTTTCCTGCCGCTACTTTCTCTGGGGAACTGTCTGTTATTTTATCTTAACTCAATTCGTAAATTTTCCATTACCTTTTACTGTTGCCGGTTAAGTATCCAGCGGGCGCCATAATTTACTGCGTGAGACATGGATGATTTTAACCAGGCTCTCTCTGACTTCCATTGAGATATTAAAGCAGATATTAAGCAGATTTTTTCTGATTCCTGCCAAGTTATTATGTAAGACATTCAGAGCATTGTGGAAAATATGTGGTCTAAAATGTGCCATCTGGTTGAGGATACTGTGAACGAAATTGAAGAATTTAACAGCAATGGAAATGTCTCTTCTAACAGCCAGATGGGGATGGGGGTTTCTGTTGAAATGCCGGATGAAAGTGACAATGCTGAATTGAAGAAGTTTAAGGGAGAAATTGAGTTGCAAGACATGAGTGAATTTGACTTCCTGATGGAATGCTATGGAAAAGAAGGGGTTATTATGTATGGGAGGTTTTTTGAAGAGAAGTCTGTGTTTGTGAGGGGAGCAGTTGGGCTGTTTGATTTCTTTAAGAAAATAGCTCTGTGTTTATTATGGGGATATGTAAATGCTTTGGTCTATTTTGAAGTGGGTTAAGGGGCTAAAATATTTATCTGGATGGTCTTTTGGCTTTGGATGATTTTACTTATCGTTAATGATTGGGATTAAGATTATTTAGTTTTTTTAAAAAAATATATTCATGTTTCTTGTATTAATTATAATGGCAGACAATTTACATGCTTTTTATTTTTTTATTTTTATTGTGGTAGACAGGAATGTATAGAATAGTAGTAGGAAGGGAATAATTAAGTACTTGTTATTTTTTGGGGGGGAGTTGATTAGGTGATTTATACTTTTTCTTTTCTTTTAATATAAGGGGAGGGAGCAATGGTATTTAGTGATTTTTATAATGTGCTAAGGAGCTGACTTATAGAAATAATGTGATTTTGGTTTAATATAAAGTAAGGGATTGATTATGGAAAATTGCTGTATATCCTTGAAGTTTAAAGTTGGAAGTCATTTCTTTTTGGCGGGAGCCAATTGCGCGGACCGGGGAAGCAGGGTTTGCAGGCGGGAGCCAATCGTGTGGATGGGAGGGTGGGGTATGCAGGCGGGAGCCAATCGGGGGGGGGGCGGGGGCGGGGTTTGCAGGCGGGAGCCAATCGTGCGGACGGGGGTGGGGTTTGCAGGCAGGAGCCAATTGCACGGACCACCACCTCACCTGCTGTGCTGCCCACTTCCTAACAGGCCACGGCCCACTAGTGGGCCATGGCCCACAGGTTGGGGACCCCTGCTTTAGTGTACTGTGTAAAGTCATTCTGAGTTGGTGTATGGCTGTGTGATCTGTGACCGTTTAGTGATTTATTCAGCAGACCATGACTAAGCCAAACAATGTGTAAACCAAGTGAATTACATTAAAAAAACTTTTTAGCAAAACAAAAATGTTGCTCTAATCCAGTGTTTCTTAACCTTGGCAACCAAGCTGGCTGGAGAATTCTGGGAGTTGAAGTCCACACAGCTTAAAGTTGCCAAGGTTGAGAAACACTGCTTTTAATCTGTTCAGTCATACTATAAATTCTTTCTTTTTCTTTTCCAGTCATCTGTTTCACAAGAGCTGTATTGATCCCTGGCTGTTGGAGCATAGGACCTGTCCCATGTGTAAATGTGACATACTCAAGGCTTTGGGAATTGAGGTAAATCTCTGAGCTGCAGTTAAGTTACCGATTGTCTGCTTTCTGCTATTTCTCGATTTGCTCTAGAAAATAATTGCCATGTCATAATCAGCTTGAAAAGACACTTCACCCAATTTACAAGGAGGAAATGTATAACAGTTTCTGTATATGCCCCCCTTACATGTTTCCAAGCTGCCTTTCTGTGCAGAATAAGCTTGCATGCTTAAGATGTTGTATTCATTTGCCATCTTTGAAAGGCACTTACATCCCTTCGAAGGTAAATATAGATGGCAAGAAGATAGCATGTGGCTTTGTAGAAATTGCTTTATTTTGTTAATAAGTTTCTTCACTTGAAATTCTACTTGACGCAGGTGGATGTAGAAGACAGAGTGGAATCTTTTCAAGCAGCCGCTGTGTCTAGTGAAGCCTCTAATATCCCTTCAATTAATGAAGAAGATAATCATAGTGAGACCGCGTCATCTGGGTACGCTTCCGTACAGGGAACTGATGAACCAGCTCCGGAGGAGCGTGTTACTTCAGAGAGTAAGTGTCCCGTGGGTCTTGCAAATTACAAGACCTCCATTTCTCTGGACTCAGCATAATTTTGGTTTTGTTTGGCATGAATTAGAAGTTGTAAAGATGTGGTGGTGTCGGCTGCCACCTGCTGGGGATTCAGTGGCAGACAATAACACTTAGGGAGTTTACATTAACTCAGGAGCTCCGTTCCTTTTTGCAGGAAAGTAGTGCCTGCTTAATGGATTGTGCTGATGTCGGCTTGCCTTCCTGTGGCTGAGCTACAACAAATTCAGGAAGAAATGCTGTAGCGATGGAAAATACGCACAAGAAACACAGCATATAAGGAACCTCAGTCCTTATTAAGCACTCTGATTTGAGGAATTCAGATGAAGGCGAGACAGAGAAGAGTCAGGATTCTTTCATTTGGATTCCTGCACTGAGTAGGATGGATTTCAAGGCCTTTAAGCTTTATATTTCTAGAAATACTGTTAACGCATCAGGAATATGGAAACATTTCAAAGAGAAAATGGGTGCTGTTTTTATGTACAATCTTAAAATAATGCTTATTAATGGCAACTTTATAAATCTAGCCATCAAATAAATGCATCTTATTGGCTGCCAAAAATCAGTGTCGATTATCATTACTGTTGGAAATACAGCAGTAGAAAATGAGTTCCCAGTGATTTTGAAAGAGAGCTGGGTTCTTTGTTTTGGAATTGAAATTGACAGATTGGTAGATAGAAGCCTGTAAACCTTTTAAGCCTCTAGACCAGTTTAGCCTTTTCAGATATATCAAGACATCTCCAAGAATTCCCATCCTGCATGGCCATTGAGCTATTGTATTCCTGATGCATCCTGCCAAGGTGGAGAAATCTATTCTAGTTACTGATTTTATTTTATGCGCTCTTTAAAAAGAGCAGTCTTTAAGAAGAGCAATTCTATATAATGGCAGTTGAACAAAATGATAGAAGTTGAATGGAAAACCTTTGCATGATCAATTCTAGGATATGGCTGCTTTGAACAAGATCGTCTGCTATATACATTCAGAATTTAGGAAAATCCTCCTTCATAAATTTAGGAACTATAGAAAGTAAGAGTTATTGGCATAGTAAGCAAAAACACTCCAGCAGATAATCTTTTCCTTCTTCTACTTTATTATTAACTTGCAATTTTTGAACTCACTGAACTGTTCAAACTGATTTACGAACTTACTGCTTTAAGCCTATTAGCTCCTATAATTTCTTTTAAAATTCCAATTAATTTCTCAGTAATCCTTAAAACCTCTTGGTGGGCCTAAAGCCCACCAGTGAAGCTGTGCTGTGCTCTGACTGCAGCCCCCGTCTTCGAGTCCATGTATGAGTTTCTCCTCTTCACCTAGCGTTCTGCTAGTACAGAGCTTTCCAAACTTTTCATGTTGGTGACACACTTTTTAGACATGCATCATTTCGTGACACACTCTTACAGCAGGGCACAAGGCAGGCACTAGGACCTGCACGGAATCACAGCTGGTTTGGAGGCAGCAAGGCACGGCTCGGAGTCAGCAGCAGCCACGACACACCCAGACACTGCAGCCGACACACTAACGTGTCCCGACACACAGTTTGGAAAGCTCTGTGCTAGTAGATTAAGTTTTGAATTGAAAATGCTTGTAGACTACAGGAAATTTGACAGGCTGCGAGAAGATAGCCGAAACAGGATATATCAAAAGAGAGGCCCATGATATATTTAGTATACCTTTCTCTTTCTTCATCGTACCAATTGATGAACACTTTCTGAAGGGTGGAATTGAACCAGAGTGGAATATCTATTTTGCAATTACGACTTTCTCTGAACTTGGTTTTCAGACTGTTTCCTCCTCCTTTTTCAAAAGGTGACCACCTCCATCTTGTTGTGAACACTCCCCAGATTCCACACGTAGATGCGCTTCCCCATCTTGACAATCCCGGCTTCGAAGGGGACGAAGTTCAAGTGCACGAAGCAAAGTCCTAGATGCTGTTGATGCAAGACTGCAGTTCGCTTGAGACACCAGCGTCAAAGAATGACCAAACCGATAAGACTGATGTAGCAGCCATGTTGCCTTGGTATTGAGATAAAATACACAATTTAAGATTGCAATTATACAGAGTGACCTGCCCATTCACTTATTTCTTTACTGAATTAGTTTTAATACTTTTCAGTACAGACCTTTCTTCTGGCGCGACCAAGGAAGACAGCAGCATCAGCATCCCACCAAATCATCTGAGCATAATCACTTTTTCATGCAGTAGAACTTTGGCTGTTCGTCCTACAAAAGCATAAACCCATTAAAAAAATCTACTGATCTTTAAATTAACTTTAAATTAATACAGTTACCTTTTTTTTTTTTGAGCTTTTGGTTTCTGAAACCACTGGGTGTATGTTCCTTTTCAGCACTGGTTTGAGTTAGTTTTGCATTTATGTAACTTATTGAGGGCCTTCTATTCTTTATCTTTGAGAATAGCCTCTTGCTGCATTAAATTGCCAAGCAATTCCGCTGTCAGTCCTGACTGTAAAAGACATTGAGGATTTTCTACACCCACTTCACTGATTAGAGCAAATTAACACTATGAAACCAAATGGACATTTCAAAAATGTTCAAGGGAACAGAATACAAGAGTAACTAACTATTCTGTACTGAAAAAAGAGCTGCATAAAATTTGCCTTGTGTTTTCTTTTCAGTTTTAATGTGCTGCCATGGGGCCCAGCTAACGGTCCAAGTTTTAGTTAGTGCTGCTCTTAACTTTGTCAGAGGCTGAATATGCCTCACTCAAAGGGATTTTTTGTTGCTGCTACTCCAAAGAAACAGCTAAGTAAAGTTACCCAAAGAATACTGTAAATATTCAGAGTAGGCAATGCATGGACATGGCTAAACTGGAAATTAATGAATGGTTGAACTTCTGAAATTATTTTTCTGATGTGTGAGATGGGAATTAGGGGAACACGGGGGGCCTTCACATGGAGCCCAAAACCTCATCCACCAAAGTGAATTACTATATTTAATAATGCACTTTATTTTGCATCTGTATTTCCGTTTCTGATTGCAAGTCTAGCATAAATGGACTGGAGAACAGTGATAATATGTTTTTAACTTCTCATGTGATTCTGATAGGAAAAATCAGTACATCTTTCTCCCTTTTTGCATAGTGTTCAATAAAGTTGTAAATATTTGATTTCTATTGAATTCCTTTGAATACAAAATGTAAATAAAGCTATTCTACTGCCTATTTAGGATGTTCTCTTTTTTTTAATAATAAAAGCAATTGTATATCAACTGGCCTGTGTTGGCAGTCTAGGTCTTATCAAATAACATTGCAGAAATCCAAAAAGTTAGATTGCTTGGTAGCATCAATCTTAATTTAAAAATTATTTCCATCCTTAAAAAAGCTAGCTTAAGGATATGAGACATACGAAACTATCCACTGAGATCTTTAGCAGTGAAGAGAGGCCAAGTAGAAACTGGAAAAGGATATGGATGGTAGTTTCAGCTATTTTGAAAACCGCCAAGTTGTGCGGAGAAGCTTTTGTCTAAATAGCTGCTGATTTGGGAGCGCAGGGCACTTCTGCTTTAAGGTAGAATTGTACTGGTAAGGTTGGTCAAAAATGTTTAATATCTGGATTAATCATGGAAACTGCTTCACCATTAGCATCACAGGACTATGTGAAAGAAGAGTGCAAAGTAAGTGTGCTGAAGCCCCCCCCCCTCCTTCAAGGGGCCTAGGTGGAAAAGCAATGAGTTAACACAACTAGTCCAAGACATTTGCCAATCTGGTTGTGGCCCAAGCTGCTGCTGCTGCTGCTGCTGCTGCTGCTGCTGCTCCAGTTGCAACCTCCCTCGCTCGCTCGCTCGCTCGCTGCTCCCGAGCTGGGACTCGTCCCAGCCGCCCGCCCGCCCGCCTGCCTTATCCCTGGCCCCGCCCACCAGCTGGACACGGGGAGGAGCCCGCCCTGCCGCGCAAGGCTCGCCGGGGCTTGTAGTGCGCACCGCGGGCGCCGAGACGTTGAGCGGAAGCGCCCCCGTCACTACATTTCCCGGCGCGCCGCGGGAGCTCGGCCCCGGCCCCGCCCCCGCCAGCTGTGCCCGGGCTGGGGGCCGGAGGACGTGGGGCGCCTCTGCCGCTCGCCCAGCATGTGGCTGAATCCCGAGGAGGTGCTGCTGAAAAGCGCGCTTCGGCTGTGGGTGCAGGAGCGATGCAACCGCTACTTCGTGCTGCAGCGGCGGCGAGGCTACGCGGAGGACGGCGGGGGGCTGACCGGTAAGCTGCCCGCCTGCCAAGGGCGCCCGGTTGGGGAGCCCCGTCGCTCCCCCGCAAGGCGCGTCCTTCCACACCGGGGCATCCCCCGAACAGCCCTGCGAGGTGGGCTGGGCGGGGGTCGAGACCTCCTTCCCCGGGTGGGGGTCCGGCTGTGCATTGGGGCTGGGGAGGGGGCGTCCCTCCCCTCCTCCCAAGCCACGACAGCCCTGCGAAGGAGGCCGGTTAGGCGGGGAGGGGGCCTTGACATCTGTTTCTCCTGCCTTTTCAAAAGAGAGACTAGCCTGGAAAGTCGCGCTGGTCTAGTAAGAATAATTTGATGGATGGGCTGATAGGACCGGCAGGGGCTGAAAAGTTAAGCTGGATCGCGGCAGGTTAGGAATTGGAGGGGAGGCCCCTCCAGGATGTCGAAAAACTGAAAAAAACTCCCCGCAAGAAGGTGGTGGGAAGAGCACCTGTCCGCTGGAATAGCACCCTTTCATGTAAAGATTGCCCAGACGCTACATCTGCCCCCCCAGGCCAGAGACGACAAGAAAAAAGTCCATAACCTCATCTTAAATGGTCCTTTGACAAGCTCTTTTAAAAGCCCACAGCTTGGCTTCCGTTCTTGCTGTTGAAGGCACCGCAGATCCCTGTTGTTGACAACAGCAAAGGGGAAGGAAACCAGGCAGCCCTTGACAACCCCAAACCTCCAGGCTTCTCCCCCTCTTGCAACTGATATACTTCCCCTGGACAAGGAAGCTCGGTTTAGCTGTCCCGGTCCACGTCCCTGGGAGCTTGGCTCAAAGGATCAAAACAAGTTTGTCTTTGCTGCTGACTGCAAACCCTCCAGAATATCAGTGTTTCTCAACCTCTCCCAGAATTCTGGGAGTTGAAGTCCACACACCTTCAAGCTGCCAAGGTTGAGAAAAGCCTGCTCCAGATGCTTTGGAAGATAATTCTTCAGGAGGGTGGGCAGCCAGCCTGTAAAATGGCCAGAGGAGGGACTGAAGTCCAGGGAGAAAACATCTAATTTCCCAGCTGGAGGCTCTGGAGATGCAAGTCGAGTGTGAAAGTGATGGATCTCGTTCCCATGTCCCCCAACATTTGGGTATAAGAAATATCTTCCATTCGGAAGGAAGGGGCTAATAGGTAAAGGACATCTTGCACAGGATCAATCTAGTCCAGCTTCCAGATTCTAAGGAGCCCATTGAAGACGATGGCTCTCCCATTTGGCATGTTCATGGCACTTTCTGTATGCATATATGTAGGTAGGTATATACTTTTAATTTAGAGGCTGTAGAGGCTTCAACATAGAGGCCAGGGCAGCCCCATCAAGGTACTTGTGTGACAGAGGTACCCATCGCTGTTGATTTTATAAAATTTAGCTAGGGATAACATTTGCCCAAGGGACCAAATAGCTGCTTTATCTCGTTCATTTTAGTGATTAGCCTCCTGAATCTTCAAGAGCACAGTGGTGGCAATCGATTAACCGCTGACCTGTTCTCTCTCTCTCTCAATTTGCCTTTTGAAGAGCCTTTCCGTTTTATTAAAAAAGATAAGCCGGTATCCTTCTGTGCCCCGTTTTTAAAGGATGCTCGGCGTTCCTGTACCTTCCACTAGCTTTTGCAGAAGAGAGTCTTCTGGATCCAGCTGTTGATTTCCAAAGGCATGCCTTTGCTTTTCCAAAGCAGGCCGAGGTAGACAACAGTCTGATTAAAAACACGCCCGTTATTGTCAACCATAAGGCTGTTCTAGAGCACATGATGACAGGGCACCATCCTGCAGCAGTGAATTGCTTTGTGCTCATTACGGACTGTGACCTGCTCGTGTTTCTTTTCTCGGTCACCTTGGCTGTCTGCCTGCAGCCCGTCATATTTCCGCCTGAACCAGCTGCAGCGGCTTGCCATGCAAACAGAAAAGAAGATTTGCAGCTTCTTGGACTGAAAATGCCCTCTTTTGCTAAACGTGTCACGTAGGGAGTCCAGACCAAAAAGATTCCGCTGAGTCTGCATTGGCCACGCGGGTCGTTTTCTTGGCAACGGTGCTGAAGTTTTGGGGTGCTTTTTTCAGTATCCTGATCTAGCTGGCCGACTTGGGATGGCCTGTGGTCACCCACATCCAGGTACTAGTAAGGTCTGACCCTGCGTAGCTTTTTCAAGATCAGCCAAGCTTATCTAGGGGTGGCCAAGGGTAACGACTAGGAAACTACCCTCTTTGAAAAGTTGAACGGGTCCGTGGCTGAGTTTCTGTGTTGCACTGAGCCTCATGACGTTTGTTTAGCTTGGGCACGGTTTCTTGACTTTGGGAACTTTAAGATATGTGGACTTCAACTCCCAGAATTCCCCAGCCAGCATGGCTGGCTGGGGATTTCTGGGAGTTGAAGTCCACATATCTTAAAGTTCCCAAGGTTGAGAAACCCTGAGCTAGGGCTTAACATCTGAGTGAATTTAGTCATTGTGGTTTGAGTTTTATTACTACCTTAATCAATGCTTGTTAAACCATGATTGAGTACACTCTGGGAACACCAGGGGCTCAGCTTGAGTCATTTTCCCCATGAAAGGTCTTCCTGATTGTCAAAAACACTTGGGACGATGCGTCTTGCACTGCTTAGAAGGAGACATACTGTATGGCAGGACCTGTCATAGCTTGGGGTCATCTCTTGTCTCTTGCTGTGGTTGTGCAAATAAGGGATTGCATGTATTCAGAGGTCAAAGTGTGGTGTTCATTTTGCGACCAGACCTGATTGCAAAGCAACGTTTGCTGGATGAGGTTGATCCCGTTCCTAGGAGGGGACGGAAGTGGGCCACACGTTCCCCCAAAGGATTGAGGTAGGCCTATGTTTTGCAAATCCTTCCGGTGATATGAACAATCCAATCCCCCTGTGTCTGCTTAAGCACAAGCTGCATATTGAAGCCCAAAATGATGAACTGAATGATTTGGTTGGTGGTTCCAAATATTTCCCCACTAACTGTTGTGCCCTGCGCTCCAGGTGACGCAGAACAATGAACTAGATTGCATACAAGTGCAGTAGAACGTATCAAGACGAGGTACACAGCCTTCCAAGCTTGCTTTAAGAAAAAAAAAAAAGGAAGACTTCCAAATTAAGCTCAGCTCCTGGTATTTACATGGCTTTGTAGTTTTCATGGCTGTAATACAGAAATGGTTTCTTCTTAGCTTCCTCCAGGATGTTCTTCAACTTCAACCAGTCTAGTCTACAGCCTGTGGATGTATCTCCCATTCATAAAGTCTGATCCAAGATCAGCCAAGGCTGCCAGATGCTGCCACTGACTTTGGGACTCCAAAATTGCTGCAGTTTTTAACAGGACAGAAAGGGAAATCTATGTCTAGAGCAGAGCTTTCCAAACTGTGTGTCGGGACACGTTAGTGTGTCGGCTGCAGTGTCTGGGTGTGTCGCGGCTGCTGCTGCCTCCAAGCCCTGCCAGGATTCCGCGCAGGTCCTAGTGCCTGCTTTGTGCCCTGCTGTAAGAGAGTGTCGCGAAATGATGCATGTCTAAAAAGTGTGTCACCAACATGAAAAGTTTGGGAAGCTCTGGTCTAGAGTCCTTTGGTTAAGAATAGTTTAAGTTTACTTAAATGTAAATGTCATCCCATCCAATTTGTCCCTCTGTTCTTGTTCTGCAGCATTTTGGAAACAACCATTGCTAGGGTCAGAGAGTTCTATGATGGGAGGGTCCTGTCCATTCTGATGGACAGTTCCATCCCTGCCTGGAGTCCACCTAGCTGCTAGTACCTGTCTGATCTCAAAAAGTTAAGCAGGTCTGGTTGGTTCTTGGATGGGAGGACACCAGAAAAATCTCAGGGAGGTAAGGCTAATGGACAATGTCCTGGAAGAAGACAGTGGAAGACCTCTTAAGTTGTGTTGCCAGGAAAGCTACTTGGGTAGGGACACCAGGAATCAGGCTGAGCGCCTAGGAGTCTTTCCTTTCATCTTTGTCTGAAACAGTGGGCATCCATCTGCAGGCTACTAGGCAAAGGTATATTTACAAGGCTGAGGAGGATGCAGAACTAACCAATTACTTCTCATAGGTAAGATACGAGATGGCAGATAAGTTAATGCATTGGCCTAATGTCTTTTCTAATGTCTTACATATATTCTCTTCTCTCTGCCACTGTTTTTAAGGTGAGAGGATTTGTAGCTAACATCTTAGCCAGTCTTTGAAATATTAATGGCCTTGGCTGCTCAGAAGCCAGGTTCCAAGTGTTTGCGGTTACTCTTGTTCCAGAGGAGATGTCGCAAAGAAATAATTGAGCCAAGAGTTGCTGGTTTTGAGTCACAGAGAGGTTTTCTTATGACTAATACTGCAGATGTACAAACCTCTCTTCAGCCAGTGAAAGCCATCGATGATCGTATTTCCCTGCAAATGCTTTTCTTCCATAATTCATGTCCTGCAAGATGCAAGGTATTCATTACTGCTCTTTTTAAAAGAGCATATATTTCATCTCGTTCTCCACGTGCCCAATTTTCCTTTGATAAGTGTTTTGTACAGGAGACGGTAAACTGGTTCTCCTGTCATTCTAAGCCAAGCTATGATTGTTTGGATTCAATCTTACAGAGGGCACGCCGTTCTCAGTAGCCCAGCTCTCGCCCCAAAGGCCTCCGAGGATGGTTGCTGAACTGTAATTTTTAATATTGCAGAAGGAGACAGCGATTAAACCTATGACTGCAGGGTAATCATATTTACAGTGAATTAAATATAGTTTGATTTGTTTTTGCCATGGCTGCACTCTACCTGCTAATTTTTGGTACACGCCCCGTGCTTCAGCCAGGGAAATGATATCCAGGTTTACGATTTAGTGTGGCATGCCTCAGTTCTTCGAGGTAGGCCAGGTCAGGAAACAGATGCTGCAAAGATTACTGGAACTCTAGTTTATTGTACAGGTAGTCCTTGCTTAACGACCACAATTGGGACTGGAATTTTGGTTGCTAAGCAAAGCGGTCATTAAGCAAATCTGACCCGATTTTACGACCATTTTTGCAGTGGTCTTAAGTGAATCACCACGGGCATTAAGCACCCACGTGGTTGTTAAGCGTATCATGCAGTTCCCCATTGATTTTGCTTGCCAGGAGCCAGCTGGGAAGGTCAAAAATGGCGATCACGTGACCATGTGACGCTACAACGGTCATAAATGGAAACCGGTTGCCAAGCGCCCAAATTGTGATTACATGACTGTGGGGAAGCTGCAACGGTCGTAAGTGTGAGGACTGGTTGCAAGTCAGTGTTTTCAGCGCCATCGTAAGTCCAAACCATCACTAAATGAATGGATGTTAAACGAAGACTACCTCTATTTTCCTTTGATTTTATTGCAGGGATTATATACCCGTCTTGGATAAGCGGAATATAAAAACGTAACTCACTATCCAGTACTTAGGAAAGTGAATAGAAAAAGAACAGAGGCAAGACAAAGACTGCTTTTCTCAACAGAAAAAAAAAGAGAAGGGAGAAGGGAAGGGAGAGGTTTGCATCTGGGAAATGGTGAGGGTCCCCAGCCTGCTGGACTGGAGACTGGGAATTCTAGTCCCCCCTTGGGCATGAAAGCCGGCTGGGTGACTTTGGGCCAGTCCCCCTCTCTCAGCCCAATTCAACTCACAGGAGGCTGTTGGGTGGGAAATAGACAGGAGCATTATATACTGTACATCCCCTGGAGTTGTACAAATAAAAGTAGGATATACATCTAATAATAAATAAATGATGATCAATGCAGGAAAGGAGGTGGAAGGTCCTCGGAGAGCGTTATCTGCATAGAAGCCGGCTGCAGAAGGGGTTCTGTGAATGACTGAGCCCAGAAGCTTCATGTAAACTTTCAAGGGCTGCGAAAGAGACAGGGTGAAGAATGCAGGAGACGCACTTGTGCTTGTTTTTGTAGTACAACCAACCTTCCGTGTGTGGATGCAAATCTAGAACTGCCTTCAGCTCTGAGGATGCACGGGGTGTCCACAATGACCCAGTGAGCCCGCTTGGGCATAGCGATGCTCGACGCCTGGCTAAGAACACCCCGGGTCCTGCGCCAATGCATCGCGGGCAGCTGCCAGAGGCTCAGTGGGTGCTACTGCACACCCTCTCAAAAACCCTGCAGGGGAGAAAAAATATACTGTATGCAGCCTAACCTGACCAATTCCAACAAGCATTAAGAAGCCGCACCAGCTGCACCTCCAGAATTATACCTTGTCAGGGCATTGGGGAGTTTTAATAAGCTGCTTTCTGCCTGAGGAAGCTGGGAGTGAATGGAGTCTGTTCCTGTATCGATCTCTCTTGTTTTATCCCCTCCTGAGGATTCGTAGCCACCACTCAAGAATTGCTCAAGAGCAGCTTAATGGCCACAGGGAAAGCACAGTGTACTTTCACATTTACGGATGTCTTTCTAGGGTGTGTTTCGTGGCACAGTATGCCAGGAAGAAGGTTAAAATCTTTCTTTCCCGGGGCAGAGTTGGCACCAAGATTGGAGCAATGGCCCAACAGCTTAGATCTCTTTAAAACACAGAGAATTGCAAGAATAGGATCAACGGGGGATGATGAATCCTAAGGAGCTTTTGCGAGCTCAAAAAAATCTCCCTTTTATTTTGTTTATTTATTTATTAGACTTCTCGACCACCCAACTCATACAAGACGACTCTGGGTGGCTCACAACAATAAAAACAAAACATCGTTAAAATACAAAATACATATAAATATAAAGGTTCCCCCCACACATTTGTGCAGTCGTGTCCGACTCTAGGGGCTGGTGCTCATCTCCGTTTGTTAGCCGAAGAGCCAGCGTTGTCTGAAGACGCTTCCACGGTCATGTGGCTGGCATGACGCACACGGAACGCTGTTACCTACCCACCGAAGTGGTACCTATTCATCTACTTGCATCTGCATGCTTTCGAATTGCTAGGTTGGCGAGAGCTGGGGCTAGTGCGGGAGCTCACTCCGCACGCAGGTCTAGGGATTCGAACCTCTGAACTTGCGATCTTCCGATCGACAAGCCTGGCGTCTTACCCACTGAGCCACCACGCCCCTTATATAAATATAAATATATATAAATAAGATATACCGTACATAAAAAAATACAAATATGATGTATAAATACCAGATGGCAAATCGAGATCTTACTGTTGGCACTATCATGGAGCCAACCACCTCCATGCATGGCTATCGCCCCTCCCACCCCAAGCCAGGTGGCATAGCCAGGTTTTAACCCCCTTCCTGAAGGCCAGGAGAGTGATCACTGTCTTGCCTCCAGGGGTAACTTATTCCAAAGGGCGGGTGGGATGGCAGAGAAGGACCTCCTCCTGGACCCTGCCAATCGGCAATCCCTCATGGACAGGGTCCGTAGCATGCCCTCTCTTCCTGACCGGGTGGGACAGGTCAAAGGATCCCTTTGCATCCTTGATCCCACCTTTTTGGGGGAAAGGATGCCTGCCAGACTCCAAAACTTTTTGAAGACTTTTTTGCTGTTTGCTTTTTCTAACCGCTCATTATCTCCTGCTGGACGTGTGTTTGTGAGGGTTTTTCAAGACCGGTTTTATCATCTTCCGGCGACTTACAAATGCCGATGAACCATAGAGCTTAAATAAACAATCCATTTGTAATACAACAATAAATGGGGGGGGGGGGGCAGGGAGCGTGAACATGAATAATTGGAAACTAACCAAGTCAATCTTCCTTGCATTTCTGGATGTTAAAACCTGAATTGCTTCTTAGCAAACCATTGCGTCAGATCAGGCTCTAAGTTATCCAACCTAATTGTATTACAATTTTTTCACCACCACCCCATGCATGAAAGAGCCATAATTTTTAACAATTTGATAAACTCCAAGCTGGCAATATAGTCAAACAAAAATGTATACACCCTTGACAAGTAGGAAAGATGTGTTTGCACGGTTATTGCATCTCTATTATTTCCGCTCGCTTCATTGTTCAATAAATATTTGTTTTAAAGAAAAACGTTTTATAATGTTGTTATAACTTGGCCTTGGAGTAATATAAATGAGGAGTATTTAAATGGTATTGGTTAATAAAATAAAAACCCCACGCACTGTATTTCTGTTGGCCAAGTGCTAAGGGGAAATTAGAGGAGCGTTTTGCTTTCGTTTGCCTTGTAGGATTTTGACTTACTTACAAACAAATATTTATTACAGTCAAAGACCAGCATAAGGAGGGTGGGGTACCGTCAGTTAAAAGCATAAAAGATACATTAACATCTAATATAAAAAGCTAAAACGCCTTATTATTAACATCTCCACTTGGATTTTATATGTATTTTATTGATACTGTATGTTTAACTTGTTTTATTGTGAACCGCCCAGAGTCCTCTGGCTGGAGGAGATGGGCAGTGATACAAATTTAAAAAATAAATAAATAAAACACAAAAGTAAAAGATGCATTAAAATCTAGTATCAAAAGCTAAAACACAGAAGTCTAGAGGAAAAGGAAAACGGGGAAAAATCTAGAGGGAGGGGTAGAAGTATTAGATGGGTGTAGGGTGTGTTTTAGCTTTTTATATTAGATTTTAATGTATCTTTTATGCTTTTAACTGACGGTACCCCACCCTCCTTATGCTGGTCTTTGACCGTAAGAAAGATTTGTTTGTTTGACTTACTTATTTACTAGATTTATATCCTGCCTTTTCTTCCAAGAGCAAAAGGCGGCCTCACTGGGATCTCTCTCTCTTCATTGGATCCCCATGACAACGACCCTGGAGGGTAGGTTGGGCTGAGGGATAGCATCCAAGAATCACCCCAGAGAGTTTTTGCGGGTGCCTGGTTAGATCTTTTGGGAAGCAGAGTGTTGTGCCTTCTTGCAATTCCTCAAGTGCCATTTTATGCTTCTTTCTTTGGATATTATTATTATTATTATTATTAGCCACGAAGTGTTGCATTTGCAAGATGGGTGGTCAAAAAATCAACTAATTTTAAACGCTACTACTACTACTGATAAATAAATAAGGGACCATCTTAATAAAGATATTGCATCTCTCTTATTTTCACTTCCTTCCTTGTTCTATAAATATTTAAATGTTTAAATATCGAGCTGTTTAAATGGCGACCCATTGTGGACTTGCAGTCCGAGACAATCCTAGCAGTGTCGGACCGTACCTTTACACAAGGGAAAGCTGGTTAATGCTAAAACATTAAACGCATGGCAGCGTGCCCACAAAATGGGCGTGGTTTGCCTTTTGGAAACCCTGGAGATGCCAATTCCTTTTGTAACCCTTCTGTGACCTTTCTGACTAGTACAGGTGTATAAGCTTTAGGCAGAAGGAGAGCACGTAGCAAGAAAAACCCAAATTTTCTAGCTCCCATCTTTTTGGGGGGAGTCCCAAGTGTTCATCTCCATCCCTTATTCCTGGTCATCTGCTCTTCACGGCTTGTCCTCCTCCATCATGGAGACACTCTTTTCTGTCCCCATGGAAGACGCTGTCCTTGATAAGTGGCCCCAAACTGTGACCTAAATCCTGCAGGTCTCCTGGTTGGGACGTTGGATGCTGTTTTGGATTCCACATCGAAAGTCGCCCCTTTCCGGATCCTGCACCAGACCCCAGATTCCCAAGTTTACTGGTCTATTGCGTGCGGTAAGTACGGATAATTCCCAACGGAGACGCCTTTAAGCGGGGAGTGCTGGTGAATGGTGAGGCTGTATCTGGGAAAGGTGTCTGAAGGAAGAGCCATTCTTCACAAGCAGAGTTTTTGCTTAAATTTAAGGGATGTGTGTGCCAGATCTGGGGGACGAAATTGCTTGGTGGGCTGATTTGCGTTTAAACGACATGACCAATAGTGTCAATCTCACTCTTCCCTCATCCTTGATAGATCAGATTACAATATACTCTGCAAAACATTTTCCTTGCACTGACAACCTTAAGTCTGTCTCCCTTTCTCTTTTTTGGTGGTGCTGCTGGGGAATTCTGTCAGTCTACACAGGCAATTCAGCAAAGTGTGTCGGAGGATCAGAATATTTGCACTTTGGTTTATATTCAGAGACAGCTCTTTGGGGCGGGTTTATTTACCAACTTCTTTTATCTCTTTTTGAGAGATACATTTCTTCCTACTGTTGGTGTCTGTGACACAGTGGAGTCTATTTTGATAGATCTGCCGAGAAAGAGATTGTTTATTATGGTCATTGACCAACCAAGAAAAAACAACAAAGCATATAAGGTAGACAATAGAACAACAAGATAAAATATGCTGGCATTAGCAATCTTTAAGGCAAAAACTTGCAGCATTTAGGGAAACGTATGTGCTGCTATCAGAGAATAAATTATTCAAAGAAGTTGGAGTGCCCTGGGAATTAAAAGGGTTATGAGGCGAAAATGGATGTTCCTGTAACTGCTTGTGTAGAAATCCATGATGAATTATTTTTTAACTTTCCTAATGTCTCTGCCTAAAGCAGAAGGGGAAACCTCCCACTTACAAACTTAGGTGAATTATATTTAATGCTCATTTTGCCACTCAGGAGTCAGCAGAGAAGAGATAACAGAACATTGGGAATGGTTAGAGCGCAACGTCATGGAGACACTCTCGGTGTTCGACTCCAACGAGGACATCGTAAGCTTTGTGCACGGGAAAATTCGAGTACGTAGAACACATCGTGAGTAACTTCAGGCTGGGGTTTTCTTTTGCCCTGGGGAGGGTTGTTGAGAAAGAGTGAGAAAGCGGAACAGATAAATCCCTACTGATGCAGTTTGCTATGCCAATTTGGTGCATCAGATCTAGCAAAATACGTTTTCCTTCAGCAGCATGGCTTTATTCAAATTCTCTGGCATTGAGACATGATTCACATTTTATTTAATCCTGGTGCCTACTTATGAGTAAAATTCATTGTTCTCAATGGGGCTTACTTCCTCATTGGTGACTATAGGACAGCAGAGTTTTCAATAGTATATTACTTGTCTGGCAAATGCAATCCTATACATGTCAATGCAGAAGGTAGTCCTGTTACAATGAGTCCATCCTGGTTTCTTCCAGGTAGATACGCCTGGGCTAGCAGCCTAAGATTCATTTTTCTCATTAAAGTGAGAGCCCTGATCTGATGCTAGATATGTCCTATATTTTCTACGGGATTAGCTATTTTATTATCATTGCTTCTCTACTTCCATATCTATATGTATATGTACAGTATATGTATATAGCTTTATTAAAATTTAGAAAGATAAAAACTAACAAGAACTAATATTCAGAATGAAGAGAAGAGAAAAAAGAAGGAAATAAGAAAAGAACAAAGCCAAAAGTACAGAAAGAAAAAGAAAGAAAATACAAAGAAGTGACTTCCGATTTCCTTTTACAGCAGCTATAAGTGTAAATTAACCTCTTACTCTATGGTTACAGCATTACTTACATTTTTTCTATCATCTGTTTTTTTTCCGATCCTCAAAACCATATATCATAATTTCATTTCTTAAACTTCGGCCAGGACTTACCTCTAATTAAAGCTGTCAATTTGGCCATCTCAGCCAGTTCCATCATCTTCACCATCCATTCCTCCGTTGTGGGTAACGTCGAATCTTGCCGCCTTCGGGCGTATAATAATCTCGCTGCAGTTGTCATATACGGAAGCCGAGTTCCATGGTTTTATCATCGCTTCTCTGCTTCCCAGCTAGCCAACCTATCTTCAGCTCCTACTGCCATGTGTCTTTGCGTTGGAGACCACGGTGGCGGTTGGGTTCTTGCCGCAGCGGCCTTGACTCCCATTTCAGTTAGATTACTTTTGGAGATTGTTGGCTGATATTTATGAGCTGCTTCACTCCTTTCTTTCAGGGCTTGATTGCTGAGGAAGGTAAAGGGTCTTTAATAAAGGAAGAAGATCCGGAGAAGTTCCGGGAGGCCCATTTGAAGTTTGAGAAGTGTTTTGGGTTAGCCAAAGAGGAGAAGCTAGTAACTTACTACTCCTGTAGCTACTGGACAGGCCGGATGCCCTGCCAAGGTTGGCTGTATCTCAGCACCAACTTCCTTAGCTTTTACTCTTTTCTGCTGGGCGCTGAAAGTAAGTCAAGTCATTCACTGATAACATGATTTTGTCTTTTAACTGCAATCCTCCCTCCCTCCCTCCCTCCCTCCCTATTTTTATTGGTAAAAATAGCCAATAACAATTCTGGTTCCCTCCCTCCCTCTCCCTCTCCCTCTCCCTCTCCCTCTCCCTCTCCCTCTCCCTCTCCCTCTCCCTCTCCCTCTCCCTCTCCCTCTCCCTTCCCTTCCCTTTCCTTTCCTTTCCTTTCCTTTCCTTTCCTTTCCTTTCCTTTCCTTTCTTTCTAAAAACCTTCATTTGGTCTTCACACATATCTATTTTTGTTTAGTATTATTTGCTTTTGATTGTCCAGACCCATGTTTCTCAACCTCAGCAACTTTCAGATGTGTGGACTTCAACACCCAGAATTCCCCAGCCAGTATGGGAGTTGAATTCTGGGAGTTGAAGTCCACGCATCTGAAAGTTGCCGAGGTTGAGAAACACTGGTCTAGAAGGTCAGGATGTCCCATTCCCCAATTTTATTCTTGCAACACCTTGGTGAGAAGAGGATTCACACAAGTTCACCCAGTCTAATTCATAGCTGGATGGAGATGTAAACTCAGCTTCAAGTCTTATTCTAGGATGCGAGCTGCTAGAGCACATCTTAAATGGGTGGCCATCTTAAAATCACAGGCATATAGGGAGACTTATTTCTGAGTCAGCCTGTCTTGAGAGAGCACCTCATACAACTTCATTTTCATTTGGCAGTAATTTCCACTTCAAAGTTGGAGGGTTCAGCTTTGAAAGAAAGATGCCGTATTCGGCTGTACGTGCCAGGTTGTTCATAAACAAATGTCCTTTCTCACCTCTTATTTCTAAAAAAAGACAAGAACCTTCAGTTCGAGCTCACTGCAGCACATTGCCTTGGAGACTTTCTTAGAAAATGAAAACGGTGGGGGGGGGGGGATGGCTATAGCTTAGTGTTTTATTTGGCAGGATTTTAGACTTTCAGCCTCAAAAAACCAAAACAGAAGTAAGCTAGAATGAGAGAAAAAGTCTTTTTTTTAAACATATTTTATTGAAATTTTGAATATACATAGTTAAAAGGTAGAAATAGAAAAGAAATACAAATACAAATCAAAGAAAGGAGAAAAGGAGTGTAGCAAAGAAAAAAGAAAAAAGATAAAGCATAGAAATTAGTCAACTTCCGATTTATCTCTGGTCTTAGTAATTTAAAAAAAAACTTTTATCTTACATGCTAGCTCTATATATAACATTCAACAACATTTCCTGTCTAATATATCCATTTATATATATTTTAGTCTTCAAAACCCCAGATAAGCTTTGCCCCAGAATGAGAGAAAAAGTCTTGAGCTGGGGAAACAGAAGCAACGTCGCATATTTCCTTGCTAGGAAATGGGTCCCTTGTGACCTATTTTATTTATTGATTTCATTCAAGTGATATGGCCACCCATCTCACCATGCTGACTCAGGGCGGTGAGCAACATTTAAAAACACAACCGAGCAAAAATAAAATACATAACCGGCAGAAAATAAAGTACAGGTCATCCTTGTTTAGCGACCACAATTGGGACTGGCAACTCAGTTGCTAAGTGAAACCACAACTGGGCTTAGGATCTTCCTTCAGCTTTCCTCTGCTTTACAGACCTGCGAAGGTCGTAAATGTGAGGATTGGTCATAAAGTTCCATTTTCATCACCATTGTAGCTATGAATGGTCACTGTACAAGGCAGTCGCTAAATGAGGACAACCTGTACATAACTGATGACACGCACCATAGCCATTTTGTGAGAACACCCCAGGTGTTCTCCAGACTCCAAAATTTTAAAATTCTAAAGCATGATCTCCTCCCGGTTGCTATAGGAGGTCCCTATGGTCTCTGGGATATGAACCCTCAAAAGTGCAACCTAGATATTGGACGTGGTGTGAAGGTCACAAGGGGATTGACTTGGAAAAGTCATAAGCCTGGATGGAGCACCTTCATGACTCCCTCTGGATTTCATTGGAAAAGCGCGCTCGTGGTTTGGGCAAGAAGGAGAACCAAAGGTGAATTACTTTTTTCCCCTCTGCAGTCAAACTCATAATAGCCTGGGATGAAATCTCCAGACTCGAAAAGACATCGACTGTGATCCTGACAGAAAGCATCCACGTCCGTGCCCATGGGGAGGACCATTACTTCTCCATGTTTTTGCACCTTGGTGAGACCTTCCTCCTCATGGAACAGCTGGCGCTCTACGCCGTTCGGAGACTCTTCGACAAGGAAGGGTTTGAAGTTGACCCGGTCCTCTGCGACCCCTTGCAAATCACTAAGAGGTCAGTAATTTATAGATAAAACAAAGAAGAAAGGTCTACTTGCTGGCAGGGGGGCAGAGGAGAAAGCCCTGTGTGGGCTTTTAAAAAGGTACTTGGTAAAGAAATGGGCATGGCTCAGTGGTGCAAGACTTGTTTGTAAAAGGTGCCAGGTTTGATCCCTGTCTTTGGGTATGGTTGGGAAGAAGCTTTGCTCCCTATTGATCTAGGAACCAGAGACTTCGTCCTCTTTTGGACTAAGATCCACAATTGTTCCAAACAGGAATTTGGGGTCCACTTTATTTAATTTGAATTGGAATGAAAGAACTGCTATTAGTGCAAATGTCCTTAAATCAGCAGACCTCAAGAGTGTGCAAATTCTTGGGAGTTCTGCTCAGCCTCCCTTCTCTCTCCATTTAGAAAGCCTTTTCGGGTGGATGATCAATAAGTTTAGCTGCAGTTTACTTGGACTTTGGCTCTTCTATGATATCTGTCCATATTATTAGCTTGAGCACCCTAGGAATGGAAAGATGGAATGCAGATCAAAATAATGAAATAAAATAATCTAGGAGGGGATGGGATGGGATGAGTTCTGGCTTCTGCAGGCCCTGTTTTGGTTTTGGTTTCTGCTTGTCAAATTAGAAGTTCAGCATCGGCCAATTCAAGTCGAGCGCCAAATTGTGCCAAAATGGGCTGCCTGCTGAATATCCAGCTGAGGGAAGAATCTAGATGTAGTATCTGTATTGAGCTGCACACGCAAGTCCTGCCTGCTTAGTTTTCTTTATTGCAGCCACATAATTTAGAGGAGGAATTGCTTGTGTGAATATTAAACATCTGGAAGTCAGAAATCCTGAAACTATCCAGAGAACCCTAATTTTCTGCCAGTGCTGCTCTACAGAATCTAGAACCGTCTTTGGAAGTCAAACAACGTCGATCTGCGGTTCCCTTTTTCCCTCCATTGTGCAGACAACTACATTGTCATCTAAAAGTTTTGCAAACTACCAGGAAAACAGTAACAATGTGCCCAACAGACTGGTGTTTTGCTGTAGAATCGTAGAATTGGAGGTGGCCGTTGAGTTCAACAGCTCCCATCCGTTGCTCAGTGCAGGAATTAAAGCATCCATGCCTGGTTCTTATCTAGCTTCTGCTTGAAGAAATCCAGCGAAAGGGAATCATCACTTCTCTGGGTAGTTGGTTCTCCTGCCAACCTGCTCTTGGCTTAGGGAGTCTTTTCAATCTCTCCTTTTCTCTTCAGTAAAGTATGGCATTAAATTAAGGCATGGAATTAAGCCCCACTGAACTCTGGGGTAATTATTTTCTGCCAACAGGATTCTCCACGCAATGCAAATCAATGCGCCTTCTTCCTTGCTTTGTTCAAAAGCCTACCAGACACTTCTGTTTTGCCCCGTAGAGGACTCGAGAACCGGGCCCACAGCGAGCAGTTCAACGCCTTTTTCAGGCTACCCAGGGAGGAGACGCTGCGGGAAGTTCACGAGTGTTTCCTGTGGGTGCCCTTCAGCCACTACAACACTCTAGGGAAGATGTGCCTTTCTGAGAACTACATATGTTTTGCCAGTCAAGATGGCTGCTGGTGCTGTGTCATCATCCCCTTGAGAGAGGTAAGCTGGGTGGATGACCGCCCCACCCGGTCACGCAGGGACGGCATGCTACGGACCCCGTCAATAAAAGAATTCCACCTAGCGGGGTCCAGGAGGCGTGCCTTCTCTGCGATAGCACCCGCCCTGTGGAATATCTTGCCCCCGGAGGTGAGGCGGGCGCCCTCGCTCCTGGCCTTCCGGAGGTCTTTAAAGACCTGGTTCTGCCGCCTTGCCTGGAACGAAGGAAATAATAGTTCCTCCTGTGGGTGGTTAGCTTAGTAATAACCTCCTTTTAAGAACTTACCATCCTCTGGATTTTTTCTATTTATTATGATATTGTATTTTAATTATTTATAGTTTTTTTTAATTTTAGTATTTTATTGTAAACCGCCCAGAGTCTACTGCGGTAGAGATGGGCGGTGATCAATTTGATTAATAAATAATAAAATAAATGTCGGAGGTGGATCCCTTGACCCAACTTCAGAAGTCCTCATTCCGAGCAAACATTCGGGTCAAGCCTTAGAGGGCAAGGATCTGGTCTTTCCTTTGCAGCCAATGGGGTGGGAAGGAAGGGCGCGGCGGAGAAAGGGGGTGTGAAAAAAGAGACAAAAATGTAATTGCAGAAAAAGAGAAAAAAAGCTGGTGACAAATTATACTTCTTAGAGAAGATACCCTTTCATAGACAAAAACCTTGGCCTGTTCAGGAGAAATACTTCCTGATGGCAGATAGAAGGATATTTTATAGCATAAACCTGTATCACTCCATAGGACGCGGATGGCTCAGCAGGTTAAACAGCTGAGCTGTAGGCTGCCAATCAGAAGGTTGGCAGTTCGAACCCCGCGCGACGAGGTGAGCTCTCGTCGCTAAGTCCTAGCTCCTGTCAACCCAGCAGTTCGAAAGCTTAGCAAGTAGATAAAATGGGTACCACCTTAAATGGGAGAATTTGCTGGCGTCCTGTCGGGAGCCGGTTCCACCGGAGGAAAGATCGGAGGAAAGATTGAATGGCGACGGTGAGGACAGACCCGGAAGTGACATCAACAGGACGTCAGCAGCCGGCTCAAGGCATCCTGGGAATTGTAGTCCAGAGCCTTAGAAGAGCCGGTTCCCTTACCCCCTCTCCTGGTGCGTGGGTTAATTACACTCTATAGTTGGTGACATTGTATAATGGTAAAAATGTATGTATGTATGTATGTATGCCGCCTAGAGTCCTCCGTTAGGGAGGGGGATAGGCGGGGTATAAATAGCACTATAAATAAATAAAATAAATAAATAAATAGAAGCTGATGGTGTTATGACTATAGTGTCCAGGCTGGCATCTGAGCCCTGGCACCTTGGGAAAACACAGAGACGGGGAAGGTTGGCCTACCCACGCATTGCTGTTGACACAAGGGCCTGTTGTGTTCCCAACTTGCAGCAGTTTCTTGTCTAGCTAAGCTGAAGATCGTCTTGAACCGCAGGAGAAGCTAGTACAAAACTGGGCCAAACCTGGTTAATGAAAGAGACTGCACTCAGGGTTAGTTGAAGAGACTCAGGTGGACTCTGTCTATAGATATCTGGAGATATGCAGGAATTCAACAGTGAGGCCTAATTTCAAGGGTTAGATGTGGCTACGCTGACAGCAGAGCCTCATTCTGTATACAAACAGGGAGCAAGCCCCACCCTCACCAGCACTGATGATGTTACCTAGTCGGGTCATGAAACGTCTGCATGCAAACAACCAAGCTCAGAGTGCACCAAGGACTCCCCAATTCAACCCTAAGTACAGATGTTCTCTTAAATAAGAGCCTCCTCCTGCTTCAAGGGATCGGGGTGTTTGAGACTCATCTGTCTGACCTTGTAGGAGCTTGATCTGTCTGATGGCCAACAGAGGGGGTGACTGGGAATATCTTCCTCCCCAATGCCCGCAGGTCACAGCAGTTGAAGTCACTGACCACGTCAGCAAGGCGATCAGCCTTGCTACCAAAGGACAGAGGGCTTTCCGTTTCTCTGAAGTGAGAGATTTTGAACCGCTGGTGGCGAAGCTCAGGAGCAGATGCAGCGCAGCACCGAGCCCGCAGCACAGCGTGAATGTGGAGGTAATGGGTGATGGGCTACAGTAACGCCGCTGGTTCTCAGGAAGGAGGGAGCACATTCCAAGGAGGGGAGCGAGATCAAGAGTCGCTTCGTGCGAGAGGGGCAGTGACGAAATTGGAAATATAAGTAAATAAATATAAATAAGAGAAAACACAGCCCGGAGCTGGACCGTGGGGAGACTAAGAGGTTCGGAGTAGCCCCGCCCTAGAGCCTCCCAGGTTATTTCCCCTGAGGTTAGGTAGAGTAGCTTTAGTCTGGCAAGTTTCCGCCCATACAGTGTGAGCAAATAAAGAACTGGAGTTTGGCTGGATTGCTTCCTTGTTGTTCGTGGGCTAGGCCTGACATAATGGCAAAGTGTGCCTGTTCCTTGTTCGAGGTGCCTGGAAGAGGGACCTCATGGAGCAGAGATCCCTTTTCTTTGCCTGTATGCTTCTGGAACTCTCTGCCACCAGATGTGAGGGCAGCCACTCGCCTAGAGGGCTTTTCAAAGGCCCATTCAGGGAGGGAGAAGCTCTAAATGAGGAGGGTATTAGTGTGCTAATCAAAAATTGGCGCTCCTCCTCACTTCTCCCGCAGTAGGTGTAAATTGGGCAGGGAGAACAAATTTGGTTCCCAAAAGGGCTGTGTTTGCCCAGTGCATTAACCTGATGGGGTATATGCTGGCTTAAAGGGGAAAAACCCGAGGCTTGAGAATAAACAGACAAGAATGCAGCTTGTTAGGGCCAACAGTGTTTACTGATAGACATAAGGCAATAATGCAGATACAATCACATTATCGCAAATATGAAAAAGATGAATATACAGGATACATCATTGTAAAAGGAAAACAAAACAAACTTATAAGCAGAGTTCCGTGTATTGATCCCAGGGCCAGAGTTCCTGCCATGGCCTATACCCAAAGCCAGGCATAGCTCACTCTGCCCAGTCCACGGGAAGTGAACACGTGAAGAACTACATAGCTAAGAGACACTAGAAATCAAGAAGACATAGAACACCATTTTGCATGGTTGTATATTCAGTTCTTCTAGCATTCTGATTGGCTGGAAGTTGCTGTTACACACACACTAGGCCTAAAGCATTAGGCCTAAAGCACATAGCATGACCTGCTATTGGTTAGCAGTGCTGCATCTACGCACTGAGTTCCCCCCTCCTCCTTGCTCAGGGGGGGCTTGGGCATGGGCAAGGCTTCCCACGGAAGGACATCAGGAGGATATCTTCTCATGGGAAGATTTCCATTGCTAGCCATAATAATGGTACCTTCTAGCTTCATATCTAATGAAGACGTAAACAAAGCCAAGGCTTCTCTGTTGTCCAGCCACCTGGCATTCACGTCACCATGAGAAGGCTGTGCTTTGTAAAAGATGCAATTTGCCAAAACACTTTTGCATTGAAAAGAAATCCAATTTACCAATATCATATAGTATAAGAAATCTGACACCCCTCCACATTGGATTTCGACACAATGCAAACAATGATGGAAGTTGTTCAAAGCTTTAAAATACATTTGTACAGAAACAGAAACAACAAAGGTTAATACATGTATTAGGTTAGGGGTAGAGTGACCTTGCAGCCGCATTCACACAACACGTTCATCTTGGTAAGCTTACAACTCAGTTCTATTTTTTTCTTTGTTTTTCATGGCTTAGAATTTTGTGCGAGCTCAGATGGATTAAATTTTTGGTTCAGCATGTTGTGTGAATCCGGAAAACGGGTCAGTTTGGTGACCAAATTACTTCCGTTACGGGCTAAGCAATTTGACCGCGCTGTTTGGAGAAGTGAGGGGGGGAGGAGGTGGCGTTGCAAAATACAGAAAGGGGGCCTCGCTCTCCCATCTGGCCTGATGATTGCCCTTCTGCAGAGTTTAATCCGTCGTTGACTTGATGTGTACCGTGCCTCTCTTCTCTAACAAAATCGTAGACGTTTGCTTCTGGGTTCTCGATGCCTCTTGCAGGTTGGGGTTAGCCCAGACGCTGCCCCCACCTGGGACGACTTCGAGGGACAGCCAATGGCCAGCCACAAAGGCAGCAGCGCCACGGTTAGCACAGAAGCCCTGATGACCGTTTTCCACCCTCAGGATGCCGAGAACCTTGATCCTAAGATGGTAAGGAGGGAAACGGGGTCTCAGCAGCAGCTGGAGGTCTGTTGCTGTACTTCGCTTCTTCTGTGCTATGCTGAATTTTCCCTTTTCGTGAGCAGCTTCTGCCAACTTTGTGGCATAAAGAAGGCCCTTGTCTTTCTTCTTGGAAGAGGTCCTTCCTTGTTCTTCTCTGCTTCCAGAAACATCCCACTGGGTCTCCCACCAGGGTCATTTAGAGTTTTGACTTCTGTATTTCTCCTAGAATGAATCAGCAAGTGTGTCCTTCTGCTTGCATAAGCCCTGGGTGGGTGGATGTTAATTTTGCTCTGGGTTTACTGCAATTTGCCCTATTTCATGAAGGCCCTTTGGAGGCCTCTGTAAGTGTAATGGTATGTGGGAAAGACCTTGGGAGGCGGGGTGAAGAGATGCTGCTTAGGGAATGGTCAGATAAGAGGGAGCTTAGCCCGCAGCTGGATAATGGGTGGAGCAAGAGGCTCAGAAGGGACCCTCCCTCGTTTCTCTGGCTGTAGAGGAGACAGTGGAAGATTTGTCCTTTCAGACTTGCAAGATTCTGTTAATGTAGCCTTACAATAAAGTAGAATTAGCTCATCTGGTCGTGTTTCCTGTCTGGTCTACCTGAGAAGGCTGACAGTACAGTTGCGACCCTGAAGACAAATACTTTATTTAATCCTGCCAGTATCTTTTTGTGTGTGGTCATCCATTTTCCAGTTCTCATTCCTATCAGGGATGGAGCCTCTTGATTTTGCATTCTTCTGTCTTTCTTTCTAAGACGCCAGGCTTGTTGATCGGAAGATTGCAAGTTCGGAGGTTCGAATCCCTAGCCCTGCGTGCAGAGTGAGCTCCTGCACTAGCTCCAGCTCTTGCCAACCTAGCAATTCGAAAGCATGCAAATGCAAGTAGATGAATAGGTACCACTTCGGTGGGTAGGTAACAGCGTTCCGCGCGTGTCATGCGGCCACATGACCGTGGAAGCGTCTTCGGACAACGCTGGCTCTTTGGCTAACAAACGGAGATGAGCACCGGCCCCTAGAGTCGGACACGACTGCACAAATGTGCGGGGGGTACCTTTACCTTTTTATAACAAGCCCACAAAATAGTACAGCAGTGATGATGCAATAGAAATTATGCATAAGAGTGATTGATACATGCTAAAATGGGGGAGAAGGGAAGAAAAGGCTGGGCGGTATTGATATTACTCTGTGGTTGTGGTTGTTTTTTATACTCAGCCTCCATTTCTTTTTTGGGATTGTATATTGTATGTTTTAAGGCATAGCTTTCCAAACTCTGTGTTTGGAAACATTAGTGTGTCGCGACAAAACCCGGAAGTGCTGATGGTGCATTGCTGGTGCGCGTGGCAGCCGTGGCAACGGCAGCAGCGCACCACCAGTGCTTCCGGGTTTTAGCGTGAAACACGAGGCCGCCACCGCGCACGCTGCCACCGCCATGCCACCGCCGCTGTTAGTGTGTCGCCAATGGCGGGATTTTGGAAAGCACTCTTTTAAGGGTTGTTTAGATTTTATTTTTAAATTTTGTTCACCAGCCAGAGTCACTTTGGTGAGAAGGGTGGCTACATAAATTGAAATGAATAACCAATAGAAAAGAGAGAAAAAGATAGTTTGTGACGTAAGGGGAAAAAACATACATTTCTGCTATTAAAGAATGCATTCAAGAGGTGTGTTCTTCATTCTTCATTCATTTTTGAAATGTCTTTATCTTGTAAAAGTGAGAAGATAGAACAATATGTTTCGGCATGGTCTAGGTTTAATCATATCTTAAAGGTTTGGGCTGGTTTGAGATTTATGTTATATGGCATGGCATCCTTTTCTGTTGACGTCTGTCACAACCACGTTGGTGGTGTACCCGGCATTTTGAGATTGTGCTTAAGAGGCTTCTTGCTAACCTTGTTCCATTAGTTAAAAGAAAAAATGAAAGAGCAGTCCTGGAACATCCTTTTCATAGAGTGCGGACGGGGCGTGAGTATGTTTCGGACGAGGAAAACACGAGACCTGATTGTCAGAGGGATCCCCGAAGTGTTAAGAGGAGAACTTTGGCTTCTCTTCTCAGGTATGGTCTGTACTTGGAGTAGTAGTAGTAGTAGTAGTAATGGTCTAGATTGTTCCATTTATATACTGCCTTCCTTGAAAGAAACAGTACCGAGTTAGACTTTAAGGAACATCTCTAGATGATCCCTCCCAGCATGCCACCTCCAGACATGTTGGGTAGGGAGGAGTCCATTCTCCTTCAAGTCAAGCTCAACTCCTGGTGACCACAAGGACTTATCTGTGCCATTTTCTTGGCAACAATTCAGATGTCATTGGCCGTTGCTTTCTCCTGGGATCCTGCGCATCTTCATCACTGTCTCCTCCGCAGCCCTGGGAGTTGCTAGTGGTCTCCTATCTGTGTGCACCAAGTAGCTCCAACTTAGTGTAGCTTTCTGTGATCAGTAGCCAAGGTTGTGTACGTAGGTTGTTTCGTAAAAGTGTTGTAATGGGGTGTGGGAGTGACCTTGGGAGACAGGAGGAAGAGCTGCAGCCTAGACAACCATCATGCAAAAGGTATCTCAGCCCACAGAAGGAAAGGGGGCGTGGGAAGCGTCTCAGAAGGGACCCTCCCTAGTTTTCTGGAAAGTAAAAGAAGAGGAGGTGGGAAGTGCTTTCAAGATTCTGTTACTGTAACCTTACAATAAAGGTAGTGTTGGTACTCATGGTTTGGGCTTCTTGTCTGGACTACCTCGAAGGGCTGACAAGTGTTGAACCACTGCTACCATGATTCCCACAGAGGGAGCCCTTTTTCCTAAGAAAAGCAGTAAGGGGGGGGGGGAGAGAAACCCTCATTGGGCATTCCCCCAAGAATGCTTTTGGGGTCCACAGTTGGGCAACGCATTCCTCTCACCACACAGCTGTTGCAAACGGCCAGTGCCCAGGAGCCTGTGCAGGGAGTCCACGCCTGGCGCTTTCACTGGGCAAGATCAGCCCTGAGTCGATCTGAGCAGACTTGCCTGTGCATCTTTGCAAAGCTCTGGCGTTCCAGAGACATTGCGATCATCCTTTGCCTCCTCCTCTGTCTGCACTATACCCCTGGGCAGGTGCGGTAAACGACATGGCAAGCCACCCCGGCTATTACTCGGAACTGGTTGAAAAATCTTTTGGGACGTGCACCCTGGAGACGGACGAAATAGAGCGGGATCTGTGCCGCTCGTTGCCAGAGCATCCAGCGTTCCAGAGCGACACGGGCATTTCTGCCCTACGAAGGGTCCTCACCGCCTATGCCTACAGGAACCCCAAGATTGGCTATTGCCAGGTACGCTGTGCCTCTGGACTCCAGCTATGCTTACGTTGTCCGAACCACAGTTTGGTGTCTGTATTTGCCTGTGGGGGTGGATGTGTTTCATTATACAGGTTGCCCTCAACTTACAACCACAATTGGGACTGGAACTTCCGTCACTAAGCGAGGTGATCGTTAAGTGAGTCACGCCTGATTTTATGACCTTTTTTGCTATGGTCGTTAAGCGAATCACCACAGTTGTTAAGTGTATTACGTGGTTGTTAAGTGAATCCACCTTCCCCCATTGAATTTGCTTGTCGGAAGCCGGCTGGGAAGGTCACAAATGGCGATCACGTGACCTCGGGATGCTGCAACTGTTGTAAATACATGCTGGTTGCCAAGCACCTGAATTTTGATCATGTGACCGCAGGGATGCCGTGACGGTCATAAGTGTGAGGATCAGTCGTAAGTCACTTTTTCCAGCGCCGTCATAACTTCGAACAGTCGCTAAATGGATGGTCAAAAGCCGAGGACTACCTGTAGTACATGTATGCATCTGAGAGGCCTCAGAACAGTTGCAGTGCTTCAGTTCCAGGGTTTAGAGAACTGTCCTTGCCTTTCCCCACAAAATTCTCTTTTTTTTTGGGGGGGGGGGGGGGGGCTGCCAAAGATTGACTTGGTTCCTTCTCACAAAAGTGGTGGCAGCTCTGAAATTTGGTTTGCTTAAGGTGTTTGTGCTTGAACACAAAACTCATCAACAACTTGTATCTACGGATCCTCGACCACGTTTTCAATGTAACGGAAAACCCTCCCCTTTGTTCCTTTCGGTGGCATCTGTTCCCTCGCTCGGCTCCTGCTAATCGTCTAACGTTAGATTTCTATCCTGCCTTTCCTTCAGGAGCTCAAGGCATCATAGATAGGACTTCCTCCTCCAGGTTTTCCCCAGAATAACAGCCCTGTGAGGTAGGTTGGGCTGAAAGAACGTGATGGGCCTCAAGTCACCCAGGGAGTTTCTATGGCTGAAGATGGAGCTGAATCTGACTCTCCCTGGTCTTACTCCAACACCTTCACCAAAATTTATCCCTTGATCTCTTCTTTTCTCTCTGCCTACAACCACTAACATTTCCTCATGTTATTATTTTTTGAAGGACACAAATCTTCCTTCCTTCCTTCCTTCCTTCCTTCCTTCCTTCCTTCCTCCCTCCCTCCCTCCCTCCCTCCCTCCCTCCCTCCCTTGTAAAATAGTAACACGCAGCACGAAAAAAAAATATGGGTCATTGTGAAAAATGGCGATGGGCTACGTGTGTTCTTACGTAGGCCTTTTCAAAAACACTTTAGCCATCATGTGGCGGTAATCGTCATCGATGCAGAAACATAATGTCAGCTAGGTTTCGTTGAAAGGACCGAAGACCAAACAAATAATAATATTTTATTATTATTTATTATATATTATATATTAATTATTATTTATTATTATTTTGTACAGTCGAAAGCCTTCGACTATACAAAATAATAATACTCATGTTTGTTTACAGGCCATGAACATATTGACGTCGGTGCTGCTCCTTTATGCCAAAGAAGAGGAAGCATTTTGGCTTTTGGTGGCGGTCTGCGAAAGGATGCTACCCGATTATTTCAATCGCCGGATCATTGGTACCGTTTTGCTTTCATTGGACTTTACTGTAATGGTCACATTCATGAGTGGTGGTGGTAGATGGGGGTGGGCAGCCTTGCTAATTCTTACTACATTCTTATTAACTGGATCGATAATTCTGATCTTGGCTGTTCACATCAGTTCCTGATTCGATTTTGAGACTCGTTCTTAAAATGCTAAATTTGGCATATGGTTTTCCTTAGATCTGTTCCAATTCAAATGTCATTTGTCGAAATAATAATACAGGTAGTCCTCAGTTAATGATGGTAATTGGGACCGGGAACTCCATCACTAAGTGATACGGTCATAAAACGTGACGTCGCATGACTGTGCCAACTTACTACGGCAGTTGTGGCAGTTCCAGTTGCCATCGTTAAGTGAATCCTGCGCAGTTGTTAAGCACGACATCACATAATTGCCATTTGCGACCTCCTGCCAGCTTCCTCATTGACTTTGCTTGTTGGAAGCTGGCAGGGAAAGTCCCACGTGAACGCGGGACGCTGCGGCCATCGTAATTGCGAGCCGGTTGCCAAGTGTTGGACTTGCAGTCACGTGATCATGGGGATGCTGCGATGGCCACAACTTCGAGGTCGTAAGTCTTCTCATTCAACCAGCAGCATTGTAACTTTGAATGGTCACTGAACAAATGGTCGTTAACCAAGGACTACCTGTAGACTGTTTTCCTTTTAATGTCTTGTTGATTCTCCTGTTGTGTCTATATTTGGTAAATCCCTAATGTCTACCCTGCAACTGCGCCTTTATAAGTTTGCATTTGCACATTGGTAACCAGACATCTCTTTCAGGTGCCTTAGTAGATCAGGCAGTGTTTGAGGACCTGATCCGAGACTACTTGCCCCAGCTGACGGAGCACATGACCGACATGACTTTCTTTTCCTCCGTCTCGCTCTCCTGGTTCCTCACTCTCTTTGTCAGCGTGCTGCCGATCGAGAGCGCCGTCAACGTGGTCGATTGCTTTTTCTACGATGGGATCAAAGCCATTTTGCAGCTGGGCCTGGCTGTGCTTGACTACAACATGGACAAGCTGCTGGCTTGTAAGGATGACGCAGAAGCTGTAACAGTCCTCAACAGGTACTAGTTGCAGCTGTTTGTGGGTTTATTGTAGCTACATTTGTGTTTATCGCTAAGAGGTTGAGCTACATATTATGCAAATATGTGTGCATATAATGTGTGTGTGCACAGAGGGGTTAAGGTATGTATGTGAACACATTCACGCATAAAAATAGCATGTACTTGTTACAATTTTAACTTTACCATGTATTTATATAAACATATGTTTAGAGAGAGAGAGATTAATACATACTTCGCTTTCTTCACAGTGAACATAGTTTGCTTTATCCCCCACATCAAGGCATGAATAAAACAATGAAAATTACAGAAGAAATGGACCAGTAGTTAGAAATGCATAGGATACTCTCCCGATCAATTAACTTGTTCTCTTCTGTTCAGCACCAATATGGAGTCGAGGTAGCTAAGTGACTTTTTTAAAACAAGATTTAAAAAAATAAAGCTACAGTGGAGCTTAGAGGCCTTTTCTGGAGAAAACGTTTCACCCAACTGGATAGAAGAACCCGTTCCTAGTTGATGCTTCCTTGGATTGTCTTTGCTGGGGCATCCCAAAGTGAGAACTCAGCTGCCGAGCAGAGCATTTTTAACTGGATTTTGTCATCCTTTCATGCCTTTGTTCTAAACTTGTGAACTTGCAGAATTGTAAGCCATTGAGAAAGATTTTGCATACACACACACACACACACACAAAAGGGCACGGCATTCCATACCACAATCCTGCCCTCTATCTGGAACTGCCTTTAAGTCTGCAATTTCAAGGGCTTGTGTCGGTTGCTCACTGTCACACTGCTGCTGACTCTTATTCCATGCTGTAAGCTGCATGGGCTCCCTTATTTATTTAGAGTGAGAAGGCAACCCAGCTCCCAAATGACTCTGGGCAGTTTACATAATTAAAAAAGGAAGAAGACAACGGAAAGCAATAAAAATAGAAAAGGCCATGTAGGCCCAGACAAGATCACCCAATACCTTGCCAAGAAAAATGCCAGGGGCCTGACAAACGGCCCAACCCCAGGTTGGTGAGCAGGGTTTAAGAGGTCCACCAGCCTAGAATGTTGAGTGTGATGGCCAGCTCAGGTCAGTGTGGTTCTGGATCTGCAGAGCATTTATAACAACCAAGGCTCTGTATGGGGAAAGGTCTTCTCTGCTAATCCTACAGTACTTGGGTGAATAGGTAACCCCTGTATCTCATGCCTGTTTCTCTCCTCATCCTTCTCCTTAAATCAAGGTTTTTTGAGAGTGTCACCAACAAGGACAGCCCGCTCCCTCCAGCAGTACAGCAGGCCTCCGGGATGAATGAAAGCAAAAACTCCCACCCCAGAGTGGACATCACTGACCTAATTCAAGAATCAAATGAGGTTTGTTCAGCATTTTCTTCTCCTTTGCATTAGAAGAAGAATCAATACTTTGCTGTATTGTGGCCTGCAAAATAAAGCTGCCTGAAGGGCCCTCTTCTGAATGGAAGGCCTTCCTCCAAAAAGGAGTATAAATCAATTATAACCCCAAAGTTAATCAGGTTGGGTGGGAGAAGACTTCTCATTTGTGAAGATCTGCACTTTGCTTAAAAGGGTTATCGAAGTCGGTAGCTTCAGACTTAAAGCCACTTGTTCAGTCTCAGAAGTTGACAGTTGTATGTGTGTGCTTGTGTGTCCATGTGTGCCACACTTCCAAATGTGGAGCTCAGATCTGTGGGTTGTAGTATGAAATCTTGGAAGAGTTGACCTTCTCCCGTGACATTCTGTGGAGCTTCAAATAAGAATACCAACATTTGATGAGAACATGGACGGGATCAGCCCCACAAGATTTGGGGTGGGGTGGGGTGGAGAGGAGGAGGATCTTGGAAACCTCCAGCACTGAAGGAGTTGGCTGTTTTGTGCTCTAGGTGTTCTGCATTCAGCCTTTATAAGCAGTAAAATAGCTGCTTCTTGTTCTCCAGAAATATGGTGAAATCCGATTTGAGGAGGTAGAAAGCATGCGACGTCGGAACAGACTATATGTCATCCAGACCTTGGAGATCACAACAAAGCAGAACGTGGTGAGTACGTACTATATTTGTCTATATCAGGGTTCTGGTCATTGGCTTTATCATGGTATTGAACATAATTTATCATTAAGTATCATTGTTGCAAATTGCTTGCTGTTAATCATATATAGAGCCAGTTAATCATATGGAGCCAGATTGGTCTAGTGGTTAAGGCAACGGGCTAGAAACCAGGAGACTGTGAGTTCTAGTCCTGCCTTAGGCATGAAAGCCGGCTGGGTGACTTTGGGCCAGTCACTCTCTCTCAGCCCAACTCACCTCACAGGGTTGTTGTTGTGGGGAAAATAGGAGGAGGAAGGAGTAATAGGTATGTTCCCCGCCTTGAGTTATTTATAAAAAATAATAAAGGCGGGATAGAAAATAAATAAAAAATATATAAACACAGGTATAATCTCATACCCAGTTAGCTAGGAGACTTTAGTTAACTAGAAGACTTATCAATTACTTTGATTCATCAATTGAAATGTATAGCCTAGTTCAATCCCTAAAATTCTAGGTTCTAAAGTTTTTGGAGTGAGGGAGGATTTTTGGCTCTCTGAAATGATGGGGTGTGCGCTGGCTTATAGGGAAAAAATCGAGGCTTGAGAATAAATCAGACAGAGTGCAGCTTTTAGGGCTAAAAGTGTTTACTTGTAGCATAAGGCAATAATGTATATACAATCACATTATCGCAAAAAGGAAAACAAAATATACATGGTACAGCATTGCAAAAGGAAAACAAACTTCTGGAGAATCACTGCTGGAGAATTTTTGTAAACTAGGAATTGAAAACCTATGCCCCTTCAGATGTTAAACTATAATTCCCACCAGTTCCAGCAAGCATGGCCAGTGATGTTGTGGACAGTTGGGAATTCATCTGAAGGGTTGTATTTATAGATTGGAAAGACAGAGATTCAACATTCTTTGACTAAGCAATTCGTAATTTTGTAAGTTGTAATCTACCCATGTCAAAACGAGAACCTGGAAAATAGGAACACAACACCCAATACGAACTTGATTGCTTTCCTGTTATCTGTTCCCAGCTACGTGTTATCTCCCAAGATGTGAATATCAGCCATAGCAACCTGGAAGAACTGTATGAATTATTCAAGGTAACATCTTGGTTGTCATCTGCAAAAGAACTTCATGTCCATTTGACAGTCATGGCCTTTATTAGACTTGATGATCAAGCAAGTTGACCTTGGAGAAAGTTCTTCCATTGAACTGTTGAACTGTTGGGGCATTAAACCTGAACCAATAAATTGAATTGATTCTGAAAACACAATAGCCAATGTAGCTATTTCAGATGTGACAGTGTAACAAGCTTCTAATGTGTGTTGAACAAGTTGGCATTCCAAGCATTCTTCAGACATTCTTGCAACTGTTGAGCACGTTGCAAAAGTCAAGGAAGAAGATATAAAGGAATAAGTCACCACGGCCAGATCTGTTTTAGTCTAGAACTGGTGTAGTTGGGATACCATCTAGACTAGGCCAAACTAAATTCGTACTGGCTGTCTTGTACAGAATATCATATGCATGGATGCGTTACCAGACAGTGGTTCTAAAGGAGCATGCCAGTGATTCCCCTGATGGTCCACAAAGGTATTGTAGGTGTTCCCTGTGGAGGGTATCATTAAAAAAAAAATTAAAAGGGACAAATGTCTGTTCTTGCCCCAAATCTCCATAGATTTCAGGCAGAAACATGAAAATACGTTGCAAAATTTGGGCAATTTTTAAAATTAAAAACAAACAATGTTCTGAGATTAGTTTGTAGTCCCACAGTCCCATCTGTGGTGAGAGCCACAGCCTTCAACTAAGACGAGGAGGCCCAGTTTCAAATCCACCATCAGCCATGGACATTCACTGGATGAATCGGGCAATTGCTCCCTTTCAACCCAACCTCCCTCCTAGGAGCTGCTATTGTGAGGATGAAAGAAAGGGAGATCCTCATGTAAATGACCTTGATCTCCTGGATGAAAGGCAAGATATGACACTAATAAGTAAATATCTGGTCATCTTTGCCAAGGATGCTACATTGTCCACCTCTGGACTTTCAGAGATAGCATAGTCATCTAGAGAGAGGTAAATGTTATGAGCTGTCATAACCAGCAGTTTTCAACTTTAGCCCTGGATAACCATATGGAAAAATATTTTGTCTTCCCCCAAATTGTCTTGTCCCCATGTAATTTGATGACATTTTGCTATAGTTTATTTGGGTCCTCCTCTTTTTTTGGTCAGAAAGAACATTTTCTCTCCTGTTATTGGAATCTGAATAGTCCAGCACTGAAGCATCACGACCCCAGCCTACCCTATCTGGACCAATATCGGATTGACTGCCAGCAATTCCGAAGCTTGCATCATCTCTTGAGTCCCTGGGCACACTGTGGCAACAGAGATTCTTTGGCCCTGTGGACCTTCCGGCTACTGGATGAGAATGTTGATGGCCTGGTCAACTTCAAAGAATTTGCATCCATTTGGGGTATGGTAATAAATACACCCCAAGCAGAGAGTTACCATTGAGTCCTGCAAGTTCCCTCCCTACATGAGATCTGGCTGGTTTAGATTAATCCAATGACTGTGGAGCCAGTTTTCAATTATTCCAACTGATAGAGGACATAGGATGTGGACATTTGATCATCTCCATTGGGTATGAACCTACTTGAATGACTTTCTTGTTCTTAATTTTTTTTCCTTTCCTCCCTTTCTATTAGATGTCATGTATCATGGAAGTTTTACCCATAAGCTGACGCTGCTTTTCAAATTGCACATACCTCCAGGTGAGTGCTGTGGAGATTCCATGTTTAGTCCTTGCTTCCATGTCGCAAACCGTTCATGTCAGCTGGAGCCAGAGGATCTGAGGTCAGCTCCTTCTCAGCCAGGAAGTCCACTAACCTGGGACACCATCCCTCCACCTGAAAAGCTAATCCATTTTTTTTAAGTGGGGCAAATAAGCCACAGTGGCTTGGTTCCCAGACAGGGAAGAAGATCTGAGATACATAGGATGAGGAGCAGTTCCTGAACGTCTTCCTTGCTGTCCCTGGAATGCCCTCCCCACCCAGATTCCATAGATTTTTTTCCACATTAAAGTGCAAAATGAACAGATATTTATTTATTTATTATTTAAATTTATATGACCGCCCAACTCCCCCAACAGGGGACTCTGGGCGGTTTACAATAAAAGTGAAGTTAAAATATAAATATAAAATTACAAATTAGTAACATGACATAAATAGATACAAAATCCAATCCGGCAAGTATCTCAAATAACAGGGAGGACATTATGGTGTTAACCACCCCCAGGAGGAGCTGTTACTTTTCCCCTCCCACGCTAGGTGGCAGAACCAGGTTTTCAGATCTTTCCAAAAGGTCGGGAGGGAGGAAACCTGCCTCAACTCTGGGGGCAAGATATTCCAAAGGGCGGGTGCCACTACAGAGAAGGCCCGCCTCCTGGACCCCGCCAGGTGGAATTCTTTGATCGATGGGGTCCGTAGCAGGCCCTCTCTGCATGACCGGGTGGGGCGGGTCGATGTTCTGGGGATGAGACGTTCCCTCAGGTAACCTGGTCCTATGCCATGTAGGGCTTTAAAGGTAATAACCAACACCTTGAATTGGACCCGGAAGCAAACCGGCACCCAATGCAGCTCGCGGAAGCATGACCCTAAAATAAGTTTAATTCAAGAGCAAAAAACCTTCCAATCTGAGAAAACATGGTCTAGGGTTTTTTTTGGATTCTATACATCTTTTGCCTTTTACTGAAAGACCCAACCACACCCAGTTGGGGCACTGTCCATGCAGAACGGGAAGGATGGCTCCGTTTACCAAAGGTTGCCCCTCAGCCGGATCCAAACAAATCTCAGGATGGCCCTTCTTTCTCCTGTCAGCCCTCGGGGGCCTGCCGCGGGGAGATTTTGCGAGCCTCCTGCTCCCGTGAAGTCTCCTCTCCACCCTTTAAGAAAAGGGTGACTGACTAGCTTCTCCCAGCTTTATATGCCGTAAGCGTGTCAAACTACGAAACGCAACACGCCTGGAGAGTTTCACTCCTGGAGAGCGTTAAGTCTCAGAAAGCTGGTAATAATAATAATTGGAATGAGATGAAAGAGAAACGTGTTCAGTGATGTGGAAAATAGGTTGAAGGATCTGCTGGTGGTCATCAGGCGCACTGGAACTGGCAGAGGGGTGGGCAGGATAGTGAGTAGTGGCTAAGGATTGCATTGAGCTATTCTGAAGCCAAGGCCGGACAGTTCAGCTATGACCATTCCCACATAGCCTAGAGTCAAATTTCAGCCTCGCTTCTCCATCTGTGGAATGCGACGAGTGGCCATGGCATTCCATTACTCAGTGTTAAGGTCTCCATTGTACAGGTAGTCCTCGCTTAACAACCATTTGTGTAGCGACCATCTGAAGTTACGACGGCGCTGAAAAAAGTGACTTGTGACTGGTCCTCTCACTTATGACTGTCAAAGTGTCGTCGCAATCTGGGCACTTGGCAACCGGCTTACATTTATAACAGTTGCAGCGTCCTGCAGTCACATGATTGCCGTTTGTGACTTTCCCAGCTGGCTTCCCACAAGCAAAGTCAATGGGGAAGCCAGCAGGAGGTTGCAAGTCACGGTCACATGATGTCTCGCTTAACAACCGCAGCAAAAGGTCATAAAATCGGTTGCGGTCACGTGATGCCTCACTTAACAACCGCACCGCTTAACAACAAATTTTATGGTCCCTACTGTGGTTGTAAGTCGAGGACTACCTGTATTGTTACCTAATGTTTTTTGTACATGTAATAAAGGAAAAAAGTAGATAAAGCAAATTTAACAACAACTAAAATTCCAGAGACTAAAGAAAAGAAAAAACAGAAAGAAAACAAAACCTGTTGGGTTTCTAACTTGCCCTTTTTATGCATCTGCTAATTTACAATGTTTATAAATTTTTGGGCCCCCTTAGAAGCCAGTGGTTATGTTTGCCATGCTGTGTGATGTATTGTATGTAATCCTTGTGATTTCCAACTTCTCCCTGGTCCTCTTTTCTTTCGGCAGCTTTTACCGAAGTGGAATCTCTGAGCCCTTTCAAAGGGGCTCAACTCTCTAAAGAAGAATTGATCCACTTTAGCCAGATAAGTGGTAAGGGTCAACGTGTTCGGCTTCTGCCTATAAAAGCCAGGGAAGATGTTTTTTGTTGTTCACTTCTAGCTGATAGGAAAGGGGGCAGCGAAAAAGTCACTTTCCACCAGAGAGCAATTTCTAATGCTGTTAATGCAGGGATGATTGTAGACTGATCAAAGGCTTAAGGGCAGCAAAATTCTGTAAAGAATTCTTGTTGCCATTTCTATTGTTTCTCCTCTCCCATCTGAGATCCTTTAAGCAAGCAGGAGCTAAGAGAAGGGAGGAGAGGAAGACATTTCAGCACTGAAATTAAGGATCTCGGTTCATTGATATTTGTACTGTTTCTGCAAAATAATCTGCGTAGTTTAATACACTGAATATTTTTGTCCCTTGTCTAGACTGATAGGCACGTGTCCCAAGGACTGAACTGCAGACAGACATAGTTTTATTTTCTAAGAAAGCCCCTGGAAACTCTTCTGGAGCTGACCCTTTGCAACAAGCCTGGGATCCATTCTCTTAAGTAAAAGAATGCTAATTGCAAGCACTTAGAGAAGTGTTGGTGGACATGTTGGAAGCACTGGTGCCATATTGGGGACCAGGCCATACCTCAGTGGTGGAGAGCTTACTTTGCATGTAGAAGGTCCTAAGTTCAATTCCTGGTATCTCTAATTGAAGGATCTCAGATGGGGAAAGATCACTGTCGACCAGTGTTTCTCAACCTTGTCAACTTAAAGAAGTGTGGACTTCAACTCCCAGAATTCTGGGAGTTGAAGTCCACACATCTTAGTTGACAAGGTTGAGAAACACCGCTGTAGGCAATCAAAGTAAACAGTCTTCGTCTAGATCAGAGCTTTCCAGACTTTTCATGTTGGTGACACACTTTTTAGACATGCATCATTTTGCGACACACTCTTACAGCAGGGCACAAGGCAGGCACTAGGACCTGCACGGAATCACAGCAGGTTTGGAGGCAGCCAGGCACAAGGCAGGCACTAGGACCTGTGTGGAATCACAGCAGGTTTGGAGGCAGCAAGGCACAAGGCAGGCACTAGGACCTGCACGGAATCACAGCAGGTTTGGAGGCAGCCAGGCACAAGGCAGGCACTAGGACCTGTGCGGAATCACAGCAGGTTTGGAGGCAGCAAGGCACAAGGCAGGCACTAGGACCTGTGCGGAATCACAGCTGGTTTGGAGGCAGCCAGGCACAAGGCAGGCACCAGACTTGCGCGGAATCCTGGCAGGTTTGGAGGCAGCAGCAGCCGTGACACACCCAGACACTGCAGCCGACACACCAACGTGTCCCGACATACAGTTTGGAAAGCTCTGGTCTAGATGGATGGATAATCTGTTTGGTGTTAAGGACTTTTCAGTGGTGTTTTTCTCTTCTTTTTTATCCTAGTTTCTTCACCTGGAGACAGAGAGAATGCAGATGTTCTGAAGACAAGTCCTGAAAAAGGTAGCTGACCTGGATTTAGCCAGAGGATTTGAGGTGTACAATCGAGGGTTGTCCTCCATCAAAAATGTGTCAGATGGTGTAAGGTTTGAGTCAACCTTGAACTCGGTGTCCATTCTGCCTTTGGCCTTAATGACCAGTAGATTCCCAGCAGGCCCCGTTCTTAAGAAACTTAACTGTTTGAATCAGAGTTGAGGTTGACCATGGCTTGGTTTGTGTATGTTAACTTTTCCTTCCAATATACTACAGTTGGCAGTCTTTTTGAAGCTGCACTGGAGGAAGGAAGGAGAGGGAGGCCAAGCTTGTTGGGGCTAAAAAGAAAGCATGGTTTAACGTCGCATCCTGATACTAAGAGCGTAAAGTATGAGAGTTGCAGGGCAGGGTGGCATTTAGGATGGCACAACTATGAAAGTATCTAGTGATTTTGCAAATTCCATCACTTCACATCTAGAAGCCTGGCCTGGCTAAAGAGAAGTCTTTGGACTCCCAGTGGGATGTGGTGAGGCTTCAGCTGGAGACTGTAAATGCTCCAAAGTTACCCAACAGGTCTGGCTCTTCAGGAGACAGCACAACTTTCCCTTTTGCCCATTCTGTTCTTCTGAATTTGACATCTTCTTCCCAAAAAGGGAAAGGAAAAGTGGACATCCAGGCTTACTTGAAGCAGTGGCAAGACGAGATCCTTAAAAAGGAAGAAAGCATTAAGGATTTACCCCGGATGAATCAGGTGAGAACTCTCCTGGAAGCAAACCAATGTATTTTGTTCCAGTGGAGTGTTTTTTCCCCCCATTAATGCAAGTAGGGTGGATCTATAATATTGCTGAAGTCCAGGACATCAAAAATATAGCCGCCTCTGACCTGGAGACCTTCAGGTGGTGGACTGCAACTCCTAACTCCTGCCAGATGAACCATGAAGTTTCAAGATCACGGAGGGGGTTGTTCAGTATATCTTCAGGACATTTGGTGGGGAAGGCTGGCCAAGAGGCCATTTTCTTTAAAAAGCTACTGCCAGCATTACTTGTTCTACTGACACACACACACACGCTTGTTCTGAAAATGAAAAACGGCTCTTCTCTTTCCCTTCCCAGTCCCAATTCATCCAGTTCTCCAAGACGTTGTATAACTTATTCCATGGTGATCCGGAAGAAGAGCTGCTTTTCCGTGCCATTGCTGCAGTTACCAGCCTCTTGCTGAGGATGGAAGAGGTGGGACGAAAGCTCCAGGGCCCCACTTCCCCAGCCCCAACGGTGACATCTCCTGTGGTTGGTCCTACAGCCCAACTGCAGACTGATAATGCAGGACCCCAGATCTCCAGCCCTGTCAGCGAGGGCTGGTCGTTTGCTTTTGAGCAGATCCTGGCCTCCTTACTCAACGAACCTGCCTTGGTGAGATTTTTTGAGAAACCAGTAGATGTCAAAGCCAAGTTAGAAAAGGCTAAGGCTTCTCAGTTAAAAGCAAGAGCTTGTGTATGGTAATTACCCAGCTCCATTTCCCTTTCCTCTCTGTAGAACACTCAGAAACAGGAGGCAGCATCGAGTTTCAGGTTCATACTGAGGATTTAGCTCGATTCCCTTAAGAGCAGAGTGGTGTATGTGGCTTTATTTTTATTTTTGTGGGGTCAAGTAAGTGTAGTTCGAAGTACAGTTGCACCTAATCTTTGCATTTTAGTACACAAGACTTAAGGCATATCTGTCAACACAGGGCAACTTGGAAGAAAAATTAAATTGTCTCCTTGACAGCAGAAGATTTCCAAGTTACCACTTTTTAGGCCATGTTTTGCTATGTTGTCTTATAGTGTAAAGATGGCAACTTTTGCAAAGAATTCCTTCTTAAACTTGGAATGTAGGTCTGCTTAATGCATTGAGGGCAGAATCTTTGACCAGCTTAGGACACCTGTTAAGGAAAGTCGTTCCTATAAATGGGGGCCAATAATTTTTTAAAATATATATTTCTTCAAAACCTGATTCTTTTCTTTAAAGGCATTACATGCCTCACACCGAAGCCGCCTTGACTGGTAGCGTTAAAGTTTTGCAACTGTGCCTATGTCTTCTGGACAATTCTTCTGCTCAACATCAAAAAAGTTGATTTGGCCCAATTTACAAGTAGAGAAACTACATCATAGTGCTGTCTTTCTCAAAGTGTGGATAAAGTAAGATTTGAGATTCCCTCTGAAAACCATCTAGAGAAGCCAACAAAAGAATAGGGACAAAAATGCCCAAATCAGCTGCTTACTCCATACATACAACGCTGAAGTGACTTGAAAAAAGCAGCTTTTTGATGCTGCAGTAATTCCTTTATTATTATTTTCCTTGTTGGATGGAAACCATTATTTCACGTGGTACAAAATAACAAAGGGGTTTAGTAAAATGTAATGAATGCTCGTAAGAAAGTTGGATGCCATCACAGAAAACTCTCTTTCTAGTGTTGCCCAGATGGATTCTCTGCAAAGTTTTATGGTTGATGCTAAGCCAGGATCTAGGACTTACTTAGATCCTAGAGAGTGAGTTAGGTGTGAAGAGCAAGGGAGCTGAAGCCCTGTAGTCTGGAGAATCAAAGGTGGTCCTTCCAGCCCCAGTGAAAACACGGATCATGAGCCTGAAGCTATTGGAAAATAGAATGATGAGGCTCTCTTCAGATGGAGCAAAAATCATTAGAATTCATTCCTCAAGACTGTCCAAGAATTTATTCCTCACAGACTTTCCATGTCTTCAGGAATGAGAATTTTTTTTAAAAAAAAAAACTCCATTGCCTTTAAAACTCTTCTCAATTTACCTTAATCTAAGCTTTGGTAAAATAAGCTAAGCTTTGCAGCCTTTGTCTAAGTTTAAAAGCTCTCCTATTTTTTAATTCCACCGCAACTGAGAATGGTGGCACGAGGCCTTTGCCAACTGCATACAGGTATATTTTTCAAAATCCAGTTGTTTCCTTATCTGCCGAATCCAGCTTTCTCCAATTTGATGCTCCTAATTCTAACACATCTGAGGAGTATAAGGCATATAAAAAGCCAGCTTTAAAGAAAGCTACTGGACTTGGGCAAGAATCCTTACCCAGTTTGAAAGTATTTTCATAACACATGGAGATAGTACCAAAATAATTCTTGGAAATTTTGGCTTATGCCCCCTTTCTTTTTTCTTCCCTGCCACTCACGGCTACTATATGACCAATAAATCTGAAAGATAAAAAGTGTTTATAAAGGGAAAGAAATCTAGATGGACATAGCGTCTTTCCCAACAACATGATAAAAATGCAGTTGTGGATTGCCATGTTAATGGCATGTTTTGCTTTTTTATAGTACTGTTTGACAATAGACCACTTTAATTACTTGAGATAAACTATATATATATATATATATATATATATATATATATATACACACATACACATACACATACACATACACATACACACACACACACACACACACACACACACATATATATATATATATATATATATATATATATATATAAAATCTCTTATGATTGAATTGTCTTATAAACAAATACACATGTATATATTATTGTCCTTAAGAAAATTTCGTAAATATTATTATGGTATGGAACTAGTTTATGTTCTTGTTTCCAGTATAACAAATGTTTATGAGAGAGTATTTCATCTTTTATTAAGAATGCACTCAACTCAGCCGCTCTGAGCTACTTTTAAGGATAAGCACTTTGATTTCTGCTTTGGAATGAAATATGACCCACAACATACCTCTTTACTTTTCATGACAAAACGCTGAAAGTAGTCAGTGAACCATCAGCCACCCAGTGAGACTTCTTAAAAGTAGAGTTTTATTTTTCTTTCAAAATAATATGTACAAATCTGCTGAAGTTCCTAGGACACGATTTAACAAGGGTGGGAAGATTCCAGTCAGCTATTGCTGGTTTCTGCCCCCACCCCAATAAGACACTTTCTTGCCTCCTCTTCTCCCATTTTACAAAATACTTTATGAATAGGAACATTTTTAAAAAGTTATCTATATTTGACATCGTACAAAATAAATTCAATATTCGATTTTAAGCCTTTGCTTTCCCCCCCCCCTTTTGTGTTCTTTCTTTTTTTCCTTTGTACACAGCTGGTACATACAATTTAAGTTAGATTCTGCCTCTGTCGACCGACCAGCCTTATAGCTTGTAAATATGTACAGAAAGTGCAAGGCTGGAAAAAGGTGCTTGTGTTTCCTCAATGCCTGGGGTTGAACTAAAGATTTGTCTTTGTAGGTCAGCGATGATGTTAGCTTCCCTCACGTTTAATCCTTTCAAGACTTCCTAGAGAATTTCTACAACATACATATGGGCGCTAATGTCAAAAAGCCCATGGGCCAGCTCAGCAAACGACGTTGATCTGCACCCCTTTCCAATTCTAATGATTTATGAGGTGCCATTCCAAACTCTTTTCCTCAAAACATGAAGCAGAATTAACACTGAGTTAAACAAGTCAATTTGAATGAAATGACTTTGTTGCTGTTGCATTAGATGTTATGGGGAGGGGGAGAAATGAACACCTAGCTCCCTATGCATCATTACTACAAGTGATTGCTTGTATAAGATTCTGTAGGAAATTGGGTAGAAGCAGTCCGATTCTTGGCCTTATTGTGGTCGGATGTGATGGGAGGGAAGGTCTAGTTGAGCTCTCTCAATGAGATTGGACACGCGCATTTGGGGAAACATTGCCTGTGTTCCCAACATTATGCTAAGCCATCATCTTTTAACCGTGTTGTTCAAGTTGGAGGAAAATAATCATAGTTGTTCAGCGATTCCCTGCTTGCTTTCCCTCTTTATGAATTTTTCTTGCCCCATATCATGGTGGGGCACAAAACCAAGCCAGTCATAAGCCAGGGAAACCACAAACAACTGTGTGTCTCCGTTCACCCATCCCATGAAAACATAGGCCGACTGCAAAGCTGGATTTAAAAAGTGGTTTTTTTGGCAGGGTTCGTTTTAGTGCTAAAAATAAACCACATTATGCCCCAGGAGTGTGTAGAACCTGGTTACTCTCTTGAATATACCGTGTGGATGGGGAAGGCAGTCTCTAACGTCAGAACCAATCCCTCCCCTACTTAATATGTGCAATTAAATGGGAGACTCTGTGAAGGATCCCATTCCTTTTGAATGAGACGCATGGCTTCCAAAAGGCCAGTGAAATGAAATGCTTTTAAAAGGAGACCATTTTCCAAATCCCTGCTCTCACTGCACAGTCGATTAGAAATGGCACTTTTCCTATTCCTCATTCCGAAGTACTGGCCCTTGCCATCCTAAATTCTTCAGCCTGATATCAGACAGACACAAGGTGCGTTAGGACAGCACAACACACAAAAACATACATTCTGCAGTCCAGAATGATGGACTTGCACCGTGGCTGCTATGCATTCTTACCCTACCTTCACCTATTGGCTACAGCAGGGGCATTTCTAAAATGAATTGAGTGAACCAGCCTCACCCAATATTTCCCCGTGTAAAACCTGGGTTAACATTTTGGTCGATGACCGGCTTCCTGCCAACTTCTCCCCTGGCATTAATTGGTCTGGAGAATTTTCCTTTTGTCTCCCTGTTGCCTTGAAAGGTTAACGGGATCTCTTCCATGGGACTTTTCAGAGACCTGGAGTGGAGGGCACATTTGCATGAGAGTCACGCCCTCTGTTTTTCCATCTCCAACCCCTGCCACTGAAAACAAAACAGGCAGATGGTGTGCTAGACTCCCTGGGGGGAAAATATCTGCTAGATTGGCCCAGAGAGAGCGGCTTTAAAATGTAAGGAAATGCAATAGGAAGAAGGATCATGTTGGGGCATTTGAAAGAAGCAAGTTTGCTTGCCCTCCTGTTTCCAGTTTAGTGCTTCTGTGCTCAAATGGGACATACAGGTAGTCCTCTTTTAGCGACTGCCTCGCTTAGCAACCATTCGCAGTTCCGACGATGAAAAAGGAACTCCACCACCAATCCTCGCATTTATGACCATCACAGGTCTGTAAAGCAAAGCAAAGCTGAAGGAATCCTAGTTGTGGTTTCACTTAGCGACCAACTTGCCGGTCCCAATGGTCACTAAATGAGGACTACCTGTACGATATACCATTTTGCTCACAGCAAAACCAGGGTATTATATAAATGGCTGTTAGGGGCATATTGTTCCTAATATAATTAAGAGTGGCAATGAGCCAGCATCCTCTCCTCCTCGTGTGCCTGGGCTAGGCCTTCTTCATCAGAAAGTATCGCTCTGGCCTAGGTGGTTCCATGGAAAACCTACAAAAGGACTTACAGCAAGAAAAATGAGAGAAAAATTGTGTGTGTGTTGGGGAGGGGGTGAGTCAACGCAGCCATCTTCTCAAAGGACCAGAGACCAGGAGTTACTTTTAGATCTACTCAGACAATCATCTGGAAGAAAGCCGTGTTCAGGATCCGTGTAAAACCATCAGAGCTCTATTTGTAACCCTGGAAGGACCACGAAGGATTTTAGTGCACACATGCAGGAAGCTTTTGCCTTCTTCACCTTAACTACAAACTTCAGTCGACAAAAAAAAATCTTCTGTTGCTGGTCTTCTCGAGAGGCCTGGCCTGTTTGGCATTAAACATGTCTTGCTCTACTGCCCTTCTCCCATCCTCACTCACAATAAAATTCTATCTGCCATTCTTTAAATCTGGTGTGTTGCACGCTGCGTTGGGACGCAGCCAACCACAAACGAGAGACCCCAGATTTCCCGATGCATTCATTGCACGGCTCCCCAATTTGGTGAGGACGGGAGGAGGAAAGCTTTAAAACAGGGAGTGCTCTTCGAAACCTATAGGGAGCTCCTGCTGAAGGCTGTTTCCTCCTCCTCGACATGACATCCCTCATCCTTCATTCGCCTCCCTGGACTAATGTAAAAAGTGTACGTGGAGGCAGCATTTAACTGCAACATTTGGCATTTGTGCTTTGCATCTGAAAAATGGCACAAAACCAAATCTTGGGTGTCCGTGGAGGGTAGGAGATAGAAAATGTCAAGACGGCAGCTATGATCATATGACTGAAGTCCCACCCCTTTTTACACACATAACAAGGAGTAGGGCTTATATGCCATGAACATCTTGACTTTTTGGACACCTCTTATGGACATCCCTGTCAAGTTCCTCTAATGCAGAGCTTTCCAAACTCTGTCAGGACACGTTAGTGTGTCGGCTACAGTGTCTGGGTGTGTTGCGGCTGCTGCCGCCGCCGCCGAGCCCTGCCAGGATTCCACGCAGGTCCTAGTGCCTGCCTTGTGCCTGGCTGCCTCTGAACCTGCTGTGATTCCATGCAGGTCCTAGTGCCTGCCTTGTGCCTGGCTGCCTCCAAACCTGCCCTGCCAGGATTCCGCGCAGGTCCTAGTGCCTGCCTTGTGCCCTGCTGTAAGAATGTGTCGCGAAATGATGCATGTCTAAAAAGTGTGTCACCAACATGAAAAGTCTGGAAAGCTCTGCTCTAATGTTTCCATTGTCTTCCAGAAAAATGATGGAACAGGGAAAGGTGCTCCTGTGAATCTCTCTATAGATATGGATACAGGAAAATCCACTGTTACCCCTTCGTTTAAGGACCCAAGGACACTGATCTGCGCACACCTGCCCGTGCAAAGCATCTTCAGCAGTTTAGACTCTACAATCCTAGGAATGGGGAAATGCAGATTCCTGTAAAACAGTGATCTATCTGCCTGAGAATTTTCTGCACACACAGCTATCCCTGAATAAACATAGCCTGCTTTTTCTCCATCGTATGACCCTGAACTATTATTAAACAAATGCCTTCTAACACTGGGCTGGGAGCTGAATACACCTAGCGTGAAACAACGTTGCACGAATAGCAGCAGGTGAAAGTTTAACATCCAAAAAATAAGTACAGATGGAAATACTAAGCTTAGAAAATAACCAATGTGCAAGCCGAGCAAAGTTACAGGTTTTTTTTTTAAATGCCCCTTGCAATTACAAGTAGTCATTCCCTTTGGAAAAAGAGACAATCAATAAGGGATGTTTTGTTGTATTCACCACTGAGGAATAAAAAAAACCTTTTTTTTTACAAAAAAGTTCATAAATATATAAACACGGTTTTAAAAAACGACCATTTACAAAAATACATTTTATTGCTAACACTACTGACTAGTGATACTGCAGGATCCTTGTTAGATAGAAAACTCCACTTCGCCAAATCCTAACCCTAAACCGCAAAACCATAAAGTTTGCTTTTATTTTTGGGTGACAAGACACCTCCACAAATAAGGTTTAATTAGGCGAGAGGAGAAAAATGAAGGATCCTGCACCCTGTTTGGCTAATTTGGGAGCAGAACTAGATAAGTTTTTATCTCCACTTCATAATAAAATAAAACCAAAAAGAAGAATCTTGTATAGACAACACTAAAGTTCAAAGGAGCTAGTGTGAAATGAAAGAATTCAGGCAAAAGTGGTATTGATAAAACAGTAGCAGCATCACTCGATTATCCAGAAAGTAAGTCCATATAGGAGAGAAATTGAGTGGCAAGAAAGTTGCTACCCAAAATGAAACCTATACACATAAAACACACACTGAACAAATGGAAATGCCGGTCTGGCTACCACCATTGCATTTCACAGCAAAGGTTTTTCAAAAGCTGCCTCCTGTCTCAGGTGCTAAACTTATCAGCATGTAAACTTGACTATGTAACAACAACAAAAAGGACCTGTGAGCTAGAAATCCACCCACCATATTAAATATATGGCTTTACAGCATGCAAACGTAGTTGCATTAAGGGCGGTGCTCTCCTGCAAATTCCTATTTCTCACCACCCCGGTCAAGCTGGTTACTTGACCAAGCGAGCCCCTAGTTCTGGTCTGCCGTCAAACCCATCTTGGCGGACAGACGGTTCCTTCAGCAAACGTACTCCCTTGACCGTCACAATTTCCTCCCTGCGCTTGTTCAGCTGCACACCCGGTCTGAGCAGCCAAGGGTACCAGATTTGCCTTTTGAACTGGTTTTGCTGGAGGGGTGCCGCTGGGTGGGTTTTCCAAGCAGAAAGAATGCCAGCTGTTGCTCTCCACTCAACCTCCTCTGTCCCGGGCATTCCTTCTCACGGCCAGCCTTGCCTTTTGAGGAGCAACCAACGGCCCTCCACAGCGCTCGGCATTCGCTGTTCCCAAGGTAAACATCACCATCCTTTTGACTTGAGACCTCAAGGCAGCTGCATTTCGGACAAGTCTTGTAAACTGCACGGCTGCCCTTGTAGGTGATGGCTCGGGGGCTGTGGGTGGTGGAAATAACCCATGGTGGCGTTCTGTTGCGGGAGGGGAGGCTGCTGGAATAAGTGTTGGTTCTGGCCTGGTTCAGCTGCACTCTGCATCTGTGAGGAACAGAATATTCCACATGAACCAGCTCCAAAAAACATCTACAACCTCAAGCCATCATAGTGTTGGAAGAGAGCATTGAATGCATGCAATATGGAAAGGTACCAACTGCAGGTTGATCTAGGCATCCCTTAGCCTAGTGTTTCTCAACCTTGGCAGCTTTAAGATGTGTAAACTTCAACTCCCAGAATTCCCCAGCCATCATGGGAAAATGGGAGTGAACAGTTGTCTACAGCAGTGTTTCTCAACCTTGTCAACTTTAAGATGTGTGGACTTCTATGCCCAGAATTCTGGGAATTGAAGGCCACACATCTTAAAAGTTGTCAAGGTTGAGAAACACTGCCTTAGTCTTACATTGCATTGGAATATTTCACTTCACTGTATCAAACTTATAGGCTGCCTCATTCACCGTCACAACCCTAAGCAGCTTACAAAATGTAAACCGTTAAAGTAGCAGGAACTTTTAACCAAGCCAGGCTAAACAATCAAACAAACCACAGAATCTTAAAGGACATCCACGGAGGAGCAGGTTTGCAGCCCGTCCTGTCTCGAGGCCTGCTGAAACAGTCAAGCATTCCAGCTTTGTGGAAGCCCAGCAGGGTTGGGACCATACAGACTTCAGGGGGAAGACTGTGCCGAAGGGCAGGTACAGCCCGGAGAAAGCCCTGCCCTGAAGTCCTGGAAGACGACACTGTTTCAGCAACGAGGCCTGAGAGGTCTCTAAGAATGTATGTCAACATTGTCTTAACCAGCAACGAAACGCTGGAAACTGCCTTATACTGCCACCTCCTTAGATCATATAACTCAATATTATTTCCAAAGTGATTGCAATGCTCCAGGTTTTAGATTTTGTCCAGTGTATCCAACCTAGAACTTTTCATCTGAACTCCATCTTTCCCCCCCATCAGTGGCCGCTATCGGTTGCCACATCTTCCGTCTGTCTGTCTGTCTGTCTGTCTGTCTGTCTGTCTGTCTGTCTCTCTCTCTCTCTCTCTCTATCTATCTATCTATCTATCTATCTATCTATCTATCATCTATCTATCATCTATCAATCTATCAATCTATCAATCTATCAATCTATCAATCTATCATCTATCTATCTATCTATCTATCTATCTATCTATCTATCATCTATCATCTATCTATCATCACATTTATATCCCGCCCATCTCCTTCACAAGGAGGGACAATAAAATAGTTTAAAATCAATAAAAACCATAAATAATATCAATAATCAGTAAAAATACATCATCATCATTGGCGATCACTCGTAGCCGAGTAAGATTGTCTTCCAAAGGTAAAATTTTAACAGTTGATCTGTAAGTGGCTATAAAGGCCAATTCTGGATCCGCACAACCTCCCACAATGAGGGCATAAAATACATAGTTACAGTCAGATCCAAACAATGGTAGGTCTTACTTATCCCATGAGCTGGTAGGGCTGATCAAGGCAGATCTAAGAAACCAGCCAACCCCAAGACTGGCTATTCCCCTCCCCACGCCAAGCATGATGACAAACCCAGGTCTTTAGGTTTTTCCTAAAGTCCAGGAGAGAGGGGGCCGATCTTATTTCAGGGGGGAGAATGTTCCAGAGGGAATCTTGCAAAATTATTACCTGAACGTAGAGGTGATGCTGTTGAAGTGGCTGTGGTGGCCACTGGTGGAGGGTGCTGGCAGGATGGCTTTGCTGGACAGTCATACTGGGGTGTGGGATCATCACAGAGGGGGTGAACCCAGGGGGTGGGACAGGGGCCCGGATGGCTGCACATGGGACGGGTTGCATCTGTACTGCAGAAGGCTGACTCTGCTGTTCTTGAGCAAATCTTCAAAGGGAAAAAATGTAAAGCTTTTTAAAGAATCAGACATCAAGTATTTCATCTCACATCAAAACAAGAGAGCTGGACTGTGGATAGGCTGAGAAATGTCCTTTTGAACGGAAGATGATCAAACAGGTAATCAAACAGGACAATCCCTTAGATCCACGGCATTATTTCTTAGATCATATGCAAGAAAGGACGTTGGGCTGAATCAAAAGAGATCTTCAATCAACACTGAAATATTTTTTTTCTAATTTAAGGTACTAGGTTTTTTTTAGAAAGAGCTTTTAATTTAAAAGTATTCAAAGGGGGGAGGAAGGGGAGGGGGGAACAGAGTTTTAAGAATGATTGCATTTTTAAATTGGACTTTGTTTTTGGACCTGCAAGGGTTGGGGGACCCACAAATAATCACATTCTAACCTGGTGCAGTTGTGGATTCCTGAACTGAGCAGAAGGTTTGATAAAATAATCTCTAAGATCCCTTCCAACCCTTACTTTCTATGATTCTATGATTCAGTTGGGCCTCATCAAACCATTAGCATCTACCGAGGACATCACTAACTTCTTATTGTTGCAGCGTTTCCTGGGAGGGCCAAAGTGCGCTCCCAAGAAAACAGCAAGTCAGCTAGGTCAGAATTTATGACCAGTCATCTACCTTTGTGTCTGGAAAACCCTACAGTATCCAGGTCCGGCTTCACAATGTCTTTTGTTACATTCAAGGAAATTCTACAGAATTCACTCAGTTGAGTAATGATGGTAGGATGGTGGCTTACTTGGTCTGTTGCCTACTAGCGTTGCTTTGGGGGTTCTGGTTGTTCCCGTTCCCGCTGGACATCAATGGCTGCACAGGTTGATCTAACAACAACCTGTGGAAGAAAAACAGCAAACCCAACACTCAGCTGTGAGAAAAATAGACCGCTGATGCTGGTGTGACTTCATGCAAGTAACACCCATTTTGCCCTGGACCACAGTGTTCAACTGAAGTCCAACAGATCAGAGAAGGCACCACCTTGAGCATTATGGTCTTCATTTCTGGGAGAGTGAACGGAGGACATTTTGCCACCGAAGTAGACTCTTCCTCATTGCTCACGGTCTCTCTGCACCCATACCTTAAACTTCGATCTTGGCTGTAATCAGGCGGCTGTGGCCTCTCACCCAGTTCAGGTCGCATAGGAGGGGGCACAGTGATAGGGTGTGTTTGAGAAAAAACCATGGGGTTGTTATAGACGGGCAGTGAAATGCTCATCTGCAGAGGCATGCACGCTGGCTGGACCTGGCTTCCTCTCACGACATGCTTTTGCTGCTGTGGCTGCCCCTGAAATAAAAATAAAAAATGCCTGAAACCCTGAACAGGAGTCCTGCAGGCTGCCGGAAGAAAATGGATTCAGAACCCACAGATACAATGCAATGCACTTCTGAAGTCACAGGCACTCAGGGAAACACTTCTTCGTAACAAGAGGAGTTCAACAGCAGACCCAACAGCCAAGGGAGTGGATGGGCTTCCATTCAGTGGGTTATTTTCAAGCAGAGCTCGGACAACCACCTGTCGAGGATGCTTTAGTTCTGATTCCTACACGGAGCAAAGGGCTGGACTGACAGCCTCAAAGTATCCTTCAGCTCAGTGCTGATGTTGAGTTGTTGATGTGAACTAAGAGTCAGATTAGGATGCAGCAAACCAAACAGACGGCAAGCAAGCAGCAGGGTGAAATTAGAAATCTAATGATATTTGTATCTATAGTTACAATTATGCTAGTCTAAGACTGTAATAAAGATAGATGATATAGAGAGATAGATAGAGATGAGATAGAGATAGAGATAGAGATAGAGATAGATGAGAGAGATAGAGATAGAGATAGAGATAGAGATAGAGATAGAGATAGAGATAGAGATAGAGATAGAGAGAGAGAGAGAGAGAGAGAGATAGAGAGATAGAGATAGAGAGAGATAGAGAGAGAGAGAGAGAGAGAGAGAGAGAGAGAGAGAGAGAGAGAGATCTATATAACTTAAATAAACAGATCTTCCCTGGGTGTACATGTCCATTCTCAAAGACAAAGAACAAGGCAACCAGCTGAATTGGCCCAAAAGGAGGCAATTCCAGATCTACAGTCCCAGCACCAATAAGGCCCTGTAATCTTCTGTGGTCTGCAATGAAGGAACAGCAAGCAGGGCCATGGACGCAAAACTAAAATTTCCAAGTGTCCACAGTGAAGACATGACTCCCGCTGATTTCACCGACTAATTTTAATTTCGTTTTCTAATTCATATTTTAAAGTTTCCTCTCAGCCAGTTATCTCTCCTCAATAGGAAATGATCCGAGCTATATCTTACCTGGGTTTTGAATAATTTCTGATCTTTGATTGTAATCACGATTTGATTTGACTGTCCACGTGGGTTTATAAAGGAGAAATTAATCCTGTGATTACAGATTGCATGACGGGGGGTGGGGGAAGCGTTTAGGGCTACACTACTCAGAATACGGTAAAAAAGGGAATTACCTGGGTTGATGTGACACAAGATTCCCTGAGGAAGGATGGCTGGGAGGCCAAGGGAGCGCCACCAAACTGCTTTGATCCCATCATGCTTTGCTGCTGTTGGGACTTCTTGGAAGCAGCTGGGCTGCTCCCTAAGGCTGATCCTGCCTGTTGCCTTCTTGGGCTCTGTTGGGGCTGCACAGTGTTGAAGACCACAGGCATAGACTGCTGCATGAGCATCTATTAGAAAAGAGAGGATGGCGGAAGGGGAGGTGGTCACTAGGAAGCATCAGAAGCAGAGGAGACATTTTTATATGAACTTAACTATGCAAACTGGAACTGAATTAACACATCAACTTTCATGCTTTTCAGCATTCTGCAAGAGGTTCCCAGTGAGGAAACGTGTAGGCAAACATGCGTTCCATTAAGGAAAAGCAACTTGCAGAGAGTGTCTTTACCAGGAAAGGCATGGAAAAATGCAAAGATTGGGAGAAATATGCACAATGCATCTCAGTTTTGGTGCTGGGAGATTTTTGTGTGGATTTGCATGAAAGAGGTCTGATACCAAGTTCCATTTGGAACAACCGGACAAAGGACAAATTTGCCCGCTTCTAATCAGCACATGGGTCTTGGGAATGCATCAAAAAATTTCCTTGAGAGGAAGGAGGTTGCTTGGGAATTTAAAGAAGAACATAAACACAAAAGGCTTCTGCGAGTTTGGTGCAAGGAAATTCCCCTAGTCTCTAAGAATGGAAAGAAAAGACAATTCAGAATCTCCATAACCACATGGAACAGTGATCAGAATATCCACTAGATGTCAGCCAGCCTTTGGCAATGATCGATTAAATGCGCCAAAATTAAAACTGAACCTTTGCAGAAGAGGCATTGTTCTATTTCCCGGCAAAACCTATACACTGTTATTTTTTTTAAATGGCCAGAAATTTTAGGTAGAAAAGAGCCTCATTGTTTCAAGAAATGTCCTTCTCTTTGTTAAGCTCAGGTACATGCAAATTCCCTCCATTATCTGAAGCCATGATCAGTTGGCTGATTAGTGTCAGAATCTGGCACAAGGGACAATGCCTCTCCAGGATTTCCTACAGAGTTTTCTCATACCTCTCTGAAGATCCTGAAAACTGAATCTTGAACCTTCTGTGTGAGAAGATTATAATTTTACCACTCAGTTGAAACCAAACTATCTAAGAAATGCCCTGTCTTCAACAGCAATTCAGAATTTCAGGCACCTGGAGAAGCTGGTATCTTTTCAGAGTAGAACAAGCTGCCCAGAGTATTGTGGGAGTGGGAGTGGGAGTGGGGGGAGGAGGAGAAGGAGAAGGAGAAGGAGAAGGAGAAGGAGAAGGAGAAGGAGAAAAGGAGAAGGAGAAGGAGAAGGAGAAGGAGAGGAGGAAGAAGACAACGATGACATGTGAAAGGAGGAGGAGGAGAAGGAGGAGAACATGGGAAAAGAATATAAAAAGAATATAGGGAGGAGGAGGAGGAAGGAGGAGGAGGAGAAGGAGAAGCTGCAATAATTGCTATCAGGAAAGAATCTTTACATTTGCTTCCCTCCTGACCCCTAGAGCCTTATGAATGTGTGTGGGTTTGGAAAACCTTTGTAAGCTATTAGCTTGTTTTCTCCTTTGCACCAGTTGCTGAAATGACCCAGATATTCCCTTCCAAGGGAGACAGAATAAAAAAGGTGGGAATATTTGCACTGGGGGAAAAACGGGTTAACCTCTCCCTCTCCAAAGACACACAGCCATCTGAGTCTGGATTTCTTTTCTTGATTGTATAATTTATTATTGTTTATTTTTTTGATGTTAGGTAAATACATTGAGAGCTCTTGCACTGAAGTCAAATTCCTTGTATGTTTAGTCATACTTGGCCAATAAAGTATTCTATTCTATTCTATTCTATTCTATTCTATTCTATTCTATTCTATTCTATTCTATTCTATTCTCTATCCCAATATATAAAGAGGCAGGCAGCTTCTTTCACCTTCTTAACACCAGTTTAAGAAATAATAAGAGAGATGGATTTGAAGAAACCAGCTTAATCTAACAGGAAAGGTAAAGACATCTTAGAATCAAGCTCAACTCCAGAGGACGACTCTCATGCAGGTTTCTTGGTAGTAATTGGCCTCTGCCATCTTCGGATTACCCAGTTTCTTAAACGTCTCAGTTTAGCCAACAGCCTTGCAATTCCCAGGTGATTGCCCACCCAAGTCATAAGCAGGGCAGACCCTCCTTGAGCTTCTGGGGCCGACCAAGATCAACCAGGGAGCGCCCCCTGCTAAGGCGGCCCAACCAGGATACCTGCAAATTGGAGTCTTGCACGAGCTGCAGCTGCTCCTTGATCACATGCAGCTCCTCCTGCTGGGTCTTAATGTCCGCTTGCAGGATGCGTGTCCGCTCTTCCAGCTGTTCCTTTAGCTGATGCATCATCCCCATTTGTGTCGGGAAATGGTACACGGGCTGCAAGCACAAGACCAACTTGCACCACATTTTGTGAAAGCAACTGCCATGACCACCCTACATACGCGTGCGGGCTATTCCATGCACCAATATGAATATCACTCCTTGTTATTGCTTTGTTTACAGTCACTGCTTCTCATTTTGCCTTTAATCCCTCCCTGCCTCCCTTTTACTTATTTTTTCCCCAACAACTGCTGAGCCTAATGCTCTTTTTCTGCCCTCCCAGTATCTGATGAAGTGGACTGAGACCCAACTGAAATAGACTGATTCATCTTTACGGTGCCACAAGACTTGTTCTTGGCTTTGCTGGAAAGGTCTAACCCAGAGCTTTCCAAGCTGGTGTGTCGCCACACAACCCGGAAGCGCTGATCATCATCAGCGCTTCCGGGTTTTCCCGCGGCGACACACCAACTGCAGTGCGCAAAACCCGAAAGCAGCAGCAGCGCTTCCGGGTTTTTGCGCGCTGCCGCACTTCCAGGTTTTCCCGCGGCGACACACCAACGCCGGTTGGTGTGTCGCCGCGGGAAAAACTTTGGAAAGCCCTGGTCTAACCTAATACTTTCCCATTGAAAACTATGACATTATGACTTCTTTCCCACGCTTCTGATTTGAGACCCAGTTTCCCACCACACATAATGTCACATCTCCCATGCCTCAGATGCTAACCGTTAAAGTTCTAAAGCGGGAGCAAGAATCTTGGCTCCATGCTGACCTACAGTACCCCATATCGAGTACAATTAGTTATTACAGGTAGTCCTCGACTTACGACCACAATAGTGACCAGAAAATTTGTCGTTAAGTGGTGCAGTCATTAAGCGAGGCATCACGTGGCCACACCTGATTTTACGGCATTTTTTTGTGGTGGTCATGAAGTGAATCATGCGGTTCCCCATTAATTTTGCTTGTCAGAAGCCAGCTGGGAAGGTCGCAAATGGTGACCACGTGACCGTGGGACGCTGCGACACTCATAAGCGTGAGGACTACTCGTATGTCACTTTTTTCAGTGCCGTCGTAACTTCAAATGGTCACTAAACAAATGGTCGTAAGTCGAGGACTACCTGTATTCAGATTAGAGGTTAGGTAGGAGCTTTGTATTCCTTGGCTACGAGGCATATATAACATTGGTTTGCATTATGAACAATGTACCATAACTGCTTGTTGTGCAGGAACAGTGGGCTGCGTAATCTGATGCTGCACAAGATGCTCGGGGGGAGTTACAATGCCCTGTTAAAAAGGAAAAGGGGAAAGGGGAAAAAGGACATCATAATCCATCCAGTGCAGGCATGAATTTGACTGCTTCTTTCTGCAGTGTTCATTTTAAGTCATGTTTTATACTCCAGATCTTCATTGTTCAAGACAATCCCAAAGCAGGGACAAGACTTATTGAGAGGTCTTTGTTCTTGGGATGGTCTGAAATACTCAGCGCTCAACTGCTCAACTGCTTGTTTTAGAGCAGTGTTTCTCAACCTTGGTAGAAGGTGTTTCTCCTCGGTAGAATTACCAAGGAGGAAACCACCACCCCACCAACACTGGCAGGGCAAGCTACTGTATATAAACAGAGAGCAAACCCCGCTCCCTTCAAGCACTGATGATGTTACCTAGTTGGGTAACGAAACTTGCTGGCTGGGGAATTCTGGGAGTTGAAGTCCACACATCTGAAAGTGGCCAAGGTTGAGAAACAGTGCTTTAGAGCAGGGTTCCTCAACCTCAGCCATTTTAAGATGTGTGGACTTCAACTCCCAGAATACTCCAGCCAGCATGAAGGGTCATGAATTAAGATATGGATGGCATGGATATTTGTGGTGCGACAAAGTTAAAGTTAATGTGGACTTTAAAAACCATTATATTAGAAGATCATTGTTAAGAATTTGGAGTAAATATAAACAAACTTTATGTTATAAAAGACCTTTATGGATTTCCACGCAAGAAGCATTTCATAGAACAGAAGTAAGAAATAAAGATAAATGGCTGACTTATAAGGACTTTTTAAAGAAAGAACAAGGACAATATATAATTAAAACAAAAGAAGAACTTGCTTTAGAAGGATATACATTCCAATGGCTTTCGTATATGCAACTTGTAGAAAAATTTAAATTAGATTAAAAAAAATTTGAATTTGAACAAACTAAATCGGAATTTGAGATACAACTATGTGAGACAGATGATCATTTAATTGCTAAAATGTATAAATTATTGTTAAAAGGAGAAATGGTAGAGGAACAAGTTAGATTGTATGATAAAATGGGCAAAAAATATTGGACATAATATACAAATGCAGCAATGGGAAGATATGTGGAACAAAGGGTTAAAATTTACTTTGTGCTATAATTTGAAGGAAAATTTTTATAAGATGATGTATAGATGGTATATGACCCCACAAAAACTTGCTAAAATGTATGGGAATGTTTCCAACTTGTGTTGGAAATGTAAAAAAAAAGAGGGGTCTTTTTACCATATGTGGTGGACATGTGAAATTGCAAAGAAGTTTTGGACTCAGATATATTCATTGATGCAAAATATTTTACAAATTCGAGTCCCATTTAAACCGGAATTATTTTTATTGGGAATATGGGAAGAACAAATGGGAAAACCATTTGTAAGAATTATGCAATATATGATTACAGCAGCACGACTTGTATATGCCCAAAATTGGAAAAATCAGATCTTACCTACGATACAAGATTGGATGTTAAAACTGATGGATATGGCAGAAAATGACAAATTGACATGCTTATTAAAAGAAAACTCAAACTGTTACTTTCTTAAAGAATGGAAACCATTAATGGACTATTTGCAACCTGCAGGTGGGGCAAAGCTTATCTGGGGTTTTGAAGACTAAAATATATATAAATTGATATATTAGACAGGAAATGTTTTTGTATGTTATATATAGAGCTAGCATGTAAGATAAAAATACTAAGACCAGAGATAAATCGGAAGTTGACTAATTTCTATGCTTTATCTTTTTCTTTTTTTCTTTACTTTTATATACACTTTTACTTCTTTCTTTGATTTGTATTTCTATTTCTTTTTTCATTTTCACCCTTTTAACTATGTATATTTAAAACTCTAATAAAATTTGGGAAAAAGAGAATTCCACACATCTTAAAATGGCTGAGGTTGAGGAACCCTGCTTTAGAGAGAAGCAGGCCAGGTCACTTTCACTAGTCAGCTAAATCCGTTTGCTCTGTCTGCTCTGCAGATAACTGCTTTCTTGGGCGCATTCATGCGAAGATAACCCAGCAACATTTTATTAGAGTTCAAGGCATCTAACCTTCCTGCTCATCTGATTAAGATGCTCTTTCTCCTCTCACCTACTGGGGTGGATTCACCGTTCCTCTGCAAAGAATCTTCTCAGGAAGGACGCCATTCCTTACCTGTGTGCTGCTGCTGGAGGCGAGCCGTAAGGGGACCTTGTCGGGCTGCCCCAAGGATAAGGGTTGCCGAGTCGGAGTGCTGGCATCGGTGTGCCGCATGGATGACGTGGCTGCAGAACACAAACGTTTGGGAAGAAGTGAAGAAAGAGGCGCAGCAACGTGGCTATTTCCAGGTGCTCGCTGTAATACAACCACACACTCACTTTTGAGTGAAGCGTGGTAAAAGGGTGTCTTGTCCCTGAGATACTCTGAGTGTATGATGAGTATGTGTATATCACTCCTGAAATCAGGGTTTGCATGTCCGCAGTGCTAAAATGCAGCCCATAAATCCTCTTGTCTTTGGACAGCGCTGGCTCTTCGGCTAAGAAACGGAGATGAGCACCGGCCCCTAGAGTCGGACACGACTGTGCAGGGGAAAACCTTTACCTTTCCCTTTTTATAACAAGGGGGATGCTGTACAGAGAGGATGGATGACCCAGCTATACTGCATCTCATAAGGTGTTAAATGAAAAAGAAAACTGCACGTGATTTTATGATTATGTTTTTTTGCCATCCCAGGAATGAGGAGCACGACAATCTAGCATGTCTGGATTCAAGCCATGAGTTCCTTGTGTGGTATGCTACTGGAATTGGACATTTGCAGAGTAACACTTTGGGAAGGTTTCTTGTTGTAAGATTATCAAGGGACAAAGACTAGAAATCTAGAGAGTCCAAGATCTCTGACAGTATTCCTGAACATTCAACAACTACATGAAACTCCCCCTTGGTTCCACAGCAGTTGTGTGTCGGATGTGACCCCTACATGCAGAGTCGGAGAGCGCTGTGTGAGAAGATCGGCGGGAGCTGTGAGAAGACATGGACACCGTCTCACGACTAACTTCTTGGTTGGTGCTCACGCATTGCTGGGCATTGATGTAACTCCCGTGACTCTGGAAAAGAACAAAGTTGACGTCATATTCTTAGGAAAGGAAAACCAACTCAAACATTCAAGAAATAAACACACGGCAGCAGTAGAAGCATTTTCCTTCCAAAGGGTGACTTCTGGGGGACAAAGGTTCTGAGAATCCTATATCAGGGCTTTCCAATTTAAGCCACCTTGCAGAGCTTTCTGTTGATCAAATTTGGCTTTTCTGCTGGCGGTAAGTTATTTTCAGAAGAGATTGTCCCATACGGTACATATGCAGTAGACTTTAGCTCAATGTTTCTCAACCTTGGCAACTTTAAGATGTGTGGACTTCAACTCCCAGAATTCCCCAGCCAACATGCTTTAGCCAGAGAAGGATCATTCTCCTAGATCTCTTCTATATGGTTCTTTATGAAGGTGGCTTACAATAGAATGCAGACAGTGTCCGTTTCTTGAACTCTTGACCACGTGGAAGTCAACAAGTCATGGCCATCCACTGAAAACCTTCTCACAATCCCAGCCTACGTTTGTTCAATTCTGGCACAAAGTGGGGTAGGCAACCTTTTGCCACCCAGCTATTCTATAACTTAAGCCCTACGTGTCCCAGACATCATGAACCAAAGTCAACAATGGTGGGTAATTCTACTAAGCAGAGAATTACCAAAGGATCTTGATAGTACCAGAGGTTGCTCGTCTCTGACATAAAAAAATGTGCACTCAAATAATAGTTTTATACTTCAAAGCTTTCTGATTTAATGTAAGAAAAGCTAGCCTTCAGCTGGAGTCAACCAATGATTTCCCTGCCCCAATATCCTACTGGTATAAGACACTTGCAAAATAGTGGGTTTTTTGGGGGGTGGGGCACATATATCAGGAGATTTATTCCCTAGGACCACCAACCATTTAACACACTCAGTGGTTTACTTCCATCGATTCCTCTCAACTAAACAATCTGCAGCCTCTTCTTTGACAATTGCACTAGGATCTACCTGCATCTTCCTTCCCAAACCTTGAAAGTTCCAGCTGTGTTTGACTGCAATTCCCAGAAAATCCAGCCGCCAGCATGGCCCAAGGTTCTAGTCCAACATACTGCAAAAGTCCCAGGTGGAGAAAGACTGGTGTATGTTATGCAAGGGATGTGTAATCACAGGTAAAGAGCAACACTCCCAGCCAAACAGTGGTTTCCCCAGTTGATGTGCAAGATCAGAACTTTAGTGACAAGAACTGAAATAAAAGGACGCAGTACAGTTGCTCCAGTATTACAAACGACAGATGCAGAGGCAAGGGTATGCATTTGTCAGCCTCCAAGTAACAAAAGCTTATAACATAACTTGTTCGCCCATCGCCTCTGCAGACTGGCAACAGTTTCTTACACCTGGAAATAGAAGCATGTTCTTCTAATTAGGCCTCCTCTGCTCAACTTCTCCTGACATCTCATAGCCTTTCAATAATAAACACCGAGTAAAATAAATAAATCTGATCAAGTGATCAGCCAGAGAGATGGGTCCCAGTAGCCGCCATGTAGACAGGGGAGAAGTGGAGGAGAAAGAGAAATAGGTCATTTTAAGAGTTCTATTTACCTCTTGACAAATTCAACAGCTAAATGACGATGGGGGTCATAATGATAGGGAAGCTACTTTCTAGTTAAGAACAGACTCAGAAACAAATCCACTCACATCTGTCTGGCAAGCTGTCTCAGTTTGTACCCATGCTAAGAAAAAAGAAATGCCGTACTTCCAAAGGACAAAATGTTAAATGTTATCTATACGGAAGAACATCTTTAAGGAAAATGGGTGGAAGGTAAGAGAGAATAAACAATATTCAACACAGGTCCTCCCACTGTCAAGCCAATGTGCATGTACAGGGTGGATCCTTTTGGTTTACCCCAAAGAGATCCCCTTTGGATCCTTCTAGGACTATACACATGAGCAATACTCAAGAGTTGATTCATATTCACCTGCAACTGGAAATATGAATCACTGACCAAAGCACTGTTGGCAATGATCTAAAAATGGCATCAATATCCAGGGTTGTAACCGACTGGGGTGGCCTACAAGCCTCATTAATAAATAAATAAATAAATAAATAAATAAATAAATAAATAACATAAACAAACTAACAAACTTTCTGGAACCCAGTGGCCAGAAATAATCCAACCTGCCATGAACTGTCAAGGCTTCAATGAGTTGCAAAAAAATCTTTGCTTCAGAAAACTCATCTATCACGTGATGGCTTCCTTTAAATTTTCTTCACAAGGGCGGGGAAAATAGAACGCTTGGATTTCACACTCAAGGTTTTTGTTGTTTATTCCTTCAGTCGCTTCCGACTCTTCGTGACTTCATGGACCAGCCCACACCAGAGCTTCCTGTCGGCCATCGCCACCCCCAGCTCCCCCACCGTCAATTCCGTCACCTCCAGAATATCATCCATCCATCTTGCCCTTGGTCGGTCCCTCTTCCTTTTGCCCTCCACCTTCCCCAGCATCAGCATCTTCTCCAGGGTATCCTGTCTTCTCATTATGTGCCCAAAGTACTTCAGTTTTGCCTTTAATATCATTCCCTCAAGTGAGCAGTCTGGCTTACAGATCAGTTAAATAAAGCTCCCTTTGAATGACGTTGGCCTCTCATTATTGAAACACTGGCATTAACTAAGTCGACCCAATTAACTGAGCAGGCACAACAATGCCAAATTGATTATTTTAAAAGGTGATGGAAAATGCAATTATGGCCGCAATCTGCCATGCTCAGGAGCCTAGCCCTGTTTCAGGAAAAAAACAGATCAATAAAGCATTTCTTTATTTTCCATCTTTGCTTCATGGCAGTTGGCGAATCAGCACAAAAGCTATAGACGTGCATATTAGATGCGAGCCATAACTCAGCAACAGGAGAAATGCTGAGTAGGTAGAAGAGTTCAACAGCCCAGCACATCTGGAAAGTGACAGGCTGTAGAAAGCTGAGGCTCTTGGCTCAATTCCTAGAACTTCACATCCAAAGGATGCGAAAAAGAAAGACGTTGCTCGTTTCCTGCATCCTTCCCACTGGTCATCAAACATCTGGAGGCCTGTTGTAATTGTAGAGTTCTAAGCAGACCTTGGGGCATGGTGGCTCAGCAGGTAAGATGCCAGGCTTGTCGATCGGAAGATCGCAAGTTCGGCGGTTCGAATCCCTAGCCCCGCGTGACGGAGTGAGCTCCTGCCCTCGCCCCAGCTCTTGCCAACCTAGCAATTCGAAAGCATGCAAATGCAAGTAGATTAATAGGTACCACTTCGGTGGGTAGGTAACAGCATGCGTCATGCCGGCCACATGACCATGGATGCGTCTTCGGACAACGCTGGCTCTTCGGCTAACAAAGGGAGATGAGCACCGGCCCCTAGAGTCGGACACGACTGCACAAATGTGCGGGGGGAACCTTTACCTTTTTAAGCAGACTTTTGCTCATCACTGTAAGGCAACTTTTTCCAACTGAGAGATCCCAAGGGCTGGTCAATTGCAATTCCCATTGACCATGCTGGCTGTGGATGATCGGTATTGTAATAGCTGAAAGGCGATGAAAATAGATCTGGCAGGATAAATCCAGGGTAACCACCTGTTCCACTTTATCAGAGAAGAAGCTGATAAAGGTAGGCATTATAGGAAAAGTCTCTTTTGTGCATTTCGGAAGCCTCAACATGGATATATTTGAAGGTTGAAACAAATAGAAAGAAACCACAAAGAAAATCTCATATTTCCTTCTTCCTCCAAAATGTCAGTTTCCTGTTGCCACAAATACCTTGAACAGCCAAAAACCTCTTACTGGAGGTAAGAGTCTGCCACGGTAGAGATAGGCGGGGATAAATCCAAATAACAAATAAATAAATAATTTTTCTTGGAATAAAATACCTTCAAGGATGAAGACGCCAGTTCAATAGATGATTCTTCAAGGCCGAGGTCCCTTCTCCTTTCAGCTCGAACCTCAGCATAGCTAAAAAAAAAATGGTAAAGCTGAAAGAGTTATTAATGCAACATAATGCATCAATCAATCAAATCTTTATTATGGTCATAGACCTGCATAAGGAGGGTGGAGTACAGTTAGTAAAAGCATAGAGGATACATCAGAGTAAAAATAAAAATCTAGGAGTATTATGAAAAGCTAGAAGATATAAGATTTAGATCCTCTAAAAGTATCTATCTACGGTCTGTCTGTCTATGTTTTTATTTCTAACCACCAAACATTTTACTGAGAGGACCACAAACTAAAAGAATAAGAAGTAGAGGCCTAAATACCTTCTCAAGAAAATACTATCTATCTATCTATCTATCTATCTATCCACCCACCCACCCACCCACCCACCCATTCAATTTTTTATAGGCGCCCATCTCAAATACATGAATTTGGGCAGCTGACAGGCACTTTATATCAAGTTCTTAAGCACAATTTAAGAACTATACTTTTTTTGGGGTGGGGAGACAGAGGAAGGTAGGCAACCGCATAGTTAAGCGTTAGGAGAGATGAACACATCCCTCCTCTGCTCCTTCTCCATAGCCCCATGTTTAATTTTGCATCTCAACCTTAAACCATGGTTAACTCTGGTTAGTAGAAATAAACTTTATAACCTTTGGTCTCAGTCTGACTTGACTCCACTTATCATGTTTTAGATCAGTGTTTCTCAACCTTGGCCACTTGAAGATGTGTGGACTTCAACTCCCAGAATTCCCCAGCCGGCATGCTGGCTGGGGAATTCTGGGAGTTGAAGTCCAGAGATCTTAAAGTGGCCAAGCTTGGGAAACACTGCTTTAATTTGTGAGAAAAATAAAGGAAAATAGCAAAGCATTCCTATTTTGCTCCCAGAAGCACATTCCCAAGGAGCTTCTGGGCATCATAAAAATGAATGAGGGATGGGCTGCACCAGGCTGGTTTAAAATATCAGTAATGGTATATGACTTCCAATTCTCTTTGGCTTTCCCAGAAATCACTAGGGAGAGTAAAGAGGGAAAAAAAGGGATATAGCAATACAGGCAGTTAATGCTGCTTTCAGCCTTCTGCCTCAGTTGCCCCCAATAGAAAAATGCAGTGCCGTTTTTCCTCCCCCACAGCCCAATTTTAACCACGATCATTTGATATAACTGAGCCCTCCAGCAAGCTAATACACACATTTGAGCGCATGCTTTGAAGGAGCAGACAAATCGTTTGCGTTCTTACCTAACAACCGTGTGACTGCACACAATGAACTCGGGCTTGGAGTTCCACTGATGATAGGTGATGTAATAATGGGTCTGTAACCATATCCACTGCTGGCCTTTGGTCAAGAATCTGTAGTAGCAAGACTTGCCTTTCCCAAACTGCATCACTGTGCATTAACAACAACAATAACAACAGCAGCAGCAACAACAACAACAACAATCCCTCTGTTAACCCCTGCTTGGCACAGTGTTCTTTCTGGCATTGACCCGTTCTGTGGATGGGCATTCAAGGGCCATTAGAGGCACAGGAGAAATGCCACTAAGAACAGCGACCCCAGGAGCAGATAATCAAGGGGGCAGCCTGACCCTTGTGTAGTTGGACAGGAAGGTGGGATGAAGACAATGAGGAGAGAAATGAAAAAAAAAAGATATTGGCAGAGAGTTAGATACCTCTTAATCTGGTTAGTGGGAACATCTAGCATGCTCTTTGGTAGGTTATATAAACCAGATACTGTCAAGGGTTAGGGTTAGTTTACGGCAAAGACCTGTAATTTTCATTTCTTCTAACTTACAGCAGAAGTCTTCTACAGGAATATGACCATGCGGATCAATTACATTGATATAAATTTGAATAATTAATAAATAAATAAATAAATATGACCATGCGGGTCAATTACATCGATATAAATTTGAATAATTAATAAATAAATAAATAAATAAATATGACCATGCGGGTCAATTACATCGATATAAATTTGAATAATTAATAAATAAATAAATATCACCATGCGGGTCAATTACATCTAGGCTTTGACTTTATGAGCAACTAAGTCCAAGCCAAAGAGAATCATGGCTTACTCTTGGCTTCTTTTTCCTTCCCACTTGTTTTTTTTTTTTGGGGGGGGGGAGATAATGGCAGAGGACATGGAGAAAATAAATCTGGCATTGGCTACACAAATTATTATTTGCTCATCTGCAAGAAGACTCTAGTTTGTACAACCGAATCATGGTTAAGATAAACCCTCCCTTACTATTATGTGTTAGGATACCTCAGATACCTCTTGTGAGCAAGGAACAAAAATACTTACGGTGTTCGTGGCACCTCGCAAGAAGCTCTAAGTCATCAGCATGGTAGTAGTCATAACCTGATGTCCCCAGAACCTCAAAGGGCAAATAGCCAATTATAGGTGGAGCTCTAGGAGAAAAGAAAAAAAAAGCTACGATTTTAAAGCCTAGCCTCCTGTTGTCTGGATCAGGGGTCCCCAACCTGTGGACCACGGGGCTCCCACCTGCAAACTCCGCCCCCCAGTGCGCGCGATTGGCTCCCGCCTGCAAATCCTGCCCCCGGTGTGTGTGATTGGCTCCCGCCTGAAAACCCCGCCCCCCAGTGCACACGATTGGCTCCCACCTGAAAACCCCGCCACCCCCCCTCTGTGGAAAAATTTTCTTCCACGACTGGTCCCTGGTGCCAAAAAGGTTGGGGACCGCTGGTCTAGATAATATATTCTTCGGTAGGTAAAATATACCCCCAAATGAATGTGTAATTATACATTTTCATGAGGACAGGTGAAGGAACTTGGGATGTTTGGTCTGAAGGAGATGATGGAAGGAAGACAAGATCAGGGTTCAGATACAAAAAAGGGTGCCAGGGAGAAGATGGTCAGGAACCACAGAACCATAGAGTTCACCGCTACAACATCAAGGATCAGACATAATGAATATAAGTTGCAGCTATCTCGTTTTTGTTTCAGTGCAACGAAAAATTTCCAGATAGTTAAGATTCGTACAACAGTGGCAGCCTTGACCTACAGGGACTGTGGGTTCTCCATCAATGGAGGTCTTTAAGAAGAGGTTGGAGAGCCACCTCTTGAAGAGGGTTGAATTGGTTCTCCTGCAGGTTGCAGAGGGCTGGGCTAGAACGATGATCCCCCTGGTCCCATCCAACTCCATAATTTTATAATTCTATGAAGGTTTGAGGGTTGGCTGTTGTTTGTTTTTCATTCCAGCAGTATGTGAGAGAGTCTTGGGATACCATCTACAACTGAGAGCCTAATTTGAATGTCTGCAGCCTCCTCTTATATTCAGGACTAATTAAATGCAGCTTCATTACTTGAATGTAGTAACCAAAGCATAAAATATATAAAAATAGACTCTCTCAGTTCATCATTATTTTTATTAAATAATTCTGACCAAAGCACTGACTCAATATGAGGAAGTGTTGTTAAACAGTTTATTCAGTCTTTGCATTTAGGTAATAAAAATTAAGGAAGTGAATCATCTGGTACCAAAGCTTGAGAGTTTTATAGCTTGAGAGGCATGTTGGATGTCTACATAGGTAATAAAGCAAAGACCATGCAATTAATATAGCAACGACAGTCAAGGCTTTGCCTAAAACACCATGAATCCAAACATTACTTCCTTAGTATGTCTATGAACTTCCTTAGAATTTCTGTATACACAAAGCAATCAGGTTTCTATATTTATGAGCAGAGAGCCTTGAGATGGTATGGCCAAGGCCAGGGGTTTAATAGTGGTCAGAAAAATACAGTTCCAGCGCCCTCTGTGGCCCTCTGTGCCTTCCTGATGACAAGCAGAAGTGTTTTACCCCCCCAAACAACATAGAATGTCACAACCATTGTACAGAATTTGGAAAAATAAGAGCAAGAACAATATTTATGATGCATAACACAACAAGCAATGGTGGAATACGGCTCTCTTTGGCACCAAGTTTTTAGGTTTGCTTTTGAAAGCTGCAAAAATTAGCTGATTAACTCCAGGATGCTGTTCTACTCAAAACCTAGCAAAACGCAACCCAACAGGCTAAGCAGAGCTGCCACGAAATCAGCAGGAGAACAATGCTTCCTACCCACAGAATTTTTATCTGCTGATTTCTGCCAATCCAGCTGTGCTCGGAACAGGAGAAGATCAGATTGGGTTGGTTCCCTACTCCCTACTCTCAAATGAGCTAACCCATCAAAAGATGGCACATACAGTACACTTGGTGTGAAAACTGCGATTATCATCAAGCAAAGGTTGCTATTATCAAGAAATTATCTTCAAACAGTGGCAGACACTGCGGACAAACAACTACAATAAACATTGCATAATTGCCCTGATTACACGTAAGAACAGGCCAGCCTATCTGCATAGTAAACAGAAAGACATCTGCTTCCTCATAATACATATCACATTTAGTTCTGCCCTGAGGCCTGCCTTAATTTCTTGACTCAACAGCAAGCCCTGTTTTGCTCAGAGGTCTTCTCCTGCTAAGCCAGCAGAGGGGACAGACCTGAACATGCTTAAGGCAGGATTAAATGCACAGGAGAAATTTCCTTCTAAATAAAGCTGTCCAGAATGGGGATGTGCTTCTTGCTAACCACTTTAGAAGGGATTATAATACTAAATTGGGCGTGCTTTTGAGCAAATATTTATGCAGTTCTGGGGACAACTCTTTGGGTAAGGTAGATATTGAGAAATAGTTAATGGTCTTAAAATTATACCACTCATAAGGACAAGCTGGAGACGTGACACACTGAAAAGAACATCCACCATATGTTCTCTTCTTTCCTAAGTTTCTCAGTTTGTGTTTCATGGCAAGCAAGTATTACGAGCAAAATGAGGTAGGCATGGCAGTGCCAGCAGGCACCAGCGTGCCCCTTGGTGTCTACCAACTTCCCAAATCTTCATGACTGGAGTGACAAAGTCTGGCCTTTCGGAAGGCCCTTAAGACCTGGCTCTGCCACCTGGCCTGGGACGACGGAGGTGGTAGTGCCTCCTGGGGTTGGCTGGCCCCATAGCTCTACTATCTATTCTGCGGGTCCAAGCCCATCCTGGATTTTATTTTATTATGTTTTGTTTGTGTTTTTAGATATTTTGTATAGTTTTTAAATTTTTATTTATTGTAACCCGCCCAGAGTCCCTTGCATGGGAGATGGGCGGGGAATAAATTTGAATAATAATAATAATAATAATAAAGTCCTCTTATTGCAAAGTGGCCCAAGGGGTATAAATGGTACGATTTAATTTGTACAATTATAGATTGGAGGCAATAAATAGAATTAACTTGGGGCACAGGTAGAAATGCACTCTGCAAAAGCGACTTTTTTAAAAAGTATGCTTTATTTTGATAGTACCTCTCAGCTTTGTTTATGACATTTTTGTCCTTAGTGAGAAAATGGTTGTTAAAATCTCCCTTAAAAAATAGACAAAAATCTGATCGCCTTGGCTTGCCAAAGCCAAATTTTTGTCATGCAGGAAAAAGATCCTGTTGCTAAAACATTTCTGCAAAATATGGTATAGAGATTGACACAGGAATGGTTTCATAATTGGCTGTAGTTGAAAAGAAAGAGAGCTTTAAGCAGCAAGAAGGGGGGGAAAAGATATACTGTGTTTGAATAATGAGAAGGCAGGATAGCTGTGCAACCTGAAAAATATTTAGCTATCCACCCCTTTCATCTTATTCATTGTTCAGGATATTTGTAACTTCCTGTTCTTCTGGGAATCAAAAGTCCAAATAGGAAAACAATGACTCAGCACTGTCTGAAATACATCCATTAAAGTGAAGGAATAACTAGGATGGAATTGCAGTGTTGCCTTGTATTCCTGGAAATAAATAGCATAGAGACAGAGAAGACAAAAAGAGAAAGGAGAAAATACATTCATAGGTACATACTATCCGGTCTAACTGCAAAGGACCAGAATTTATTTATTTATTTTATTTTTTAAATCCCGCCTTTATTATTTTTATAAATAACTCAAGGCGGCGAACATACCTAATACTCCTTCCTCCTCCTGTTTTCCCCACAACAACAACCCTGTGAGGTGAGTTGGGCTGAGAGTGAGTGACTGGCCCAAGGTCACCCAGCTGGTTGGCTAGTCTCTCCCAAATAAACCAGGAATCAGGAGAAAGGCCTAAATCCTGGCTCCTAATCTTGGCTTGGCAGAGAAGCAACAGAGTAAGGACCCAATTCAGGTATAAACAAAATGTCTGTGTTGGGCTTAATTTACAGATGCACCAGTGGTCAAAAGGAATACAGTTCTGGGAAGGTTGCATCTGTGAGGCAATTTGAGACATCAGATTGAATCAGGTTTCTGAATCATTTCTGAGAGAAGCCATCTGGAGGGTGGGTGGACCATCTAGTGCTTCTGGCTTTGCAGAATTGCAAACGTGGTTTTCCTCCTGTGACTAGACCAGTATTTCTCAACCTTAGCAACTTTAAGATGTGTGGACTTCAACTCCCAGATGCTGGCTGGGGAATTCTGGAAGATGAAGTCCAGACATCTTTAAAATTGCTAAGGTTGAGAAAGACTGGACTAGACAGCGCTGGGGAGGCTGATGGGCTCGGCAATGCCAAGGAGCATAGGCGGACAATTAATTTTAAATATTGTTGTTGTTGTTCAGTCGTTTAGTCGTGTCCGACTCTTTGTGACCTCATGGACCACAGCACGCCAGGCCTTCCTGTCCTCCACTGTCTCCCGGAGTCTACTCAAATTCATGTTCGTTACATCGGTGATGCTATCTGTGGGAAAATATAGCAGTCATACCAACAATTCATGTCTTGCTCTATAAGGACATGAAGAGGGCGGAGACTCGCAGTAACTTCCTGCAGAGAGAACTCTGTGAGATCACTTCCTTCTTCCTGTTCTTCCCTCTCTTTCCACCATGCTCTTGAGTTGAAAGGACACGTTGTCTGAGCTCTCCAAGCCCAGACAGAATGCTAAAGTCTATATATTCTATTTTTGTAACTTAATATGTTTTAAACCTGCCTTGACTCTACTACTGAATCCCCAACACTATCTAACCATCTCATCCTCTGCCGTCCACTTCTCCTTTTGCCTTCAGTCTTTCCCAGCATCAGGGTCTTTTCCAGTGAGTCCTCTCTTCTCATTAGGTGGCCAAAGTATTTGAGCTTCAGCTTCAGCATCTGTCCTTCCAATGAGCAGTCAGGGTTGATTTCCTTTAGGATTGACTGATTTGACCTCCTTGCAGTCCAAGGGACTCTCAAGAGTCTTCTCCAGCACCACAGTTCGAAAGCATCAATTCTTCAGCGCTCAGCCTTCCTTATGGTCCAACTCTCACAGGCATACATTACTACTGGGAAAACCATAGCTTTAACTATACGGACCTTTGTCGGCAAGGTGATGTCTCTGCTTTTTAATATGCTGTCTAGGTTTGCCATAGCTTTCCTCCCCAGGAGCAAGCGTCTTTTAATTTCATAGCTGCAATCACCGTCTGCGGTGATCTTGGAGCCCAAGAAAATAAAATCTGTCACTGCTTCCATTTCTTCCCCTTCTATTCGCCAGGAAGTGATGGGACCAGATGCCATGATCTGAGTTTTTTTAATGTTGAGTTTCAAGCCAGCTTTTGCACTCTCCTCTTTCACCCTCATCAAGAGGTTCTTTAGTTCCTCTTCACTTTCTGCCATTAGGGTGGTATCGTCTGCATATCTGAGGTTGTTGATATTTCTCCCGGCAATCTTAACTCTGGCTTGTGATTCATCCAGCCCCGCATTTCTCATGATGTACTCTGCATATAAGTTAAATAAGCAGGGTGATAATATACAGCCTTGTCGTACTCCTTTCCCAATTTTGAACCAATCGGTTGTTCCATGTCCGGTTCTAACTGTTGCTTCTTGACCCGCATACAGGTTTCTCAGGAGACAGGTAAGGTGGTCTGGTACTCCCATCTCTTTAAGCATTTGCCACAGTTTGTTGTGATCCACACAATCAAAGGCTTTAGCGTAGTCAATGAAGCAGAAGTAGATGTTTTTCTGGAACTCTCTTGCTTTTTTCATGATCCAGCGAATGTTGGCAATCTGATCTCTTACAACTGCCCAAAGTCATTGGGAGTCAGGCGGCATATACATTTAGATGATGGTGATGGTGATGGTGATGGTGATGATGCAAACAGAGCCTATTAGAATAAATGGGAATCTCTTCCATCCTCCCAGAAGAGCTTAGTTAGTTAGAGCAAGATTTCTATTTGGACCTTACTTTTCAGTTATTTTATACAGTTAGGTCAGAGTTGAGCACACCCTACATTGAGTTCTGCACAAAATCTCTGTGGGCCTTTTGCTGGACAATCAGGAGGGTGCTCTTCTGGCTGCTCCTCCTTGATCCTTGGTATCTCTGCCTTTAAACAATACAGGGAGGAATATTTTAAGGCTATTTTTTTAAAAAATGGACCGTTTGAAATTGCCCGGCTAAAACTCTGCAGTGTTACTATCCCCCAAAGCAGAGCTTTCCAAACTGTGTGTCGGGACACGTTAGTGTGTCGGCTGCAGTGTCTGGGTGTGTCGTGGCTGCTGCTGCCTCCGAGCCCTGCCAGGATTCCATGCAGGTCCTAGTGCCTGCCTTGTGCCCTGCTGCCTCCAAACCTGCTGTGATTCTGCACAGGTCCTAGTGCCTGCCTTGTGCCCTGCTGCCTCCAAACCTGCCCTGCCAGGATTCCACGCAGGTCCTAGTGCCTGCCTTGTGCCTTGCTGCCTGCAAACCTGCTGTGATTCCGCACAGGTCCTAGTGCCTGCCTTGTGCCCTGCTGTAAGAGTGTGTCGCGAAATGATGCATGTCTAAAAAGTCTGTCACCAACATGAAAAGTTTGGAAAGCTCTGCCCCAAAGGAACTACCATCCTGCTGCTTTCATCCCATTCATACTGCAACCATGACTTGTTTGCACCTCCCCAGAAGTGAGTGACTATAGTACATGCCACTCAAACATTATTCATGGACCTTGCTAGAGAATGGAACTGCTGGTTGATTTAGTACTCTATTAGTGTTGGTTTTGATTCTGGCTGGATTCACAAATCATGACAACTAAGCCACGGCTGGTTTTAACTACGGCTTCTTGAATAAACCACAGTTTCCTGTTTCACCCTCAATGGCTCATAGTTTACACTAAAACATACAAGACTGATTTATATTTCAACTTCCATTCAATGTAGGAACACATTTAGTTCCTCAGAAGAACTAAAGAATTCCAGTATGAAAACGTCTCAAAGTTAATCCATCTGATAATCTGTTTTTAATAGAATCTGTTTTGAGTCAATTGGTACATTTAAGATCTCCATTGGCGGATACATTTCTTATACAGTATTTTTTTGGTTTGGGCTTATTGGTTGAATCAGCAACACACTTTAGATACATTCGGTTTGCTCCCTAGACTGTCCAAATGCACACTTCGGAATACATGGGAGTATCTTTATGGATTTACAAAATTATGATAACCAGGGCCCAGGCTGTGTGAATAGTAGGCAAGTCAACACCAGTGATTTCACACTAGAGATTGGATTTCCTATGACGTTTCTTCATTTAAAGTAGTAATGTGATTTTCCAGAACACATTATTTCCATCTCAAGCCATGTCATGTAAAATTCCCTTTTACATATAAGTAGTGAAAACTGACTGCATGCCAGGGTATATAAACAGAGAGCAAGTCCCACTCCCTTTTCGCACTGAAGTTGTTGCCTAGCCTGGCAATGAAACGCCTGCAAGAAAACAACAAGGGTCAGAGAGCACCAAGGACTTCACAGTTTCCTTAGCTTATTTGGCTTAAAAAAAAAGTAAAGCAAATTCTTAGATCCAAAAAGTATCTGTTAAACCAGGGCTTTCCAAACTTTTGCCGTTGGCGACACACCAACGGCCAGCACGCAAAAATCCGGAAGCGCCGCCGCCGTGCTTTCGGGGTTTTGCGTGTCGTGGCAGCGGCGGCGTCCTGGAACCCAGAAGTGCTGATGGCCCACCACCACTGCTGCGCGTACTGCTGCGCGCGGCGGCGGTGTGCCATCAGCACTTCTGGGTTGTCACGCGACACACTTGGGGCCCCCAGGTGACACAGTACTGTGTTGCGACACACAGTTTGGAAAGCCCTGTGTTAAACGAACAGATTTAAAAACAAAACACAACTGATTCAGCTTCATGCTGCATCAATGTGTTATCAGCTTAGAACTGATAAGAAAAACAGCAAATCAATAACTTCTATGTAGCCCAACTCCATCTACACTTCTTTGGAAGCAAGGCACTACTTTGGGTGGAAAGACAACCACAACCTTAGCCTAAATCCAGACATAATATTCAAGGTTAATTTAGATGGCTGAGATTTAGTTTAAAGTAACTCCCCTCTCTCTTTCCAGTGGGTTTGGCATGTTACCAAACTCAAGAATGAGTGGCTAGATCTTAATTATGGTTTGTTGAAATAAAATAGTTTAACACACACTTCAGAAAGTTGGCATCTTTCAACTCATTAAAATTAATCAATGCCTAGAGATCAGGCACCACAGGAAATCTGGGGATACAGCTTTTGGAAGCAAGAGCTACATCAATTTTTGGATGGTGTGCCAGGGACCACGCTCCAAAGAGCCAGGACAAAATTGACTTTGTTTTAATTTGATTTAATGTATTTTTAACAAAGCCTGGATTAATTAAATACAGGTAATATGATTGGTCCATATGTATTTAATGATTTAATTCTATCACATTATAAATTAGAAACTGGTGGCAACATTGCAGGTGATTTGGGAACAACAGCAAAGGTTGTTTAGGTCGACACCAATCCTTGCACTGCCAACTGTGTCCCTTTGCACTAAACTGTGGTTAATCAAAAGCAGAAACTTCCAATTTCCTGCCAGCAGCTTTACTGCAGGAGTGAGGAGCATGACCCTCAAAGCTTTGGCTTCTTCTCATAATGCCAAATTACAATTTAATGTAACAGGTGAACAAGGCCATAGAAAAGGCGCATTGTTTAATTCCGTAAGTACATTATGCAAAAGGTTGTGCGTAAAAGAGCAATTAAGGTCATCCAGTTGTAACCAAAGGCTTGGCTAGATATCTGTTCTAATGTTGAAACAACGTCCAGGTCACTGATGTGAACGTTGTTGACACCTCCAGCTAATAAAGTGAGTGGCAGGTGTATTTCCTCAATATCACAGGATTTCAGTTACAGTAATAACACTCAGGCTAAAATATTGCGGCAAATTACATAGGACAACCTCAGAAACTGACTAGTGATATCTTCTTAAATTGGAAGTGGCCATGCTCCTCCTCGTCAGGTTTTGTGACTGTAAGCAGCCCTTGTAACCCAGAACAGGAAAACAAAATTGACCTTGAAGGAAGGGCCAGCTTCTAATGCATCTAACAATCCGAGAATCAAAGCGAGGAGGCCGTGCAGGAGGGGTATCAAATACGATGAGTTCCCACCTGATCTCCCCTTACTTAGGACCCAGCAGCAGTAGAAACTTTTTCTAAGATCACATATGAGAGGAAGGTCGCAACTCCGTCATTCTTCCCTTGAGATTTGTGGGGCTGCACCCGATTGACGTGGGTGCCCTCAAGCAATCGCTCTGAAGACCAGGGAAGGGTGAAGATGGTGGTGAGCTGCTGCAATGTTTCAAGGACACCCAAGACAACCAAAGGTGATGGGAAAAAATTATTTTTCTTTCTTGGCTCCCTTACACAAGGAAGAGGGGGAAGAAGGTCTCTGTAGGAAGTCAGTCTGTCTGGGTCTGGAAGGAGGTTGAGGCTTTGCTTAGTGAACTCTTGCTAAGCCGATAAAAAAAAAAAGGTAAAGGTTCCCCCCGCACATTTGTGCAGTCGTGTCTGACTCTAGGGGCCAGTGCTCATCTCCGTTTCTTAGCCGAAGAGCCAGCGTTGTCCGAAGACGCTTCCATGGTCATGTGGCCACATGACGCACGCGGAATGCTGTTACCTACCCACCAAAGTGGTACCTATTAATCTACTTGCATCTGCATGCTTTCGAATTGCTAGGTTGGCAAGAGCTGGGGCGAGTGTGCGAGATCACTCCGTCACGCGGCGCTCGGGTCTCGAACCTCCGAACTTGCGATCTTCCGATCGACAAGCCTGGCGTCTTACCCGCTGAGCCACCACGCCCCCAGTAATATGTAATGTGTAATAAACTCTATTTCACAGAAAGGCTGTAAGCCCCCCCCGTCACCTCCTTTGAAGGAAACGGATCTCCCAGGAAATGTTGGAACGTCACGGACGCCTCACTGTTTGGTAGCAGGACGTAAGCACATAACAATATTAATTAGTGCTTGCTAAACAGAAAGATGAAAATTATAATGACCATTCATTTAATTACAGATGGATCATTGTCCTTATGCAAAAAGGTTCTTAAAAGCTGGAGATGGAGGTTAAACTTTGGGAAGGAAAAAAGCAACACTGAAATCAGCGAGGGAAGTATTGGGATTTTATAAGATCCCAGATGAAGAAAAGGTCGAGAGGAGGAGAAAGTGTTTGCTTTTTCTCTCTCTCAAAATTAAAAAAAAAAAAAACTTCCTGGGAGTAGAGTCACAGAGTATTGTATAAAGAAAGAAAAGTAAATACTGCTTCATATTCTGTCCAGTTCATCCATGAACCTCATAGCTGTAAGATGCTGAGAAGGACACTTTAAAAACTCAAAATGAGGCTTCAGTTCACTGATATAGGGTGTGAAATGAAATCCAGAATTGGAGTCTGATGCAAAGATTTCCTTCTTCCAACCAAAAGGGTCTTTCTGTCAGAGGACAGGAATATTTAAAGGAGGGGGCAAAATTTTGGGCAGCCTGGAGGCTATATTTGGCCTTTCAATGTCTGCATTCCAAAAAGAAGGGGGAAAGGGGGGGAAATCCCCCCTAAATTTGATTTAAACTTAATTATTATTTAAAGGCACTGAACATAATGCAGGGGTGCCCATGAGGGGAGTCAAGGTTTGTGACACCCCCTTTTATATGAATGCAAATGAAGGTTGGGGCTTCAATCACTTGGTGGCAACCGTCATCGAAACTTTTTGGACCCCCTCCAGCATCCCTCACAAGATGCCTATGTGTTTAGCCGTTTCTTCCTTATAAAAATTATAATTTATTGGAGAAAGTGGGGGCCTTAGGCTACCCACGGACCTCAGGCTACACCCCCAGCTTTAGATCCAGCCTTTAATCTCTGATTATGTTTCTAAGGGCTAATCATAGCAGTTGTGAAAAAAAGAGGAAGATTTTATGCCAGGAGAATGAGGTAAACATTTGCCAGGCCCAGATGGGGAATACAAATGACTACCTTGTCCAGGGGGTCCAGGAGGGGTCAAAAAAGTCAAGATGATGGCCACAACCATTGACCAAAGGCCTCCCCCCATTGCAATGGGGCTTTGATTACATGGTTGTGGACGCTATCTTGACATTTTTGACACACCTGCGGACACCCTTGATATCTCTTTTAAACTCCACATTTCTCTTGCTCCCAGCAATCTTCTATCCCATAAAAAACATGCTGCTTTAAAACTGAACAGTCTTACCTGTGATCTAAAAACAAAAACTTCCATTCTAAACTATGCCGTGACGTGAATTCTTCGCAGGGTTCTTCCACGTTACAAAGTTCCTGCCCAAACAGACAGCATAGGATACGGTTAGGCAGTTGATCTTCATTTCTCTCCCTCCCTCATAGATGCAACTCTCCAAAAACGAATAATCCATCTGACAAACCCAAATCCAGCAAGCGAAACCATTGATAAAGCAGCCCTTTGAAAAATCAGTGTAGTTTTTTTCCTAACTCTATTCCTATACCGTAAACTTGATTCTCCATCCAGGAGCTGCACTAATTTCTAATTGTGGTTTGGTAGCTAAGTCACAACACATGAAGGCTTAAACCACGGTTGACAAGCCACAGTGGCTGGATTTACCCAACGCAATGCTGTGCTGTAAAGCACTAGATAACCCCTATTGCAGAGCTTTCCAAACTCTGTGTCGGGACACGTTAGTGTGTCGGCTGCACGGTCTGGGGGTGTCGCGGCTGCTGCTGCCTCCGAGACCTAAGCCACAGGTCCTAGTGCCTGCCTTGTGCCTGGCTGCCTCCAAACCTGCTGTGATTCTGCGCAGGTCCTAGTGCCTGCCTTGTGCCCTGCTGTAAGAGTGTGTCACAAAATGATACCCTGCTGTAAGAGTGTGTCGCGAAATGATGCCCTGCTGTAAGAGTGTGTCGTGAAATGATGCCCTGCTGTAAGAGTGTGTCGCAAAATGATGCATGTCTAAAAAGTGTGTCACCAACATGTAAAGTTTGGAAAGCTCTGCCCTATTGGCATCAGAGATAGCAAAATTATTGCAAATTGCAATCTTCCCTTCTACACTGACTGGCTTTGAATTCTAGGAATTACAGTCCCAATGCATCTGAAAGGCATCGATTTGGGGAAGACTGATGTAAAATAATTCTTTAAAAACCCCATTAACTTCAATGAACATTATGGTGGCAAATGTCTGCAAGAAACAGTGCTATTTTACCCCAACCTAGCAACACCGGATATGCACATTTTAACCTATATGCCAAAATATGATATCTGAAGTAGGCAGGGCCCATCGCGAGGATTCCCAGCACTGAGACTTGCAAATCTCCTATGTAACTTGTAAAATCACACTGGGCAACCTTATATATAAATCCACAGAAATTACTAGCCTCGCAAAGGCCCCTGAATTATATCTGGTTATGGCAATGTTAGACTTAGCAAAGAGACAGCGTACCTTCAAGAACTGTGGAGTATTGAGACGAACCGTTGCTACTAGACAGACCTGGTTGTCATTGACTGACCGGAACACGCGTGCAACGGGATTCTCAAAGCCGTTGTAAGAAGATGTAGGCACTAGGAACAAAAACAACAACAAAAGGCTCACGAAAAGTAGGCTGCACCTCCTCGATCTGGATTCAAACCCTCTATCTTTTCGACTGATAGCAATGAAGTGAGCTATTCGAGTTTGTAATTTGCTTTCTTTATAGAGACGATATCAAAATGGCTCTAAAAAGGGCATGAAATACTGGTGCCGAGTGGGAAGGAGGAGATGAAACAATGAATAAAACCCCACACACTCTCACTGGCGCTTTGGAAAAAGTTGGAAACAGCTTTTCCGGAGAGCTTGTGGAGGTTGGCACCATGTACTGTATTTGGGGGGATGTTTTAATGTGTTGTAAGATTTTTTGTTTGTTTGATTTCTTACTGTGTTCCATTTATTGTTGGGAACTGCCGAGAGTCTACTACGATTGTAGAGGGATGTGATTTTGATTCCTCAATAATAAATAAATAAATTTTGCAATGGAAGACAGAAGGAAATGTACCGAATGACTGCTGTCTTTATTCAGTGTTGTGACATTTCAAAATTGAGATTCGAAGTACCAAGACCATCTCACTTTTCTCATTTTTGTCACTTCTTTTTTTTTAAAAAAAAAATATTAAATTTATACACCGCCCATCTCACTATAAAAGTGACTCGGGGTGGCTTACAAATAAAAGTTATAAAAATAGAAAAAGTACAAAAATAGAAGAAGATAAACGAGGGAAACTAAAAGGCGGAGAGAGCATTAAGCCACCAGCCACCCCCAGGGCTGCCAACCACTCTTGGACCCCCAAGCTAGTTGGCAGAGCCAGGTCTTGACGCTCTTCCAGAACGCCAGAAGAGTGGGGGTCAACCTCACCTCAGGGGGCAAGATTTATTTATTTATTTATTTATTATGTATTTATTATTTGAATTTATCCCCGCCCATCTCTACCATGGTAGACTCTTCCCCCATTTTCTTATGATCTCTGGCCAAAAGGTCCAAAAACACTTGCTTCAGAATAAGCTGAAAGGCAAAGATAAATTATCAGCATGTAAAAAAAAGGGGGGGGGATGTATCAGCTTACCATGGGGAAAATGTTTGAAATCCACTACAAATCTGACATATTCATATGTAATGGGTTCATTTGGATCCAAGTTTCCTCGGGCTAAGTGGCAGCAAAACTCGATTTGTTTTTCAGCTGAAAGGGATAGACGAAGAAGAGGTTTTACAGAATAATAAAAAGCAATAAATCATCAAGTTGGAGGATACCTTTGAGGTCATCTACTCCGACCCCATATTCAGAATTCAAATATCATAAGCCAAGTTCTCCAATTCCATCAGACTTCCTAAATTAAAATTTACAGGAAGCTAACCGCATACAGACCCGCCCAGACAACATTTCTTAAATGTTTAACTGCATACATTGCTTTTAGATCAATCATGGTAAAGGACACTATGGTATGTGAATAGGTTAAATGTTCATCTTAAGGTGCTAAACAGAAATTTTACACTGTTTTTTTTTGTCATCAAGAATGTGCATGGTGCTGTACAAACTAAAAGATAACTCCTTCCCTGAGTTTTTAATTATCCTTCAATTATAATTACAGTTTATAATTGCTTCGTGAAGAAAGCAACTGAAAGAAGGGAGAAAACAGAAGAATAGAGGGAAGAATGTTCTTTATTAAGGATAATACTGATGCTTACTGTGCATAGAAACCAAGAAACCAAAAGGGGTAAACATGAAACAAATGTCTTGCAGCAGAAATGACAAGGAGACTTTGTTACCCCACAGAGTTTTCAATCGATAATAAAACACTGTGTGTTTTCCCCCAGATATGCTATAGGTCAGTGTTCCTTTAAGACATGTGGAGTTCAACTCCCAGAATTCTCCAGCCAGCATGCTGGCTGGAGAATTCTGGGAGTTGAAGTCCAGCCTTCTGAAAGTTGCCAAGGTTGAGAAACACTGCTATAAGTAATAAGATTAAGAATGTAAGAACACACCTTATTATTATGGGTCCGCCTACGGTACATCAGCATTCCCCAACTTGCTATCCTTGAGCTGTGCCTGATCGTTCAGCTGGCATGGAGAAAGGCATTGAAACCACTGCAACTACAATTTGCTGTCTGATCATGGTAACCAAGGTTTCATATTCTAGTTTGCAGCTCATGCTTAGCTATGGCTGAGTTGGTTTTCCTTAACCTGGTGAATTCCCACTCAATGGCCATGTCAGTTGAGGACAGCTAGCTAAGATACTTAAGTGTGCAACTTAACTGTGGCCAAATAAAACCCAAGACATTTTGAGAATTATCAGATTTAGTAGCCCTGAACATCTGACCTCCAAATTCCCTTGGTACAAATTTGGAAGGAATACTATTCACCTGCACTTGCTAACACCTTATCTAACTCCAATTCAAGTGCTACTTCTTGGATGTTGGTAAGACTGTAGATTAACTCTGCACCTGTATCATCAACTCGTTCTGCAGCTTACGCAGTCTTCCTCAACAATGAAAGAGAGGATTTGGGGAATAAATACAAAAAACCTTGTGTACCACTTAGGTTCTTGTGAAGGCTAATTTGTTTAATCGGTGAAATCGATCAGTTCTTACATCATAATTAAGCCCTATCTAGAAACTTTAGGCAGAGATTCCAGGGTTCCTAGCAGAACCAAAGAATTGCTCGCATTGAAATGATCCTTCCAGTGCCTCTGAAGAAACATGGGTTTCATGGTGTCACAAGGAAAACCTGCTACAGAAGCACCCTAGCAGCAAGAGAATAAGAGAATCATATTTAAGAAAAGGTAAGGGTAATTTTTTGATAGGGGAGTTTAATACTTCAAGACTTGACGTTCAAGACTTCAAATATTGTGATCTGTTTTGGTTACCACATCTGTAAGTGGACTTTGTAGAGATGGACAGGTAGCAATAAACAGGCAACCAGAATGATCAGGGAACTAAAAACTATAATGGAAGTCATATTATGTTTGAGATCCTTCCATTTTGAGCTAAAGGAGGGAAGGATATCAGTTTACAAAAATTATGCAAGTTGTGGAAGAATGAAATATAAGAAGAGCCTAATCCTTCAGGGAGAAGATGGATGCTCATCTGTCAAAGATGCTGTAGTAGATCCTGCATTAATCAGGAGCTGGACGAGATTGAATGTGGAATCGTTCCTGACAGGAAGGCTTCAAAATAGATTCAGGATTAGGAATATGTTAAGTTCTATGGGCTCACAGAACAAGGCTTTAGCGCTATTTACTATTTTCACTTTAGGAAAATTACACTTTATTTGCTGGAGATAACAAAATGCATTACTTACTGTTTAGAAAATCGGAGGTTACCGGGTTTGTCACGAGCATGTGGGGTGAAAGTAGCTTGTACACATTGTTCTGTTCACACTCAGGTAGAAAATTTAATATATTTTGGTCCACCAAATCTGACTGAGGCAAAAGAATGCTTTGTTATGTTCAATGGTAGAGAGTTAACATGATTGTGCAAAATGTAGTAAACTCAGTTCACCTGTGCAAACGTTAATCATCACCACCTCTATCATCATCATCATCATCATCATCATCATCATCCCTCTCATTAGTTACTCAAATATTAAAACTGCCTCTGTTATAAAGAATACCATCCAGAGTTGTTGGGAGCTGGGCGGTATATGATGATGATGATGATTTTCCTAAGGTCAATTAGTATGAACACGTAAGTTCAATTACTAGTGATTTCTCAAGGCTGCCTTATCTTATGCATCAACAGAGCCTATGACTTTAATAATTGCACAAGGGTATAAATAGGACTTCAAGACATGTGGTTTGCCAAGCTTTTTACATTCCTTATTTCTATCATATTCACAAGAACTCTTTCAAGAAACTACCATCTCTGATTTATAGATGGAAACGGAGACCTGATTCTCACCAAGAGCACAAACAGATCTATAGGTGCACACACAATAACTTCAAGCTATAGGTGAAACTGCATGTTGAAATGTTTTCTCACTGGGGGAAAAAAAATTGGACATACAGAAATTTAGTATCCCAGGAAAACTAGATGAGACCCTTCTAGGGTGATACCTAGATTTCTCTCTGCAGGATATTCTCAGTGCAGAGCAGTATTGAATCACTGGAAAATTCTCAGTTATAAACTAAAATGATGGCCTTCTAACTTTACAGCCTCATCTTCTATTTGTGAAAACAAGATCTAAGTGAACAACATCTGCCAAAGGGCAGATCTAGGCCAACACACTGTCAGCTGGATTACAGCAGAAAATGCTTCTCTGCTGAATAGGACCAAAGGCAAGAATCAGACAGGAGCAGAGTTTGCTAGGCCGTCAACACCATCTCCCCTCTCCAAACGCATTTAATTAGAAGAATATCTCCCATTCACACAAGCAGGAGAACACACACACACTTACGTTGAGATGGTATCAAACAGAGCAATGATCATTAGGGAACTCCTGACACATCTGTGTGCTGACTGGTGGGCATTTTATGGACTGGCATCTTGGCTAGGAGTTATCTTCCTATTAGCACCCAAATGGGGTGGGTAAATGTCTTCTGTGCAATTGATCCTTTGGGGCAAAATTCCTTCCAATCATGGCTATATTATTATGCTGTGCCCAACTGCAAGCTGTGCCCTCAGAAAGCATGGCAGGAGAAAGCTACTTGTCAAAGCTATTTGTTAACCCCCTGAGGGGACTCTGCCATATGGAGCAACTTATTTCAGTTACTGGATTTATTATTTGTTTGTTTGTTTGTTTATTTATCTATTTATCACATTTATATAGCCACCCATCTCATGTAGAGATTAATGATAACTTATTCATAGATCTTGGGGCGTGGTGGCTCAGCGGGTAAGACGCCAGGCTTGTCGATCGGAAGGTCGCAAGTTCGGCGGTTCGAGACCCGAGCGCTGCGTGACGGAGTGAGCTCCCGCACTCGCCCCAGCTCTTGCCAACCTAGCAATTCGAAAGCATGCAAATGCAAGTAGATGAATAGGTACCACTTCGGTGGGTAGGTAACAGCGTTCCGCGTGCGTCATGCCAGCCACATGACCGTGGAAGCATCTTCGGACACTGCTGGCTCTTCAGCTAACAAACGGAGATGAGCACCGGCCCCTAGAGTCGGACATGACTGCACAAATGTGCAGGGGGAACCTTTACCTTTTCATTCATAGATCTGACAGCCCAGAGTCATTGAGAGTTTAATATATGATGATGATGATGATGATGATGATGATGATGATGATGATGCTTCTGTTAATGACTAAAATGCATATTTTATTCTATTCTGCTGTAGTCTTTGGTTTTCCTATTTTTCTAGCACTTCTTGAAAGCCCAGCAATTTACAGGACCAAAACAATGCATCACCCCTTTGCAACAATAATTGTTTTATTCCAGTCTTTGAAAGAATTTTACTGTCTGTAAGTTAGTGTTACCATCCATATCAATATTCCTTTGGACAGCAAAGAGATGTTCAGATACTGTGTGATTAGAACTCACCGGTAAATGTCCAAGAAGAGAAGAGACGCTATCAGATACATAAATAATAATCCCATCAGTGGTTAGTGCAATGAGAAAACCATCTAATGCCTACAGGGGGGGAAAGGCATAATTTAGGAACAAACGGCATATATCCCAACCTCAAGGCTATTTATTTCAAAGTTAAATTTTCAGTGGAATTTATGAAACTCAACTTTGCTCAAGATACCAGGTTGACATGTGAGCTCAGCATTAACACCAGTCTTACTGTTAGGAAGGAGAAGAAGCAACAGATTTGGATTATCCAGAAAGGGCAGCAAAATTATTTAAATCCCTTAAATCCTGGTGATGGAAAAGAAGCAGAAAATACTCCACAAAAGATGAAAGAGATGGCTTTAAAATGCAGTGAAATGCCTTGTTTGCAGGAAAAAGGATGTAGCAGACAAGATACAGAAAATATTCTTTTGTCTACATGTGCGGATCATTGATTTCACTAAGGAACAGTGGCGAAGGAAAGCTAGCTAAATCACAGGTTCTACTAAAACTCAAGTAAGCAAATTCCTAAATATTTCTAATTTAGGGATTGCAAGTGCAAAAATTATCAATTTTCCGGTCCACATAACACACACAGCCCAAAGCTGGGAATTTGTAATTGTGCAAACTGCAAGGCATGGGTAAATGTTTATGCCCTCTCGTGACAGATGGATCCTCCGGAAACAGGAAGAAGTTTTTGACTTCCAAACCATCTTCTGCGAGTCTTCCACCAAATGGGGTCTGCCCAGCACCAACCACAGATGCTGGTCTATTTACATCAGAATGGCTACTTCCTGAGAACCAGAATGATGCAAGTCCCAAATGCAACTGGTACTAGCCACCGCAAATACAAAGCTGTTGCATGTTATATTTGGCGTTAGGCAAGATCTGGTATTTGAACCAGGTGGCAATGATCCATGAGCATTTTATACATCAGAAGCTAGGAATTTGTTTATGAGATTTATATCCCATCTTTCCTCCAGTAGCTCGAGGCAACTTAGATAGAGACCTCGCCTCATTTTATCCTTACAGTAAGAACAGGAAATCAGAAGACGTCTACTTCTTGGGAGGAGAGCAATGGCAAATCTTGATAAAATAGTTAAGAGCAGAGACATCACACTGACAACAAAGGTCCGTATAGTTAAAGCAATGGTATTCCCTGTAGTAACCTATGGCTGCGAGAGCTGGACCATAAGGAAGGCTGAGCGAAGGAAGATAGATGCTTTTGAACTGTGGTGCTGGAGGAAAATTCTGAGAGTGCCTTGGACTGCAAGAAGATCAAACCAGTCCATACTCCAGGAAATAAAGACAGACTGCTCACTTGAGGGAATGATATTAAAGGCAAAACTGAAGTACTTTGGCCACATAATGAGAAGACAGGATACCCTGGAGAAGAAGCTGATGCTAGGGAAAGTGGAAGGCAAAAGGAAGAGGGGCCGACCAAGGGCAAGATGGATGGATGATATTCTGGAGGTGACGGACTCGACTGTGGGGGAGCTGGGGATGGCGACGGCCGACAGGAAGCTCTGGTGTGGGCTGGTCCATGAAGTCACGAAGAGTCGGAAGTGACTGAACAAATAAACAACAAAGAACTGTGCAGGGTGGGTTAGGCTGAAGGGGAGCAACTGGTCCCAAGTAATCCATGGAGCTTCTGTGGTTGAGAACGAATCTGACCCTGTCATAGTTCAGCACCTTAATAGGGACATCACTCTGGTTCTCAGGAAGTACAGTATCTGGGGTGCTCCAGTTTTCTTTGTTTTACCAATGGCAAGAAGTATTTCTTAGCAAAGTCGGGTGCTTCCCCAATCCCCTTCTCCTGTTACCAATTGCTTTCCCATCCACGCATTTATATAATGTAGCCTTACCTCTAACATCAACTGAGTGAACTCCTCATTGCTAAGAAATGAGGGTTTCCAGTCTTGTCTAATATCACAGGCTTCGGTTTGTGCTGTGATTTCTGAAAGAGAAAAGAAGGGAGGAAAGGGGATTAAGAAAGAACACTGCAGGCATGAAGCATGGAATATGAAAAAAAAATGACATTTTTTTCCCTCAGGAAATGTTCTTGCTCTAGGAAACCACCCCGACATTATCTTGCCAGTGTAACGGAGAGTACAGAAAAAATGCAATGACTCTAAGGTTTAGTCAGAAGAGGCATGAACAGATTTATAAAGTTATGTATGCTGTGAAAGAAGAAATAAACCGAGACTTTTTTCCCTCACTCATAGGAAAAGCTAGTCATCCCTTGAGGCTGAATGCCACTAGATTGAAGAGAATCATACAGTGCACCTATATACACAAGTATGGAACTGGGTGCCCCAAAGATGAGATAATGGCCAAGTATATGCAAAGCTGTGCAAATTATTCAGAGGGACATTTCACAAAGCGAGCACAGGGAGGTCCCCACAATGGTTTTGCTGAGACACAGAGAGGACTACACACTTCACAAAGCAACCCGGGAGAGCTCTCGCTCCGCAAAGTGTCCCATCAGATGGCTGTGCGCTGCCATGGCTGACTTCAAAAAATATCTGCTCTGAAAACATGCACATTCTCAAACTCCAGATTTAGAGCATGCTTGGTTTTGTTTCTTTGGGAGCAGCAAAGAGGCATCACTCACCTTCTAAAGGCCATGACTAGCTTTTTTAAAATATTGAAAAATGAAGCAGAATCTGCAGCAGTAATAAGAAGGGCAGAGGTCAAGGTGTTTGCATGTGGTTCAAGTACCTTTCTGTTTCTGTAAAAAGTCAATAGTCCTCTGTAGGATTGTGGACTTGTCCATCTTGAGTGGATGACCATGGCCTTGCAGCATGGTACACAGCTCCCTAATGAGGACATTGAACTGATCTCTTCTTTTCTTCTCTGACTTGTTGCGTGATGCCCTGGTCAATGGAAACACAAAGTTACCTTTAAAAAAGAGGGGAAACTTAATTCCTCTTCCATGGACAAATGGACAAATGCAAGGATGTCCACAGGGTACGGTAAAAAAGGACAAGATGGTGGCCATGGCAATGCAATCAAAGTTCCACCTGTTTTTATGGACATCGCACATTAAAAGAAGGCGCAGCTTTGATCGCACCATCGCAGCCACCATCTTGACATTTTTGACCATACCCCATGGACACCCCTGGATGGATTTGTTCTGATCCAGCAAGACTCTTTAACTGAGTTTGCAGATATCATATTTAAGGCCTGGTTTCTTTAACTAGAGTTTATTGGGTAAATAAGTGGTTGAATTTGCACAATGCACAAAGCCCTATGTCAAAGCTGAGTTCACGCACTATGCAAAGCCGAAGTCAAGCAATCCACATCATGGATTGCATGTTACAGAAGCTCAGCCCTTACATTCTTAGCCTTCTCCTACATGGGGGAATCCTGTCATTTTCAGTTTCCTGAATGGAGATTATGGGAGCTGTGATCCAAAATATCCATAGAACACCAGCTTGGAAAAGGCTGCTTCTAAACAACTAATATTTCAAGCTGTGTCCTACTCTTGCAACATCCAATTTTAGACAAAGATACTGTTGGGGCCATTAATGTTGGACTCCCTAGTCCTTAAGGAACAGAGGGATCATGCAACAACAATGTTGGACTAATGATCTTTAATAGTTTTATCCTTAGTCAACTTTGTTAGGCATAGCAATAATGAACAGGCTGTGTTCAATCTGGTTTGCTGTACAATCAAAAATGAGAATGTACGCAATCCGTTTTTTGCCCAGGGATGAATTTATTTTGTTCTGTTTTATTGCTGTTATTGGAAACAACACAATCTCTGCAAGATTTTCAGGAGTAGACAGTTCAGTCCCTGGTCTCCCTTAGGACACAAACAGGCTCCCCCTTTGTACCTCTTTGCCCTGTCCTTCTCATCTTCATCCATCAGCTCGTTTACACAATACAGAGTTCTGGAATGAAAATATGCAATAGTCACCTTTCTGTTGGCATAACAAACATTACCTGGCGCTACAAAATGGCAACACTTGTCACGTTTGTGAGATGGGCAGCTATATAAATCTGATAGATAAACATTATAAATTAATGGTTGATACTGCGGTTCTCTTTCTTCCCTGGCTCATTTAGATGTGTAGTTTGTGATACCCAGAATTACAGCCAATAATTATATTTAAAAATCCATAAAGTTGTATCCGTTATTCAGCTGTTTGCACAGCAACGTGGCTGTTCCCTCATACTTCTAAAACACGGTAAGGAGTAAAAGTAAGAATCATTGATCATTGGAGTTGGGCGGCCAATCAATTTAAATAAATAAATATAATATAATAACAATAGCAACAATAACAATAATAATAATATGCAAGATGATATAGCAGATAACCAAGTTTCAAACCCAGAATTTTTATCTTTTTAAGACAGACCACAGGAGAAAGCACAGAGAATGACATAGATCTCTCATCCCCTTCCTTCTGAGATTTATTTAGAACAGCATTTCCAACCTTGGTAACTTCCAGGCAGGTGGACTTCAACTCCCAGAATTCTCATCAGTGGCCATGCTGGCTGTGGAATTCTGGGGTCTGAAGTCCACACACCTGGTTTGGGTTTGTGGTGTTCCAAATCCAGCTACTGTCTAGAGGTGCACAGAACTTTATCAGCACCCAACAGTTAAGTAGGGAGTCTCGGGATGCAGCTTGGTGTATGAATATTGTACTTATTTTACCAGATTATGAAACTGCTAAAAGAAAGGCTCTTCAAAATTGTACCCTGAGCATATACCATTAAGTGGCAATCTGACCACATGTAGAGGGTAAAGAAGATTATCTTGATGGAGATACGCAAGCTCCGTTGCCAGGGCAACAAGGGGTAAATCATTTTCTAAGGCCACAATGTTCAGATAGTGTTCAGAAGTGGCTCAGACAGACACTTTCCTAATTCACTGGAGTATAAGGAGGAGGAGGAGGTCCAGCATTATCAGACTTGCAAGATTCTGTTATTATAGCCAATCTCTAAGTTTTAGTCTTCCTGTGGAGTTGATTTCTTGGTCTGGTCTACTTGGTGGAGCTGACAGTGATGAAGCATAGAGCCTCAGTTTAGAGAGGAATCAAACTAACTAGAAACAATAAGCCAAGCTAAAGGAGAAACTATTTCGCAATTATTTCACAATTAATTGATTGGCATTAGAGTTACCAATCCAGATTAAAGGCAACACACTACAGATCTGCCCAACAGGCTAGAACAGACAATCAAAGCAAAAACTACATAGTTCTACGTTCTTATTTCACTAGGACCTCAGTGACAAGGAAGAAGGCTGCCTTGGGGGCTAGGGAGAGAATTCCACCAGAACGATGCACAAAATGTCGTTAGAATCCCATCCTCCATCAATCACAAACCAGGAGCTTGGTAGAAGTTTCACCGATGAATCTAGGACCACACCCGGTGCCCCAGGGACATTTTTACATGGGTACATGGGTGCAGCCAAATATTTTTTGCTGTGCAGCAACCACTACCTCAAATGCAGAACAGAAATCTCATGCATGGCATGTTACACCCACATAGACTTCTTTAATCACCCTCATGTAGTATAACCAACAAGCCAGATGTCTTCCCATCCCAGCAGTGGAGTTGCACACATTAATGTTTCAAATAGGAAAGACCAGTGAAATGGCAGCCAAATGTTGCTTATAGACAACCCCAGTTAGACTCCTAGCCAGTCAACAGCTTCAACAGTACTTCATGCTATTCCACTTTTCTCCTAAATTTGCTTTTTTCATCCAACAAGCAGCCAATATTTTGGACCTACTGAACATACTGGCCATGTCCACAAGACACACTAAAGCAGATTGGTCAATACTTTAAATGGCTTAAAGTATTATGCAGACGTAGTCTATGTGTTTGCAGTACATTGCTATGTGTTGTGATTAACTGATTGATTGACTGGTAAATTGATTATGTGCTATCAAGTCAGCGTCAACTCTTAGCAACCACATAGATAGAACTTCTCCAGGATGATCTCTCCCCAACCTGGCCCTTCTGGTCTTCCAGTGGTGCCCCCATCGCCACTGTAACTGAGTCCATCCACCTTGCTGTTGATCATCCTCTTCTTCTCTTTCCTTCCACTTTTCCCAGCATTACAGCCTTCTCCAGAGAGCTGGGTCTTCACATAATGTGACCAAATTATGATACTTCGAGCCTGTTCATTTTGACCTTGAGTGAAAACTCTGGATTGATTCTAATTCTACTGAAAGGTGCTCACTTTTTTTTAAAGGGGGGGGGGGCGTCAGATAAGAAAGGTTACTCAGAATCACCCAAAGCATTTAAGAATCAGATTAGAAATTACCTGTTTTATCCTGCAGATTCATCAGTCCAGGATGGCAGGGGACGGTAGGTACACTTTATTACCACCATGAAAATAGAGGAAGAAATGATCCTAAAAAACAGAAAGTTTCAGAAAACTGTCAAACCTTTCTAAAAATTAGTCTTTTTTTAAAATATATTCTGCTCAATCACCAATACCCATACATAGAAATAGTAGAAACATATTAAATAAAAATGTCTAAATATATTTTATGTGCTGACTATCAACCTGTTTAGCATAATTATAATTGCAATTTATATTTAGGGTCATCGTGCATCCACAAGAGATGTCTTTCTTCCACCTGAAAAGCAGGAGTTAGCATTTGGAGGGAAGATGTCATCTGGAACCTTGAGGTCCCGCCATCCAGCTGCGAACTCCACCCTCCATCACCATAAGCAGGATTTTTGTGCTGCTGTGTGTAGGCAAATCTCCTTCTCTTTCCCTTCTTGGACTGGTCAGAATTCCTCCAGCTGGCCAGTGGGCAAGTGCTAAAAAAACCTCAGCTAGCTGGCATCTTCCACCCTCCATGTTGGTTCTTAGCTGGGTTTTCATTTCAAGGAAAACCATTGATTTGCGAATCTCCAACTGGTCCCTGGACAAGAGCAAGGGCAAAATCGGACTACAATGGAAGGCATGGGTGAAGGTGCCGTGGCATCTCAGTAGCAAGAGGAAGAGGGAAGCTCCAGATGACAGGAATTCTGGGAGCTGGAGTTCACACATCTTAAAGGCGCTGAGGTTGAGAAACACTGGTTTATAGGATTTTAGGAAGAAAACTAAGGTTTAATGTTATTAAAGATGCTGTTGAATTTTATACCAAAACCTGGAATGTATCCTTCCCTGAAGGACTTCGGATTTGTTCAGATTGGAGTGTAGCCAAAAAAAATGGTTCTGCTCTGACAGTTCTACTCAGCATGTAAAATCCTGGATTGAAGATACGCCTGACTCTCTGCCTTTGAATTGGCTCTTTATCAACATAATGAAAGACTGAACAATATTATTCTATGCGGTTAAGGTCTAACTTGTTGTTTAAAAACCGAGTCGCAATTAAGCACTCGTCTTAATACACAAAAATAATGGGAGTGTAATTCATCTCAATGCAAAGTCATTGGCCAGGTATGGGGCAAGAAAGGCCATCTACACTGTCACACCCTCAAGACAAGCCACTTTAGCCACTTGTGGGTTTGACACAGGAAGGAGGAGAAAATAAGGCCTCCACGTTAAGAAAGACTTGTTGGACAGCTACATCTCAGCTCTGACTAATGGTTTTCTTATTTTTCTAATATTTTAGATATCTAATATTTTACATTAATATTTAGATATTAATATTTTTTCTATTTTTTTAAATACACACATACACACACTTAACAAAACAATCTTTAAATTAAAAAAAACCTTTAAAAATTAGAAAATAAAACAACCGCAAACACACTAAAAATACAAACCAGGAAAGAAAAGAAAAAGAGGGGGAAACAATCTGCCTTATATTTTATACTTATCAGTAGACATGGGTTTACTAATAAATACACTACTATAATATAATCAGTCCAAAATATGACTGTAAAATATCACAAAACCTCTGCCATAGTAACACTTATTGCTGCATCCTTTGATTAGTAGAAAATACTGCCTATTCCAAAAGAGGGAAATCACCCATTTCCAACAACCATGCCTTGACATCTGGAATAATATCACATGTCCAATTTCTCAAAATGCTTGTTTTAGCCACACACACACAGCCCTCTCAATACAATAATTATTATACAATAATTTATAATTCCTGATAAACAGATTCAGCTATAGAACTGAATCTACTTCCCCAAATTGTGTGTCCTTTGCCAATTCCTTCTCTCTTCCCACTTTGCTTTTTGGCCACAAAAACTTTCTTAAATCGTGCATACGAACTTAATTGGTGCAGAAGTGTCTTTCCTGGGCATAAAATACATTATTGCACTAACGAAGAGGCAGACAAATCATCAAGAAGTTTTCACGCCAAAATAGTTCACTCCAAAGTTCTGGGTGACATTCTTGTTTTATTGTATTTGCATCACATACTTTTTATCCAAGGAATTCATAGCAGCAGTATGAATATCTCACTAAACATATGCAATATGGAGACTTCCAATTATGCATTGAACATTCCCCCCCCCCTCCACCACAATAAAACTGCTAATTGGGTCAAACCGTTTCGGGTTCCCTCTATGAGGCTTTCAAAAGCTGCCCCCGCTTATTCGTTCCAAAAGCTTCTTTTAGATATTACAAGGGACAGATGTTATGCTGGCTTTTAATATTTTTAATGTATTTATTGATTGTTTTTAGCTCTTTGTACGCAGCCCAGAGTCGCTTGTTTGTGAGATGGGCAACTATATAAGTTTGAAAAATAAATAAAATAAATAGATAAACAAACAGCCTGTGGGAATGAGACCTTCCTAGCACCCAGAAGTTTGAGAAAGTGGATCGCTGAGATGGAAGCGAAGATCCAAGTTGCATGAAGACCCTGTTGAAATTTCAGACCCATGGATTGTTTGTTGATTGATTGGTTTTTCAATTTGTACGGAAACAAACATCTTAAAGAAATCATCCAGATGGATGAATCTAAGGTTATCCCTACTATTGCTTAATATTACAGTATCACTCATTTGGTTTACTATAAATTATATTTTTGAGCTTCTATGCAGGAGGTGGGCGGTCAGAAAGCTGGTCTCTGCTACTAGTCTAATAGCAACAGGAGTTGCAATGCATTTAGGGGGCAGTAAATTAAAACTACAGCATAATAGGGGTTCCCCCATTTGATAAAGACCCTCCCCAATTTCCCCTTCTCAAGCCTACATTCTCCCTTGCGTGTGAGGTGGTTCTACCTATTATTATAGCACAGATCGTATTCCTCAGTCTTCACGTCTGTAAAATGGGGATAACATCCACCAGTTTTCAGGCTTACAGGAGAGGCAAATGAACACAAGAAGATTGTCACCTGACCTAGAAAATAACAGCGCTGTGTAGTATGATAAACAATAGTGAAAACAGTCATTGTTCTGCCTTGTTTCCACTGTCAGGCAAGAAACTCATTAAGCGCTTCGCATAAAGCAAATCCAAGGCCAATGAAAACACACATGACATCCTGGGCAGGGCGCATATGATGACAGAGGTGGTCATATGCCTTTAAGAAAGGTAACATACCTCTGGATTAAGGTTATTTTAGGGACAAGTTGTAGAATTTTTAAAAGCGGCTCTTTCCGAGGTGCACAATCTTAGGGTGAGCAGTCCTCGATGGACGAGTGATACCGATTCCTTCTTCACGTAATCTTTCTTTATAATTTGCTACCCAAGCCTTTGGCTGCTACAGGGATATTAGTAATCCCTCTGCACCGTTGAAATGGAGCACTAATTTCTATAAGCAACAGAAAGAAAAGAAGCAGCTTGCCTCTCGTATCAGAACATACAATAACCGGGGTCCCCCACCCACCCTCCAGACTGCCAATTTAACCTTTCCCGCAAAGTATTCCTGATTTAATCATAGCACATTTTTATAGATGACATTTAAGAAAGAAAGCAGGTCTCCCGTATTCCTTCGAGGGGGTTTAGCACCTCCTCTCAAAGCAATGATTAAAAAATCTATACACGCAACCTTAAAATCCGCCTCCTGCTATTCACATAATGCTGTAAACTGACATTTAACTAACTGAGTAAAAACTCAGAGAAGGATGCTCTGGCAAAATTGGCCAAAGCTGACAGCTTTCCATGTCAAAGAACAGTAATATGCTTCATTCATATATAATACACACACACATACACACATACAGTGTGTGTGTGTGTGTGTCACTTGATACTTGATACTGTAATATTAAACAATAGTAGGGATAACCTTAGACTCGTCAATCTCAATGATTTCTTTAAGATGTTTGTTTTCGGCCATACAAATAGAAAAACCAATCAATCAACAAACAATCAATGGGTCTGAAATTGCAACAGAGTCTTCATGCAACTCGGATCTTCGCTTCCATCTCAGCGATCCATTTTCTCAAACTTCTGGATGCTAGAAAGGTCTTATTCTCACAGGCTATATATATGGTGTACCAAATGTCAGGCCCCATAGACCATGTATTATATAAATTATATTAAATGCTCAAAATGGTTGCCATTTTCTTCTAAACACTTCCTTACTCATTTGATGCATGACTTTTGAACATTCCTAACTACAGTAACATTTTCTCTGGAGGTGGTGGTGGAATAATTAATAAAATATATTGTGATTAGCCTATGGGGCCTGACTTTTGGCACACCCTGTGTGTTTGTGTGTGGGTGGGTGGGTCTATGTATGTATGTGCAATTATGTATATGGTGCAGGGTGTCCCAAAAGTCTTAGGGCAGTTTTAAGCTTTTATATGTGGTGTTGTTGTTTATTCGTTCAGTCGCTTCCGACTCTTCGTGACTTCATGGACCAGCCCACGCCAGAGCTTCCTGTCGGCCGTCACCATCCCCAGCTCCCCCACGGTCGAGTCCGTCACCTCCAGAATATCATCCATCCATCTTGCCCTTGGTCGGCCCCTCTTCCTTTTGCCCTCCACTTTCCCCAGCATCAGCTTCTTCTCCAGGGTATCCTGTCTTCTCATTATGTGGCCAAAGTACCTTTTGCTTTGCTGGAGGACAGAAGTCCTCTGATGCTTTACAAGAACTGACCAGTTCTGATCCTCCCACCCTTTTGATGGAACTGTTTACAATCAACTGGTTCCTACAGCATGGGGTCAGCAAGTCTACAAGAAGAAAGACAACACTGCATCTTCTTGTCTGGAGGGTCTTGAAGGGGGGAATAATGGCTGTCCAAGGGATGCTTGCTTGCTTTCCTTCTTGCCCCAAGTTGGAGGGGAAATTAAGGCTTTCTTATGGCTTAACGTGATGGCCTAGTTCATAGAAGATGCTGTAACTTAGGTTGTTGTTGTTGTTTATTCGTTCAGTTGCTTCCGACTCTTCGTGACTTCATGGGCCAGCCCACGCCAGAGCTTCCTGTCGGCCGTTGCCATCCCCAGCTCCCCCACGCTCGAGTCCGTCACCTCCAGAATATCATCCATCCATCTTGCCCTTGGTCGGCCCCTCTTCCTTTTGCCTTCCACTTTCGCTAGCATCAGCTTCTTCTCCAGGGTATCCTGTCTTCTCATTATGTGGCCAAAGTACTTCAGTTTTGCCTTTAATATCATTCCCTCAAGTGAGCAGTCTGGCTTTATTTCCTGGAGTATGGACTGGTTTGATCTTCTTGCAGTCCAAGGCACTCTCAGAATTTTCCTCCAACAATATGTGGTGTGTAAGAGGGTATATATGATTATTTCATTCTTTCTTTTTAGTAATCATGACTTTGGTGTTTGAGTCTGGACTACCTCGTAGGGCTGATAGTGGTCATTGGCATCAACACCGACTTGATTACATATAATCAATCAATCAATCAATCAATCATCAATTCTGAACAAACTGGACTCCATTCTGTTAATGCTCTTGCAATCACATCTCCATTAAAAAACAACAACAACGCCAGACTAGTTGAGCAACGTAGGTATCAAAATACTGGTTGCACTACCTGGGTGTGGTTAAAGATTTATTTATCCAGCCTTGCTGTTGCTGAAAGAAAACAAGGCAAGAGTTCAGAAAGGGAGAAATAGGTATGATTATGGAGTTGTTCTCACCAGACAACTGATCTATTGCTAGGAATGACAGTAATAATAACTCAAAGAGCAACCTGGTAGGTAGGAAACCATAAAAAGGGCAAAGCTCAGAACCAAATTAAACCTGAAGGTTTATGTTTTAAATACAGTGAAGTGATTGCCCCAGCGTGTCCTTTGTGCTAACTAATCATACTTTCCAGTATTCCAACAAAAAGTATTATACATAGCCGTGTTTCTCAACCTTGGCAACTTTAGGATGGGTGGACTTCAACTCCCAGAATTCCCCAGCCAGCCATGCTGGCTAGGGAATTCTGGGAGTTGAAGTCCACCCATCTTAAAGTTGCCGAGATTGAGAAACACGGCTATATAGTATCTCACCCTCTCTAATCCAAACAACTCAAGTGACGTTGTGCCATTGTAGAGAGTAAGGAAGATGACCTTGATGGAGATATGCAACAACTGTTAACAACTAGGCAAAGGGGGCTGAAACATTTTTTAAGGCCAGAGCAACAAGATCACATTCAGAAGCGGCTCAGATAGACACCTCCCTGATTCACTGAACTATAAGAGGGGGAGAAGATGCAGAACATTCAGACTTGCAAGATTCTGTTATTAGAGCCAACCTCAAGAAACGAAGCTTCAGCCTTCCTGTGGAGTTGATTCATGGCCTGGTCTACCTAGTGGGACAGTTATCCTGCTGAATACATGTATACACTTAATTTTTCCAGGCTAACTCAGGGATTATCTGTTCCTTACGACCTAAATACCAAACCCCCATATTATAGTTGCATTTCCCATGTCACAGATACCAAACTCCTGGATTAGAGTAACGTTCCCTATCTCATCGATATCACACTTGGATGAAGGGGAGTTGCAAGTCGCAATGGGCAACAAAGGCACACTCCTGCTGATCCTTCTGAAGTTGAGCAGCTGATCGATGTCCAAGTGCAAAAGTCAGAGCTGGAGAAATCTTTATCAGAAGCCTATATAAATCAGGGCTTCAGCTTCCTTGGGAGATGAATCAAAATGTTCTAAACGCACAGAAATAATTCAGATCTGCAACCACACCTGTAGTAAAACCTCTCTGGTATTCAGTTGGCTTCACCGACAGTTCTTTACAAGCTAGCAAGCAAGCAAGCTGTTTCACAGATTAGAGTCACGTGATCCAAGGCACTGAGCTGGCCTTGATTGACCTGAAAAGCTCAGCAGGGTTGGACGAGGTCATGAATTGGGTAGTAAGGCAACCTTGGGGCTCTAGGTTAGACTGGAAAGTCAAGAAAAGATACAGAAGTCGGTCATGGCAAACCAGTTTTGAGCTCTTGCCAAGAAGATGACAGCAGACCTAGTTTCTTAACCTCAGTGCCATTCTATAGACCAGTTTTTCTCAACCTTGGCAACTTTAAGACGTGTGGACTTCAACTCCCAGAATTCCCCAGCCAGCATGCTGGCTGGGGAATTCTGGGAGTTGAAGTCCACATGTCTTAAAAGTTGCCAAGGTTGAGAAACACTGCTTACACAGGTACTGTATAATTTTTTTCTCATATAGCTTTTCTTTAATAACCAACAGGGAGCCAGATTAAAAGAAGAGTTGTTACTTCTGTATTTTTAGTACTATAGACAAAATAATACACACATTTATTAACTGAACAAAATAAGTTTCGGCATTTGCTTCTTTCCAAAACCAATTCTTTCCAGAGAAAGTGAGAGTGCAATTCTATGTATCTCTACTCTGGAGTAGAGTCACTTGAGTGGCCTTAGAAATTGAATAAATAAATCAAAAGCAATCCCCATAGAGTTCAGTGGTATTCATTCCTAAACTAAGTATACTGTATATAGGATTGCAGTATTAATCGCTAGTTTCCGATTCCTACATGTGTATTTTCCTGGGAGAAGGAATACCTGGAATTTTTTTGGTAGTTAGGAAATCATTCACCAATTTCCAGGGATATCTTCAATTAAAAAATCAGAACTTTAGCCAACAACTGCAAAACTAAAGGTAGGAATCTTAACACAAGTATAGTAACCAATTTGCCTCTGGTACAAATCCTTAGGGTTTAAATCTTCTACATAAATTCTGGTCAACTTGCCTCTTAAAATGAATCTTGGCAAGGAAACACATGAACTGACGTCACCACCCTTTTAAAGCTTACGCATCTTATTTCAAGCAAAAGTTAAAGGTGCCATAAATGAGGCCAGGTGTCTGAAAGAACGTAAGAGAAGGAGTTGGGCAGGTCACCGTTCTTCATTAACCCCACGTCGTTCACGAATCCTGAAATGATCCGGTTCACAGCTGAACTCCCCTTCGTGGCCCAGTAGCCTTCTTAACGCCATGGATATCATCTCAAAGCAGATGACGAAGTGGCAGGGGAGTGGGGAGCGCGGGAGGAGGAAAGGGATAACCGAATCACATAGCGGTGTCTCATCTTTCCAGCGATCTCTCCTGGAGTGATTCCAGCCACTTCCCCCTGTTTTTTTCCTACCCGTTCTCATTCAATTGGTTGGGAGAAAATTGGCTTTCAACATTGCTTACAAAGAGGATGTTGAACCAGGAGATGGCTAAAGTGGGCGTGTGGCCATCCCATCCCTTGCTGGCTTTCCACCTTACCATTGCATGAAAGAAAATGCAGTCCATGGTGGCTTATCGTGGGGGGGGAGCATTAGGAAGTGGGGACAGCCAACAAGGCTTCAGGATGGGGAGATGCACATCACCACCAGCGACTTGGCCAACTTACATCTCTTTCTCTCTCTTTCTCTCTCTCCATATATATATATACACATAGTCCTCGCTTAACAACCATTCATTTAGTGACGGTTCAGACTTACAACAGTGCTGAAAAAACCGACTTATGACCAGAACTCACACTTACGACCGTCCTAGCATCACTGCAGTCACATGATTACGATTTGTGCGCTTGGCAACCGGTTCACATTTATGACCGTCACAGCATCCCATGGTCATGTGATTGCCATTTTCGACCTTTTCGGCTGGCTTCTGGCAAGCAAAATCAATGGGGAACCGTGTGATTCATTTAACAACCATATGGTTCACTTAATGCCTGCAGTGTTTTGCTTAATGACCGCTGCAAAAAAGGTAGTAAAATCAGGTTGGATTTGCTTAATGACCGCTTCACTTAGCACCCGAAATTCATTAAGCGAGGACTACCTGCATATATAATCTAAGGAAAGCTTAAAACACCCTGAACCTGTGAATGACTTATTAAAACAGAAACTGGTTTTGTTGGGAAAGTAAACTTTCAGGAAATTGGAAGACAGTTTTCTTCACAATATTAAGCTCCTATGTTCCTCTGAGATTGTGTCATGGGGAGAGATTAAATAACAGAGCACAGCCTTGTGTATTGACAGCGGCACAGGGACAGAACCGATATCTAAAGAAATGATAAGCATAGAAGAAAACTAGGACACATCCACAATACAAGCATCTTAGTTTTATATCAATTTATCTGTTGTGACTTCCTTCAAAGCATCATGGGAATTGAGCTTTGAGGAGCAGACTGGAGATTCTCAGTTAAGAATATATTATAGAAATATAATTTTCAGGGGAAAGAGGAGAAGCAGACTGGACTATGGAATAGATATGTGCCAGCAGACCGAGTTTCCTAACCTCGGTGCCATTCTATAGACCAGGGTTTCTCAACCTTGGCAACTTTAAGACGTGTGGACTTCAACTCCCAGAATTCCCCAGGCAGCATATGCATCTTAAAGTTGCCAAGGCTGAGAAACACTGCTATACAGGTAGTCCTCAACTTATGACCACAATTAGGACCAGAACTTCTGTCGCTAAGCAATATGGTTGTTAAGTGAGTTGCACCCAATTTTACGACCTCTTTTGCCATGGTCTTAAGTGAATCATGCGGTTGTTAAGCAAATCCGGCTTCCCCCATTTACTTTGCTTGTCACAAGCCCCCTGGGAAGGTCGCAAATGGCGATCATGTGACCCCAGGATGCTGCAACGGTCATAAATATATGCCGGTTTCCAAGTGCCCAAATTCTGATCATGTGACCGCGGGGATGCTGGACAGTTATAAGTGCGAGGACCAGTCGTAAGTCACTTTTTTCAGCGCCGTCGTAACTTCGAACGGTCATTAAAGAAATGGTCGTAAGTCGAGGACTACCTGTAGACACATTTGCTACAGCAGCATCTCTGGCTCTCCAGGCAGAAACACCTGCCACCTTGAGATCTGTAGAAGAGCTGGCAGAATTTAGCCTAGGGAGTGATGCTTTCTCTCTGGGGCATACCGCTAAGCTCAATCTTATTCCCGGCTCCGCTCCTTCCTGCACATTTCTAAGCCACAGTACAGAAAGGACCAATGCCAGGTAAGTAGGTCGATGGGGGGACAGTGGAGTCAGAAGAACCAGTGATGAACTGGCCAAGAGACTGGGCTGTGCTGGAACAGAGGACAGAAAGATGCAGACGAATGAACAACCCAACTGGAAGTACATCCAAGGAGTTTTAAAGAGGGACCAATGGCTGGGTCTCCCCCAGCATCTACCTGCTCCCTTTCTGGATGGCAGCAATGAGAACACTCTTGTATTCCAAGAAAGGGCAAGACTGAAGCTCCCCGTCCAACCACAGCTGGGCTTTCTGCAGAGATGAAACCTTTCACAGCTCCATCCGAGATTCAAACCCAGTAGCTGTCAGTTCTTCCAGTTTGGAACACATCGAGCACATTTAGTTGATTCTGCTTAGTGCTATTTTTATTCAGCCCTGACTAATCTGATCAGGCCCGTTCGTGGCTTACAATTCAAATCTCAATAAGTGTTGTTGTTTTTTCCTACCCCAGATATTTCGGGCCTGCTTGTTTTCAAGTGCAATTGACAAGCGCCAGTGGCTTCCATTCTTATGATGGAGCTTATCAGTTGGAATTGTTCCATCCAAAATCTGTACATCTCCAAGTGGAACATCTCCACCCAGAAAAAAAAAAAAGGAATGAAAAATGGATTATTTCCAATGAGTTATGGTAAGGGGTCTGGAGGCTAAATCCTATGAAGAACAACTAAAGGAACTAGGTATGTTTAACTTAACGAAGAGAAGACTGAGGAGAGACATGATGGCATCTTCCCATACTTGAAGGGCTGCCACAGGGAAGAGGGCACCGATCTATTCTCCATAGGACCTGAGGGTAAGACAAGGAGCAATGGGTGGAAGCTCATCAGAGGGAGATCCAACCTGGAAACAAGATGGAATTTCCTGACAGTGAGAACAGCTTGCCTCCCGGAGTTGTGGGTGCTCCATCGCTGGAGGTTTTCAAGAAAAGATTGGACAACCATCTGTCCGAGATGGTATGAGGACTCCTGCCTTGGTCAGGGGGTTGGACTAGAAGACCTCCAAGGTCCCTTCCAACCCCATGATTCTATGATTCTGTGAGTTAAATGCAGCAGACATGCACACAAGATCAGGGATGTGTGAAGCAAATATCCATGCATCTTATATATACATGCTATGTATGAAAAGGGCCTCCTGTTCTTCCTGGATGTGACAAAGAAAAGAGAAGCCTTCCATCAACCTGGCAGGGACAAGTGTCACTGGGTTCCTTCCTACCCATAACTCCCCCCACGGACGGTGGACCGGCTGAAACCATAACCCTCTTGCTGCCTTTTCTCCCAATTCTCACTGGACTGGGTTCATCCTTCTCAGAAATTAATATTTCTTGGGGGGGGGGGGGAATTAGTAGTTTGTAATACTACACGTAAACTAATTAGTTATCGAACTACAGAGCCGATGCATACCTATAGAAATACATAATTAATGTACAGAATGTACAGAAGACCATATACTTTAAAGGAAAAAAAATCTAACTAAAAACTATATAGTGAAAAAAATAAGAAAATCCCTATACTAAACTACTTCAAAGGAAAAAAGAAGAGGGCGGGGCTTTAAAAAGCCTAGGAAAGAAAAAAGAAGAACCTTTAAAAGCCAAATATCTAAACACCTAAAGAAGACTTTAACAAACACAAAAAATAGTGCTAAATTATCCAATGCTAAATTTAAAAGAAAAAAAATTACAATTGAAAGAAAAAAAACCAACTATTGAAATTATACAAATTCCTCCAATGGCCTCCTTATGATTCAATTTTTCAATAGCGAATTAAACTTTGGTGGTAGAGCATCATCTTGTCCGGAACGGATTATTTGACCTGGATGCCTTTCCAAAATAAATCCAGATTTGCTAGTATGGCACAAATGTGCGGGGGGTACCTTTACCTTTTTAATGAAGAAATGCTAGGGAAAGTGGAAGGCCAAAGGAAGAGGGGCCGACCAAGGGCAAGATGGATGGATGGTATTCTGGAGGTGACGGGCTCGACCGTGGGGGAGCTGGGGGTGGCGACGGCCGACAGGAAGCTCTGGCGTGGGCGGGTCCATGAAGTCACGAAGAGTCGGAAGCGACTGAACGAATAAACAACAATGAAGAAAAGGGGTCCAAATCCTGGAAGATGAAGCTGGCTGAAAGTAGCCCCTGTAAATTTATTTGTTTGTTTGTTTGTTTATTATTTAAATTTGTATTACCGCCCATCTCCTCCAACCAGGGAACTCTTTAACCAGCAAGGTTAAATTTTAGAGCCACTTATAAGCTCTCTTTCTGATTTATGCGGTGATTGCCGGATGCTCTTTCCCTTGTTTGCAAGGAACCAGGCATGTGATAAATACAGCGAGTGAAAATATTGTGGGCAAAGTAAATTTCATCTATAACATGTGGGTTCTGTAACTCAAACATCTTCAAAAAGCTAGCAGAATCACTCCTAGCCCAGGGCTAAATGCTTTCTTTTGCATTTCCATTCAGCCAGCTCTGAAACATGTGTAGGGAGCAGCAATCGGGGCTTATATCAAAGGCAATCATCAGGGAGTGTTTCTTGCTCTTTAACCAGCAAGGTTACTGCATCTTTATGTTCTCTTCTTCCTTTTATTGGTCTACATTTTTAGCTGTACTTTAGAATTAAAAATTCAGGTCAGTAAATATGCAATGGGGGTGGTAATTCATTCAGCATCAACAACTAATCACTGTTGAGTCTATCCAGGTAAGGCCACAAGTGATTTGCATGGACAGAGCCCACTGCTTTAGCTACAAATTTTGGCTTCTTGTTTAAGTGCAAAATCGAGGTGTGGACATTCTTAGCGAGCGCCCGGTCAAATTAGCAGCTCTGTGATCCGCTCTGTGATCGGGAATCGCTCCTGATATTAAATGGTGGCTTTGGAGCTGGAATAAAGCATGGGACGCTGGGATAATTTGCAAATACCAGTATAAACCTATCTGTGATATACCACAGATCAGGGATTCTAACAACCTCATCTGGATTTGTGTTTGCTAAATAACTATAAGCCAGAAGCTTTTGCTGGTCTATAGACAATCATTCAGTAATCTACCAAAACAACTTGTCCTAAATGTTCTTCCCCACCTCTGCTTTGAGCCCAAACAAACTTAGCTCATACATAACACTAAGGATAATGTGGTATATGCTGAGTTAGTATTAAGCACAACCCAGGTCACTAAACCTGGTCCAAGAAATTATGGTTGAAACATCCTGGTTTAGCATGACATAGGAAAGCATTTGAAATTTCATAGAGTTCCTTTAGATCAGGGTTCCTCAACCTCAGCCATTTTAAGATGTGTGGACTTCAAGTCCCAGAATACTGGGAATTGAAGTCCACACATCTTAAAATGGCTAAGGTTGAGGAACCCTGCTTTAGATGACCTACAGTGAAATGGATCAAAGATCCAACTTGGGATATCAAAGTGGCCTGCAATATTCCTATATGCAGACTTTGCCAGCTGGGCTCCAGAAAGCATTCAACAGCTGAGATGCAATGAAACAGAGAAGGTGGAACCTCAGACAGTATAAGGATACATTGGCCAGGCTAGCAGATAACTCAGTTGTATGCGAATACTTGTGCTGAACGACAGGTGAAAAACCAGGATCAGAATATGATACCCAGTGCTTAAAGCAACATACCATATTCATAGTCCTATGCATTTAGGTCTAAATTGCTACAACCCATTTCTTGAATTTGGCAATAGACATTTTTTTCCCCAAAATAATATAGGCTCCAAATAATAAATGGTCATTTTAGAAGTATGATGTCAAATCAAAGGAACATCTTTATTTCAAAATATGGAGCAGCATATCTATACTAGAAAGGTTGTCTTATAACATCTGCTAAATTGACCTGAATTAACCTTTTAGAACATACGGATGGTCGTGACCACTCATTATACGGCTTGTGATTGTTGTAAACACTACATAACAAGTACCTTGGGCTTAAATGTGTTTAATTTAAAGTATACATATCTTTATTACTACAGCTCCTTTGCTTGGCTATGCACTTAAACAGACAAGTAAACTAAGGAAATATATGACTCAGCATACAGAGGGCTTCAACAGGATCTTTTCCTTCCTTCCTTCTTTCTTTCTTTCTTTCTTTCTTTCTTTCTTTCTTTCTTTCTTTCTTTCTTTCTTTCTCTCTCTCTCTCTCTCTCTCTCTCTCTCTCTCTCTCTCTCTCTCTCTCTCCTCTCTCTCCTTTCTTTCTTTCTTTCTTTCTTTCTTTCTCTTTCTTTCTTTCTTTCTTTCTTTCTTTCTTTCTTTCTTTCTTTCTCTTTCTTTCTTTCTTTTTCTTTCTTTCTTTCTTTCTTTCTTTCTTTCAATTCACACGTGCCAATTTGCAACAGAACATACAGATTCCCATAGTCCAAAACTGCAACTTTATTTATTTATTTATTTATTTAATTTATATAACTGCCCATCTCCCCCAACGGGGAACTTTTGGCAAGAGAGAATAACTTGCGTTCTAAGGAGGGGCTAGAAACTGCCCACGTCCATTACAATTTAACCAGCAGATCTCTGGGTTATCAATCCGGAAACATTTTCAACCATGCCAGGTATTTTAAATTAGATCTCTTCTCAAATCCAGAGATGCAGGGATTCAACCAGAGCATTTAATTGTCCAAAAACCTGTCCCACCCCCAAGTTATTCTGCCCTTTGACTGCAGCGAATCCATTTGTTCACTTGAGTTCAGAAAGAGTTAATTTATGTGAATATTCAGCCACACAGCACCGTCAAGATCGATGAGTTAGTGGACAACGGAGGCATAGAGCCAGAAGCAGTAGTTAAAAATGTATGTGACCTTTAACTAAAGAATCCCAGATTCTATAATATCTCACATAGTTAGAGAAGGAAACATAACTTAGCACCTGCCCATTTCTCTTTGCACTCTGATTTCTGATTATCAATTCTGTGGGCGGGTTGATAGCCAAGTAAGATGCGCATGAAGTCCAGAGCAGCATTTAATTATTTAGGTACTGTTTTATCAGAGAAATCAAAGAAGTAGACCTGGCTTTCTGTTATAACCATGTAACTCTGAACCTCAGCTTAGCTGGAGGGGAAAAAGAACATTGGAATGCACAGAAAATGTTTGTGACACCTAGTGTCCCGATTTAGATCCAATTATATAACCAACCCCTTTCTGCTGAACCTCTGTCGACTGCAGAATTCAACTTATGGTCAAGTGGTTGGCCAAACTTCACAATGATCACAAGGTAAAAGACAGCATGTCACAAGAAGCTGACTTACCAAGCCATCTGTCTATTTGCTTCTACCACCTCCCCCACCCTCCAACCTGGGGTTGCCCAGATGAGCTGCAAGCCCATCCTCCCCAGCCAACACAGCTGCACTGACCATAAGCAGGTTCCCGAACACCAATCCTTCCCAGCATCATATGAAGATGCTGCATGCAAACTATTCCTTTTTCAAGCAGAGTTTAGGGACATAGGGACCTGCCAAATCAGGTACTAGCCACAGTCTCTTGCAAGTCATAATATGTGCTGATGCTTAAGTAAAACCAAACAAAGAATATTATGCTTTAGCATAAGCAAATGAAAAAAAACAGTTCTTCAGCACTCCTTTTCTTGTCTCCTAGAAGGGTGGCACCAAAAATTTGTACTCTACTTTTTAATTGGGGGAAGGGGTAGTTTAATTCAAGAAGCAACACTTATTATTTATTCATTTAATCAATTTGTATGGCTGCCCAACTCACAAATTGAGATTCTGGGAGGCTAACATAAGATTCAAACCAAAAACCAAAGCCAACAGATAAAACAACCAAGAAGTATGATGTAATCAAGGCCAGCCTACAACAATTCAGGATCAAATGAATACAGATGGGCTTGTCCACCACTCTGGCCCAATGCCCAAGGGAAATGACAGGTCTTCGTGACTTTACAAAATGGCAGTACGGTCGGGGCATCTGAATCTTGGGGAAGTTGTTCCAGGTAGTGCAACAGAGAAGACACACCTCTTGGGTCCCACCAGATGACATCGTTTTGTAGAGGAAACCTAGAGCATCCTACCCTTGTTGGATCTTGAGGGATGGGCAGATTCAACTGGAGATAAGTGGTCCCAGAAGTAACTCAGGTGCTACAAAAACAAGTCCTAAATCACCTCCCATCTGGAATGAAACCCTGCATGTGCTGTCTAACAGCTGATGATGTTCTCAGGTCAAGAAAAGTGGCACACTCTTGCCTTAGCACAATATGTAAACACAGTCACGGTCTTAATGGTAGGAGGTAACAACTTCCTGAATGTAGGAGGAACATTAACAACAGTGACCAAACTAATCTCCTCCCACCTTTTTGACAGGTGGGCGTGGTTTAGAATATTTTGCTGCTTTTTAAAGCTAATCATGGGTTATCATGTCACCCAGTCTGGCGAACTCTGGTTGATGTAAACTGTAGTTGGTTTATAACACTCATGTGGCTTGTTCAAACTGTTGACATTACGCACAGCAGGAAAAGTTGGGAAGCTTTTATAAGTTAACTGAACTTACAATCAAACATATTAAGAGGAGCAGAGCTGGATAAACCACACACACACACAAAGTTGAATGCTGTTATAGGAAATGTAGCTGACTTCAAAGCATGAATATATGTCACCTTGAACATCAAAGGCAAGAACAATTATCTACCTTAGCCTGCCCAGAGTTCTTCCTTGTACAGTCATAAATAAAATTCAACTATTCTCTTTTGTGTGGATTATCACTCCCAGTGTTTTAAAAGTTAGGTTGAAAACAGGCAAGTTATTTACATATTAGCTTCTTCCCTATGTGATAATATCAGCATTTGGCATTAAAATTTAAATAATGTAACAGGAGAGGTTCATCTGAATGACATCTGTGTTTTAAACATAGGTTGTGCAAACACACTAACAGCTTAACTGCAGAAGATGGAATCTAACTAAATTGGAGATAGGCAACCAGGGGCACTTATATGCTTTGGACTACAACTCCCACAATTCCTTGTCCTTGCTAACAAGTCATGATTCAACAAGACTTTGGATCACTGGAATGATTGCTTGGTCCAGTTTGCTCCTTACAGATCACCACTTTCAGTATTGTTGTTCTTCAACGCAATACTTTCCCCCACACAAACATGTCCCAAATGGCTCACCGAAGAAAAACAGCAATGCAAACATCAAGAATGCCAATCAATGTATCATGGCAATAAACAGTTCCTTCTTCCCTTCCAAGTTGGCAGTGGTAGAACAGGTAACACCTGTGTTACCTGTTGCGTTTTAGTCATTCGGAGTTTGGTAATGCGTGTAAGGATTCAAAAGGTAGCATTTAGAAGGTAGTCCCTATGAAGCTCAGGCCTGTACAGGGTGTCTTCTAATCTAGGAGTGGACACATTTTCTGGTGGACAAGAGCTACCTAACCCCCCATCCCAACAGCTGGAGAAATAAGGTTGTACCACAGTGCCAATGGACAGATGGTGGAGGTTATTCTTTCTAACCCAAAGGAAATCATGTCAAGGAGATCTGTCTGCCATCACAATATCTTCAAAAAGTGAACAAAAAAGACCACATTTAGGGTGTGTGTTGCGGTTGGGGGAGGGGGGGGAGGAGAAGCTGACAAAAGAAAGATAAGATTAAAAAATAGGCCAGATCCAGAAATTTTTTTAAAAATTCCCTGTATGTCCCCATGAGACAGGCAGGTGGGCAACAGCTTCAAATAGTGGTGACTGTTCCTTTCTAAGACCATCCTTCCTTCTTTCGGCCAGGTGACCAGGAGCAAAATGCAGGCACCTGCCTGCTGTTTCCCAGTGCACACAGACACACAATGACACAGAGACGCAACGATAGGGGAGAGCAAAAACACACAAACAGATGCAGCACGTTTCTCTGTTAGACAGAAGAAAAGACAGAGGCTTCCTATTGCCACTGCTGGTAAAAGCTGGAAAGAATTTTTTTATGCTCAGCTTATTTAATCAACCTTGTTTTGTTTTCATTTTGGAGGTTCAGGGCCTCTTTTTTTCTGTAATGCTGCCTGGGTTTGACCATTTGGTGCTGCATTTCAGCAGTACGTATATTAACTCACAGATCGATGCAATACCACATTGAGCCAACGGAGGAAACATCTGGAGATGAAGCTATCAAGCAGCACTTTCTGATTAGACATTATAGTGGCAAGGCATCTGTGGACGGCCTCAATCAGCATATAGTTAACACGTGAAGCCGTTTTACGTTCTGCAAATATCAAGGTGGGGAATCTGATGCTCCCCTCGCCCCGGATGTTGACAACTTACTTGGTTCACAGAATATCCAAGAAGAATTTTGAATTAACAGTGGTCTGTGCATTAACTTGTCACAGTCTGATTCAATGTTACTCAGATCTATTTCCCAGGAATGATTAGACAGATAGACAGGGATAGACAGGGATAGAGAGATAGAGAGATAGAGAGTTAGAGAGATAGAGATAGAGATAGAGATAGAGATAGAGATAGAGATAGAGATAGAGATAGAGATAGAGATAGAGATAGAGATAGAGATAGAGATAAGATGATAGATAGATATTTGTTTGTGGCTTTGAATCAATCGTGAAATTAATGAGTACAGCATTTCACAGTTTGCTCCTTACAAAACAGAAATATATTTTTTAAAGCTCCTGCAAATGCTGACTCCTGTTAGTCCCTATGGCATGATGATTGCATTTTCTAAGAAGGTCTGTCTTTAAAAAGGAAAACGGAGGCAGCTGACAAGCAGGAACAAAATAAATTAAGTTCGCCAAATAACTTTCAGGAGGTAAGAAAATGAGACTTCTTTTTTTTTTTAACATTCTCTTTCTGCAAAGCTCTTCCCAAGGATTTCACATTCTGTGCAAAGGACTGCTTATCAAGTGTCAAATCTGGGCTTCAGGCTAACGATTTCAAGTTGCTTTCATTTTCTAGCAAAAAGAGGAGGTGTTGCATGTTCTCTATACACGGTTCCTAAATATTCCTCAGTTGAGAACTCATTACTTCAGCCTTCGGTGCCTTGCATCTTTTGTTGGCTCACTCTGTTTTTTTTCTTCTAGGAAATTATCTGTGCTACAGGTAGAATGAGTAACACTTTTCATCTCTCAGTCTGGTAGAAGCATTGCACACAGAGGCATCATAAAAACCCCCCAAAAAAGCCAACCCTCTTGTATAGTTAATATGGGAAGCACTTTTGCTTTCTGCAAATATCAAGGCAGGGAATCTGTTGCCCTCCAGATGTTGATGATCCACAACTCCTGGGAAATCCAGCCAACGTGGACCAAATCAAAGCTGGGGATCAGAGCTGGGGAATTGTGTACAGGTAGTCCTCGCTTAACGACCACAATTGGGACTGGAATTTCAGTTGCTAAGTGAAGCAGTCATTAAGCAAATCTGACCCAATTTTACGACCTTTTTTGTGGCAGTCGTTAAGCAAACCACTGGGTTGTTAAGCAAATCATGCAGTTGATTTTGCTTTCCAGAAGCCGGCCAGGGAGGTCAAAACTGGTGATCACAGGACGCTGCAACGGTCATAAATGCGAACCGGTTGCCAAGCGCCCAAATCATGATCACGTGACTGTGGGGATGCTGCGATGATCGTAAGTGTGAGAACCGGTTGCAAGTCAGTTTTTCAGCACCATCGTAAGTCCAAACCATCACTAAACAAATGGTTGTTAAGTGAGGACTACCTTGCTAGACCAGAGCTTTCCAAACTTTTCATGTTGGTGACACACTTTTTAGACATGCATCATTTCCTGACACACACTTACAGCAGGGCACAAGGCAGGCACTAGGACCTGCGCGGAATCCTGGCAGGGCAGGTTTGGAGGCAGCAAGGCACAAGGCAGGCACTAGGACCTGCGTGGAATCACAGCAGGTTTGAGGCAGCAAGGCACAAGGCAGGCACTAGGACCTGCGCGGAATCCTGGCAGGGCAGGTTTGGAGGCAGCAAGGCACAAGGCAGGCACTAGGACCTGCGTGGAATCCTGGCAGGGCAGGTTTGGAGGCAGCAAGGCACAAGGCAGGCACTAGGACCTGCGTGGAATCACAGCAGGTTTGGAGGCAGCAAGGCACAAGGCAGGCACTAGGACCTGCGTGGAATCACAGCAGGTTTGAGGCAGCAAGGCACAAGGCAGGCACTAGGACCTGCGTGGAATCCTGGCAGGGCTCGGAGGCAGCAGCAGCTGCGACACACCCAGACACTGCAGCTGACACACTAACGTGTCCCGACACACAGTTTGGAAAGCTCTGTGCTAGACAAATACCCCAACCTCTCCGGGAGTTTATCTAGCAACTTATAGACAGCCACAAATTCCCCAGCTCTGATCTGCTAGATTTAACTACTGGAAGAACAATGCCCTAGTTCTCATTGGGAGACGAAACAGTGCATACCTCCTCTGCCACAAAGGAACAGCAAGTCTAGGCACACTTGATTCCATAAAGCCTAATAGGATTAAACAGAGCAGAGTCACCTTTGCACAGAACTACATATAAAATAGGTTCACACATCACACTAAGCCACGTTTCTTTTCATTTTTTAAATGCAGTTGCCTAGGTTCACACAGAGCCAGTGTGGTGCAGTGGTTAAGGGGTTGGATTGGCACCAGGGAGAACACTGCTTTAGAGTATAAAGCTTTTGTAAAAGTTATTATTCCTGCACAGAGAATGAGGGAATACATCTAGGTTGAGACTAATCCATTTCAGAAGAGTCTGAGAAAACAGGACCAAATTCTACTCTACAAAGAGGGGGAGGAAACCCCCATTCAATGCAGAAATTTGTTAGCAAGACCATCCCTTTCAGGGTCTCCAGTCAGAGTGACTTGAACGTAATGCTGCTCTCTCGTAGAAACACGAGATTTTTGATTCCAGATTGAATCCATCTCTTCAGCCTTGTTTTATTTGACTGAGAGTAGATTTCCACATTTTCAACATGCAAAAGGGGAAGAATGCCAAGCATCGTTCTGTGCCCGTAACACTGTGCTATAAAGCCTTGTTTGTTGACAGTCATGTCTCTCTAATGAGAAGCTGAGTTTTACAACTGCTACTCTTCACTGCTGCATCATGCATCCGGTATGGCATGTTGAATAATTATGAGCTTAAAAGAGGAAAAATTTAATCCTAAACTAAGCCATCTTCAGTATAGAATTTGGGGCACCTTCTAAGAACGTGTTGAAAACGGTTGGGAAAAGGTGACAAATCCTCATGTAGGACTGAACATCCCTTCACCGATCCCAGGTAGTAAAATTCAAACATGTCTAGAACTACTCAAATCAGTTCATTTTGTTTGGGACACAAAGGACCCATTAGCCAAATATATGGTGTAATATGTTGACTTATTACTTGGGTATGAAGGAATGAAGCTGATCTTCTCAGCTTTTAGTGGTGATCTCAGATCTAATAGCTTTATAACTAGGGGGCTGACGTGATCTCATGGGCATCCATGGGAGGGTGTCAGAAAGTCAAGGTGGTGGCTGCAACTTTCAAAGCCCTGTCCCTTTTTATGGGTGTCCTGGTGCACATTGAAAGGGGTACACCTTTATGTGGTCAAGGCCACCACCGTGACTTTTTGACCACCCCCCTGCAGATGCTTTTGACATAGCAACTTCTTTTTCCAACTTCTGCTGGTTACCAATTATGGTTGTGGCCAGAGGATCTGTGTCCAGGAACAATCGCCAAACTCTGGTAAGTTCCAAGCAATTTTGTGGCTTCCAGAAGCCGTATTTATTTTGGGGGACCTGAAAAGGGGTAGGGGGGATAATTGGCCACAATAACAGATATGGCTGGGGGTTGGAGTTTTGTTCTTTTTTTAAGTGATCCAGACCCAAGTCTGTCCTAGCCTCCGGGGGTGGCAATATGTAGCTGACCTTGGATGATCTCAAGAACTAAGCAGGGCTGGCTCCAGTTAATATTTGGAAGGGGTCCAACTGGGAATTCCAGAGCTGCTCGCTAGACTGGGAATGTTTAAATAAATGAATCCAGAAGAGACTTATGTCACACCATTTTTGAAACTCTACCAAGAAAGCTGCGTAGACGCGGTCCCAAGGAATCAAGCCAGGGTCCACATGTTTAAAAAAGGTAAAGGTTCCCCCCGCACATTTGTGCAGTCGTGTCTGACTCTAGGGGCCAGTGCTCATCTCCATTTCTTAGCCGAAGAGCCAGCGTTGTCCGAAGACGCTTTCGCGGTCATGTGGCTGGCATGACGCACACGGAACGCTGTTACCATCCCACCAAAGTGGTACCTATTAATCTACTTGCATTTGCATACTTTCGAATTGCTAGGTTGGCAAGAGCTGGGGCGAGTGCGGGAGCTCACTCCGTCATGCGGGGCTAGGGATTCGAACCTCCGAACTTGCGATTGATAATTGCGTTATCTCTTCCTTGGTAATCTATTGGCCTATCTGGCAAATTTCCATATGCTGTACGCCAATGGTGCATTTATTCCTTATCAATAAAGGATAAGTATTAATTAAACACTACAGATTTTCAAAACAGAACCCGTCCGTGTAGATCACCAAAACGGTCTCACAATCTTTTGCTGGAAAAAAGGAGAAGCATGTTCCTTGTATAATGTAAAAAAAAAAAATCAATGCAGTTTTTCTCTTCCGCATAGCATTAAATTTGCTTACACCAATTTTACTATTAGATTTTTAAAAATCAACTTTAAAGCTAAAATCTGAATCCGCAGCTTTTCTACCACAGGTATACCTGCTATGTTGAACTGAGTTCAACATAGGTCACTCTTAATAGAATCTACAGTGTTTCTTACCTCCGAGTAAACATGTATAAGATAATGCTTAGTTAATTAACTGGTAGATTAATCAGTTTTTTAACTGAATAAAAAATTAGCTAGGCAGCAGAGATAAAAGAATAACGCTTTTTAACTAAAATGCTAGGAAAATATGTATGTAAAAACATCCTAATGAACAGGTTTTGTATTACAGTTTTCAATGCCTTCCTGTTTGAAGAGGCACTGACATTTTCTTTGCTGTTGCACACAGGATGAAATGCCTCTCCTAAAAGAGTGCCTGCTGTGAAACATTTATGCATCACCTAAAAATGAGTAAAGTGTGTGTGTTGAGGGGAGGGGGAGGGGGCCTGGGGTTGGCATTAGAACTGATTTTTCCATATGTAAATTCATCCAGATTTAGCTAGTTTAAATTCATCAGAGTAAAGCAATTAACATTCATACAATTAGGGTGTTGCTAATCCAGTGATGACCCTAACATAAACCCCAAGAAAGAGTGAAAATAATTTTCATAAATTAGGACCAGCTGCTCCAGGTATACATGGGCTATCTGTTTTTAGGTTTGTTAAAAAAAAAAGCAAGCAGGTGGACTTCTGACATTTCGAAGTCTGAACAAATGGAACATCTTGTCTCATTAATTAGATCAACGCTGCTGTCCCTGCGCAAGGCAAAATAAAGCCCGTGTAATAAATATCTCTCCCTTTTTAGCAGACTGCACCATTTCTAGGACTGTTTGAAGACCCTGTAATTTATTCAGACACAGTTCCATTGTGTACATTGGCAAATAACTTCCAAAATACAATTTTGTCATAAAATGCGGGGAAGGGGGTGTCCACCGGCTGACCACAATTCTCAGTCAATTCTTAGTCCCTAGCTAGCTTCACCGAAGGAAAAGGCATTACTCCTGTGTATGCTTTGGTGGGCCTACCAAAACATCTTCTCCCTTGCAATGCCCTCCAGGCCTTCTTCCCCACTTACGATGCCTTAAGACTGGCAAAACTGGAAGCCTGGCAGCTCTTGATCTGACATTCTGAATCGTGGAATTTTACAAAGGGTGGGTGCTCTGGCAGATGGTGTTTAGCATGACACCCCATGAGTCACCTGGGCACAGCTTCACCATACACTCAGAACACCACCCAGAAAAAAACAATCCATTGACAATTTTGCTCGGCCAATAATCAGAGACCTCTCAGGTTCACTCAATGCACACAGCGTTCTCCCGAGCAGTTTCTCTGCCAGCTGGAATGAGGACGCCTCTTTAATTTAAAGCTTCCAGCGGTTCGGTGTTTATAAACAGGCTGCAAAACGAGGCGGGGAGGAGGAACTTTTGCTCCCAGCGTCTGACTTGATCGGGGCAGGTAGCTCAAACCGTCGCATCCGAGCGATCTTGAGGAACTTCTTTCCGTAAACCTAGCAAGCTTTCAGCCTAAAGCAAATCAGTTTTACAGCAAAGGAGGCGCAGAAGGAAGTCCCAAGAATTCTTTCGAGATCTTCAATCGTCTCCAACCTGCCCTAAGAGTCAGAATTACTTTCCCCATTTGCTGACGCAAAACTCTAAGGAAGCACAATTCAGAGGAGCGGTTCCCTCAGGATGCTTCTGTTTCTAGGTTCGGATCAGATCCAGAATGAGAATCTACCTGAGAAAGAACGCCGTTATCCCTCCCAGCCTAACTAAAGATATCCTGGGTATCTTAGGCTGTTATTGACTTCTGATTTGGGCAGCTGGATGAATTAAGAATCGATTTATTTCTGGACTCCTTATGCAACACACCCCTAGAAATCCCCAGGGTTTCCTTTGGTGAGGAAATAGCTGAAAGCTTCACAGTTGAACCACTAAATACATATATTTGCTTTCCCTGTCAATAAGTTATTCCCGAAAGGTAGTTATCAAAGAGGAAAACAGCTCCTATAAAGCATTAAGGGTGTCAGGAATCACCTGACATTTGAGTGGTGTTGTTTTTGCAAAAGTAGCCCCAATTTTTTCCAACGCCACCTGCTCGCCAAGAAGTGCCAGACTCCCTGTCCTGGCATCTCCCCTCTCGCTGCGCACAACGCTCCTTGCCCGACGCGATGGTGCCGGCAGAAGAGGAGGGCGAACCATCGACGCGCCGAAGAAAATTGCCCCAGCGCCGCCAGCCAGACCTTACCGAGCTTCTCTTCTAAGGAGACGGGCCGCCGACAGCAGGAGCCTCCGATGCCGAGCCAGGCGCCCATAAAACCAACCGGGTCATCTTTGGGTTCTTCCCTGCTTCCCCCAAAGGCAAAGAATAATAATCATAAAAAACTCCAAACGACGAAAAAGGAGGATTAAAAAAAAAATTAAAAGCAGCCAAAGAATTTAAAAGTGTCCAGGAAAGGGCAAAGGCGAAGAGATGCCGGGGACCGCAGGCAGGGAGTGCGGAGCTGGGACGGAGTTCAGAAACTCGCATTGGCGGCGCGCGCTCTGCCCCGACCAGTTGCGTAACTCCCCGAGCCGCGGCTGGAGTTAGCCCGGCCTCCCTCGGCATCCCCGCCCGGCTGGGCGGGCATCAGCGAGCGCGCGCGCGCGCTCCGGCGGGGTCAGCGGGAGCTGGGCGCGCGCCGGGCCAAGCCGCGGCGCCGCATCTTGGGGACCCGCCGCCCGGCACCTCGGAGCGGGGCTGCGCGAGGCGGCTCGGCCGGGGGGCGCGCGGAGAAGGGGCCGCCGGAGAGCCAGGCGCCCTCGGGAACCGGAGCCACCCGCGCGGGGAGAAGGAAGAGGAGAAGCCGTCGCGGGTTGGGTTGGGTGGGGGCAGCCTCGGAGGGAGGCGGGGAGCGCTGCTTCTCGGCCCAGGGAGGGAGGCCGGGGCGCGCCTCTGGGCTTGTGTGCGCGCGCGCGCGCTCCCGGGCGCGCAAGGGAGGCTGGCGCGGAAAGTAGGTCAGCTCCCGCATCGAGCCAAGCGGGAGGCGAGAGCGGGCGGCGCGCCGGGGAGGCCGGAGCGCGCGGAGGAGGAGGAGGAGGAGGAGGCAGCGTCTTCTCGGAGGGCGCTCTCCACCCCGCCGCCCGGCCGTCGAGGAGCCCTGGGAAGAGCAGGGCAGGTGGGCTGCCGCGCAGGGCTTCCAGGCGCGCCGTGCGCCCTAGCTAAAGCAACCGCCTCGGAGCCAACCCACCGATGCCGCCGCGCCACCGGGCGTTCAGACGCGGATCGGAGCGGCTCCGAAGCGGGGCTTCCGCTCTGCCCTCTCTCCTTGCCCTCCAAAACTTCCTATCGTTGTCCGTGTGCCTGTACAGTCTTGACTCCTGGCGACCACCTGGACCAGTCCCTGCACTTTTCTTGGCAAGGTTCATCGTGGTTTGCCATTGGCTCCTTCCGAGGGCTGTGTGTGTGTGACTGGCCCAAGGCCACCCAGCTGGCTTTGTGCCTAAGGCGGGACTAGAACTCCGTCTCCCCGTGTCTAGCCGGGTGCCTTTAACCACTACTCCAATCCGGTTCCTTTCTCTCGCCTTTCCTCAAACCGCGGGGCACGCCGCGACTTTCTCTCCCCGTCCGAAGCGAGCGCAGTCCGGGCGAACGGGACGGATGCGGCCCCCTCCCAGCTCGCCTGGGATTTGCTGCTGGCGTTTTCGAATGGACTGCTTCTGCTGCGGACTTCGCCTTTCTAAGCGCTGCTGGGTCTGTTTGGATAACGCGCCAAAGCCCTCCTTTAAAAAAGAAACAAGGGAGGAGGACTCAAGAATGGAAACGTCCCGGGCCCCCTCCCCTTTGCCAACTTGACACAAGGCCAACCCATCCACCTGGGGTTAAAGTCAGAGCTGAGAGCTGAAACCTGAAACAAAGGGAAGAACTAGTTCTCCGGAGCTGGTGCAGAGTGCACGCTTTTAGCGGCGCCTATCTACAAGGGGTTTGCGCGTGTAAGGGAAACTTCCAGGACAAAGGAAACCTGCTCCCCCTTTTCAGAAAATTGTTGTTGTTTATATTCATTCAGTCGCTTCCCTTCGCGACTTCATGGACCAGCCCACGCCAGAGCTTCCTGTCAGCCGTCGCCACCCCCAGCTCCCCCACGCTCGAGTCCATCACCTCCAGAATACCATCCATCCATCGTGCCCTTGGTCGGCCCCTCTTCCTTTTGCCTTCCACCTTCCCCAGCATCAGCATCTTCTCCAGGGTATCCTGTCTTCTCATCATGTGGCCAAAGTACTTCAGTTTTGCCTTTAATATCATTCCCTCAAGTGAGCAGTCTGGCTTTATTTCCTGGAGTTCTTTTTCCATCAATGCTAACGTGCTTCCTTTATATCCTCTTCTAGTGGTGTTTCTGCTTACATGGAACCATATTTAGGACATGTTGATTTACAGCTAAGTCCCAACTTAATGTTAAAAAACGTGGGTCCCAAAAACAGACTTTTTTGTTGTTTTTCAACCTTGGCAACTTTAAGACGTGTGGACTTCAACGACCAGAATTCCCCAGCCAGCATAGAAAATTGGCTGGCTGGGGAATTCTGGGAGCAGGGCCGCAACTAGGGGGGGCAAGCAGGGCATGTGCCCTTGGCACCATGCTGGGGGGTGCACCAAAATGACAAAATAACCCATGGGGGGGTGCGGAATCCATATTTGCCCTGGGTGACACAGACCCTAGTTCCATCCCTGTCTGGGAGTTGAAGTCCACACATCTTAAAGTTGCCAAGGTTGAGAAGCACCCTTCTATAGGGATGTTTTGCTCAGGAGATACAGAGAAAATGATCCATCACCTATTTTCAATTGTTCGGGGCAGCAAAAGATGTTTTGCTATACCGTAATCCATAAAAGCACTTTAAAGACCTCATTTTGAAACAGGATAATGCAAAACAAAACAACCTCTCTTGCACCTTTAATAGTTCTGTGGAAGAGACAACTTCACAGGTGTAGTTTGCTTCCAGAAACTCTTGTCCTCTTTGGCATCTGGCCATGCTCTATCAGCCTGTTTGGTAAACTACAGTAAAAAACTTATGATAAAAATATCAGCACAGCACCTTGAAAATAAACAGTCCAGGCAAAGGTACGAAGTAATTCAACGGGCAAAGAAACATCTGCAAAAGCAACCATTATTTCAGAGCTTGATTCAAGAGAGATGTTTGCACTGAAGGTGTAAATTCAGGACAGGAAAATGCAGCTTGTTTTCGGAATGAAGGCCTCGGAGTGAGGAGTGACCCTATGGCTTACTTGGGAGTAAAATTTCACAGAACACAAGGAGAGGGACTGGAGTCCTTAACAACATTATTCCAAGGACATTTTCCTTCCAACCAAAATGTGGCATTTCGAGAAGAAACCAAGAGATCTGCCCGTATGAACCCAAGCAGATTCCAAGGCGGGAAAAGTCAAATCAAATCTTTATTACGGTCATAGGCCAGGATAAGGCAGGAACAGAAATGGTGCCCTTTCTGGTCGAGGGCCCTTGGGCACAGCTCAAACTGGATCTCTTCATCAGTTCACAAAACCTCTCTGCTTTCACCAAGAGTCATTCTGCATAGATCCCACCCTTGAAACAAACTCTTTCAGGCAGTTACTCATCTGCTGTTATGAATCACTAACTTAATGCTTTCTCTTTCCTTCTTCAAACAGTCTTTATTTTCTTCCCCTCCATTCCTGGCAGATTTTTCCCCTTCTGGTTCATTTCTTCTGCCATCTATTATAACTTTGTTGTCTAAAGAGACCTTTCTTTCTCTTCTCTCCCTCCAAACCCAGATGAGACAGAAAAACAGGTGGAATAAAGAGATAAGCAGCAGCTGAACTTTCCTTGGCTATGAATACATCAGGAGAAATGCCCCTTTAGGACCCCATGGCTCTAAAGAGGAATGTTGGTGCATGCGAACAAAAAAATTATACTGCATTTAAAAAAAAAATTAAGAAAGAAATCCAGTGCACAGATGGACTTCAAATTTCATAATCCTTAGCCCCATGGCTCCTGGTAGGAGTGATGGGAGTTTGGACACCGTAAACTTATATCCTGGGAACCAAAGACATGATTTGGAGTGCTACAGGTAGTCCTTGCTTAACTACCACAATTGAGACTGGAATTTCAGTTGCTAAGCAAAGCGGTCATTAAGCAAATCCGACCTGATTTAACAACCTTTTTTGTGGTGGCCACTAAGTGAATCACCATGGGCATTAAGCGAGCCAAGTGGTCGTTAAGTGAATCACACAGTACCCCATTGATTTTGCTTGCCAGAACCGGCTGGGAAGATTGAAAATGGCAATCACATGACCACAAGACGCTGCGATGGTCTAAATGCGGACCGGTTGCCAAGCGCCCAAATCATGATCACATGACCATGGGGATGCTGTGACAGTCATAAGTGTGAGGACTGGTCATAAGTCAGTTTTTTCAGCACCATCGTAAGTCCAAACTGTCACTAAACAAATGGTTGTTAAGCGAGGACTACCTGTAGTCATTTGACTAAAAGATGAATAGTGGAATCATTGAGAGCTGGTTCATCTGAGACTAAGGGTCAAATTAGATGTTAGCAACCCTGTTTGGGATCCGTCATTAGTTACTATTAGGCTTTAAGCTGGCAAATATTATCTAGCGAATGCATATTTCTTTTCCACTTATGAGAATATTCTCTGTCTCTCTTCCCTGCACTTAGTGTACAAAAAGCTGTTGAACAAATTGCTGGTTTCTTGCCGTGAGTCAGCTCCAGTTCAAAGTGCCACTTCAATTCACTGCATGCTTTGGAACAAAGTTTTATATATAATGATGGATCCATCTGGTGATATGTCCAATTGCAGGCAATTTCCCTCCCTGATGGCACTCTTTTAAGAAAGCTCGGTTCCAAAGGGATGCTGTCAAACCATTTGTGGAGATAATGTAGGCTTTGTAAGAGACAAATATAAGCGGTGTGTCAAAACCACATTTATGGAGGGTCCAAGATGACAGACAGGAGATGGACAGCCTTTGGTAGCTAACGGACTGCATTTTACTTTGTGGACCACATGTTGTGGCACCTTGCTCTAGCTGCATGCATGGTAGAAATTTACAAACGATTCTTTATGGCTGCAGACAACTGGGAGCACATATGCATTCAGAATCTCATAGATTTGACCCGTGGCCCATCCAACAGAATGCATTAGCAAATAGAACATATCTTTAGAAACTCAGCTTCTATTCAGAGTAGCACTAAAACAGACTAAGAGACTACTAGTAATTTTGGCAAAGCATAGATGTTGGAGAACACCGTGGACAGTGATGGATCGTCAAACAAATCAACCCAGAGTTCTCACTGGAGGCACAAATGGCCAGGCTCAAATTATCCTGCTTCAGACACATTATGCAAAAATCTAGCTCTCTGGAGAAGGCTCTAACACTGGGAAAGGTGGAAGGAAAGAGAAGAAGAGGACGACCAGCAGCAAGGGGGATGGACTCAGAGTGGCAATGGGGGCACTGTTGGAAGATCTGAAGGACCAGGTTAGGGACAAATCATCCTGGAAAAAAATCTATCAGGTTACTAAGAGTCAACAATGACTTGATGGCACATAATCAATCATAGATGGAAAAAAGGGGTAACAAAGCAATATAACTTGGACGCTGTTAAAAATCACTTGTTATTTTTCCAGTGATGTTGTTCCAAAGGATGGCTTCCACAAAGTTAAAGCATGCACGTTCAAGAGAACCCATAAGGAGCTCACAAGAATCGCAGGTGGTTAAAATCCAATGCATCATGTCCGTGGAAGCCAAATGGAAATGTCTTGACATTGTGTCCCATAAAGATTCTAACTTGGGTTTTTACACAGTTCTTGGTTTTCCTTTCACTGCTTCCCCATCAAATCCATTCTTGATACGTCTGAGAAGATGACAAGTTGGCTTCTCCTTCCCATGTTTTTAAAAGCATGCAACTGAATGTTTTTGGACTGTACTGAGGCATCACGTTCCTCTGCCACAGTAGCCTTTTAAATTGCTGCATTATCAATGTTAACATATTTCCATGCAGATATATACATGTACTACCACTTTGATGGCTGAAAGCGAGGAGGAGCTGAGGAGCCTTATGACGAAGGTGAAAGAAGAAAGTGCAAAAGCTGGGTTGCAGTTAATCCTCAAAAAATCCAAGATTATGGCAACCAGCTTGATTGATAACTGGCAAATAGAGGGAGAAAACATGGAGGCAGTGACAGACTTCGTATTTTTAGGCGCAAAGATTACTGCAGACGCTGACTGCAGCCAGGAAATCAGAAGACGTCTACTTCTTGGGAGGAGAGCAATGACAAATCTTGATAAAATAGTTAAGAGCAGAGACATCACACTGACAACAAAGGTCCGCATAGTTAAAGTAATGGTATTCCCCGTAGTAACCTATGGCTGCAAGAGCTGGACCATAAGGAAGTCTGAGTGAAGGAAGATAGATGCTTTTGTACTGTGGTGTTGGAGGAAAATTCTGAGAGTGCCATGGACTGCAAGAAAATCAAACCAGTCCATACTCCAGAAAATAAAGCCAGACTGCTCACTTGAGGGAATGATATTAAAGGCAAAACTGAAGTACTTTGGCCACATAATGAGAAGATAGGATACCCTGGAGAAGATGCTGATGCTAGGGAAAGTGGAAGGCAAAAGGAAGAGGGGCCAACCAAGGGCAAGATGGATGGATGATATTCTGGAGGTGACGGACTCGACCTTGGGGGAGCTGGGGATGGTGACGGCCGACAGGAAGCTCTGGTGTGGGCTGGTCCATGAAGTCCCCAAGAGTTGGAAGCAACTGAACGAATAAACAACAATACACATGTACATTTATCATCAATAGTTTTTTTTTCTTATTTGTCAGTCATACACACACACACACACACACACCAATTCATATTCCACTTCCTTGGTTCCTTGAAGATGTTTCTAAAACTACTCTGTCAACACATACATTCTATAATAAAAGGATTAGCTAGACGAATTATACTTTATTTACCCCTAAGGGAGTTGACCTCGAACTTAAGACAATCTTCCCTAGGAGAAGATTAAGCAGAAAAAAAAATCTTGTGGGATTTCTTCCTCGCATTCTCAGTGAAATAATTTAAAAGTTTAAATTTAAAAGTTTAAATTTAAAAATTAAGGTCATGCATCAATGACCTTCAGACTCCACCACAAATTGATGAATTTAAAAGTAAATTATTTCGAGGTAAATATAGTTGCGGAAAAACTCCTCTTTTCAATAAGCTCATTAACCATTTTCCAAGAAACTCCATCTTGGGTATGTTTTCTGGTGGAGAATTATTTTGCACTTTTTAAAAAAGATTACCTAAGATCTGTGCCAGCATCACAACCGTCTGTTCCCAAGTGCAAGAGAGTTCACCTTAGCAAATCCTGTAAGCCTGGCTGCATTTAGAGAAACTATTAGTGCAAACGGGTGCAAACGGTTTAAAAAAAAAAAGCAGGTCATAATTGGAACTTGTTAGTTATTCTACTGAAGTTTGCCTCTTTTATTTAAATATGTCTTGAATTGTGACTTGGGGAAAAACCGCATTACTGCGGCTGCTTAAAGAGCATGTCGTTCCCAAGTGGTTGAGTTTGAAGGTCATTTATGAATGAAGCCAAATTCTCTTCCGTCATCAAGCAGCATTTCCCTATTAACGACAACAAAGCTCCTGTTTTCATAGCAGATTCACGTCAACACCCCCCCCCCGCACACATATTTAGCACAATTTTCTGTTGTGCTAAAGTCCCTGTATTTTTATAAATATTCTTTTGTTTTCCAAGAAAGTTTTATATGCCTCTCTCCACCTAAACAGGAATTTCAAGACCAGCTTTGTCGGTCAGGACCAATTTAAGGTGGGGCCTCGGTTGGAATAAGATCAAATTTAATTTTCACAGTTATAATTATGTGCTCCCATAAGCTCTTGTTACTCACAACCTTCTCCCCCTTGAGACTTGGGGTTCACCTTTTCCACTTGTGATTAAAAAATGTGTACGTATTATTTGAAACCGTTGTTTGTGCTTTATAACTTGTGGATTACGGCAGCCGTCCCCAACCTTTCTGGCACCAGGGACCGGTTGTGGAAGAAAAGTTTTCCACGGGCCCGGGGGGCAGGGCTTGCAGGCGGGAGCCAATCATGCACACTGGGGGCGGGGTTTGCAGGCGGGAGCCAATCGCGCACACAAGGGGCGGGGTAATTGCGCGCACCGGGGGCGGGGTTTGCAGGAGGGAGCCCCGTGGCCCACTTCCTAACAGGCTGCAGCCCACATGGAAGCAGATGGTTGCTCACACCTTTTCTATTTCTATGTTTTTTCTATTTCTTTCCTGTAAGTCTGAAACCCTTTTACTCGGGAAGAAACTGAAGATGCCTATTTGCGAGTTTCATTTACGCTCTTTCCTAACTTCAGATCAAGGCGTGTTTTAGATGTCCGCACTGTCTTTTTTTTAATTGCTGCTTTAAATACGGATTGTATTTTAAATACTGCTGTAAACTATCTTGTTAGCTGCTTGGAGTACTGTTTAAAGAGAAGTTGTGAATAAATAAATTAGATTAGCCTATTCTTTGTTGAATAGAAGCAAACTGGAAAAATATGTCAAGTAGAACGTAGGTTTTTTTAAAAGTTTATACTGTTTATACAGCTTATACTGTAGAACTGACACCATTTACGAGTGAGTAATCTTGGATGCTGGCAACAAGACAACCTTCATGTTCATTTATTAAAAACATTAATAATCTGCTCATTTGCTTTACAAAAGCCACGAAGGAAAAAATAAGGTATTTAAAAGCATTCCCAGAACAAATGGCACAAAGGCGGCAGAGGCAGCAAATCAGCAATTAAAAAAGGAAAAGCCAGTATTAGAAAAATAATCCATACAATCAGCAAGCCCAAAGTCCTGCTGGAACAAGGTCTTCTGTGACAAAATGTCATCAAGGAGGGGTGCCGTCTCCCTCGGCAGGGAGTTCCACAGAGCAGGTGTGGCTGTAAGTGAGGAAGAATTCACACCAGAGGTCGATCATGTTGGATGTGTAGCCAGGCCCCCTGGCGCGGGGGAGACATGACTGATGCTCCCTTGAGAACCTTAAGTGGTCATAGGAAGACCTCAATGCCCTGCTCCATAGTCAAAGACCTTTGATCTTCTCCAATCAGAGAGGCTTGGTAGGGTGTTGAAATCCTTGGCAGGGAAAAAACAAGCCTGTTTGCCAAACCTGTTTGATCAGAAAAGGCCAAAGAAGAAAAGAGACATGACAGCTACGCTTTCTTCAAGGTGGTGCCCTCGAGATGGGCTAAGTCGTAGATCAATCGTCGTCGTACATTTGGACACACCGGCAGGCACCCTAACCTACATTTCGGTCTGAGTGGGCGGGTGGAACGCTCTCTGCACATTCTTCATTCCAATGGTGCTTGTGTCATGGCACGCAATGGAGCCTCTCCAGGATCTTAGGCAGAGAGAGAGATGAAGAGGTGGTGCCACAAAGGGAAACTCCCAAGACATGCTCTGATGCTAAGCTATGGGCTTTCCTTCTAGCTCTGTATGGGGGCCTGAGAAACCGAAAAAGAAATATGGGGTTGCCAAGATGACGTTGGCCAGGAGGACTTTAGCAAGGAGAGCTGGCTTGCAACAGGAAGCATTTACCCCTTATTCCAGGGGTGGGCAATGTCAGGCCTGTGGGCCGTATAAGGCCCGCGGGGCTCCCGCCTAAGTCCCGCGGGGCTCCCGCCCGCAAACCCTGCCCCTTCCACGCGATTGGCTCCCGCCCGCAAACCCCGCCCCCCAGTGCTTGTGATTGGCTCCCACCCGCAAACTCCGGCCCCCCGTCCACGGAAATCCCAGAAACCCCGCCCCCCACCCCCCCAGTCCCCGGTTATAAATATCCAAATGGCCCTTGGCAGAAGAAAGGTTCCCCACCCCTGCCTTATTCCATCTGCCAATCATCCTCTACAAATGTATTTTCCCAAGCATGGCCCTTAAGCTGTAATCAGCCAACACAGAGGTAGATAACTATATTTTTTCATGAATCTCTTCCATGGGGATGTGCTGTTTGTATTTTTATCATGTTTTCACAGCTGTTTTTGATTTTTCAAACTTTCATTGGCCACCGTGCACATTGACTGTGATGGAATGGGGGCACAGATTTGTTTTTTTTAAAAATCCATGATTTGGGGACTAGGTATATGCCAGAATAACATCGGATGTTGGCTCTAAATCTAAAGAGGAAGACACCCATTTTCTTGGTCATTGTCCAAATGAAAGCCAAATGTTTGGGGCAGCCTTTCCCAACTGTGTGCCCAGTACCACTCCACTTTTACCTGGGTTCTGATGGGGGGGAAAAAGCTCAGCTCCCATCTCAATGTCATTCATTGAGGTACAACAGTTACCTCTTCTTTGACTTCAAAATGAAAAGGACAGCACTTCATCTTGACACTTGATATTAAACTGAGCACCATCCAAACCCACGGATGTTCAGGTTCTATGCAAAACCTTGCCATGAAAACCACTATTAACACAGATTAAAATTATTAGAGTTGATGAACTTGTTATGATGATCACAAAACACTTCCTTCATTATGTCTAGCCTAGAGGTGAACCACATTACCTATAACTAATTGTGTTTCTTTTGGCCTCAAATCTGTGTTCCTCATTTAGCAAGTAATAACTCTAAACAATGTGCATATATGCATTCACAGTAACTAGATGTGAATCCTACAGGCACCAATTACAAATCTACTTCTATTAGTATTCTACCTTATGCTACATTAGTGCAGCCACCAAATTCAGTCTGATTTAATTTAAGTCTTCTTCAATGGCTTTCAAGCTTGGCATAATTAAATAGAAATTATTCTCTTACTGTGAAATGTTCATGTGTAAGATAAAGAAGTGACCTTATAGACTGTTTCCAGTCTTCAACAGTTGGCAATGACCATGCCCAAGTCAAGATGATGATATAGGTAAGGACAAAAAAAAAAAAAGAGGGAACAAATCCCTAAGGGAAGGAACTGGGAATTTTCTCAAAGTAGACCAGTAAGTATGGTCAGGGGACACATAATTCAGGATTGAGGGGAGAGGGACCAGAAACCGTGTGACAGAATGGATTGGAGTAGATGGAAAGGTGATGGACAGAGATGACTAGTGTACCCCCTCATTTTCTTGATAGACCATTTCCAGATTTCTATGAGAGCTACTTCTAAATGTCCCCATGGACAGATGTGAGAACTGCCTCTATAAAAAATGGAAGATTTCAGTGTACTTGTCATCAGGCAAATAGCATGTTCACTAGCTTCCACAAATCCAAGAAGTAGTAAGAAAGAGAATTGCTACTGAACTTGGCATCATCTACACGGACAGATGATGTGCCAGTAAGCCTATAGCCCATGCCAGATACAGTATAATGTCACTAAAGTACCTAAACAATTAGTATTTATTTATATACTTATTAGATTGATTTATATACAGTAGCTGCCCATCATCCAGACATAAAACTAAAGCCAACGAATAACAAACTGAACAAAAGAACAAAAAAAACATAATACAATGATTGCATAAGGGCACGTGATGACAATCTAACTGAACTTAAACTAACTTCTTGCTAAAAGAAGCTCCCCAGACTCTCCTTTTCATGAAAATACATTTCACAAATCTGCATCCAAGAATGAGTGGAAATTGTGGCTTAGAATTAGGGGTGGTTAGCAAAACTGCCAGAGGCAGCTCAAGCGAGCTCTGACACCAAAGCAGAAGGAGGGGGGGACTTCTATAAGAAGTCCAGAGGAGCCCCCCCCCCCCCGTACCTAACCATAATCGCATAACTAAGCAGCAGCCATCCTTCCCTTTAATAGGGCCTTTGCTGCTGTTTACTAAGGCCAACCACAAGCAAATCTCTTCCAGGAACGGCGTGCCCAGAAATATTTCTTCCACCAAGTCACAGGAGCAGAAGAGCAATCTGGCCACAAACGGCAATTGCAGAGTTGGGTGGAGACTTGCACCGCTGGAGTTTCAAGACAGAAAGTGAAGTGAAGAAACCACGTCCCTCACCGGATCACAGCTCCTTTGCCGCTGGCACATTCTCCTGCGTGCACACACACATCTCCAGGGTTTCGGCAATCCCTAAAGGCAAGGAGGGGCATTTGTCTGCCTAAACAAGCCCATAAAAGTCATCCAAGCGGCCAAGATTGCCATGTACCACAGTTGTGCGGATTCCAGAACACTTAACTCTGCTGGACAGCGTGAAGACTTTCTTCGAAAGACACCCCATGCCTTTTTGGAGAGCTAATGGGCACGGCGCCACTGTCTCCTAAACTTGGTCATGATGATAAAGCAAACAAGCCAACTTTTGCACGTGAGCAAAGTCAAAACCGACGATAGGCCCACCTCAAAGGTATCGGAGGTGTGAGAACTGGCACTCCAAAGCATGCCAATCAACCCTTGGACAGTTTCAAAGCCTTGCAACCCCCCTTCAAAAGTGACCACCATGCTGGATGTTTCATAGTCCAAAAGAGGAGAATCATTAAGTACACCTGTCAGGTTGACTATATTTAATTCAATTATATTTCAATTTTAAACCTCAGTTCAAATCACAGGGTGGTGTAGTGGGGAAGGTGCTGGACTAGGAGGAGGAAAATCCAGGTTTTAGTTCCTTCTCAGGCACACAAGCCACCTGGGAGATGTTTGGCCAGTCAGCCACTCTCTCTCAGCTGGAAAACAGCATCAGGTTGGCTGAAGAACAACCCCACTGAAGACCCTGGCTGGAAGAACTAGGCAGCTGCAGGAGAAAGGAGCTGATCCTGCAACCAAACAGGAGAAGCATTAAAAAGAAAATAATTAAGGTCATATGGGACCTTACAATAACATTTATTTTACTTGCTAGCTGATGATTGCTCCAGCCATCACTCTCTCTCTCTCTCTCTCTCTCTCTCTCTCTCACACACATACACACACACATGTCATGGAAATTTTCATTCTTCTAATCAGCACCAGACAACTTCCAATCTTTAAAAGATCTTCATTTTAGGTTGCCTATCCATATAGTTTTCTTGGCAAATAAAAGTCTTGGAAAATATTCAGATGCTGTGATGTGTCTCTACCTACAAAGATCAGAGTTGTGCAGACAATGGGTTTCTCTGTGACATTCTATGGATGAGAAAGGAGGAGGAGGAGGAGGAGGAGGAGGAGGAGGAGGAGGAGGAGGAGGAGGATTGACGCTTTTGAACTCTGGTGTTGGAGAAGACTCCTGGGAATATCATGAATAGCCAAGGAAATAAATAAATGGATCATCAAACAAATCAACCCAGAATTCTCACTTGAGCCACAAATGACCAGGCTCAAATTAGCATATTTTGGATACATTATGAGAAGACCTAGATTTCTGGAGAGGTCTATAATGCTGAGAAAGGTAGGAAGAAAGAGAAGAAGAGGATGACCAGCATCAAGGTGGATTTGCTCAGTAGCTGTGGTGATGGGTACATCTTTGGAAGACCTGAAAGACCTGGTCAGGGACCGATCATCATGGAGAAAGTCTATCTAAGTGGTCGCTAAGAGTCAACGACGACTTGAAGGCACATAATCAGAGGTCACGAAGAGTCGGACACGACTGAACGACTGAACAACAACAAAAAATCAGTCAAGATCTCCACCCTTCTTAAAGTTCCCTCCTAGCAACTGGATAGGGCATTTAAATTCAGAGGCTGTCCCTTTCATTTCCCACAATCCACCTAACACAGCGCTGTTGTGAGGTTGTGAGTTTAAAAATAAGACCTTAAAAGTACGTATCACCGGTGGGGAAA